>OX596018.1:7176895-8378188 GCA_951394055.1 Villa cingulata
GATCCAACAGATCTCTGTCGCTGTCATATTCCCATCATCATCAACATCATCACTCAGTTCAGTATTGTTTTTTACAATAACAATATTCCAGCTAAATGGTTATGTAAATAAAATTGAAAAGAAAAAAATAAATACAACAAACACATACACATTAATGTAATTTTTTATATATTTCTGCCCAATCGTATATATAGATATGTACATACAAATCATCTATCCAATTTCGACATTTTATGGGACAGAAAAAAAAAATGAATTAAAATAGCATAAAAAAACAAACGAAATATGACGTGTACTAAAAAGTTATATAAACAAAAAATTTAATAAAAATAATGTGAGTGTAAATTCATTCAGAATACATTCGTATAGATGTGTAGTGTATCTCTACTATTAATTATAGACATATAGTATAGCAACAGTCATCATGGTAATGGTAAATAGTAGAAAACTTATATAGATGAATTTTGTTTATTTTTTCAATTTATTTCCTATTATTATTATTTTTTTATTGATTTGATTCTCAACAATAACACACAGAACAAATTATAAAAGAGAGAGAGAGAAAAAAATAAAAAACAAAACAAAACAAAACAAAATAAAAATTAAAATAAACAAAAATACAGTAATAAAAAAGTAAATTGTAAACAAAAATGAAAAATATTATGTATAAAAACACATTTCACATACGGTATATGCATATATTCTGATATTGTGATAATAAATGTTTGTATAATTGAAACCTCGCTGTATACATAAACACCGTATTCCCAAAACAAAATACGGATACTATGTATGTATATACGCAAATATTTATGTATGTGTAATAAAAATACGAGGTCAGATGATGATGATGGTACACATACTACAAAAACTACAGTACTACCACCGTACTACCATCCATTCAATAATAATAATTGGTACCATTCAGATTTCATTTTTTATGTAGTGCAATCGTTGGAGTATAGTCAGAAAAACTGTACTATTCGAGAAAAAAAAAATTTGTACGTAATAAGTTTGTGTGTATGTATCTACGCCTACATATAAGAAATCGTATACAAATGTGCATAATGAAAAGCTTTCTCCTGTTTTTGCTTTCATTTACTAGCTATAGAAACGAGAACAATAATTACTATAGTAAACATATAGCAGGCACCGCACCACATGCATGTGTGTATGTAAGTTGGGAATAGCAACACAAATTTTATTTTTTCAATTTTATTTATTTTTCACTTTAATTTCAATTACATATATTTTATAATATGTATCAATTTCAATCATTTTTGTGATTGTATTGTAATTGTAAAAATAATAATAATAATAAACAGAATAAAAGTTTACAATTCACCAGATACGAATTACAAAATGTGTACGCAAGTACATGTATCTATGGATGTGAATGTGTATAAATGTATGAATAAAATTTCTTTTTTCATATATTTTTTTATATTTTAAATTAATTAAAAACACAAAGAGAAAAATATGTTTTAAATTACAATGAAATGTGAACATATGAAAATATGCAATATTCTTAAATAAATAAAAAACAAAATACATATATAAAATTTGATCCCTAATAGAAATAATGAATATTGTGTTTGATAAATTCAATTAAATCTAAAAATAAAAGTATCCTACACATGTATCTATTTCTCTACATATATTCATGCATTCATACACACATCGATATTGATAGAATAATTATAGAACAAAATAAAAAAAAATTTTTTTTTAAAAATGAAAGTCACCTACTCTATTCATAATTGTAGCAATTGGCAGCATGAATTGATTCAAAAAACTGACACAATATATAGCTACATACTCGTAGATATATGTACAGTAGACGTATGTAAATTACATACATTCACATATTCTATACACATAATATTTAGAAGCCTACATTTAAATTAATATATTAAGTACGTAATATGTGTAAATATGTGCTAAGTACAAAGATATGAATCTGTGTAAATTAAATGAATTTGAAATTTACTCGTACATATACTTGACCGTATGTACATGTATGTACATATTCATATTACGTGTGACATTGAAAATTCGTTATTTAAAACGTTATTTAGGTACAGTTTAAAAAAAAATTACAAACAATAAAATTTCCAAAAGGATATTCTATTCATCAAAATCAATCATACTGTAGTTATTTTTTATTTCATTTTTCAATTAATTTATTCGATTAGTTAAATTAAAAAGTAAAGTATCTACATAAAAAATTTATGTGTATTTTTCTAGGGTATTATGTGTTATGTATTGATTGCTGGACAGTTAATGCTTTTTGTTATTTTTTTTTTATTTATGTTTTGTTTTTTTTGTTTTGTTAATTCTCTGATTTAATTTTTGTAATGTGTTTTCTACTTGATTTAACGTAATGGATTTTTATTTTTCATTTTCTCTGTGGTTTATTTTTCTGCCTCTTTTTTGTTTATTTTTTTTCCTCTTTATTTTCAGTTTTTAAGTCTTTTTTGCCTGTTCCTGTCTTTTTTTTTGTAATAAAACGAATTTCATTTCATAATACGAATACTGAACTGAAGTTAATCAGTCATTTATTTTCTATGGTATTCTATAATGTTTTCTTTTTGTGTTGTTTTGTTTTTATTTTTTTTTTTTGTATGTGTGCATATTGTACAAATGGAAATATATTTAGGTAAATAAATTGTGTGTGTATTAGCAAAGAATTTTCGTAGATTTTTGAAAAACCCCTTTTTTTGTTAATGTAACCTTCATTTTATTTTTGTTTTGTTGTTATTTGAAAATGTCTCCGAGCTATTGTACATTTAAAGGATTAACTATCAGCTCATGTTTTGTATTTTATTACAGTATAGTATTAATAGCAGTAGTAGTATTAGTAGTAGTAGTAGTAGTAGTAGTAGTAGTAGTAGTAGTAGTAGTAGTAGTAGTAGTAGTAGTAGTAGTAGTAGTAAAAGCAGTGGCTTCTATTTTGAATTTTTTCCTTTTATACTTTTGAGCTATCTGATCTACATATGTATATGTGTATCCTTCATGCTTGATATTTTCATTTTATTTTATTTTATTTTAGAAGTTATTTGAGTAGAAAGAAATGAAAACAATGAACAAAAAAAAAGGTCAAAGAATCAAAAAATTAAATACCTATTGGAAGGGTTGATGATTATTTATTTATTATTTTTTTTTTTTTTTGTGGTAACATAATATCCACTCAGCTGACTGCATAAATGTTCATTGAACAAATTTAATTTTTCTGTTTTCTTATAATATCCAATACCTAATTATTCGATGTCTTTATTTAAATTTATTTTTTTTCCGATTTGAAATCTTTTAAAAATAGGTATCTAATATCCTTTTTTACATAATTTCATTGCCTAATATAGGTAACTAATATTTATATGAAGCCATATAAAAGTTTATTCAAAAATCATTTCCTTTCGATTGAATATTTAAAAAAGTTATCGGTTCTACTTTAATTTTTTTTTCTTCTAATTTTTTTTTTAATTTTCCATTCCTAAATTTGTTATTTTTTTTTATTGATTTGTTAATTATTGGAAGTTATATACTCGTCTAGACTCTTTCGTATACTAATTGTATGTATGTGTATACACACAAGTGCAAAAATGTATATGCGAATGCATTTTTATTTTCAATTCATCAAATGCAAGAGTTGGTTATATGTGCTTATGATGTGAATGTGTGTATTTAACATATTAAATGAATTTCAATCAAAATACTAGATTTCAATTAAACTTTATATGATCCAATTAACCTTATTAGCACTATTAGCCGTAAATTGGATACAAGTTTAATGGAATGGTAATTTGTGTCTATGCAAGTGATTAATTTCACATTTATAGAACATAAAGAAGAAAACTTTTTTTTGTTTTATTTTGTTTTGTGGATTTAATTTTATATGTTTGATTACCTACTTGTGAAATTTTGCAAACAGTAATTAAAGCTCTATATTTAATTGAATTTTGAACATATATTTTTTTCTAAACTTTTGGCTTGACTAGGTTCCCAATATGTACAAGCAGTAGCTATTATGTGGTATAATTTCATATTAAATTTACATAATCATTTTGATCTGTATGTATATCTGTATGTATAGCTAAATGCCAATATCATTCACTTAAGTACAAGAATGATGAAGTGATTGTTTCTATTGAATTGCTTGAATTCATTCGAATATTTTTATATCGTTTTCTTTTTAGATTTTTCACTTACTGTGCGTATAAAGATACATACTCGTATGTCATAAATTATTTCACGCAATAAGTCACTGATTAAACTTACATTAACCGCAATTTTAATAAAAATGGCACACAAAAAATATGCAAAGAAACACGATAAACTTTCAAATAAAATAATCATTATTCAGTTTACTTGTTATTTTGTTATTAAATTCACTGATGGATTGAAGCCACACATAGTCGCAATAAGATGACAGATAGACAGGGAAATATTAAATGCATTTCGAAAGTTATAAAAGTCGATTTCGAATCATTTACAGATGATATTTTTGATTTCATGTCGGATCGGATTTTACTACTAGTCTAGTATTTTCCTATCAACTAGCTCGTTGATAAATTTTAAAGCGATACGATTATAATACGATCACATAATGCCATGTCATAGCATTTTTATATTGTACTCGTATAATGATTATGTGTGGCACTCTAATAAGAAACGATAAAGATAAAATAATTTTAAAAATAAATGCAATGAAAATAAAAATAAAAATAAGTGGAGGCTGTAGAGAAGAATTTATCAAGAGAATGAGTATCACACATCAGATTGGTTTATTGTTTGTGTAATAAAATAGCATATCATTGCCGTCATTTATTTAAAAACATAATATGCATATATAGTACATATGTATTTATATATTTTTTTGTTATTCTTTTTTATATGAATAAAGTTCATGACATTCACATTGTACATTGCATACATATACACAACCTACATGTAAGTATGTAAATACATATAGAAGTAGAATAATGTGTAGATAATGTATATGAAATATCCTGATAAGCTTGTTTTTTTATTATTTTTTCTATTTTGTTTTTGTCATTGAACTGTAACTGCAAATTCCGTAGTGCTACTGTAATATTTACGATTTAATTGCATCAAGTTGTATATGGCTAAAGTAATTTACAAAATCTATCCATTTTAACAAATAAAAATAAATAAATGAATAAAAATTATATTAATATATGCAATTACGTAGCTAATTTTAGTGCGGCAATAATCATTCTGGTATTATACTATGGGAAATTCAAAAAATGTGAAGGAATTTTTTATTTTTCAAAGTGAATTAAAAAAAAAAACTGAAAATAACAATAAAATTTTCCACAATCTTTGATTGCATAGTAATGGCTGATTACTTTATTGTCATTGAATAAAATTCAAATCAACTACAGTTTTCACACACATACTTTGCTATAAATACATCCTTAAGATATATGAATTCAGCAATTAAATCAAAACTAGTCCTAAATCAAAATAGGAACTAAAGTTATTGACTTCGTTCGAACGTAATAATTTGCAATAAAACAAACTATAAATATTACATAGAGATAGAACCAATTAAATAATAAAAAAAAAATTAATGAAAAACTTTTTCATAAATTAGTGAAATGATTGAATGCAATATGTGAGTATACTTATTTAATCGCCCCTCGAAAAGCATCCCAACTAAAACGTAATAAGCGATTATTTTCAAAATTTCAGTAATAGACATTGTCTATACAATTTTAGTGCTAGGCAACTAACTAAACTAAGTTGATATATTATATGCACTTATCATAAGTTCACATTTATTGTACTTACTATACATACATGGAAGAAGTATGAGTGAAGTATAGCTCCAGAGAATATCCTATAATGTAATAGAAAAAATAGTTTTTCGATCGGATTAATGAATGAATTGATTGATTATATATAGCCAACTGAAATAATTTAATCCGTTTTTCTTTAGTTCATTCAAATGCGATTATGTACAATGTGTATAAATACCATGCATAAATATGTATGTAATGTAATACAAACAAACCATGTAATAATACAAACCAAATTCACAAACTCTGTGCTGATCTACAAAATATAATACAGTACAGGCAAAAAACGGACTCTGAGTTTTTCAATTTCAATGAAACATTGATTTTAACCAATTACACTGTACAGAATGAAATAAATAATCAACTAAAATTTTACATCTATACGCTTGTTTAAGTGTATTCTAATACGATAAAATGATGAACTTTTTATTGTTTTCAACCGCGTTCGATAAATCGTACTAATACTAATCCTAAGTATGTATTACTTGTAGTGTAGTAGTTATACAGAGATGAATGTAAATTAAAAAAAAAATGAAGAGAGGATACTGTGTATTAAGTTTAGAATTATTATTGGTTAGATGATATGTAAAAATTGAATGAATTTGTGAGTTTCAGATTCATTAGCTAAAATCATTAGTCATCGATTCGCATCATGTAGCAACGAGTATATTGTATTTAGCAGTCAATTTTTGAATGTTTGCAATTCTATTCATTCACATTCATTTTATGATTATATACATGAAGCTAGTCCTTCTTTAAATACAAACATAATTGTGCATTAGATGTTCTAACCAATTATTATAATTTTGGGTCAATGAATAAAATTTCACAATGGGTCGTGTATAAAGTGTTTGGTAACTTTAATTTTTGAACTACATACGAGCAAATTTTCAATGAAACAGCGGAGGATAATGTGTGTTAATGAGGTCGTATTGTAATAATTTCATTATTACGAATTTGAATCCAACGAAAAATGAACAAAACAAAAAATGGCAGCTACGTACATTACATACATAAAACTTGCATTTCGATATCCTGATTACTGAAATTATTGTGTTAGAATCATATATAATGCATATATATGTAGTTGTTAGAAATAATCATTATTTTAGTTGTTAGATGTGGTATATACTCAATTGGCACTAAATATAGAATTCGTATATTTTATGTATAATGTGTTTACAATAATACACTTATATGCATCATTTATTCGTATACTTTTACACTCTTATTCCATATGTACTTAATTGCGGAATATGTACGTATTCATATTTATGTATGTGTTTAGTATTCTCATAAATTTGTAATACAATTGATATAATGTAATTAGTATATAAATACCCGTCTGTAATTTAAATTTTGAAACAGGATTCCTAATTAAACTATCATCTGTAATAAAATATTGTATAGATAATAGGATAATAGTTGTTGAATAGTTAATTTTTAATAAATTTTTACTTTTTCTGCTTGCAATGTAAATTTTGAATATATTTTTTTTTCATTTTTCATACATTACCATACAATACGTACACAGACATATGTGTCATAATACATTTTAATTAAAATAAATTACAAAAGACAAAAACAAAAGCAAAAAAAAACAAAAAAAAAAATACAGGACAGAGTATTTTGAATGTCATAATAAATCTTTTTACTTCATATGAGTATATACGTATTTTTTTCGTATTTGTCGCAATACACAATAGCACATATGTATACTAATAATGTATAATATATAATGTGGATGAACTCATACATAATGCACATATAGGTAGTAATATATAATTTTCCACACATAATTATTTTAAGTTTTTGTGTCAGTTTTCAAGTTTAAAATTTATTAAGTTGGACATAACGCCCAGTTACATCTGATATGCACATATCAGTGCATACATATGTACATTTGCATATGTTACACTTGAATTCATATGTCAGTTATGCGAGTACACACATACATACATAATATGCAGGCACTGTATAATGCAGTATCTATACTTAGTACGAATGTATATAAATAAGAGAGAAATTAATTGTAAAACGTACATAATATTATGTGCATATATAATAATGTACCTACTTAAAAATGCATATTGATACTCACACTATAATCGTATCTATATGCATATGGTATACGTATGCATTTTACAGAGTTGTAATTAATAAACTGCAATATGACTTTCTACTAGGTAATCCATCATACGTTTTTATATATTTTCATCACAAAGGCATTGTATTATAACTGTGATGATATGATATGTGTGACTGTATGTGTACATATTTTCATGCATATTTAACTCTTATATGTAAAATATTGTATTATTTCTGATACATATTATATGTATGTATGTACATATATGTAGATGGAATAATTGGGTGCAATATACTGCTCTAGATAAATGCACAAAAACATATACGAACATCAGTATATATTATACGAATGTAATGCACATTACATTTATATGAATTTTATTTGTATATATGTATGTAAATACTCTTTCATGTATTCAGAACACCTGTCGTTTAACATTAAAACGTAATTAAGACTAGATTGTATAAAGGAAATTTATTGAAATAAAATGATGCTACTTTTTAAATTATATAATTTTAATATATACGTTTATTAAAATTTAATACACTTGCACTCATCAAAAGTATATGTATGTATATGTATGTATGCACATTAGCGAGCAATTATAATAGTAATAATAGCAATATATGCAGTAATGTGTATATATGAATGTTATGTATTTATATTGTTAATACTCATACATGTACGATAATAATTCATTTTTATATTAAAAATGTGTATGTGTGTATCACAGTTTGTCATTCATTCATTCAATCATATATGTAGATATATATGTATGTAAAATACATATACATTATGTACGCTGCATATATAGTGAAAAGGTTTAATATCATCATCTCTGGTTGTTTAACTCTATTACATATACGAGTACGAGTATTATTCATTTATATACATACATAATATCGTAAAATGAAAATGTCATTTTGTCGACCACCTAAGTATGAACATACATACTTATATTGTTAATAAATTATTATCATTATATATCTGTATTTATTTATTTATGTACACATGAGTAACGGATATATGTATATGTGGAATCGAACAATCAAAATGAAAATCGGTTTATCTCCTTGTCTCATATCAAAATAATAGACATATATCTTAAATGAATGGAGCAAATTCGATCGAAATACTCGTATTATATGACAAAATATTTACATAACTCCTATCATATGAATATAAGCATGTATGTAGTAAATGCATTCATATTACATATTTATGTACATATACATATAACTGTTTATACATACGTTCATACATAATTCGATGTCAATTAGAGATGACACGTTTCCGTTTCATAATATGCATGCACACAGTGTGTTCTTTTACATGAAATTATTATCAAAAGTGGTGATAAATTTATTACACATAGATATATTTTTATAATATGGAAAAAAAAGGGGTGAAAGGGTCGAACCGAAAAGAAAGTATTTGTAACACAGATAGGGTAATAAAAGCCGAAAAAAAAATATAATTTTTGTCACAATATTCATAAGTGAAAATGTTCTTTTTTTCGTTTTTGTTTGGACATTAAAAATATTGAAAAATAAAATATTAATATTGTTTGTTATCTCTCCTGAAGAAGGGGTCACACACAGTTGGATAAATTTTATTATACAATTTGAATTATTGACATAAAGTATTTTTGTGTGGTTTGTTTTTCTTTTATTGGTCTTTTATTTTTAGTTTGTTTTGTTTTAATTTGATAATTAATTTCAACTTTATTTTCGTATTTATAAATTCCATTGGTCAAAATTGACAAAAAAAAAACAAAATGCAGAGAAAAGAAAGAAATAAAAAATGAAGAACGAAAGTATAAACAAAAAGTGAAAGCATACACACACATAAATAACAATCATTATTGATTTTATCGCAGTTATATGACACAACAGAATATGTATGTACATATGCGGACTACATGCATTCAATTCATTTCGAATAGGTTTGCATACTGAGTATGAATGGGCTTATATTAGTATAAGCGGTGATATTTAAATGTCATTTTAAAACGATAAATATTTATCATGAAAGTAATAATAATAATAATAATAATAATAATAATAATAATAATAATTAAAATTACATACATAAATCAAATTTATTGAGGACATACATATACATATGAAGTATTTGTGTTTGAATGTTATTTTTTAATTTATTTCGTTTTGTTTCGTTGGTATTTTAATTATAAGATAAATTTGAGATAAGACGAGATATTGTTTTTGGGAGAAATATGATTGACGTCGCTGTTAAGTGACTTTTTTATGGAAAGCATCATATAAATTATAAATTTAATTTAATGTGAACATACGAATATGAAAATATTTGTCTTTATTATTGATGATCTAATAAGGATGCGCAAGTGAAAAGGAATTTTATTGGATTATTGAAAATAAAAAAGCCAAACAACAAATATCATTTCGTATCAAAAAGTTTGTAGAAAAAATTTAGCATGTACTAGACTAGACGATAAATCATAGTCACAGCAAATTGCAAGTAATAAATGGTATGGCGATCTTTATAACTATAAGTATAATAAGAAAAGTAGCTAAGATAAATGTGTGGTATAACAATAGACAGGCATAAAGAGAGATTTTCAACTCGAAGTGTACACGTATGAAACCTGAAGCAAATTATAATCCGTAACAAATGAAATTTATTTCTAAATGATCAAACTTCCGATGTCGATTAAAATCAATAATAAATCCATCCAGTACACACATAATTCTGTCTGTATGCAACCTAAAAGAACAAAAAAATTCATATAAATTAATGATTACGAAAATGATTTATTGCTTCCTTAATCATTTTTATGCTTTGTTACCTCTTACAATCTTTTGTAAGTTTAATATTCGAAAATTCTGGAGTGAATAAAATAAATTATGCTTGAAGAAATTTTGAATATTATAATTTTTTTAAAATAAATTTCCAACAAATAAGAAAAACAGCTACGAATGATTACTTCCCTACTCAAATCGTATGCATATACGCACTACATAAATACTTTAACACGGAATAGATAGAAAAAATTGAATGAATTTATATTATCCATGAAATGTTTAGGTCAATTAAATAACAACATTCAGAACACATTTACTTTAAGAGAATGCATTTAAAAACTATTTTTGAATGTTTCTTAAAGAACAACACTCGAAGGATTAAATGAATAAGAATTTATCACAAAATAATAAAACCAATGAAAAATAAAATACTCAGACTATTCGAATCAAACCAGGATCAAATGAAATCGAAAGGAATGGGAATAACAAATACATAAACTAACAAAAAAGGAATGTCAAAACTAAAGTAAATTTTCTTTTTATTGGAAGACTTTTATATAAAACTTTCAGCAATAAAAATGGAAGAACAAAACAAAAAAAAATAAAATAAAAAAATCTTAAAAGAAAAATGAAAAGCTATCCGTTTGAACACTCAACTACAACTACTACATAGGGAATATGATTGTCTGTGTAGGAAGAAGGGTAATAAAATGTAGATACTCGTATATGTAGTTATGTACAAACAACAAATAAAATTACACATTCCGAAAAAAAGGACAAACTAACAAAAAATATAAAAAAATTAAAATAAATAAAATCAGTACAAGAAAAATCTCAAGAAATTGGAAAATAGTTATTTTGTGGAAATCAATTGAAAAACAATTGATAAATTTTCATTTTATTCCATTTTATATGAAATTTTCTTTATATTATTTTCATTCTAGTTTTTTTGACTTTTGTATAAGTTATCTTCACAATGCATGCACACATATACAGACGTATAGTAAAAATTTTGATATTGTATCCTTTTCTGGATTAAAAAAACAACACAACTTTATCTAACAGAGCTTCGTTTGCCTTCGAAATTTTCCTTAAAACAGAAAAATTAAAAAAAATATCTAAAAAAAATACACAAATATACGATTTTGCCATGTGTATAATCCAATTTCAATTTGACTTGTTGTTTGTTGATTGTTTTTTGTATGTTATTTTATTACTTTTTTTGTTTCATTTTGCTGTTAGTTTTGGACTTCATATCAATTCCAGCACAACAATATTAGCAGTAGTAGTAATGTCTCGGGATAAAAAAGAAATGAAAAATACTAAGGATTGTGTACGAATATTGGAATAAATGGTTCCATTTACATGCAAAGATTATTTGTCCTGTACCATAAATGTATATACATATATACACATGTGATCATATATTTCGCAAAATATTTGATTTTTTTTTTTCATTTTTTTATTATTTTTTTCGGAATGTATTAGAAAAATGGAATCAATAAAAATACAAAAAAAAAGAACAGATACATGCAAATTTTTATTAGAAACCAATCCAGATCGTAAATACTCGTACATGAAAAATCTGAGGTTCTATATAGTTTTCTTTTCTATGGCATCATGCATACAAAAATTTGTAGATATCTTATAGGATTTGACTATGTTGTGGTTGTTTTTATATAGTGATGGTAATATGCTGGTATTATGAATTTTATTTGTCTATTCAGCAATCTCGGTTGGTGTTGTTTTTCTAATAAAATGAAAAAGAGAAAAATCAAACGAACGAACAAACAAACAAACAAAATTATTCACCATATGTGTGCAAGTGTTGTATCAAATGAGAATTTATTCTTAGAAATTCATGAATTTTATTATCTTTTTTTTTCAATGAAAAAATGAAATTTTTGAATGACACATCATATATGTATTTTATTAGATTGTTATATTTTTAATTAAAAAGACAAAGACAAACCTATATGATAATCATGTTTAAAACTTCAAAATGACTTAAAAACACTTTCAAGTAATTCCATTACAAAAGTTTTTTTCTGCATCTGCCCAACAGACAAACTGACGAAATCAATATGCAATGGCTGCGAAAAGAAACATAAAGGCCCAAAAAGAAAAATTTCAATGTAAAGGCAAAAATAAGAGTTTTACTTTTGTTTCGAAAATCTTGACAGCACTTCAAATATAATTAAAAGAAATTAAAATTTTTGATTTTTCTGTTTCTGTAAATTTTCTTTAGAACCTTTCTTGTGTAACTCGAATGTACTTTTTCTAAATGATTTGTTATATTACAAAGTACACATTGAATTTTTCTAATTTAAATTTTAATCTATTTGTACTAAATATACAAATAACTAATGTTTTTATTGTTTACTTTTGTTTTCGAAAACTAAATATTTTTGCATACTATGAAGCTTTGATATGATCACACAGATGCATGCTTCTATACCTCTGTGCAAAGCATTGAAATTGTGAAAAAAAGGATTCGAATTTTCTTTCACGCATTTTTACTGAACGTATATGTATACTTTCAAGTACATTTCAATACGAATAAATTTCTATGTATTGTGTATACGTATATGTACATTTTTGTATATGTATAATGTGTAATTAGGAATTTTCATTCAATGTGTTTTCATTGTTTCTTGTTCTGTGTAAAATTTTCATACTTATAGCTTATAGTGTTTTGTATTATTTCATTCGTTTTAAATTAAATTTTCGTTTTTTCATTGTTCTGTCATTACATATTCAAATTTGCTTTTTACACCTGCTGCTCCAGTATATTTTCAAAGTTTTTCTGTTTTTCTGTTTATTTCCTTTTTTATTTCGATTTTTTCTTTTTACTATTTTTATTTTTATTGTATTTTTTTTAGAAACATAACTAATCGCAGGAAAACTGCAAATTTTAGTCGGTTTTATGATTAGATTTTCACACTAAACATTGTTTTCTGTGTAAAAGCACATGGAGGTAAGTACATATGTATGTATATGTTTGAATGAACATTGTAAAAAAATTATACACTTTGCATTGCTGTGAAATGTTTCGTTGCAAAATTCCTTACTTTCAACGGTAATTAATTCAGTTACACGTTAAATATTCTTTCAATAAGAATACGTACAAATGTTCACGTAGTATAATACTATACCATTATACTTATTATAGTACTCGTTTTACATACAAATAATCTGTTGATATATTTTACAAACGGAGAAAGTCTATAAATTTCTATAACCCACATACACTTTGAATACACACATTTACATGTACGTGTCGTAATAAGATTTTGAATCTGTGTATACTCGTACTACTCGAACTCGTATATATTCGCATGAATGTACATGCATATTGAAGTGCAGATTTACATTTTATTCAAATTCAATTTTTATGTAGTAAGTATACGAATAATGTATGTTTGCCTGTGTATATCTGTAAATATACGAGAATATAATATACATATCCGTTCCATTTATTTATAATAAAAATGAGAAAAAAAAAAATTAGGGGCGTTCAGTCTCTCTGTGTGTGTATGCAATAGTTAACCGAAATACAATTTGCAAAATTTTATTATTAAGGAAATTGAAGGTTTCATTTCCGCAATTTAAGACATTTAAATTGGAAACAATGGTAAAATGAGAAAAAAAAAGGATACAGGAAAAAAAGAATGAAATGTGAAAAAATATTTTCTTATATCTACACTTTTTCATTGTGTGTTACTGTGTACATATTAAGGGTATATATATGGGTATATATTGGAATATTTACTATGGGATGAATGGCAGAAGAGTGAAAATTGGATTTGTACAAAAGATTTTGTAGACTGATTTAAATTACGGATAAAATGAAATTGTATTCCATCATCTTTCTTCTTTTCGTTCTACAAAATTTCAGTAATTTTTTTTTTTTTAAATAAAACTGAAATAGATTTGGAAACTTTGGATGTGAGTTGTAAAAAACTATGTTTTTAAATTTTCAAAAAAAAAAAAAAAATTAAACGGTTAAATTTTAAAAATATCATAAAATAACGTATTCATATTACATAGCAGATTATATATGTAGGAAATATTTTTCTAAGAATTCATGTTATTTTTTGTTTTTTGTTTGGTATAGTAGAGGTATACTTATCTTAAATTTCATTAACTTGAATCCGAGTTGAGTAGCCAAGCTATAATATCTTGAAACGGTTACATAATACCCGAGGAATCTTAATTAAAAGTAAACAAATAACAAGTGAACGATATTTAATCTGCCTAATCATTTATTTAAGGTGAAGAATGTTGTAAAGTACTCGAAAATTCTTCATTCATTCATTCCTTCACAAGTACACTCGAAATTCATCATACAATCAGGTACATTTGTATACACAGAGAATTAGTATAGTTTTGTATAGTAAGTATATTCTGACGATGTTTATGAATTTAATCAAGCATCAAAGGTAAAATTCCAATTTATAGAAAATAAATATACATAAAAATAAATTTAATTTTTCTCAAGTAGGATTATGAATTAAGCTATATTCACCTACACATACAGTATAATATAATATTACATATTATACTATAGTACATGTTTAATTTCTACAACTACATTCTAAAGTGCTAATGTGTGTTGTATAATGCAGTTTTCTCTGGAAAAATATGCTATGTAATCACTTTATTAATAATTCTCTTTCACTCATAACGATACTTATACAGATTCTCGTATAATACCATAAGTTAGTATCTTTTGTTGTTGTTGTTTTTAGTTGTTTTTTTTATTTTGATATTTTCTGCATGAAGGAAAATTAATAAATTCCAATTAAGATTATTAGACTGTTATATATTACTTTATTTTTATTAATAATTATTTTTCGTATGCCGACAAAATATTTAATAAATTATAATTTGATATTTCAAATAAATTTTTGCTAATTTTTTATTATTATATGGCAAAATTGTCCTTGACTGTGTTTTTGTTAAAATTTGAGTGGAATGAATGAATATAAATCAAGTTTTATTTTCATTATCAAAGGATCAATATTAATATGATATATATTTATGTATGAATATGTGCAAAAATGAATAATTAAATTATAATCTTGGATACATACATATAGTCCTATGATTTTTATTCTTGGAAGGATAAAATAAAATTATAAATTTATATTTGAATTCTTAAATCATATTATTAAGACAAATAATTATAATGTCATTTTGGAAACTTATTGCCTATCATAAGCATTGAATATGAAAAATCTAAATCAATTATGCTAATTTATTTGAGAGTGTACTGGTAGAAGGACAGTATATTCAAAGACTCCAATTAACTGTGTCACGAATAATGAAGGAATTGCTTATTTTTAATTCTCCTTTTTGTTTTTCCTTTTTTTGGTTAAAATGTTCATCAGAATTCGATTTTTTGATTCATGACGGATGATCACATATGTAATGTACGTACCTCTGTCTGATATCTTACTCAGTACAAAATATACTTAATTACATTCATGTATAAAATGTTTTTCGAGAAAGAATTTCTTTTTTTTTTAGAAATTTCTTTCAGAAAATTTTAATTCATTTTAATGATGCAATTTTTTTCACCATATCGGAATGACATCGTATATACTCGTACATACACAATTACACACGTTCTTGTACATTATCTATGTATCAAAATGGAATTTATCGTTTATTGAAAATTTAAAAATTTATGTATACTCGCATTGATTGTAGTTCATTAAAAACAACTAACGGGAATATAATCCCTTATTTAATGTTTATTTATTAATTATTTAATAAAACAAAACATTTACAACAACAACAACAACAACAAGAAAAATTATAATGAAAACAAAACAATTTTTAATATTACGACAATATAAAAGTCACTTAACGTATATAGAAGATCTGATTTAATTAATGAGAATACATTATGAATTGAATCAGGTTTTATTTTATCTGTTGTTTTTATATGTTTATTTTATTGAAAGAAAAGATATCTTTTATCTTAAATATTTTATATGAGTACATAAATACATGAATAAATAAATAAATAAATAAGTTCATGAATAAATGAAAAAAGTAAATGTATTTTTTTCTCTCCGTTCTTGTTCTTTCTTATTTTTGAAATTTTTTTTTTCTTATTCAAGTATATATATTTACGTGTACGTGTACGTATTGTATATGTATGCATAATGTATGTATAGAATTTTTTATTTCTTCTACATTACTTTCGAATAATAAAAGTGCATTTTTAATAATAAATAAATGTACCTACAGAACAAAAGAAAAAAAAATGAGCATAAATATTTATTCACACACATAGGAGTGTACACAATTTGTGTATAGATGTATAGGTACTCATTATAGTGTGTAATGCAATGTGTTTTAGATCCATACAAACGTACATAAAAATGTCTGTATGTATATATCTGCATATGCTTTAAGACGCAAAGCTCATCATCGTAGCTCACCGTATATGAGAATATACACTGCTAAAATGAATCATGACGAACATGAAGATGATGTTGATGAGGATAAAAAGTTAAATAAATAAGGCAATAAAAACAAAACTGAGAAAAAAAATAAAAAAATAAAAAAAATAAAAACAGTAATGAAAATCTTTGCATTTAAGACAACTTTTTATAAATACATGAATTTGTAATTTTATTTTTTTTTAGTTTTTTGTGTTCTTTTTCCTTCTGGAGTTCTGTGTAGCGAAAATTCCTGTTTTTTTTACTTCTTTTACTCATTTTCTACAATTTTTTTTTCTGAATTTTTGTAATATAATGTTACCTTGATTTTTTTTTTATATTTCTGGTTGTTGTTGTTGTTTTATTTTGATTTTTTATATTAACTTTTTTTTTTTTTTGAAGAAACCGTTCTGTTTTGTTGTTAAATCATTTAGGCTTATTAAGGATTTAAAGAGATAAAACGCAATATTCACATAATAAATGCATTAATCAACTGAATTTCATTAAAAATGAACACACCATCCTGTAAATATGTGTACACAGATTCATATATATACACAAATACGTGTACAGGTTGATATTACTATATAATGTATATATATTTACATATTTTTAATGTAGAAGAAGGATGGTAAAAATTATTGTAGATACATATTATGTGCAAACATAGAAAAGAAAAATTTACAGGTATACTATATAAGTAGTACGAGAAAATGCATGAAATTATTGTGGATGTCTGTCTGCTGTATCTACTGTATACTATGATCGATGTATGAACGAACATACCTATACACACAACTATCGTTTTAAATAATACATATTTATGTCGAAATGTGTGTATGTAAAGAAATGAGTATACGGTTCATCTTAACAGCATTAAAACATTAAAAATAAAGTAGGCAAAAAAAAAGGAAAAAGAAAAAATTTAAAGAAAATAAGAAAATATTTTTTGTTGTTGTATTACTCCTGATGTTGTTGTTGTTTCTATACAATATTAAAATTAAATAAAAAATCACGTTTCTCTTTTTTGCCTTCTATATGTTTGAATACAGATATTTCATGGATTTATATTCATGGAGATTTCAATTCAAGTAATAAAAAAAACATACTTTAGGATTTTTAAATCTATATGTATGTACATATGTCTGGATGTTTTCATTCGTATATGAATATTACATTACGTTAGTATTAACGATTTACTATAAATGCCTAAAGGAGCTTAGAAATGCCGGTATAACATTTCAAATATAAATAGAGTATCGATTAAAAAAGTAATAAGTTACATTTCTATGTACAAACACATACATAAGTATACATATTAGAGAAAAATCATTTATTTTTTTTCCGAATAATATTCACGGTTATGTTCCCTTTCCATCATAGCATCGGTATGGGTAATATACCTACCACATAGTACATCATATACATAAAATGAAAAATAAGTAAGTAATAAGTAAAGCATTGCATTAAATTTTTATATTTTATGTACTCTCTATACTCTACACACTATTCAAATATAAGTAAATTACTTATATACGATGTACATATGTATATGAAATACATATGTGTGTATATTACATTTTCATATTACATATTACTACTATATCAATAACCATCGACAGGGAAAAAAATAATAATGGTAGTAATAGTAGTTGTAGTCAGTTGTTGTAGTATCATACTAGCATATTAAAAATTGTACGGAATTTAAAAATCAAAGATCTGATTGCATCCGTAAATAACTAACTGAAGCATTAAATGACTACCAACATACAAATATTACATATTTATACTCATTTACAATAATAGTAATGAATGTAAATATACGTACATATATGTATATGAGTAGCAATAAATGATGAAAAATATTCACCTATTATATACGTGTGTATGGTAGGTTCACCTATTCGTATGTATATGAATATCCTATATAGGAGTTATATGTATATACACATTACTATATTTATATACGTAGCTATACCGCATAAACTTTTCCCACATCTGTTCGTTGACTGACTGAATATATCATGAATTGAATGAAAAGTTCTATAGTATCTATACACTCGCATAGTATAGTTTGTATAGTAGTTAGTAATAGTTGTAGTAGTAACCGTTGTAGTAGAAGTGATAGTATGTAGTATTCCTAGTAAAATCCACCGTATCCACATAGAAAAACGACAGAAAAAAAACATTGTTCTTAAGTGACTTCGTTTAGTAAAAATATTTGCAGAGAAAAAAAATATATTTGAAAAAAAAAATTAACCAACGAATCAAAAAAAAGCAAAAGAAGCAAAAAAAAAATGCAAGGATGATGATGAAAAGTTGAGATAGTGAACCTTAAATGGGCTTCCAGTTTTATCCTGTTTTTCTTTTTATTTTAACCACGGTACATATACTTACATCAACGTATACATTTATTACATGTACACTATAGCATGCAGACGAAGCGTATGTACATATATATAATGTTATAAGTAGTTATATAATAAAAGTGTATTATATTTGCAGTAACTTTCATTTTAAAGCCATCAAGCATAAATTAAATACTATGATGGTTTGAAAAAGTTAACTATTATTACGACATAACATTACATCTGATCCATGACTAAATCACTTAACGTGGATACATATAACATATAACATACATATACATACATGCATATCCATATAATGATAGGTATTTATTTTATGTGCATGTACACCTTGGAGAGTATATGAAATAAATTTTTAATAGTATGGATATGGTACAGCACAGGTATCCAAATGTGCATCACACAGAAAAAAAAAAAAAAACAAGGAAAGCAATACCAGAAGATGAACAGAGAAGAAAAATGATAAAAATATCAAAAAATTAAAATTAATTCGATATCGTCTATGATATTATCATAAATTTTTACCTTAATATGGAAACGTAAAAGGACATTATGCCATTGTTATAAATGTACTGCTGCATTACCATGATATTTGATCATACATTTACGAAATGAATATATAAACTATTGGCTTTTATTTTACGAATTACAAGTAGGTACCTTGTATGCAATATGTAGGCTCTAGAACTCATTGATTTTAGATTTAAGTGACTTATTTATACTATTAGGATATAATACATATATTCCTATACATATATTCGGATATGTATGATGATGCATTGGATATTCAAAGTAGAAACATTTTAAAATCAATATTTTGACATGATGATAAGGTAATCTGAATCTTGAAAGTATTCTGGATTTTTTTAATTTTATTTTTTTTTTTCATTCATTTTTCTTATAGAATATTGGTTTTCAATTTAGAATATTCGATTCGAATACAAATAGGTAAATCCACTTCCATACACATAACTGATGAATACACTTTGAATTGATTTGACGCTAAAGAATTTTTCGATATCGGATAATAAAAATGATAATGATAATAATGATGACGGTATGTTCTCGTGTACATTATTTGAACTTGTATGAATACCTTTAGTAAGTCTGAAGAATCTTACTTCTATTGTATGTACAGTGAAAAAATTGCGAAAATAAGATTTCTGATCTGTTTCAATGTTAATAAAATATTTACTGCGAATATATGTACGTATGAATGTACTTTAGAACATACCATATAATCATTA
This sequence comes from Villa cingulata, assembly GCA_951394055.1. Classification (NCBI taxonomy): domain Eukaryota; kingdom Metazoa; phylum Arthropoda; class Insecta; order Diptera; family Bombyliidae; genus Villa; species Villa cingulata. The sequence goes on from OX596018.1 coordinate 7,197,661, forward strand.
GAAAAAGTAAAATATAAATAAAAATCTGTGATATAAACATTTTTTCTCTCATTTAAGAGTACATTCATGTACATACTCGTATATATGTGTGTGATGAATACTTTATGCACACATATTCGAGTACAAACTTATATTTTCTTATGTGTATACTTGTATAATGATTGTGTACTTCAGATAATGATATTAGGTTCATTATGTTGAATGTTTTCATCCAGAAAATATGTATACATACTCGTACATATCTATACATACCTGTACCTGTACGTGTTCAGTTCTTTGCCGTTCATTTTTTTTTTCTATTTCTTGATAATGTTATGGATATATGTAGCATAATTCTTTGTACATATTATTATAATAATAATAATAAAAATAATAATATGTATTATGTAAAACCGGTTGTATACACATTGAAAAATCAGTAGCAGCATATGTTTTTCGATTTTATTTATTTTATTCTCGATTTATTTAGTTTTTTTTTTTTTTTTTGTTATTTTATTCTTGAAATATTTTCTATTTTTTTTTTTCAAACATCATCATCAATTCTGCTGGTTATTATTATTGTATGTTCGTTTTGTTTTTGATTTCTACTTGCTGCTTTAGTCCTCATCATCATCATCATCAACAACATCGCAATCATCTTCATCGCATCTTCTTAAAATTCATATTAGATATCGACTTTATGATCATATAATATGTACTTTTAAGATAATGATAGCTTCGATGTATAGCTAGCTAGCTAAGATGATGATGATGATGATGAGAATCGATAATCATGATAATAATATACATATAAAAACGATGCCTAAGTCATAGGTGACTGATTAATTGAATTTAAAGTGCCTATCGTTAAGGGGGAATTTACTTGTACCTGTATATATCTACATATAAAATACTTACACTTACATATCCTGCTGTACGTATGTAACATACGTATGCATGAATGTATTTATTTTTAATTTTTGATAAATGGATGTGATAAAAATTCATGTTGGTATTATTAAAAATTTTTTAAAAAAAAAAAAAAAATTCGAACATGCATTATAATTATTTGTTTGGTTTTTTTTTTTTTAGCCCGCGTGTATCCACAATCTTTCATTTTACATTTATGGATATGGACAACGTTTTGTATTTTTCTGAGTTTCATTGTAAACAACATTTCCATTGATATGCTATATGATAATGAAAGCAAAAGTTAAATAATCGTCGTATCGACGTAATGCATGAATTTAATATTGGTGTGTGTATCACACGTTTATCGTATGCATTAAATTTAATTAATTTTACATAATAATCATTATTATTTTCTTTGTTTGAAAAGTGAATTTATTTGAATATCACCTGGTGGTATGTATTTGTTTTAGACGTATTCTCGTATATTAGCACGTTTATATTTTCAATTTTTTAATGTCTTTTAGAGGGTGATTGAATTTAGTATCATGACTTTTCACTTTCCAGTTAAATTTCATTAGTAAAAATATAAACTAAAAAATAACTAAAAAACCTTCAAATGCACTTCAAAAATACTCGAATCTAAGCATCATCGTGTGGGTGTGTAATCAGTCAATTCTATAGAATTTTCAATTTCAAACTTCCATTTATATAAAATAATTTTCATTTACTGGAAACTTTTTTGCATGTGTGTATTTGTGTTTAGTATGAAATTTTTGCAAGTATGAAATTTTTATTTAGAATTTTTGGAATATAATATCCTTTTTGATTGTAAATACGAGCAATTTTCATTCATTCAAACACATACATTTTTTCGTATCTCGTATATCTGTTATCGATTCAACTTTACAAACTTTTCTTTTTCCATATACATATGTACATATTTTTATTATCAAAATATATAACGAGTATAGAAAAATGAAAATATGTACATAAAATTCTCGAATAACACACAATTTCTATGCATGAATGAATGCGTGAGATGTGTATCAAAAAACGATAAAAACTGATGTTCTGTTATTGGTTATAAAAGTCTGTTCTACATACATCATAATAGTATGTTTGTACACAAATTCCATTATAATGTATGCGAGTATAGAAGTAAAATTAAAGAAAAAAAATAAAAAGGAGGAAATGGAGGAGAAGGAACATTTTTTGTTGTTATGATCGAGAAATATGATAAAAAATTTCTTTTTTCCAATATCCTTAAAATCATATCCTTCTTAAATTCATTCTAGATTTCATCTGTATGTACATTTTATGTACACTATTGATGCTGCTATTATATTACTTGCTTGCTATTTTTTTCCTATTATTGTTTTCATCGCTCAGAGCCTATATACAATATATATGTGTGTGTGTATATACAGATGTGTATCTTTTATGCCCATCATATCGCAATGTATTTACATATCTTTAACCATAGATTTTTAACTATACACATGATTATGGATGAATGTATAGATATTTGATATTTATACTTTTTTTTGTTGTTTTTTTTTTTTTTGTCATTTTTTCTCGCCATATACTATTTATTATTATATACATTTTCATAAGAAATATATCTAAAGAATCTTATGTAAAAGAAAAACTGTTGCGAAAAAGTTTCCTTTTTTAATGCTCACATTTCAGATCATATGAAAATCAGAAGCATTATATACTTGTTGGATGTTTATATATTTGTGTGTACTGTAATATATAATATATATATTCGTATATTTGTGTATAAGTGTGTGTATGTTTTATTTATTTTTTTTTTTAACAAGAAGAATTGAAAAATAGCAAACAACATCCTATCGCTATCAGATTGCCGGCGTCTTCGTCATCATCATCATTATCGTTTTTATACTTCTTCACAATATATACTTAAATACTCGCACCACACACATTTGTACGAGTATGAGATGGAGAAACTATATATCTAGTATGTGATGTGTATGCGAAGAAAGATGATCCTTCAATGGAATTTCTATAATACAGCACAATACGATAAGATACATTGTTTCTATCTATATCTATACTCCGAACGTAAGTATGCATATTTTTCTATAATTTTATTTTTATTTTTTTCTTCTATCTTTGACTTTTCTTCTTAATTTTCTGTTCTTTTATTTATTTATTTTTTTGTTATTTTTATTGTTTTACATTTTTTTTCTTCTGCTTTATATAGTACATAATGTATACTTCTATAGTCTTCTAGAGTAGTTGAAAATTATTCGTTATCATCATCATTATATGGCTGGTTTGTCGATAAGGAGTCACAGAGGAGTATAATTCAAGTGCGGCTCTATACAATAATCAAAGTGTGCATATATGTATGTATATGTATATGTATATATATAATAGTTGTTGTTGTTGTTGCTTGTATAAATATCAAAATAATAGTAGACTCATGCGAATAATATTTACATTACATATTTAAAAGCGAAAAAAAAATTATTATTTATAGATACATGTGTGGTATGTATGAAGAGACATTTACGAGTATAAGTATAAAAAAATAATAGCGATAATTCTGAGATAATATAAAAATTAATGTATACTTGATTGTAATTTTTTTTTTTGTTTTTTTGTATAATGTAAGAATAAATAAATATAATGTTATTCGTAAATGTTTGTACATTGCATATATACATAAATATTTTGTTTTGCAGAATACATAGTATATTGTATTTAGAATTAATCAGTGGAAAATATAATTTGTTGTCATGATTTATATTATTTTCATGTTTTACATTAATAAAAAAATCGATGAAAATTTAATCGAAATATTTTTCATTTTTACGTTTATTATAATAGTAAATTTATATAGGATATTAGTTCTTGTATCTTTAATTTGTATTATTTTTTATTAAAACTAAATTTGTACTACATGCATACTCGTATAAGCCGCATAACTTATAAATTATTTTAATTTTGTGCCTATAATGACAAATAAATAAGATCAATGATTCATTATTATTAGTATTCCGTATCTCTAATTTACAAATACACACCACAACTAATAATAATATTTCAAAGAGAAAATGAATTTCCATTTATTATCATTTTAAAATAAGTCTAAAAATGTCATAGAAAAATAAATTAGAAATTCGATAGATTAAAATTTTAAAACAAAAGTTTCTCATTAAAAGAGGTAACTACATTGTTTGTTATCTATATCTATTATATGTCAGCTTAAAAACTTTTTTATAAATTTTAAAAAAAAAAGTAAAAAACCAAAAAAAAAAAAATCAAATCATTAGCATTTCATCTCAAATATATACTCGTATCAAAGAAAAAGAGCATACAGATGCATCATTCTCTTACATTTTATATGAATATATTTATATGTATGTCGGTATTTAGTTATATGTAAGATACTATCAATGTAATGCATTTGAAAATGTTTTTTGATGCGGAAATGCATTCTTATATTTGAAAATTGAAAATTTCTTTCTAGATTTACATTTACTATATGCATATTCATCTCCATACGAGTATGTACGAGTTTTATGTATATAAAGATAACATCTTAAAGTATTCATTTTTTGTTAATTTAAATTTTTTTCGTTCTCTATTTAACTTTGTATGTTTGATTCCTTCTTCTTCTTTTTTTTTTTGTTCATTTGTAGAATTTGATAAAAAATCTTATTTTTAATTCATATGCAGACATTAATATATAAAGAAAAATAGTAAAAGAGCTATTGGAACACATTAGATTAGAGCCTATAATCTTGTATAGAGAAAAAAAATATGTGCTTAAGAAATTTTTCATTTTGAACCAGATGGCATTGAACAGAATGCTATTTAATCTTTCTTTTTCGAATGAATGAATTTAAAGATTTTGATTAGTTGATTTTCTTTTCTAAACCTTCAGTTTGTTTATTCATTTATTTATTTTCTTTTCTTTTTTAAATTTTTTAGTAGTAGAATTTAATAATTGATTAATATTATAATTTACTGCCGTTTCATTAATATTTCAATTTAAATAAAGTAGCCACATTTCTGTCATATTTTTCATTATTATTGATTCAAAACTATGTTACAAATACACACATATGTACGTGTTGTGCATTAGTAATACTCGTAAGTAATAAGGTATTAGTGAAAGGGTATGAAAAGATTCATGATAGGACTTTTTGTCCATGTAAAATACTTACTTTGGTCCGACAAACGATAAATTACTAGTCAAAAGTCATTTATCAAAAATGTTTGCTTTTCTTATTATTTTTTAAATAATTTTTTTTTTTGACTTTTCATAGAAAATTATAGGAGCTGTATAATATAATGGTCAAGAATATTATATAATGTAGCCCTCTATTATTGTGTTCTTATTAATTCATTCAATTATGTTACACTTGCACAAAAGAAATCCTCGAACCATTGTCCAGTATACTGTACTCGTACATTGTTTACTTATTACGTGAAATACATGCAAGCGAATCAAAAGCGAATTATGCATTACATTATAATAAACGCGTGTTCATGTAAAGGGAGTAACAACCACCTGTCGACGACCATTCAAAGGAAATTTTTATTCATGCCTCCCATAAAACACTACACTTATAGTATTTAGATCCTTCTTTTTACAATTAATTCACGATATATGTTCACATACATATACAATTTTATTTTCTTATTTAAACAAAAGTTATTATACATTTTATTAAAGTTAATTGTACCAAACTCAATACGCATACTTTAGATGTTGAATGTAAAATAGGATGAAGGCGTTAGGCAGGGTTGGATTGAAAGATATTTAATGAAGATTTTTTTTTTACACTGTAGACTGTATATATATTACAAAATACGATGTGCATAGTTGGCCTTTATAGTATACGTTTATGCATGAGCCTGTATGCGTATGAGTATTATCATTAAATTTTGTATAAATTTTTACCTGTATTTTGAGCAATAAAAGTGACTGAAGTTGTACTGGTACTGGTTGTACGTTTGAAGTGTAGTAGTGTGGTAGACGTAGTGTTGAATATGAGCTGAGCAGATGCACTCGTATAAAATGCATTCGGTACGCCTTTTTGGTATGAAGTATTGTGGATATTTTTTTTGTTTGTTTGTTTTTTTTTTCAATTTTATTCAGAAAATTCATATATTTTGTTTACAGAATGTGCTCGATGAGCATAAATAAAGGCATTGAATGTTAATAATATAAATGCACCGTATGTGTATTATGTACACCAGTACCAGTATGAGTTTGATTAATTGCTGTTCTCATACCTAAAGCAAAAGGTAAAATTTGTAATATTGATCATCTAGATTTTCATTTTCTAACTTGAAATGTTTTTCTTACGGTTCGATGGTCAAAACAATTACATTTTCCTTCGCCTATTTTTATTTTTGTTTCCTTTGTTCGAGTATATACGCGTGAATTTCTACATTGGACCTTTTTTTCAATCATTCGCATTATTATTTTCTCGTTCAAAAATTATTTATCATGTGAATGACTCAAAAATGAAAAAAAAAAAAAGAATGAAATAAAAACGAAATGAAAAAAAGAGGCCGTATGTTTTGATCGTAAACGATCATTGACTAATTTTTACCTTCATAATAAGAATTAATGATCAAGAAAGGACACATGTTATTACGTGTACGCGAGCTGATATGTATATGCTCTTATGTATGATCGAGTATTTAACTATCCTATACGTATAATTTAAAATTAAGATAAATAGTATTCAGCCTTCACTAACTCATAAATTGATATCTGTAGTGGCATTTTAGAAAATTTTTCTATTAACGAAATACAATTTAGAAAAAAAAAATATCTTTCACGGATATTTCGATATTTATAGTATTTGGTATTAGTAGGACAGGAAGTTTATTTTTTCAACTGTTCTTTTTTATTGGCTGTGAAATTTGAAAATATTTTTTCATTAAATAGGGGAATAGGGTTAAGTGTGGAGAAGTTATAATGTGCTACAAACGCTATTATTATTTTTATTTTTTCCTATTTGAAGAGTCCAAGAGTAGGTACTCGAATGGGTTAGTGTTATGAAAATATGTGATAAAATATTTCAATGTGAAGCATAAAAATATTATAAAAATTTCTTTTCTGAAAATTACTTATTGTGGCCAAGAGCTAAATTTAACGGTTAATAATAAAAGACACATTAACTATACACGAAAAGACTGAAATGAGTTAGATTGTAATTTACTTTAATTATAATTATAAAAATAATTATTGTTATTAGAAAAATATGTCGCTGTTATTTTTGCTGGTATTACAAAATACAACTACATGAAAGTGTTTAAAAATTGCTTTTCTTTTAAGGAAGTGACATATTTAACTATTTCCGTTATTTAACGTTCGACTCATTTAATATTAAAATATATATGTACCTTAAGTCAAGTCATGGACTATAAAATATAATATTTCATTCAGTATTCTTACTTATATGTATAAGAACATTTTAGAATAGCTGTATAACATAAAATACATAAATCCTTGCATGAATTTAAACGATTTTGTAAATCGACGAAAAATGAAATCGATTCAAATTCACATTTAAAGTACTTCTCTTTAAATATACGAGTAGCTATATACTTTTGTATATTTGGATTAAAGTCATTAAATAAATATGACTTTTTACAGATTTTCATAATAATTGAAGAAAGTACTCCCTGAATATACATAAATGTACTTCTTGAGTTTAGTTATACGTCGTATATATAGGTGCATAGTATAATACGTTTAATCTAGACTAATTTTTTTTTTCATTTGATTGCATGACAACGAGACATTTAAATATTTCGATCATTCATTACTTCTTTACTTCAAATTTCTCTAACAACACGATGTTGGGTAACTGTTTAAAGAGAATGGTTACTTTTTGCTAATGGTTTTCATGGGAAGTTTTGGTTGATTTCTAAAAGTAAAGTAGTGGAAAAATACATTACACTACATTTTTTACATTATAAGCGAAAAATAAGGAACTGTTGCTTATATCGCATTCGCATAGCTAATAAGTTCAGTGTTTTGTAATTTATGTACGAGTATACACATACGTATAGTTTTGCTTTTACATGAACTTCCTGAATTGATAACAGTGAATAAATAGGGACGGACGGTGACTGCTATAGTTACTTTTCCTTACATTCAAAATTTATGTTGCATTTATAGATGATATCGTAGGGTAATAGGTAGATTGATTTTATATTAATTAAAAAAAATTTTTTGACTACCAACATAAATAAGTACATGTACCCATGCAATTCACATTATTTTCTTAAATGGAAATTCTAGTTTCTATATATAGAAAAATTGTGCTACTTTAAAAAATTCAAAATTATGACTATGATAAATATATTTTTGATAGGTACAGGTACTATTTGGTACTTTACGTATTTATAGTTTAGCAACTTTTCATTTTATACATTCAAAATTTTCTCATATTTTTAATCAAAATTCTGAATTAATTTCCGAGCTATAAAAATCTACATGTTACCGAGCTAAAAATCTACTTATTGTATCTACATGATTGTGTAGATAGTTAGTTACTTTCCTAAGATTACTACATGTATTTTATTTTTTTAATATTTTCATATCTTAATTGTAACCTTATTTTATAATCTTAAACCGTTACAAAATGATCCATTCGAATTTTTATTTAGAAGTGAATTTATTAAAGAAAACGAAAAAAAAATCAATTTAAAAAAGTATTTTATTACTATTTTTTTTTCATTCTCAAAAGTATTACGATAGATACTTCAAAATAACAATAAAAATTGAATGAATGAAATTAAAATATATAGAGAAGAGAAGATAGTAACATCAAAAAAGAACAATAACAACAACAGCAAATACTTCTACTAAAATTTTGAAAGAAAAAAAAGGGTAATGATTATTTTCATGATATCGTTTCGTTTTATGAGATTCGAGTACCGCAATCAAACTATCAATTTCATCAAAATTTCATGAAGATTTTCGACGATGTATGTTTTCAAAGTCATCACTTAACTTTGTGTGTACAATTTTGTATGCATACAAGATACACACATATTTTCATACACAGATGCAAAAGTTTGATATACTATGTATTTTTCATTTTTTATTTTCTATTCATTTTTTAGTGTTTTCAATTTTCTCTATAGATATGTAATGCAGATTATTATTTGTGTTATATAAAATTTTATTCAAAAGTGCATATGTAATTTCCCATATATATGTAGCTATGTATATGTACGTAAATGGATCATATTATATACTCGAATATAGTATTTTGTTCCACCTTGAGTTTAAATTTACAAACATACGAACGCATGTACTCATATACATACATACGATTTTTCCATATTTATTATTCAGTTTGAATACCAGCATGATATCATGACATATAAAAGAGGTTAATATAATTACAATTTTTATTTTCATATCTTTTTAGTTCCAGTCCAATTCTCTTTCACTCAGCATGATTTTTATAGACAAAAATATATGTATATACATATATGTACAAGTATATAAGAATAACAAAACTAAATTTTCTGAAAAAAAAAATCAAAGAAAAATAAAGCCAAGATTGAATAAAAATCAAAACAATAACTAAAGGTATATTGAGATTTACTTTATTATATATTTGTATGTAATTGTAATGTAATGTAATATTATGTGTGTAGGTAAGAAAATTTTCATATGACAAAATGATATCACTGATGTATAGATACTTCAGAATCTATTTAATATGGGAGATACTTTTATTGAGTTGTAGTCGGTTTCACAAATTTTTATTCAATTCATTATTAAATTTTGAATGGAAATTGTATTTAAAGATTATCACGATAATATGAATGTATATTCATTAATGTATGTGTAATGTATGTGTATATTAAATCAAAAGAAACAATCAAAATAAAATTAGTTTTTTTATTCGGGTTCCTTTAAACAACAATTAATTGAATTTTATTCAATAATAATCTTTATAATTATTACACAAAAATATATTTATATGTGTGTATAGAAGAAAAAAAAACAATTATTTCATCACAACAAATGATCATTGTTCTCATAAATATGAAAAAGGTTTAACCACCAACATTATTATGGTATTCGTAAATTTACCTTGAGTTCAACGTAAAGTAACGAAGCAAACCAATGTACATATATATATGAAAAAACATTTTTACAAAACTCATGATTATCTTTTTAACTTATCTACACTTTCTTTGTCTAATAAGTAGAAATGTCAAAATTAAAATATGAAAGAATTGCTAAATATTTCAAAATTAGAAAATATTCGTTTTATATTTATATCTTTAGTCATTTATCATTTATGAGTAGATTTGGAAAAAAAAAACAAATAAAATAAACGTCCAAAATAAAAAGCAAAATACTAAACATAAATTTGAATTAATAACGTTATAGATTTTGAAAATTGAATTAAGATTGTATCTTTAAACTGGTTTTATATAAGTATGTAGTTTGATTTTAACGCAGAAGTACATAAATTTTCTTATCATATAATATTCAAATTGTTTTAAAATCTATACAAGTATATTCGAATTTATTTTTTTATTTCTCTGTTCATTTCACATACAAATTTCATAAGATCCAATATGTTTATCAGATCAATCTTTATTGGAATTTTGCAGAGAATTTGACCGAAAATTAAATTTATTAGTTTTACGAGTATATTTATATTTTTGTTGTTCTTATTTAAAAATTCCAAAAATGAAAAAAAAAATCTTAAATTTATGTTATCATTTAAAATACAAGAATATAACATAAATGATTATTGTGCTTACCATAAAATTTTTGAATTTGTATGAGTACGAATGTAGTCGTTATAATGTATATTATTTAAGTTTCCTCTATTTAAAATTTCGATTTAAATACAAGTATGTCAATTATGTACTTAGATATCCTTTAAAGATGATGTTGTACATATACACATTAATCAATAATATTTTAATATTATATATTCATTAATTGTTATATCTGTATACATTCAATTACATAGATATTTTATACAGTTGTGGTTGTTGTCAATTTTTTAAATATTTATGAAAACTAGAAAAAACAAAAAATTCACAAATATATTTTTTTTATTGTATTATTTTTAAATACCATCATAATCTGTATAATAATTGAGCGTATGAAGTAAACTTTTTAATGATGATAATTAATTAATTCTTAATTATATTTTTTTATTTTCCATGTACAACAATCTTGTTTTTTAATATGTTATATAGTTGAAATATACCATGCTAACAAAGCATATAAAACATAATTTAATATTAATAACAAATTTTTATAAAACACGAATGTACACATATAAAACAGCACTACTTCTATTTACGTACGTATACGAGTATAGGTGTTTTAAGAAATATGAATATAATATAGTATGTATAAAAAGAGAGGAGCAACGATTCCAAAATGTTAATATATTTAATCCGATTATTGGTATTTATATATTGAATTTTAATATGAAAATTTATTCGGCTGCTTATTATGCCAGTCTGTATACATAATATTAGTCATACGTATGTATTCCTGTATGTGTGTAGTGTAATATATTTTTTTTGAATAGTTTGTGTAGCGTTGTTATAGTTGACTTACTTCTTATTATAATAATTTTTCTTAATTCGAAAATTCATATATTTATTTATCCTTGGAAATTTTTTTATGTATGGCGTAATGTAACGTACAAGAAATTAGACAATGTCTGTATGTGCAGATTATTATATTAGTTGCTCATTCCATGCTTATATATTCATATTTATAGTTGTACGAGTATAATATGCATTATTTTACGTAAATATTAATATGAGAAACATATAAGTTACTATCTATAATATACAATACATACATACATGAAGGTAGATATTATATGTTGACTATAACAAAATAATCTAAAGATAATGAGATGAAGGTTAATGCTTCATTTGATATCCTTATTGAATTTCTTATTATTCTTATATTTTTCATCTAATTATTATTTCTTTAGCGCTCTGCCTGTCACAATGTATATAAGAATACCAAAAATACTATATTAATCCTTCTTCGTAAGAATTATTCTTATAAATCCTTCATAAATTCATTATATGCATGTACTGGTTAAATATTCATATATTACAGTAATAATCATGTTGTATTTAAATATACATACATACACATACTAAATATGTATATAAATGTCGAAATAAAAGATCCTTTTCATAAATTTTTGTTGCATAATATTTTTGTTAAATTGAATATGTTGGCGAAATATAATAATAATGATATTTGATTATACTGTTGAGCTCAAAAATTCGAAAAGATAAAAGTGGCAGTTATATTTTTATTATTAAACTCTAATTTTTTTTAAAAAATTAATTATAAGATTTTGTTATTTATACATATTTAAGTATACAGTTATACATTTTTTTTTCACTCATATAAAAAACAAATCAATTTTAAATTTAAATTTTAATACATTTGTAAAAACACTTAATATTTTTGAAATTTTCACATTTTCTTTACATTTTCATAGAATGCTTATTTTATTAATTATCACGAAAATCGTCTCTATATTTCGATTTCTATTACCACTTCAATATCTATCTGAAAAAATTTTTTTGTATAATGTGTTACACATACACCTCCATTCAACACAACCGACCGACTAGAACTGATACGAATACTGTACAAGCACAAGTGGATATTACGATGAGAAGAATTCCATCAAGAAAACTGGTTATATATTTATGTACACAGTACACCTATTCGATACGTATACATAATATTATATACGAATATGAATACGTACGTAACGTGAACATCATATAGGTAGACGTACATATGTAATTTTCATATATTTGAACACTGAAAATCGACACAAACGAAACGATTTTCAATTTTCATTAAACAAGCAAGCTACTTTTCACTGAGTATATATGCAAATAAATATAGTAGTGATACTATTGAATACTATAAAAAAAATATAGTTGGTTGCATTTACATACTATGTAGGAATAATATGTGTACTGTAATATTTGTGTATACATTTTTATTTTTATACACACAAAAATGAGTGGTGTATATAATATACTACATATATACTGCTGCAAAGTAAAGTAAAGTCAAATAAACTTTCAAGTATATTTGACTCTTATTCTATATAACAGATAATAGCATAGTCCACAGTACATACATGTGATGTGATAGAATCCACATATAGTTAAGTTAAGTTTATTTTTTCAGTGGTACAAAAATTTTCAGTTCCTTATCTTTGCTTGTATATTTTGGAACTTTTAACAAACATCAAAAACAACAACAAGAAAAACTTTTAATGGTGGGTGACTTATGGGTGATTTAAATATTGAGAATACTTTTACTCAATGATAACTTAAAAAAAAAGGATAACAGGGTAGGTTTGGTAAGAAAAGTTCTTAAATTTTACCATTCTTTAGTTCATAACTTTTTGTATATGTATTACAAGAAAAATTTTGCATAGACGAAAATTGAAATCAAATAATGGTCTTCACATTTTAATGACAAGTGTCTGTCTAGTACACTCAAAGAAAATTTCCTTTTCTTATTTTTGAATATCAATCTTCCTAATGATGCAATATTTTGAATTATTATTTTATTCACATTTTAATAAGAAAAAGAAATGATAAGTTTCTTTTTAGTTCATCAATTAAGAATAAGTCTATTAATCTTGTCTTCATATTAAGTCAACGTCAAACTTCAATTCAAAGTTGTGTATATTTTTGTGTGGAAGATGCAAAGGTCCAAAGATAATTTTTTATGGAAATTTTTATTTCAACTTTAAAAAGCTTTCAGACGGAGTATATCACATCAATTGCGCATGCATGCATTAAATACAAGTGCAGTGTAAGTACTCCAATTACTGGTACTTGTGTTGTGTGTGTGTGATAAAAGAGAATGCATTTAAATTTCTCATTGCACATGTGCACTGTTTACTACTGGAATCTTAGATGAAGAACAATGTGATAATGATGATTGTAATTTGTAATGTAAGAGTTACAATTACAAGAGATTTTGATGCTGATACAAACTTGACAAATGATAACAATTGCAATTGCAGAATATTATTGCAAGTGCAAGTACATACATAGTTCAGAAAGTTTTCGATTTCATACTTCGATTTTAATGAATGGTTTTCCATTTCAAATTTAAAAATATGTTGAACTATTCTTAGCATACTGACAAGTATTATAAGAAATAGTATTATTCCTAAATTTAGAATTTTGACAAATCTTTAATATTTCAGTCTAGAATATAATTATCTCCAATTATTTTATTATTCAAAAATAAAAAAAAAAATTAATATGCATTTCAACGCATTATTTTGAATACAAATTAACGAAACAGAAACCTGCCATTCAAAATGCGCATAAGAAATAGCTCACTGACTGCTTAGAGCTGCTTACCTTTTATATTATAAGTGTACCAGAATGCATAATCTAATGTGTTATAACAAAAATTCATTATAAAAACGTTCATAAATACAAAAAGTTTATAGGTTTGTATGCACACAATATATGTTTGCGTATATATATAGATAAATTCGAAAGGAAATTCATATCGACATTTTATATACAGCCGTATGTAATATTATGTATATATTTTTTATGAATTTTTAAATATTTGAATAATTCTTTTGAGATGCACGTCCAAATGTACATACGTCAGTACGTGTCTATACATATTTGAATATACGACAACGGCACATGTAGCATATGTGGATAGAAAATGTAGGTAAAATATGGAATTATTATAGGGTTTTATAAAAATATGATTATAATTCCATCATGTAGATTTTGGTACGCTTTTTAAAAGCAAATAATATTAACAGCAGTCGATGATGACAGCAACAATAACAATAAAAACAATGGAATTAATCGTGGGGGGTTCGTTTGGTCGTTTCATTTGGTTTCTTTCATTTTCAATTGAAAATTCATATTCGTTTATTGATTATAAATATGCTTATCATAATAATGTCTGCATTTGAATTAATTAAAGAAGAAAAATTACTTTTTTTCTGACTTTTCGAAACGTTAATACATTAAATTGGAATTCAGTTTATCATTATTTATAGAAAAGCTAAATTTATTCATAGAAAAGAAAATAGGAAATAAGGCTCCTGAACTTTGTTCATCTCCATATGAAAAATTACTACAAATCACGTAATTAATCAGCCATCAATGAATACTTAATCAATAATTGATTTCAATTCTTCAATTGTATTTTACATTTGAAAATTTCAAATGTGTTGTTGCAGTCTGACTTGTCGTATAATTTTCGGACACCCTCCATTTATGAATACAAAGATAATATTTATTGCGTGTTTGAGCGAGTATTATTTTTTTTCAATTATGAAATTAAAAAAAAAATTAATTTTTGCATTCAAATTTTATATAATAATTCTTTATTTTTTTGGGCAAACAATCACTGAATTATGAATTCAATTAATATAATTATGGAAGGTAATTTTAATGAACCATTCATGATCATACCGTTCAAAAATTTTATTGTAACTCAGATGAATGAAAAAAAATTTCAATGACTTTATTCCTTCAACATCTACATGTATCTGTCTGTATCTCATTTTAATCTAATCAATAGGTATTTTTTTTTTTTTCGTATTCCAATGATCACTAAAATGGGCATATTTATTTAAATACAAGACCTACTAGTATTTGGTACAGAAAAATATTTGACGATGTCATGTTTCAAAATAAATTATCACACAAAAAAAATAAAAAAAAGCAAATAAACAGACCAGATACTTTGTATTGTGTACACTGGAACATTGTAATTTCAGAGAATATGACCATAATTTACGAAAACTAGACAAAAAAGGAATTCAAATTGTATACAGTAAAAATTTTGATATCTAATAAGAAATTATAATCTACCTCTCTACTACCTATGAATGTTGTAATATTGTGCAGTATCAACGTATGTGTATGTATGTATGGCTGCAATACCTCGATCAACGCAAAATAAAAGAGTGTATATGGCTAGTTTAACAAATATTTATGTACTCGTATTCAGATAAAATGTGATCTTATCATAACTCTGATCAAGAGACCAAAGGCGGATAAACAAAGATAAACGATCTGTATTTAACTACTTCTTATATTGTGTAAAAGATTTTTATGTTGTGTATAAGAATTCAAATTTTTAAGAGATTAAAAATTATAAAAGATGAAGAAAAACAAAATGAGAAAAAATAAACTACATATCGAATAAGTTTTGTTGATACATTAATTAAAGAAATAAAAATCAAATAAAAACTTCAATTTAATTTACAAATTTTTTGATACACATACATTATATTGTACAAAATGAATCTGAAAAATTAAGGAACCTGTTTATAAAAAGCAAAAAGTTAAAAGTAAACAAAGAAAAAACATTGAAACGAAAAGAAAATATTTAAAAAACGAAACAATGAAGATATACAAATTGTGTGCGTTGATCTAATTTTCGTGGAACAAAAAAAAAAATGAAGAAAAGAAAACGAAAAAAAAAGAAACAGCTGGAAGAAAAAATTCAACGTGAAGAAAAATCCTTAAGAGTATTTGAATACGTATCGTATACCATACCTACGTAGATATGATACGATGAGTATTAACAGTAGCAAAAAAAAATTTACAAGTATACATTGTTTTACAGCGCAAAGTAAAAAGTCAGAAGCATTTTCCAGCTTTATTTTTTTTTCATTCATTCATTTCTACTTATTACATTTATGTATTTATACTTTTATTTAGGTATTTTTATTTTTGAAAAATGTTTTCTCTGTTTTTCCTCAACTCAAACGAAATGTTAATATCGATGGACACAGCACAATAACAAGTGTGTGTGTGTGTATGTGTGTGCGTATGAGTGTTCATACATATACAAATAATATAATATTTGTATGTTATGCCATCAAAAACATTAAAAACGAAGACATAGAACAGCACAAAAAAAAGTTGGAAAAAAAAACAACCCACAGAAGATAAAAATTTAATGTCATAACATAACATGCTCTTATCTTTTATATGATTTTCCTTTTTTGCAATTCCTCTGATATTTTTTTTATTCCTGCTGTTGCTTTTTTTATTAGTATACGTCTGTATTCGTATATATATGTATGCATGTATGCATATACAAACACAAAAGAAAGCAAAAAAAAAAAGGAAAATTTTTAAGACTATTTCGTTGCTGTTTTCATTTTTTTTATAACTTTTTTTTCCAATTTGTTTTTTCTTTTTTCAATTTTTTTCATTTTGTGTATCTTTTTGAATAGTTAAGATTTAGTCTGTCACGAAATGTGAATTTAATGTCCATTTTTAGTTCAGGTAAACAAGTATGTACATCATAAAGAAAGCAGCAGCAGCAGCAACAAACAACAACAGAATGAAATGAATGAAAAAAAAAAATGTATCTCAGGTAGATTATAAAGAATAATTGTGCAATGCAATATTTAAAATGTGACTATTGTGAGTATGGTATCCAATTCTGTAATAAAGTATATCTGCTATACTTACGTGCATATATAACAACTGCTTGTATATGTATGTATACCTATACTACTATAAATGTCGTTGAGTCGTGTGTATAAATGTATGTTTGAAATGAAATGAAATGTTACGTTATACACATCAAAGGAATTATTATTATTATTATTATTACTATCTGCTTCTTCTTCTTCTTCTTTTTCCTCTTCTTTTCGGTATTATGTTTGAATGTTATTTCTGTTCGGTTTGAAAAAGATTAAAAACGTGGTTTAAAAATATGAAATTTTATATGTGTACTCGTACATACTCGCAACTATGTGTATGTTATTTATATATGTACATGCGAGTACTTAGTACTATAAGGTTAAATGTCCACTTTTTGAAAAGATCTTTTACAGTTATTTAGTATATTATTTAATTTTTTTTCATTTTTTATTTTTATTTTATTTGAATTTTTTTAGTAAAACATTTTGCTGTGAAGTTTTCCAGAGGATTATTATTATCGTTATTTACTGAAAGCTGAAAGTTATGAAATTTTCTTTTGTGTCTGGCTGTGTATGTGTAACTTTGCGATTGTAAATAAAATGAAGAACTACTATATACATAATATAAAAATGTTATATTTCATAATGGAATTATGTTTTAATGAATTATGAAAATTTGATTTCAATTTTAATTTTAAGATAACCACAAGAAAAATATAAATGAAGAGAAGTGAAGATATAAGAAGAAGACGATAAGTAAAATTGAGTGATTGAGGAAGTAATTGAATCGGTGTTATACTAATCAAAATTGCAAAATTACCAAATCAAAAATATAAGTACTGTATGAAATTGCAACATTAACACACGAATTGTAACTGTATACATTTATGTTTATTCATATTCATTATACATTTTGGTTTCATTCATAGATTGAATTGGAATCATTTCCAATTTATAAAAATTAGAATGAATAAACTTTGCTCTCTTCTCCGAAAAATAAAATATATGAAGAAATTTTTTTTAAGCTTTAATTAAATGAAAATCAAACTAAAAAATATTCTTTAATTTGACCACGCATTTGAAGATATTTTCTCTTAATAAATTTTTATTGATTTCAATGAAATTTAATAAATTCTAATTAAAGACAACTGAAAAAACCGATTTTTTTTATTATATTTATAGATCAATTTGATCTTCTGCTATGACACAGAAAAAATTTTTTTTGCTGCTTAAAGGCTGTTAAATTTTTACGGACCACCCATTATGAATTGAGTTAAATCTGTTTGGTATTGTGATCTCTTGCTAAAAATGTTCATGTTTCCAAACAAAAATATTTTTTACTTGTCCTTTTACACATTAAATTTTGTCTTTTTATCTTCTTAAGTATAACAAGCGCATATTTGAAGCATATAAATGGTCCGTTAAAAATAATTACTAATACGCATGTGCATATGGATCGAAGTACCATATACTCATACTCTGTAAATTTTTTTTCCCTGGAAGCGTTATAATTTAAAATCGGTTATAAATCATTTATACTACAAGTATTTAATATACAAAATATGTACAAGACGCATGTTATTTAATCACGGATATTTGAGATAAAAATGTTTTACATGATGTTTTTTAACACACACACATATATATATACATATAAACACACAAAAAAAGTCAAAACCACACGAGAAAAATATGAAAATTTATTATTACGTTTTTTTCTTGTTGCTGTGTCGCTTTCAATTTAATCATCCTATAATTAATTATGATTTGAGCAAAACAAAAATTACGAATAATCAAAAGTATAAATGTACAAAATGTACATTGTAAAATATGTATTACATTTCAAGTGTTGAATACATGATAATGAGTTTATGCAATGTATAAAATGTACGTACATAGCAATTCGGTTATACATGGCTATACCTTATTCTATGCATGTACATATCATATATATATTTGGACATGTTTTGGTGGACCAATTTAATATGAATATAAGGATGTGTTTTTATATTAACATTTATTTCGAGGCAAACTACAGTAGCACATTATTAACGGTATAAGTAAAATAAGGAGCATCGGAATTTTTCGAGAATGTGTATTTGCAATCTTTAGCAGCTATATAAAGTATACTGAATTTTAAAATGTATCCTGCAGAGTTTATTAACTTTTTCACCGTTTTTGTTTTTTCTTTATTATTTCGTTTCTGTTGTGTACTGGAAAAATCAAAAGGAGATTAATTAAAATACAATCTACAGATGTCATTTAATTTAGAACACGACGAAAAGTAAAATGTTGCATTAACTTCTTGTATAACCTTTTATGTGCATTTCTGTCAATGATTATTTTTTCTTGCTACATACGTACATATTTCGATTCGATCTTCAAAGGGAAATTAAATGTATCGCGTGGGTCAGCAGATTTGATCAACTGTACAAACTGCCCACTTTACTGCATTTTTTCTTTTTTAAATTTTTTAGGTTTGTCTTCTACCTGCTTACACAACATTTCGTTTCGTTTTTTCATTCCTTATATATTTTTTTGTTTTTGTTGTTGTTCTTGTTATTGCTGAATTTTTGTTTATGTTGATGATCATGAAAATCAAATACAAAATTTAAGTAGTCATGTTAAAGCAAAAATAAGAAAATGAAAACACAAAATCAATTTTTGATCGCGACACGAGTTGTATTTAAGATCTCTCTAATGAATGTTCATCAACCATTAAAGTATCGTCATCATCATCATCGTCATGATGATCATGATCATCTACATACATCTATGTATAAAAATGACGAAAAAGGTTAAAACATTAGACTCATATCTGTTTGGTTTTTGTTTTGTTCCATCAAGATAATGAGATCCACTGTAAAGTGTTGCTATACTTCTTCTATCGAATGTTTTGATTAGGCTGCAATGTATCATGATTTTTGTTTGATTTTGTATTTAATTTTTTTCAAATTTTGTTGGTTTTTTTGGTAATGAAGGTAAGTGAAACTTTTGTTCAGATTTTTTGACGTGAAGTTTTTGTGTATTTATTTTGTTACAAGGGTACTCCGTTGTGGAAGTTCTATTTTTAACTACGAAATTACTTTTTTGTTGAAAAAAAAAACAAAAAATTGAAAAATATTAAATGAATTAGTTACTTTATGATTTTTAACAGTAACAGATGTTCTTGGCCCTATCAAAATTAAGTTTTCTATTTATTTACATTTTTAAAATAGTACTTAGATGCACACAGATCAAATTTTTCAGAAATTTCTTCACGATTTCAACAATAAGAAATCCTTCCCTAAGAAATGCTTTTAAATGAATTATATTTTAAAACTTTCGGACACAAGAAATTGAAGGAAAAAAATAACACAAATTGCTTGAGAACCCATTAAACGCGCTTATCTAACAAATTAATTTCAATTAAAATCATAATTTTTAGTGTCTAGATGATAATAATCACGGAAAATGTTAAGTAAACTGATGCGATGATTTTTGTGTTCCTGCTGCTGTTGTTTTCTTCTTCTTCTATTTTTACTAAACCATTAAGTATATCAAATTTTTTTTGAATTATTTCTAAACTATCTGTAATATCCAGTAGCTAAAATACCGAAGGAATATTTTTAAGACAAATTGATTTCGAAAACTCTCTCGTTAATTAAATATCTTTTTCTTATTTTCTTAAATTTTTTTATTCTAATAACGTTTATTCTTTTATCGTTTAGTTTTTTTTTTTTCAAAGGTAACCATATAATTTTCTATTTAACATGGGTCTCCCCATATGTATGTATACTTTCCTAATATGTATACTCTATACAAAAGTAAAAAATGAAAATTAAATTTTCTATCAAGAATCATTTTTCTTTTACACTAGCATCTAGCATCAAGCAATATCAAGTCGAAGAATTTATTTTCAATTTTTTTTCTTCTATTTATTTTTTTTTTGTCTTATAATTTTTTATTTATGATGATGTGATGAGAACTAGAATAATTATCTATCTGATGAATTTCAAGCTGTGTATATTATGAATTTGAAATTAAAACAAAAATGCCGTGATACCCCAACGAAAAGGTTAAATTGAACGGACAGAATGGAGAGCTGGTAGTATAAAGTGAAGGTGCAGAGTGCACGTTTTTGTATTTATTTGCTATGCACTATTATACTACTACCAGTCGGTAGTATGTAATAATTGTGCAGAGATTATTTTGTTTGTGTACACTTTTAAGAATGTTAATGTTAATAATTGAATTGAAATTGTTTAAAAGAATATGAAACAAAAAATATTCTATAAATGTGTGCTATTTATCTTTACATGTTTGTATATTATGTATGTGTGTGGTTTCCATTTATATTGTTTTCTTAAGAAACCAAAATGCATTGCTTAATTGAAACGATTTTTTTTTTAATTAATTATGAAAGATTAACAAGACAAACGAGATGGTGGTTCCTGCTAGCTCAATTTTTTTCTACCTTTTTTTTTTTTTTAATTTCGTCATTTTTATCTACAGGTGATAAAAAAGAATTTTTTTCCTCAAATTTTATGAAAAACTATTTCCGGGAATTGTTCAACAAAGTTTTTATGTAATATGAATTTCATAAAAGAAACAATATCAAGATTAAGTTTCAAGTAAATTTAATTTAATTTTTTTTTTATATATTTGGATATTTTTCATTTTTGTATTTTTATATTTTGATAAAATTGTTTTTTCTTCTTCTTCTTCTTCTTATTTTTGTTTTTATCTAGTTTCTTTGAAACTATATTCTTAGAAAGTAACACAAGAAAATTTCTTTTTCTACTTTCGGCATTATATACGCGAACATGTTTTATTTAACTGTCCAAAAGTCAAATATTTAATTTTTTAATTTACTTATACAATCAATGTTAAGAAGCCGGACTATAAAAAATAAAACATACGCACGTATTTATGAGGAAAAGTAAAAACGTAAGAAATATTTTCTATTACGGTGCGTATATTTCGTTTTACAATTCAACGATTTTATGGTTAAATTAAAAAGTTAAATACCCATTACTGATCAAAGATATGAACAAGAAAAAATTTTTCGACTAAATTTTATTACATGTAAAATAATAATAAAACATAAAACTGATATTCATCACAGAATACGACGAATTCATCATATTTAATGACCTTTCTTCACAATTGTACCTACTACACCTTTTACAATAAATTATATTTTTATACTTCTATATATGTTGCAGAATGTATATAGAATACCTCTATACACTAACACAAATATATATCGCAATAAATTTGATGAGAACATTAAGTCAAATTTGAGTGAAAAAAATTTTAATTTTGTTGAAATACCTTCATTTGAATTGTTATATGGAATTCATTGAATGAATGAATATGTAACTTGAATAATGTCCACATTTTTTTTTTTGTAAAATAAAATAAATTGATTTCAAATTGAGTTTTTGAATATTTATGTTGATTCATAACTTTAATATGTATTTTGCATGCATGCATCTCTGTGTTCATGTACGATTGAGATTATTTTACTTATGAATTGTGATTATATTTAAAAAGATTTTACGCTTTATTTTACCTTCAAAAGATGCTACATGTTCGTGTTTAATGAAACAGCAAAACATAATAAAATATTTCATTTTACATCGCGACCATATTCAAAATTCAACCGATAAACTAAAACTTTTGTGCTTCATATAAATACATATTTATATTTTACTTTTTTTTATATGAAAATAATATCAAATTTCCTCATATAATAACTGTAGTTTTTAACATTTGCAATATGCCCATACAAACTTACATATACCTTTGCATTATTATTCTTTGATCACTTTTAATTTATTTTGAATATGAAGGTGCTGTTGATGTCTTATTTTTCATACTTTTCAACTACACGTACACACGAAAATGCATACTTTTGGTTCAAACAGGTGAATTTAATTTTTCTATTTATACATCAAAACAACAAACAAGAAGTAATCATGTGTGCATGTATATTTAATATTTTTGTTTTTTTTTCCAAAAAATGAAATTTGATATTTGTGAATAAAATTTTTTCATAAAAAATTCAAAAATATGAGTAACTTATATGCATATGTATACAAGTGCATATATATATAGTTGAATTTACTACATATTTGTACAATATTTGTATTAAAAAGAACTGAGATTATTATGTAATCTGATTAATGTGAAATTATAATAATATTCCGCTATCTGTTGTAGAATGAAATTTTAGAAGAGTGTAAAAAATATAATTCATATAACATATTATGAACAGATATAAATGCATGCAGTGTTTATATATGCATGCAGATAAAATATGAACAAAAAAAAAATAATAAGAATATACATACTTGTAATATATAGACGAATGATAATATAATCGTCACGTATAGGAAATAATGTACCTATCCACTTGTAATTTTTATTTTTATTTTTTAAGATTATTTTATACTTATTTTATTTTAAATACACTCATATATACATATGTATGTGTAATGTTTAATATATTTTTATTTATATACTATTATGTATGTATAAATAATAATGATGATATATGCAACTGCTTTGGCTTTACGTTAATAAAATATATTGAACTTTAACAAGATGACAATGAGCTTTTTATTTTTCATTTATTTTTGTCTACTTTTTTTCATTCTGTGTTAGCTCATTCGTATTCAGCTAAAGTTAATCGTTCAATAAACAATGTTTTTATCATCATCATATGGAATTGTGTTCGTAAGTTTTTTTTTTTTTCAAATATATACATATGTATGAAATGTATTCTTTTTGTTTTTTAAATTAGCACTCATCACTAAACATACGTACATACTCGTGTATTCATATCTGTACGAACGTGCGTATCATAATATTGTAAGCATAGTGATATGTTTTTGTGTGTGGATATGTGGCGAATAAAATGAATAAATTCCATATACATAGTATATTCCTGCATATACCACATATTCTCTGTTTTAAGAATATTTTATTTTATTTATTTTATATCTTTTTACTTTTTTTTTTTGTGAATTTGTTATGAATTCAAGTCATGCTTCGAAAAGATTTTTTTTACATTATTTCAAAAAATAAACCAAAATAACAAAACAAAAAATGTACATTTTATACATACATTTTATATTGAGTTGCATTTTATTAGACTCTGTATCACATTTAAACACAAATACACATATACACTCACATCATATTTTGTATATGAACATGTGTTTGTGTGTTTGTGTATGTATTGTCCATTATTAATATATTGGAATAAATTTCATTCTGATGACCAACCCTCTTTTGTAGTGTAATGATGTCGTTCATATAGATGATTGTGACTATGATGATGATAATGATTATGGAAGAAATAGAAGCAGAAGTAGATATGAAAAAATACAAAAAAAAATATGTGAATCGTTATTTATTATTTTTATGTCACTTATTATTGTCTATATTATTTCAGATACAAAGATATGAGCATATGTATATGTACAATTATGTATGGATTTTTATGTGTATTTTCATTGAGGATATACATAATATACTGGCGGTAATAATATTTCAAAAGGAATAAAAAATACAAATAATAATAATAATATAATAAAAATATATAAGTATAGTTGTTCACTCTACTCTATTACATTACTCGTGTATTATATCTGCATTATACATAGCTAACAATAATAACAATAAAAATCTGAAATAAAAAAATATAAAAGAATCTAGATTTAAAAATAAAAAATTTCAATAAATATGAAAAAGATACACAAAAATATCTAAATCTGACTAATCTAAAAAAATCATAAAATTAATGATCTTAACAATGTAGTACATATCTATACCATTAATTTAGATACATACATGTAGCTAGTAACAATAAATTTATTTGATTTACGCTTTTATGTGCTGTTGCGTGTATGTATTTATAGTTTTGTTCAAAAGAAATATATGACAGTTATATTATGAAACAATTAATAATCTCAAAGTTTCAGTACCAATACGACAATATCAATCAGAGTATACGATATTTATCAGTTACTTTTACCAGAAATCAAAATTTATATTTTTATGTCAAAGCATTACTTAATAACGAAGACAGATAGACACTTGATTTGTTCTTTCCAAAAAAAAAAAATAAAATAAAATTAGACTTGTGCAAAAATTTACATACCATGACTATGATTACAAAATATCAAATTACCGACTAATATTGTGGGTTTTCTAAGAAATATAAAAATAAAACACGAATATTAATTTATGTATGTATATGCACATAATCAGTTATTACACGCTGAAAATAGGTATATTATCTGGTCAAGAATATGCTAATTTCATATTGAATCACCTTCTTCGAATACAGTAATTGAATAAAAATTTTTATTGACAAAATTTCATCGAAAAAAAATTATCGAACCATTAAAAATAGTCAAAATGCGATAGAAACTGTTCGGATTTATGTGAAATTCCATCAATTTTTATTTTATTTTCACTTTGAAATATGTATTTGGAAAAGTTTTGAAAATTATTAAATTTTTAGAATTCTTAGTTTGGTACTAAGTACTAATCTTCCTTCAAATTTCAAGGTAATAATTTTTAATTTATTTTCGGTTGTTAAACTGTCTCTCTGTATAGCTCTTGTTCAGTCTGTTTTTGAGTTATGCGTTATGTCTACATATTTACATTACAACATTACACTCTCCGTTTAAGTACGAGTACAGCGTTCATAAATTTTGAAAAAAACAACGAGAGAAGGTATTTTATTTCTGAAGTGGATCTTTATAATATCGTTTCGAAGTTATTTCTTTTTTTATATACGACTACGAGTATGTATCTCTGATCTCATAAATCTTCATTTTACTATCGACAATGAAAATTTTAAAATCATCCAAAAGTCATAATAATGACAGCCAAAAGGAAAAAAAATTCATTGCATACAGAGATATTGATATGAGTGTATAAGACTGTTTATTCTGTGGATACTTGTAAATTTTATATCCATTCACATCCATATGTGAAAAGGATTACGATTCAATATTTACAGGGATACAGGTAGGTACATATTTTATTTTCATTTTTTTTTTGTTTTTTAGTAAAAGATAAACAATAATTATCGTTATTGTTCTTCTGTTTTCCCATTCGAATCCAAAAAAAGGAAAAAAAAAGTCAATAGCTCGACGACGTTGTAACTGCATGTACACTCGTATAACAACCGAAAATATTTTGAAAAGGATTTTTTGAAAAACTTCTCGTAATACACAGCAATATATATTTTTAGTAGTTATTAAATGGAAAAAATTTTGGTAGTAGAGAAAGTTATCGATCTCATGTAGGGCAATTTATGTCATATGTAAGCCATTAAATGAAAAATATGAGAATTTTAGGTATACCTGTCGTAATCAAAAGAGAAACTTATTTAATATATTATCAACTGTTACATATTTCTGTATAGAATTCTTAAGTGTTTTTAATTTTTTTCTCATATTGTTTTTTTTTTTTTTTTTCGTTTTTGTTTGGTACTATTTCTCACAAGCAAATGTTTACCATACTGTTAACCGCAGGGTAAATCTTGAGGAGTTGTGTCTTTTGCTCATTTTTTTCTTCCTTTTTTGTTTTTATACTTTCGGTTGTTATTACAAACCATAGATGTAAGAGTATTTTTTTGTTTATTTTCAGTTTCATTGACGGTACTTTGTCAAAGTATCCTGACACGAACCAATTAGTTACGGTAACTGTTTGTTGTGGTTTTCCGGTTCTTCTTTATAATTATATAAGATTTGATTCTACATAAAGAGTCAAATATGTGTTCATGTTGTTGTCTTTTCTTTTTTTTTCATTTATTTATTTTTATTCATTTTTTTTGACTTTGTATTTATTTTGTTGGTTTTATCCCTGAAACCATATACATATACGATAAAAATTTTTATCTAATCTTTTGATAACTTCTTGAAGAGTTCTGTCTTCTTTTTCTCGTGTTGATTTGTGTACATATATATTCACATTTATTCTTTAACGATGCTAATGATGACAATACCGATAATGATGATGATGATGATGATGATGATGATGATGATGATGCGATGAAGATCTATTAAAGAATTTGTTTGGCTCGATGAAAATGAAAATGTCATAGAAAAGTATTTTTACGAAGTTTTTCATTCGTTTTTCTGCTATGTGTGTATACACACAATGATAAAGAGGAAATGTACAAATAAGCAAAAGCAAATTAAGAGAACAACTGTGCATTTGTCATTTCCTTAATTTTTATTTTTTATTTTATTTTCTTTATTTGTATTTTTGTTTAT
This sequence comes from Villa cingulata, assembly GCA_951394055.1. NCBI lineage: Eukaryota > Metazoa > Arthropoda > Insecta > Diptera > Bombyliidae > Villa > Villa cingulata. The sequence goes on from OX596018.1 coordinate 7,225,325, forward strand.
TAATGTTTTGATTGAGGAAAATAAAATAAATTAGCACACTAGCAATAATCATCATTATTTTCGTAAAATAAATTTTCTTAGTTGCGCTCATATTCCATCCTGCATCCATATAATAAGGCAGAACGGGAATAGGATAATGACAACGATAATCTGTCCTGAAAAGTTTTTGGCAAAAAATTGTTACACAATATATGCGAAATGATAATAATAATTGTAATTTTGTGTCTTTATCTGTTGTTAAATTTTTCAAATAATTCTGATGAATATACGACACATTTAAAGATTTTTTATTAAAATAAAAATAATCAAAAAAATGTTGTTTAGGTATATTATTTGCGAGATATGATCTAGTTTCTGTTAAAAGGATACAATAATATGTTTTGATAATTTTTTCAAAATCATATACATACATTTAATTTATGGATGGCTGGATGGGTATAGATATTATGCATCTGAACTAAATATTCGATTATTTAGCAGATGTACAAATCCACAAATGATACGCTTTTGTATTCGTTGTCCTAATTTTGTGAATGTTTTCAAACATATCAGATTATCAGATACAGCAAAAAAAAAAAAATAAAGGATTGAATACCTTTTGGAGGAAAATTGTTAACATGTTTTTCTTTTCTAATATCCTTGCCTTTTTTGTTACTCTGTTCCTCTAGACTCTAGATAATATATGTAATGTTAACCAGATGCATGTACAAATATTATCTAGATCAAGAAAAGAAAATAAAAAGATATCCTTTTCGAACGAAATTTATATACGTAGATATTATATAGTTTGAAGGCATTATATAATTTGTGTTTCGTGAAATTTTTTATTATTTTTTTTTCTGTTCTTTATTTGCATGTATTTGTATGTGTACATGCATCCTTATAAAGTATAAAAAAGTATTTTTCTTCAAGTCTGTACGTGTTCTTCGTTAGTTCTTATTTTCCTTTAAACTAACATTATATTCTTTTGCTTTATTTTTTCATTTTTTAATTCAGGATAATAACAAGAGATTTTTTTGTGTTGTAACATTCCCGTCCTTATTTTTTCTGTGTTTTGTTAATCCGATGTAATTTCTCGTATGTATACCAAAAGAAAAAAAAATAATACAATAAAATAAGGGTTTGAAATTGTAACAAAATCTGAATAAGGAGTTGAAGGATGTCTATTGTATCGTGATCCTTTAAGAAAACATATAATCGAATGAGAAATATTATTTTTAGCGGTGTTTGAAAAACCTGAATATAAATTTACAATTCAATAATTTTTCTAAAGAGTTTCCTTCAAGGATAATTTCAAGAAATATTTGAACTATCATTTTTACGATCTCCTAATCAAAAATGAATACGTAAAATACTTTTTGGTACATTTTAGCAGCACCATGAGTATATATGCAATCAAATTAGAACAATTAATCAAGGAGTAATCAATAAAATTTTAAATCTTACAAAAATAAGGATACTTTGAGAACTAGTTAACAATTGAACTTTTTTTCTAATTTTTGTTCCTAACAATTTTTTTTCTGCTGGTTTTAGTAATTGAAGAAAACAAAAAAAAAAAACATGAAAAATGCCAAAATAATGAACCAAATTAAAAATAATAAATCTTCTCAAGTTACAATTAAACTACCGCTCACTCAAAATACATCCTAGAATTAAATGGTTCACTCGTATAATGGTAATCGTGTAGCTTTTTAATAATGCCGCCAACTTTTAGATGATTGGTTTCTTCTGTTATATTCATGATTTTTGTTTTATTTTTCTCTCTACTTATGTTAAAATATTAAAAAATACATAAGAACTAAAAAAATCAAAAAATAAAAACAAAAACGACTTCAAAGTAATGTATAAAAAATACCACCTGGTGAGTGTTGAAATGATTGTATTTCCGTTTTGTTTACCCTAATTATATTCGATGAATAGGTTGGCATGGCTAGTGCCTATATTTCGCTCTTAACAGCCATCATATACTACACATACTTGAACAATAAGTACGTACATCATGGCGCACGGATATTATGTAGATTATACAAACGGGCGCTGTGCTAAAGAATGAATACAAATATATGTAGAGCATAAGGAATAAGTTGAATTTGTTGCATCTTTGCTGCGATAGTAATAACAATAATAATTGAAAATATATATTTTTTTTAATTTCGTAAAATGCGGCACTAGCACTAATCAAAAAGGTTAATAAAAATAAAAAAAATATAAAAAGCAGCTAAGCTAAATTAAAATGCATTTTGTATTGACGTATGTGACTGGTAGTATTCAATTCAATCTGATCCAATAATTCTGTGTTCTATATACCCTTCGGGATTTTGGTTTCAAATTCATACATAGTCATAGCCACAATAAAACCGTTTATTTAATCTGTAAATTCTGAAGAGTTATATAGGTCAAAACACATTTATCGGTTTTTCTTGTACACACAAATCTAGTTTCAGTCTGAAATTCTTCTCCGTATTCGGCTATTACAGTGTACGTATATTGTAGTATTTAATTCACACAAGAAAGGGAGAAGAAAAGTCATTATCCTCGTATCTTTTCTAGTCATTTGATTTTCTTCTCTTTAAAATTCTGCTTTCAACCAATTTTCTAGTTCGCTTCTTAACTTATTTTGCTTTTGTTCGTACTCACGCACAATTGATCGTTATTCAGTAATAACAGCAGTAATGACAAAGTGCAGTATAGTTTTATTTATATCGAGAGAAGTTTTCTAGATTCCTTTATACCCTTTTTTCTTATTTTTTTCAATTTACTATCACACTATTTTTCGAGTTAACTTCGTTTACGTGCGTACTCATTCGCCCATTCAGAAATAGTTGTTGTAGTAAAGAGAAAAGGGTAATGAATTTATTCGAAAATATAAATTTACACGTGCTCCCATTTTCGAAGTTAAATTTCTTAATTTCCACATGAAATTTAGAAAAAATTTGTTTATATTTTATCGATTGAACTAATAATAATAATAACAAGCATGACACGAAAATGAAATTCTCAGGAGATTTCTCTACTTTTAGTTTTTTTCATTTCATTTTTAATTTTTCTAAGTTCTAACCTATAAAAGTGTGTGTGCGCTGCACTGTATGTGGTTTGTTTCCATCTAATATTAAATGATATCATAAAATTCATTTTATTTCCAAAAAGATAATGTATACGAAAAACGAAAATGTTATGAAAAAATAATAGATATTTTAAAAGGAAAATATTTGAAAGCATCTTTTAAATATACTACGTGCTTACTTCTAACAATAATTCGATTAGCACATAAAATATATAACTTTGGAATCGTTCATAGTACTCGACAATTTGAACTCCAAATAAAAAATAAATATATACAAATAAAAAATAAAATGTAAGTAAAAAAAGTACACATGAAAAACGAAAAAAAAAACAAGTAATCCAACATGGAAATTCATTTTGTGTTTCCAACACATTTTTACGAGTATATACGAGTATCTGAAAATAAAGAAATTATGAAATGAATATGATTTTTTTTAAGGTCACGTTTATATTTAATGCAATGCGATGTCCTTTTTTTCTCATTTTATTTTATCATGTACCAAGATACTCTCATATTTCTACACTATATTCTGGAACCATTAGTGTAATGTGTAGTAGATTTTGTACGAGGATACGTATCTCTACATATGTACGTAAAGAATAATTGAAAAAGTGAAGTGGGATTCTTTCCCTTAAATTTTTTTTCTCTTATGTTTTTGTAGGAGTTCAGAAATCAGGATATAGGAATTGAATTATTTTTTGTATTTTTTTTTTGTGCATGTTGATACTGTGTTTTAAATTTCATTTAATTTTTTTTCCTCATGCACTTTAGATATTTTCTTATTATGCTAATCGTATATTACGGTACGATATATGAGTACGTGAAATTCTTTTGACGGCTTCCGAGAGTCACTTTTCATGTTTCTGTATTCAATTTATACGTGATTTCAGTATGGAATTGCGTGTAATAAATAGAGAAAAATGTACATTCTTTTAAATTCTTAAACAAGAAAAAAAAATAATAAAATATAAAAAGGATTAAAGAGTAATATTGAATTGAATTTTTATCCTGATGTTGTATTTCAGATATTCCTTTAAAGTTAATGAATTTGATAGAAATTGAAACTGTGTTCTACGAAATGTGCTAATTGAGGTCAATTCGCTGGGACACTATAAAATTGATAATTTATAAGTTATAGTTTGTTAAAAATTAAAAGCGAATGGACTGCGCATGTTGAGAATAAAATAATATGTTTACACAAAATGTAACATTGTATTTGTGTATTCCTCTCATTTTATTCTCAAAACAAAAAGAAAAAAAAATAATGAAAAGACGCATATCCGTCCGCGCATTACATTTTTTATCCACCTCAACCGCCATCCACCGTGGTTGATGACTGACTGAGAAATTAAAAATAGAACACTCACATTAAAAATGCTTTTTTAGACGATATGTATAATAATTTAGACGATTATACCAATTGTTTGAAAATGGTCGTAGCATTAATCAATAGAAAGCAACGAAAATGATGAGTAAAATGCTACACTATTAGAAAATTTCAGGAAGTGTTTGTTTAACCGATGGTGAAATTGAAAACATGCTAAAATTAAGAAAACTAGAATTTCAATTTGTTTTAAAATATTTTATTAAAAACACAATTATTTTTAACCTCTGTTTCACACCTATTCTTAATTAGAACAGAATATGAATTATTTATTTAAAAAATATTTTTAAATATAAAGGCTTATTTTTGTACCTACTTAACCGCATATTTCTCTTTAGTTAGTTTTAATTTGGTTTTATCTACCTGTTGGCCTGTATAATGACTATTTTTTGTTGTATTCGGCAATATAATAAAGTGTACATATTACGCCCATTTTATTACATTTATTTAATTTTGCGTTTTTAGTAAATAGTAAGGATTTCAATTTCTATAAAAATAATCCTTTATTATGATATATTATATCCTGTAAAAAATGTTATTTTACAACTCTACCGTCTATATTCGCAGACGTATGTATGCTTATACATATATAAAACTAGATAACAAAGTGAATTTGTTAGCTTAAGAAAAATAAATCTTTAAATGTCTGGAGAAGAAAAACCATAAAATTACAAATGTTATAGAAATAACATATTTTTTATTAAAATAATTCTTAATAACAAATTATAATTTAAATCATACATATTAAACATTTTTATTGTATCAAAAATACAAGATGAAATAACGAATTTTTTTCAGTGTAACCAATACTAATGCAAATTCGACCAAAATTACTCACTGCGCAATTATACCATTCGCTTTTAATTTTTAACAAACTATACAGGTGTTTTAGAAAAATTTTCTTTCATCTTTTTTATTTGATTTGCATTTACATATACATCGTGTATTTCTTATAGATATGAAAAACTGTTTCCATGTTCTATCACTTTATGTGAAATATAACATTTTCTTTTCAAACATGAAAGCCCACTGATAATAATAAAAATCACTTAAGCGACTAAAGTATAAAAAACCACATCTTGTTATAAGTTGACAAGTTCTAATCTGACTAATAAAATATAAAAGTAAAGAAAAATTTATTAAATTGGATTAAAAAGTCGTCCAAATCGTTCGTTATGTACGTACACATGTACGGAATCAGAGACAACAACACAAAACACAACACCGCCAACAATCAACATGGACTTCGACAGTATGGTAACAACATTTTTAAGTATCATTTAGATTATACCTACCTATTTGTATTTGTTTAATTTTTTGATGTTTCATTTGATGCGGTATATCTTCTTAAAATTCAAAGAAAATTAAAAAAAAAAAAATAAAACAATGGAATTAAATATCAGACGTGGTAAAACAAAAAAAAAAACAACTAACAAAAACAATAAAATTAATTTCTTTCGGAAAAAATAAAATAAAAAAAAATTAATGAATAAATTCAAAATACAAATATTGTAAAAGTATAAACGTAACACAATAATAATTTGTTTCTAAGTGAAATATGCAAAAGAATTAGTTAAAGTCCTCGAAAGAAAAATGAGAATTTTCTTTTATTGTGTGTATCTGTATATGTTTGTGTAAGATTGTGTACACAATATTCTTTTGTTTGTGATTGTGATTGCGAACGATGAAAAGTTATAAAGTATCGAAAATGCGAAAGCATTAATGAACAGAGGAAAAAATAACACATCAAAGAATTAAGAAGAATGAAAAATAAAAAAAAAGGATTTTTGTAATTAAGTACTACTTATATGTTTTCCATGGAACTGTATTTTTCTTTCTCATTCTGATTTTCAAAGAAAATAAATATTATTTTACGGTAGCTACGAGTGGCATTCATTTAAAATAATAAATAAATAAATGACTCCATGTTTCTTCATTTTATTCTGTTTCGTTTTTTTTTTGTTTTTTTTTTGTTTCTGGATAAAATATAATTTTAAAAGAATGCAATTTTGTGGTTAGATTTTCAACTTCTGGTTAACATAGTAAGTACTTTTAAATTTTTCTAAATTTTTATTCTTACTTCATTCTTGAAATAATACAAACTGTGGATTAAGTTTTGAATAGATATCCAAAATTCAATGAAATCAAGTAAAAATATAAAGTTTCAATAATTTCTTTTTAAATTTATGCGTTAAATGATTTGTCTCATTACGTAATTAAATGAAATTTTATCAATTTATGAATTTATGAATTCATATAACTACGAATTTGTTATCAATCTATGCATATAATTTATAACGAAAATATTGATTGTTCTGTGATTTTGTTTAGTTTCCTTTATAATTGTATTTTTGGTTTTTGTTAATCATAAATTAAATTTTATGATAAGCTCATAAATATTAAAAAATAGGTAAATGAATTATTACCATCATTATAAATCTTAAAATTATTTATGTATTAGCACACGGTTTAATGTGTATGTCTATTTCTGTACGGTTTTTATCTAAGTATATAAGTGATTGCATGGTCTGTTCTTTAACATATACTTATAAATATAGGTGTGTGTATATATAGAAACATATATGGTAATAGATAACTGTGTAAGTATATTGTCATTTTTAATGTCAACTTTTGTCTAGGTTGAATGAATTTTGCTCATTATTATTATGTTGGGTGTGATTTACTATTATTATTATTGTTGCTATCATCATAATATGTAAACGAGTCTATGCCTCTCGGGCATCATCCATGGAAAACACATAATGTATAAAAGTGTACATATGAATATATATGCGCCTATGTATTTAAGATGAAATGTCAAATTTATCTTCATTAGGTTACTCAAAAACACCCACGATTTCTATCTAATAAATAGGTATGCATGTATTTCGATATGTATATAAGTAAAGTACATATGTATACATCATCATCTTTGTGTGGATCAGATTCAGTACAATACGGATATCGTATATCGCATCATGTGATGATGATGATGATGATTGACTTCATGGTGAGACAAAATTGAAAAAAAAAATATTTTTTGTTTTTCTTCATAAAATGTTTAACACATATGGCTAGTTTATTTGTTTTTCTTTACAAAACTCTTTAAATATATCGCAAATAATGACCTCCAGCTGAGCTTTGAACAAACCATCATCGAATTAATTTCGTTATTATACCTCCTTTATGTGTAAAATATGTAGTTTTTGTTAATTTACATTTTTATTCAAATTCTAGGCAAAATGAATTTGAACTGAAACTGGGGATTTGTGACAAATTGATAAATAGATTTTCATACTGAGATAAGTAATTCAAATTGTATAAGCGACCGATTAAAAAACTATTCATAACGATAATATCCTTCTTGTCTAATATGTAGCTATATGCTATATGTCATTAATTAATTTATATTTGCGCAGTTGATATTATATCTAATCTAAATTAATATATATTCTATTTTATTTACTAGCAGTATTTAAGTATCGAATAATTTGCATAATAAATTCTAAGAAAAAAAGTAAAAAAACAAAATTTTCATTTTGAAAAATTTGAAAAATCGAAAAATCTTCTAACTCCTTTTAAATAATTCTGAAATATGTATTACGCGATTACGTGTGCATTTCTTAAATCAATTTACCATATTAATGATTGTAAATGAAATAAAAATAAATGTAAAACGTAAAACTACAGGAAAAATTATTTTTCATTCACGCAAAAGACTCATAATTTAGTTTACAAGTTTAAAAAAATAAAGAAAAACATTTTTTTTTTATTATAAATGAATGATACATTTTAAAATGAATGCAAGGATTCTTATATTATAAATGGTCATACCATGTCTCACAAATAAACGAATTTATATACATACATTAGTGCTGCATACACAGGGATATATGTATGTGTGTGTGTGTGTAGATGTACAAGTGAATATAATACATATTTTCTCTATAAAATATATTCACTTAATTTTGTTGCAATTGTTTTATTATTGCGAGTATTTCTTGTTAAATTTCATAAAATAACATAAAGAATTTTTGTGTCATTTTTCTTTTGTTTTCTTTTTAATTTTTTTTTTTTTTTGGCTTTTTTGTATATAAGAAATTGTACACGAGTATATACCATTTTGAAACATTTGCACGCACACTTCCTATAAAAGTCAATGAAAATAATGTTTATGAGTCTGAAAATGTAACTTATCACACACACTGTTTTATGTAAAGAAAATATTTTATATATTATGACAACATAGTATAATGTGCAGTAGATATTATATTAATATATGAATCAAATAAATATTACAAGTTGCTTTTAAAATGAAACGACAAAAATAAATATTTTCTTAGAATTGAAATTTTTTTGTTAGTGTGTAACAAGTAACAGAACAGTAGTTATGTACTCATTAGATAATTTAAAGAGGAGGGTTGATTATTTCTATATGTATGGATGTAAATGTCTTATGGTAATTCATATTTTTAAATGAAAAGTTCTTTAGTTCTTAATCGTAGTGCTGTTTGATCGCAAAGTAGATATTACCAAATTCATTTTTGGAACACACTGTAGATATGTAAAATTGTGTAAAATAAATTTTTCTAACTTTTCGAATATCTATTTCTATATATGCATTTACATACCTAAGTTATATTATAATATGTATCATGAATAAATGCATGTTTTACATTACAAACAAAACAACATTTGTACATACTTGTATACGATACAAAAATTTCTTAAGAATTATTTTTAAGAATTAAAATTATTTATGAGTCCAAGGCATAATTCATTTTAATGTTTTCTCGAATATACTACATCACATATTATAAAATATATGACAAACATTGTAATGTAATATTGTATGTGTACACGTGTACTTTTACTTCTGTCATGTATGTACTCCTACTCAGTCTACACACAATGTAATCTTGTGTATTTATATATTTACATACACAATGTAATTATATGTAAATATATTTATATACACGAATATTTATTATGGTATGAATGTATTTACAGAAAGGAACATGACATGTTTTCATGTTGATTATGATTGTGTCACTTTAATAAATCTACAAAAATACACTCAAAACAGACACAAAATAAAAAGGCAAAAAAAATATATGAAATTGAAATAAATATTATAAAACGATACATATTTTTTAAACATTGCACATACATGTGTATTTATTTATACACAAAAATACATTACAAACGCACACAAACTACTAGTATTTATTTTGAAAAATAGTTTCAGATTAATTTATTATTATTGTCTTTGTCTTATTTAAAATAAATTTATTCAAAGAAAAAAAAATCATTTTTGCATAAAATCAACATAAAAAAAAAGCTAAGAAAAACGAAACGAAATAAAAAAAAAACACACACACAGAGACACAAAAATTGAGAAAGAATGACAAAACGGAAAAGAATTCAAACTAATAAGTGCGTATAGCTGTTATAATTTTGTAATAAAATAAAATTTCCAATTGATTGTAATTAAGACATCATTTTAATTAAAAACTTTGACTTTGTTGTTAATGTACTAAATAGTAGTAGTATATTATGTAATACATAGTGGCAGCCGTTCGTAGTAGTTGTAGCAGTAATGATAGCAGCTAACGTTAACCTATATCATATATAGTAGCACAAAATGCTCAGTTGCAATTTAATTGCATAATTATGTGACTGTTTATGTTCTGTATGCACAGGGTATCATGACAATATGTACTACAAGTGTAATTTTACGTATAAATACTTAAATTATTATGAACTCTACAGGCATCGTTATATTTTATAATTCGTTTTTAATGGTGATAACTTGAAAAATTGCTCAATAAATTGAAAATTTAATTAATATATCTTATAATTTATAGAAAAATGGAGCAGAATGATAAACTGAAGAAAAAAAAATTGAAATGCATTTTAAATAGAAATGTAACTAAAAACATTTAAAATGCGTTTCAGTTTTTATATAATAATAAATAATAAATGAGAGTAGTTTATTTGATTAACGATTTATCATTGACATGTACATAAATATGTACATTAGATTCGTAATGTTTATATACGAAATCAATAAAAAGTCATTAAAGTTAATTTTATAAAATTATGGCAGATTTAATGTTAAAATGTGCGCACAAGTGTTTCAAATTATTCAGTTTGTCAAATGAAACAAAAAAAAAATGAGGAGTCAAATATCGCTGCGTGTATAAGTGACTCTACATTTTTCAAAGATTCAAGTTTTTCCATTAGTAAAACTAATCGAAAATATATTTTTTATTACGAAACTTTAGTCAACATTTTTGATAAAAAATATTGTCCACCATAAATAGTAATAAATGTTTGCTTGAATAAAAAAAATGTGAAAAATTAAAAAATGAAATCAATATCAGAAAATTTTTCACAAAACAAAGACCTGTTTATGCAAATTAGACATGTACATATACGAGTCCATATTTAAATGGTCATACATACATATGTGGATCATTTATGTTTTTACTCTTTTAAAGAACAACTTTAACAATTTTCGATATTTGTTGCCATATATAAACATACTTATTTGCATTGCATACGTGTTGGAGAGTACCTATAAATACGTACATACTTGTACATGCATGTAAGTATTATGTTGGTCGCGATATCAATTAAATTTGAACATGAAAAAAAAAAAATAACAAAAATTCCAGTTTAATGATACTACATACCATACCATATACACATCACACATATTCATTAGACACGCAAAATAATGTACAAAATTTAAAACAAAATATAAAATAAAAATGAAAACAAAAAAGAAAAAATAAATAATGATATATGATTTTCATGTAATCGTTTTGTCGTTGTGTAAAATATTTTTAAACAAAATTTATGAGGTTATGTTTTTCATGTTTGAAAAAAAAAAAAATTCAAAATTAAAAAATATAAAAAATAAAAATCAAATAATAAATTAAATGTTTATGAAAAAAATGTTTCCTAATCTTATTTTATAATCGACGGGTAATACTTATTTTTGCTGTATTACAATTTAAAAATACAAAAACTAAAACAGAAAACAATTTATTACATTTTTGCTCTAATTTAAAGGAAGTTTTTCTAGTTTTTCATAATCAAAAAAAAAAAAAATAAAAACAAAGAAAATAAGGAAATTGGTTCATTGGTTAAAAAGTAAAAATATATAACTTGCATAAGAAAACGAAAGTTCAATAACCCAGTTAAATAATCCAAAGAAAGATAACTGATAAAAAAATAAATGAGAAGTGAAGTGAGATGAAATGGAATTAAAAAAAAAATTTGAAAAGAAATATTAACAATAAAACAAAAGGATATTCCTATTAAGATTTAGATTCTAAAATATTGGCAAAAGTTTTCATATTTCTAACAAAAAATATTAATATATAGGCTAAAGGAATTATTTTTCATTACAAAAGAACAAGCAAAAAATCAAACAAATATACATTTTTTTGTCCTTCTTTAATACTTGTTCTTATTTTATTTTTTTTTATTTTGAAATAAAAATAATTTAGAGCTATTCCAAACAATTTATGCTGACAAATGATTAAGTATCACAAGTAATTGTTTTGGAACTGATGCTTATTATTTTCACTGTTCATCAAATTTTCATTTTCTTTTCAAATTTAGTGTAAATAATTACAAAAATGGAAGAAAAAAGAATGAAAATAAATTGTTTTCGATATCATTCCATAATTCGATATTTTATGATTTGAACGGAAATTTATCTCATGGTGATGATGATAATGATCCGTTCCTATCATCATTTTATTACTTATAGTATCCTTGAAATTCTTTAACGATATCATCATCATCATCATCATAACTCAATAAATTTGACTGATAATCGAAATATTTTTGTGTTGAAATTTCTTCATATTATTTTTTTTTCATTGATAGATAAACGATAAAAATATGATTTATATGCAGATATGAGTTATACGTGTATAAAATTTATTAAATAATAATAAGTATTTCGAAATAAATGAACGTATAATATAGAAGTGATAAATAATATGCAATTGAGACATTTTTGTTTTAGTTGTTATAGCATAGTTGTTTTAGTTTTTGTCATATTAAATGACCAATGAAATATTAAAAATTGACAATACATATAAGCACGACCATAAAAATATTTATTTACATATATGTATTTGTATGTATAATATGGTGATGGTACGATTATGTATGAAAAAAAATATCAATAAACCACAAGCGCAAACATATCATAGCAGAGGATAACAAATGAAAAAAGAAAGAGAATTAAAATAGTTTTTTTTTTTTTGTCATTAATGTGTTAATCACGTTTGCATTATTTTATGAATTGATGGGATATCTATCAGGTATTCGTTATTTTTTTTTTCCATATTTTGCATTCAAAAGTCGATTTGATATGAATGCATAAATATCATTTTCATAATGATACGAGTCGATATGTAGACGCATATTAATTCGTATCATTTATTATTGGCAAATTTTTCATAATTTTTTATTTTTATTTTATTTAAAAAGGAAATTGAACAAAAAAAAAGGGTAATTTGAAAAAAAAGTCATTATCGTAATCTAAATAAACTGAAGAATATATTGAACCTTTGTACTTTTTATATCTTTAAATTAAAAATTTTATATTGTCGCTCTATTGATGCACAATGTATGCCCATATTACTATATGAATATGTTTAAAGAAAAAATTGTTTTCCGTTATGTTACACGCTTTTGAAACAACACTTGGAACATACATGAAAACATAAACATATACATATCAAAATCTGTATCTGCACAAACATAAAATTATGAAATAATTTTCAGAATTATTCGTGTTCGTGTAGCAACCATACATAACTTTCCATTTATATAGCATACATAGCATATATATTCATAGATCGACTCATATATGTATGTATATTTCTCATTGATTCAAGTATCTAGGACGAATTCATTATAAATTCATAGATTCATACATTAAAATGTGTACATGTAAGTATGTAAAATTTACATAAAGTTGAAGAAAAAAAAAAAACTCCTTTTTTCTACAATAATAATTTTAATAAACTCTGATTGTGATTTTATACAATCAAATGATTGTCTGATTGATTGATTGATCGATCAAAAAAAAAAAAAAAAAAAAAAAAAAACAAGAAAATAAAATAAAATAAAATAGAAATAAAAACGAAGAAATTTATTTAATAATTCACACAAGCAAATACTCGTATGTGTGTACATGCACATGCTGTAGGTAATACCTCATGAATACGAATTCAAATTTTTTTTTCATTTTCTAGTTAAAAAATAAAAGAAATTGATGAATAAATAAATAAATAAAAACCACAAAATTTCATTTTATTTTTGAATTTCATTCAAATTATAATTTTAAATTATATTCAATTTTTTTCAGTGAGCAATGCACGAGGTACGAGTATGAGTATGTACATCACATATAATATTCATATATATATATGTGTGTATTCAGTAATAGGGACAGAGTAAAAGAAACAGAAGTATATCTAGATATAGAGTTAGAGTATAAAAAAAAATCACGAGCTTTGAAATTTTATTTTAATTTAGAAATTGGAAATGGTGGAATAGGAAATAATGAAAAAATTGTAAAATTCTAAAATAAAATTAAAAAATAAATAAATTTAAATAATAATTTGATTTATGAATTTTTTTTATCATTTTGTTTCTGTGTTTAGTATGAAAGAAATGATTTTTATTTGCAAATTTATATTCAGACCGTATATGTAGGACAATAAATCATATTCATACCAATATTCTTATGAAACATTATTCAATTGAATTTAAATTTAGTATTGTGTTCACATGGAACAACTAAGATGATAAATTGTTCTGATTACAACATTCATTAAAAATAGTTATAGCACGCCTTTTAGATTCAGTGTAAAAATGAATGGTATATTGACCTAATTTAAAATTTTAAAGATAAACTTTCATACATTGTTTGATAAAAGAGTAATAATTCCCTATCCCGTTACAATATTAAAACATTCCGTTTTTATTCTTCGTTGAAACTTTTTTATGTTAGCAATAATTTTTTATTTTCTTTAAATTGTTTAATTATCATCTAGAGTCATCCTTGATGTCATTTAGTAAGTTTTTATTATAAGTATGTATTCAGTAACAAAATATGTATATGTATGTGTATATTTGTTAAAGGATTTAAGCACTTAATTAACATTTGACTGTAAATGCGAATGAAAAATTCCACAAAGACAAAATTCATTTGAAAACGTTATCAGAACAGTTTCGTTATTATGTATAAGGAAAAACTGAAAATTGTTATGGCACTATATTAATAGCAGTCAGTTGTATTTTTATGAAGTCATCAAAGTATGCTTTTATATTAGTAATTTTATTATTATTTAAACAATTAAAATTAAAACAGAATCACATTTATAGATGCCAGACACACCTACAGGAACACGAACAGATAGAATGAATGTACTATACTATAAAGATTGAAAATTTTCCAACGAACGAATGTAATTTCAACTCCAATGTGAATTTTGAATTGTGAATTGAAATGAAACTATCATTCTCTTTTGGAAAGAGAACATAATTATTTATACATATTAAATATTATATATAGAATTGTAGATATGTAAGCCAATTAAAAATTAAGTGGAGTATGTACTATCTACATTGACGTGTATAATGAAGTATCAAATGTTTAAGAATAAATTTAAAATACAAATAGTCGAATGTCGAATGACTATGTATATGTACATCTTTTGTAGAGAGATTGTCGTGAGAATAATTTATATTTTTGAACTTCATTTTACGTAGTGATTTTTTTTTTTACAAAAAAGTAAGGTAACTTAAATAAAAGTAGGTACTAAATCAGATCATTGAAGGACATTATTTGCATATAAAAAACAAAACTCTGAATAATTGGAATGAAGAAAAATAAATCATTATTGCGAACGTTGAACAAATTTTACATTCATATTGCATTTATGACAGCAATACTAATCTTCATATCCTGTTCTGTTGTATAAATGCGAAACTCTTCATCATGTTTAAAAGTAATAATAAGAATAAATATCTAGACAGATAAATGAACTGATAAAAATAAATAAATAAATTTTGTCCTGATTCCTGATGAAATGAAAGAATTGTGAATTATTATGATGTAAAGGAAAGAAATTTATTGTTTTCAAATTCCGAATTCAAGTAACGTTCATTGCTCTATCTATTCACATTTAAATCTAAATGAATGCGATCGTAAATTACAAGCAAATGCGTACATTATAATGTCTTTGGAAAATTTAAAAAATTTCTCAAATTATTGAAACAAAACATTTTTAACTGAATCGTAATAAATAATGTAGTACAATAGTGTAAACATTGGAATGAGTGAACATTTTTATTGCTTCATTTCCACCACTTCCATTTCATAAATGAAAAATGCCATGAGTAAGAAAGAGTGATTACCTCTCGACTCTCGTATTCGTATGTAACTGAACGTTACTGAATACTGACTGAATGTATTTGATCGTATTTGATGGTGATGATGATATAAAAAGCAAATGAAATATGAAATTAAAAAAATGAAGTTATATTTTGTTCAATTTTTTTTTGGCAAAGATTAATAAGTTGGGGCGTAGTTATTTTTCAGCCCTAGATTGCCTAAAAATTAATCGAAGTTTGATTTTATACTTAAAAAAAAATTATTTTACACAATTGATACGGGTACGTATAATCATGTGTTATACATAGTGATTATTATGATGATACTAACGATGATGGTAGATATGGAAACAGCATGATTAATCGATATCACGCGTATGTAATGAGAAATGGGCGGAAAATATCTTATAATTATCATTCATGAAATAACTAGAAACAGAAAAAAAAATTTATACCAAAGTATAATGGGGAGAATTAAAGCCGGCAACAAATTTTCTCGATATTCTGATGTTGAAAAAAAAAAAAAAAATAACAACAACCAAGGTTGTGTTTCTTTTGACTGTCAATCAAAATGAATACAAAACAAAAGGAGTTTCAAACAAAATTCAATATTACAATGGCACAATACATGACATACAGCTTAATGCATATACGCATAAACACACATATGAGCACATATCGTCGACTGAAAATATGTTTGTCGTATGTCACAAAATATGATTTCGAGAAAATAAAGGTTGAAGTCTATAATGAAATAAAACTTTTAATTCACGGTAAAAATTTTTGTATTTTTAATATGATGTAGATAAAGAGGTATTCTTCATGAATATCAATTTAAATTCCATTAGTATATAATTTAATTACCAGAAAAATTGATTTTGCTACAAAATTCACTTGTCGTATGTAACATTTGCAACAAAAAAAATTTTGTGCTATATACATACGACAATTTTCTTCAGTACATACGATAAATAAAAAATTTGCTTTTGTTAATTCGGTGGAATAAACTATCCCGCCCGAAAAAAGTAAGAAAAAATATGTCACACTCTTGTAAGTCAAAAAGCAAAATTCACCCCTCTAAAAAGGAAATTCACAGTATATTTTATTAACAAATATCTATGTTCTTCGAAAGCCATAAATAAGGAAAAAAACAGTTTCTAAAATCAAATATTTCTTTATTAAAATGTTCAAGAATTCAAAATACAGAAACTTAAGCTATAAGAGAAAACAAAACAAAAACAATTTAAAAATATGATAATAACAAAATAATATAAAATGAATAATAACAAAAAAGATTTTAAAATTCTTAATTATTCTTAAATAAATACAAAACAAATCATTTAAAAAATTCAATATAATAGTAAAAAAAGCTTACTAAATTAATAAATTAATATGAAATTATAAAATTACTCGATATGAAGCAATGCTTTGCTTTATAAAATTCACAATCAATTTCTGGAATATATTTAAGCATGCTTCTCAAGTCTTTTTGTTTTTCTTTACTCAGTTCTTTAGGTTTTGCTTTAGAAATTTTATCATAGATATCATAAGTTATTTTTTTTGCAAAACGTCCTTTATGCTTTTTCACCATAGAAACTGATGTGTAGTTTAAAAGTTTTGCACTAGATTTATAATGAACGGTGAAGAGATCATTCTTTTTATATTGTAAATATTTACATTTTGAAAATGGGATTGCCTGGAAATTTAAAGTAGCAGCTTGAACTGAGAATAAGAAAAAGTCTCCAGTATTCATCTGAATGATATTCAGTTTTACTTTCTGGTAATTCATTTGAAGTAACAATTTAACTAAAGTTAAAGGACTAGCAATTCCTAGACCTTTTAAATACTTTTCTATACAGCTATGTACACAATCAACTTCCTGAATTAAAGAATGTCCCCCTTCAGAAAATTTTTTAATATTAATATTTTCATTATGATACAAAAATTTTAGCAATGCAAATGATGTGATTTGGTTTCGATTTTGTGGAACGCAAGAATCGCTCCACAAAACAATTTATTTTATTTCAGGATGATCTCTTGAAACACGGTTTAAAATTTTGAGTAAAGCACTTGCTATATCGTTTCCAGAACGACCGCTCATTACTTCATTCCAAATGGCACAGTATGTTTCTTTTGGCTTGTTTGGAATGATTACTGTTGCTGTTAAATTGAAAACACAAAGTTTCCTTTTGTAAAAAAAGTTAGAAGCATTACCTCTTGGCAAACTAAAAACATTCTGCAAATCATAACAAATAATAGCTTTGTGAACATCGATATTTTTACGATCTGATTCTCTCTCAGTTTTAACATACGACAAATAAAATTTAAAATCGTATTAGATTAATATTCCATAATATTTCTGTCGTATGTTACAATTCCCAATATACGTACGACAAAGTATACACCCAAATTCCTTTTAGAAGGTACATACGACAAAGTATGAGCTCATTATCTAGAGAAATATAAGAGATAGGAAAAATCTGACAAGCGTAAACGAAAGAACATATTCAAAATACCCAAAAAAGTCGAACAACACAAAATGACAAAATTGTGACATACGACAAACATATTTTCAGTCGACGATATGTATTTTTGTTTTTGTATATTTTAAAAAAGGCCGACGTAACTCAATTGTCATTGATACTTTGATGGATATGAGCATATGCATAGTATAGTATGTACAGGAAAAGCTATATATAGAATAAACTGTAGTATGGAATGGAATAAATATATTGTGTAGAGGTTCAACCCATTCTTCGTCATTGACGTGTGTTTTTGTATATGTATGTAAGCAAATAAATAAGTACGATATGTTTAGGCGCATATATGTAAATGAATCGCATATGAAATGAAGTTTTTAAAAAGTGTACTCGTACATGAAAGTGGTTTGTATGTATATGTGTTAAAACGATTGTCCGTGATCTGTTTTCTATAGAGTTGATGCTGAAATTATTTAAAATTTGACGATGCGATGTTGTTGATGATGATGATGGTTTTAATGTCGACGACGGCCATATTCAGATTCAGATTTAACAAGATTTTTCAATTCACAGCTGGATTTAAAAGAAAAAATTTACAACAAAGTACTCGTGAAAAACAAACAATAGAAAATGAATTTGTATTTGTAATGGGGGAAAATTTGAACAAAGTTCTGTAGATACTTAAAATATTGAAAATTCGTTGCAAGTTCGATATGGAAATTCAAGGATCTGATGTAAACGTAAAAATGAAAATAATGAAAAGAAAAGTTAATACGATTTTTTTTTTTCGTACTTAATATGGAGACCGATTTCATTTCTGTAATGTTTCAATTTCAATATACACAAACACAAGCCAATACGTGCGGAGGAATGGATAAATAATTAGATGAGTAACGTATCAAAACAAATTAAAACACTTTTTCATATTATACTTGTACTTGTACCTAAAACAAAAAAAATTAAAAATACATATAAAAATAAATTGCAAGAAAATATCCTTGGTGGAATAATAATAACGTTTCTTTCGACATTATAATTTTTATGTTCTACTGATTAAATTACAACTGGATTTCATCATTTGCTTTATTTTTTTTTTTTTTTTTTTTTGCCTTTTACTTATTTTGTTGGTATTATTTCAATTAAATAAGGACTCGCCTTGAATAAGAAAACGAATAAATTAACATAATTACCTAAATGGTAGTTGGATGAAAAACAAAACGTCTACTTATTTTCTCTCATTATTCCCTTACCAATATCCAGTGTTTTATTCTATGTTCCTTAAATTTTTGTTTTTTGTTTTTTACTTTTGATTTTCATTTTTCTTTTTCTTTTCATTCACTTTTTGCTTTCATTTCATTTAAGAAAAATATAAAAAATTTATTTAATGTTTTTGCTTCATCAAATTAAATTCAAATAATACTCCTGTTTAATGAAATGCATTTTTTTTTTTTATTTTTGTTATTCTCAGTTTCTTTTTCATAAAACAAGAATTACTTCTTTTAATTTTTTCATTTCTACAGATTTTCTTGCTCCTTGTTTGTTGTATGCTTGTATTTTGTTATAAATTGAAATCTTTATTGGACATTTCATTTCTTCAATTCATATAGAAAATAACGTTTTACGTATTTATTTTAATATAAAAAAAAAATATAAAAATAAAATAAAAATTTACTAAAAATAAAAAAGAAAATCAAATGAATATTCATTTATTGCTTTCACTCTCAATAAAAAGGAAATGTATCAAATAAAGTGGTAAATGTTATTAGAAAAAATAAAAAAAATAAATTGTAATTTTCTTTTAGTTTACTTTTTTTTATATAGAACGATTCTTTTAAACGGCAACGGTCTTCAGTAATGATGAGGGTGTTTGCTCTGCTGAGAATGATATCATCTAAATACCATTAAAAATAAATGAAAAAATAAAAAATAAATTATCATATTATACCGCGTATAAATTTCCAATCAATGGCAACTACATAATAACTAAATGTATACATAGATGATATAAGGACAGTTAGTTAAAGAGAAGTGTAAAAAGAAGTACTTGATTTTTTTTTTTTTATTTATTTTCTTTTATAATTGAGTAAAAATTGAATATGAAATGAGAATCATGTTATATACGATATACTGGAATAAATATCAAATATTAATTTTCATTCTCTTCAAATCGTTTAAAATTTATTTTTTGTAATTAAGCTAAAAAGTGAAAAAAAAAAAAAACACATTTCAATTTTGCAAAAAATCATCTACAAAAATTAAATTCATTATAATTTTTAAGGAGTATTGCAAATGCAATAACAAGAAAGAAATTATTTTTGTATCGTCGTATGCATATAAAAATGTGTACTTTACGAGTATAAGAAGGGACATATTTCCATTAATCTTATGCATTTAAATTAACATTAATTTGATATGTTTTCAACATAACTTGTTCGACTCATAAATAAAAAGTTACGATGATTTTTTCTTTACTCTTTCTATATTTCTTTCTTTTTTTTTACAAATTTTAAATAAAAATAATACCACAGACAAATACGTAATGACATTCAACATACGTATATGTACATTATGTATACATCTACTATATATTTACACATATACGAGTACTCTTACCTTGTGTACACAATCCACATTTTCCTTTTTCCTTCCGTTGCATCTTATATATTATTTATATATTATAATGGTGAAATGGATACAAAATATTCGACAAGATGTGCACTACATACATACATAAAGAAAAAAAAAAATAAAAAAATAAAAAAATTTAAATTTAAATTAAGTCTTAGTTGTTCTTTATTTTTTTCATTTTTTTTTTTTAAATGTAAATGTGATGCAAGTCTTAAACATACTTATAACATTCACGTTGTATACTGTGCTCTATATTGTACATAAATTTGAATTGAATTGCTACATATCGTGTGGATATATAAATATCTAAAAATAGCAGATTATTACAAGAAAGAAAATATATAAAAAGAAAAAAATATTGGAGAAAAAAAAAGAAAATTCATTTTAAAATTATGCTCATTTTTAATGTAAACATGTCGAATACTTGAAGAAATTGAAAAAGAAAAAATACAAAATATATATATGTATGAAAAACTGTGTATGTGCATTATGTACAAGTATGTAGCTCCACATAGAATGTAGAATGAAGTTAAAGAAATTATTTTGAGTTGAAATTAAACTTAATACATATAATGTATGTAAATATGTACCAGTGCATACAATCATATACATATATGTACGTATACATCACTACTATATCTGAACGTGTGTACAATATGTTCATTAAAATTTACATATACGCGTTCCATATTAATGTAAAATAGAGGCTTCTAGGTATCACATAAATATGAACTCATATGTAAGAGTATATGTACATATTTACATAAATAATGCTTTTGTATGTAATACAATAAAACATGTGAATAAATAAAAAATAAAACATAATGTACTCTTATATATATTTTTAAATTAATTGTGATACTAGCTGAAATTCTTACAAATTAACAAGCAATTCAATTTTAAAATAAAAAATAAAATTAAATAAAAGGTCACGCATATCTATACATTTATACCACCACATACACATACTATATAATTTGACTTCAATAAATTGATTTTTCTTTTCTTGGGCTTTAATTTTTTTTTCTTTTTAGATAAACAAGAAAAAAAAAATTAAAACCAAATGAACAATTTTTTTTTTTTTTCGTAAAATTAATTTATGAAATAAGAAAAGAAAAACAAAAAATGAAAAGAAAAGTGTGTATAGAATTTTATTTTTCAAGGAACATACATACATAAAATCATACATAATATGAGTATGTATGTTTTTTGTACCATCGAGTGTATTATACAGATGTGTATGTATAAGAATGAAATTGAACGAATATTTACGCTATTTCATTAAATAAAATCTAGCTTGACAGTAGAATGGAGAGAATCATTTTGAGATTTCTTATACACGATCACTATGTAGGTATATACTTAATTATGTATAAAGTATAAGAACTACTTATACGTGTGTACAATATTCAAGAACATTTATATAAATGTACATGTATAGAACGCATAGAGCACAAATCTTAAATTTGTTTTATTTCTTTTCTTTTCTTAGTTTTTGTTTTAATGTTTTTTTTTTTCTTTTTGTGTGAAATATTATATGGACATTAATGCATGCACAATTGTATATATGAATTAGTTTATATGTGTATGCTGTATGCACACACAGAAAATCTTCTGTTGTACTTGTAAGAAAAATATTTGTACGTTTGTGATTTTCTTTTATTTTGGTGGCCTTTTTTTTTTTTTGTTATTCTTAATTTGAGTTCTTGATTTAAATTTAATGAATTGTGCGATTGTAAGTTAGAATATAAGTATATGTAAACGAGTACTCGTATAAGTATGTATGCAAAGTGCAAGTATGTAGCTATATAGATAGATATCGATTGTATCTATCCATAAATTATGTATATTTATGAGTGTATACGAACATACACATGCAAATACATATTACTATGAGTATTAGTAGAGTGTTTTAAAAACAAGAATGTGTTCCCTTAAAATTTACAATTGTATAGAATGTAATTTTGAATTCTTTCATCGTGTTACTCTAATATTTACGAGTACCTATACATACATACATAAATATTTCAGTTTAGTTCAGTTCTATTCGAGAAAATATTTATAAGTAGAAAAAAAAACTATGTTTTTCTTTCCAACAATTTTCAAATTTATGTGAAATTTGTTTAAAAAAAAATTATTTCTTATTTTGAATATTTTTATTTGTATTTTAAAAGTTCTTGACTTTCTTTTTAAAAATGTCAACAAGAATTATATAAATGTTAAAAAGTAATTTGTTCAACATAATTTTTGTTGTTTCTCGTGTGTAAACGCTATTTTTTTTTGTCAGTTCAGTTTTAATTTTATTACACAAAAATAAATAAAGCATAAGCAACAGAATTGTAACAGAAATTAAAAATTAAATGATTGGAAATTTATTTGAAATTCAAAGATAAGAAAAAAAAAAGAAATAATAGAATAAGAAAAATATAATTTTCAATGAATATATGCTTTTTTTTATTGAACAATTATGAATTTTATTTGAAAAAAAAAATCAATTAACAAATACTGAATATTTTATTGAGAAATCATCTGTTTGAAAAATATTAAACAACAAAAAAAATGGAATTTCTGTACGTTATCAAGAGTTTTTCTACTCATATTCGGAGAAAATGTTTGGGAATTACCGACGAATATAATAGTGGAATGGATTTGAAAGGAAATTCTGTTGTTCTCTGTAACGGAATTTAATCTGGATTAATCTTTTGTTTGTAATTAAAAACTTTTATACGATTTCCTTTGGAAAATATTGAGTGAAAGTGGCAAGGATGTTGCTGCTACTGCTACGCAACTTTTATGCAGTGGCATATTGTGGCAAAGATAAATAAAGAAAAAAATTTTATCGTCACTTAAATTTACATTTTGTTAATAAAATTATGAATAAAGTTTTTCTTTGAAATTTATTTTTCATATTCATCTGCTACTTGTTTTGTTTTTTTTAATTATGTATTTCATTTATTATTTTTGTATACTACTTAGTATAAATAAAATATGTATCTATGTTTTTTGTTTACAAACACACTTATGCAGCTACAAAATTATCTATTATTCTTTTGAACTTTTACATTATACGAAACTTAAAAATTCTATTCATGAAATTTTTAGTATGTAATGAAAGACAGAAAAATATTTTATAAATGTATTTACATACGTATAAGAATTACAAGGATGTACTTTCACACACTCATGAAAATTTTTAAAAAAATATCCAAATAGTGTATGTAGATTTATAATAATGTGCATGGTGTACGTAAATATGAAAAGTTCACGCAAAAAATCATAAAATAAATGCATAGATAATGATATTTTTCGTTATGAATCCTTTTGAAAATTTCATAGTTTTAGAGTAGCGTTTATATGTATGAGGATGAGTATGTATTGCAACATAAACATACAATACAATTTAGTTTGTTACATTTTTTTTTTTTTTTTACTTTATTTATAAAATAAATTTTCATATTCTTTTATGGAATTTCAAAGTTTTTCGAAAAATAAACAATTTATGGAGAAGTATTATACGAGGATACATATTGTGGAGGTAAATGAAAGCTATACACTCTTGATGTTGAATGTTTATATAATGTGTTGGCACTTTATAAACTGCATTAGTAATAAATGTGTGTACCATCATACCATTACACAATGAAAGACTTTAAGTTGAACGAAATGAAAATTTTGTCTCTTATATATTCGCGCACTTGTCCTTAAATATGTAATAAGTTATTCTGCCGAAAAATGTAAAAGTAAAATTTCTTGTATGCATTGTTTGATTGGAAAATATGCGAAAGATGGAAAATAAATTCAAGCGAAAAACCATTACAATTGTAGCTGATTTTTATGTGAATATAATGCTAGCTAGATAGGTAATATCGTACGAGTGTAAGAAAAATAATAATAAGGAAAATAGAGAAAAAAAGAATTACAATTAAAATATATGCTTGCATTTAAATGTTGATTATTATATGCGTCATCGTCATGCATTCAACATCATCATTATTATCATGCATGGGAGTAATAAGAAAATTTATACATATTTTCATTTGTGTAATGTTATGTAGATAAATATTGACATAATAGCAAGTTCATTATTCCATATTGCATTACATACATGTATGTTATGTATATAACACACACACCTCCAGGTTATGATATTTTCTATATACGATGATAAGTATTTATTTAGAATAGATAAAGATGCATATATTTGCATTCATATGCAGATGATATGAGTTGTATGTACGAAAAATATAAAAAAATCTTATAATAAAACCAATAATAACAATATAACAGCACAAAAGCATACATATACAAATATACGAGTATACTAATGCAAAAAATTTAAAAAGTTATTTCATTGTTGTTGTTATTGTTGTCTTTTTTATTCATCACGCACCGCATAAAATAAAATTTCCTTTTTTCTACATGAATTATTTTTATATTATGTAATAATACGCATATATATAACAGTACATATACCTACATATATACAAATATATTTTTGTACGAATTTATGATGATCAGAAGACGCCATCTTAAGCATATAAATATTTTTGTAATATTCCATAAAACATATCTTTACTATAATATTTAAACAAAAGAAAAGAAGATATACATACACACAGACACAAAAGAGGAAAGACAAACAAAATATATCAGAAAAAAAGAAAGATGAAAAACTCTGATGAATTTTTTAATTTTTACATTTACATATTCGTTTTGTAGATATGTGTGTACATTAAAAGTTCATTTTACTAGAATAATTACAATGCAAAGTACTCGTATATTATGCATATTACGCATACACAGAGATATGGATAACATCGCATATCGCATTGCAAAACATAAGGACAGAATGCAAAAAAAAAAATTCAACAACAAAAAACTGAATAAGAAATTTGACTTTAAAATTTTTTAAATACGAGTAGGATATACATATGTACATACTCGTTATATGCATTTGGGGAAGGGTTGAAAAATGATGCACCACCATTCACATAGCCATGCCATATAATATCATCGTTTCATCATCCTTACCATTATGCTCATTAGTACTTTCAGTACCTTGCTGATTTATATTATTATACACTCCTACATACATTCATTTTTTAAATGTACTTCGTGCATATATACATATACATTTACAAATACTTGTATATAATTGAAATCGTATACGTATATTATATATTGTATTATCCTTATGTTTGTAGCTTCATACATTTACAATTCAAGTGCAATCAACTTTGGATTCATGTGTTAAGATGGAATGCTTTTTAATTTTGAACATAGAGAAGAAAAAAACCATTAAAATGCAAAGCAATAAAAAAAAATTAAAGCACAGAATTTTTAAAGAATAAAGGATATTTATTTGTTTTGTTTCCCTTTGTTTGGAATAAAATAAAATCAAAATGGAGATTGAAGTATTTTTATGCAACTTTGCGAAATGAGAATATTTTTGTAAATGCATATGGACTACTATATTGTATTCGTATGCAGATGTGTACATACATATATTCCCAATGAACATATTCACATACACACCCAAATATTTCAAGGCGAATTACTTAATGTCATATGCGAAATGGGAATAACGAAACTGACAAAAAAATAATATGGGAAATGAGGCGGATCTTTATACTTTAGTAAAATTTAAGAAATGTAAAAATGGTGAATTTTTATTATTATTTTTTTTTGTTTTTTGTTGCTTAAATTCGTTTTTTCTTAAGAATAAAAGAAATTCATATTTCAAGTTACAAGAATCATGTCGTTTGAAATGCCCCAAAAACTATTATGACCATTTATGAATTTTGAACAAACTTCGACTTATATATAAACAGAAACACATCACATATCATACACACACGAAATGTATGTAGAGAATTGCATTTTTACAAAGTGCCCAAAGCAAACAATAATAGTCGTATGTATTTCAAGAATTAAAGAGCAATCACACTAATGAATAAAACGACATTTTATATATTATAAGGAATATAAAGGAACAAAAATATGCATATGATTATGTATGTATGTATATACACTTTATGCAAAGTCACCATACAGACGAGTTAGAAATTTAAATACTCAGGCGACGGCAGCCATTATTTTTATTCATAATACAAGCACACGAGTATAAAAATGGTAAATATGGATTGATAATAAAAATTTAAAAATTCAATTAAATAAAAAATAAATTTGAAAAAAAGCATAAAAAAAAATTATTCGTCACTCTGGATTTTTTTAAACTTATTCACAAAAAGTTGATTTTCTCTCTCAATATAGAACGCGAATATTGTACATGATAAGCACGGAAAATCGACCAACAACATTTTAATACTTGCTCCTATTCCTCTATTCTATACATACCCTGAAGCAGTAAAGGTCATTGATTATAACAGTGCCTATACCCTATAGTATATAGTATATGCTACAATAACACGAGTAGTATTCTACACATCATGCGTACTCCCTTTTGAATTTTTATTTTGAAAATTCAAGTGATGCCTGGATGCGCTTAATCAGTAGATCCACCCCTGATTACACACAAATATACATAAATGTGCATGGCATATAGCTACATACATAAAAAGTTGGATAGAAAAATATAGTTTTTGATGTCATTGATATTATACGAGCACTAGTACAAAATATATGCAAAATTTCAAATGAATTCTCATAAATGATCATTCTAAGACACGGGTATCCACATTTATGATTTTCTTTTATTTTTTACATTAGATTCATATGGATTGTATTTTTTTCTTAATTTTTTATATTTTTTATATACTTTTTTTTTTTTTCAAAAATAAAATAATAACAAAAATTTATTAACTTAGTCACGTATTCACTCAAACCATGTATAAATTTTATTTTGAATTTAAAATCTGAAAATTGTTAAAACGATGATACATTGTACTAGTTGTAGTCATCAGTGTTGTTGTTTAGGTGTACATAGAAAATCTGTCATTATACAGGTATGTATACGTATATATGGGTAAATTTAAAACGTATGAACTGTACATAAATTTACATACGACGAGTATGTTTCTATATCCTCTAACAAAATCAAACAAAATTGTAGGCGCCAAATTGACACTTTAAAATTGAATATTGAAATAAGATATGAGTCCGATAATAATAAATTCATCCATCACATCTACGTACATATATATGTACATACATACTTGCACAAACTTCAGCATAGCACTCCATACTGTATACAATAAAAATTGCGGTGGATGTTGATATATTGAGGTAGAATTGGAGTTGTAGCAGTTATAAATGTGTTCTCCATACGTACTAACTACCGTACCAGGTAAATGAGTGTACGATGACAATATGACGTTACGTTAATAATGATGATGATGAGTAACAATAAATAAAATTTTAGAAAATAGAATTATCATAAAATTTCTAAATTAAATTATAATTTTCAAAGTTGTATATGTGAATGCTGAATAGAAAATTTTTAACTACTAGATACAGTTTACTCATACACACATTATTGGCGCGTGGGGAGATATTGGGTATGTTTAATTTAATTTGTACATTCGTTAATGATTAAATTTGAAAATTAAAATTTGTGTGATTCATTTCTTTCGGTCAGAATCTATACATAATTGAATTTAGGAAATTTGATAATTATTTTTTTCAGTGTATAGATAATATGTGTACAGCCACATTACATATGAGTATATAGGTACAAGCAAATATTTATTATGCACGTATGAAACAAATAAACATAATTCTTTTATTTTAATTTATTTTTATTTTATTTTACAGTTTCGTCTACTATTATACGAGTATATGTTCAATTGTTTAATGATGTGAATATGTGAATTATTATTATTACGGATTTTACATTTGAATAGTGTATATGTATATTTACTGGTACATCGTCGTGACAAAAGGCCTGCATCTGCATTCATTTCATATTCAATACCAATAGCATTTATACATTTGTATGATCGAATATTTGTGTAAGTTTGCCATTCAAAAAATACAATTTTTTTTGTGTTCATTTTTACTATTTTTCAAAATCATTTGAGAAGAGAAACAATACATATAATACAGATTGTATATGTTCTGGATACGATCGTGCATGTATTACAAATTATCATTAAATATACAATCGGATTTGATATACTTACATACACACATATTTGTATATGGAATATTTATCCTAATACGACTATAATAATGAATTTAAAAAGAATTAAAGGCAAATACGTATAATAGCGAATAACAGGTAAAAATGCATACATACTCGTACATTCGAATACCCCCGCATAATGTATGTATATTTGATGATATTCTAATTTGTAATAATTTGTTCTAATTTTGTTTGTTTTCTTTTATTTTATGTTATCGAGAAACGTACGTGTATGCAGTTAATAAATTTTTTTTTTCTTCTCTCATGACCATAAAATGCACATACTCGTATACATCTATATAGCTGCAGCGAATGATTAAAATTCATTTAAAGTATTAGAGTTAAAGAAAAAAAAATATGAAAAAAAAAGCAAAATAAAATTACTGCTAAAAAATAGAAAAAAGTCAGAAAACAATTTTAAAGAAAAAAAAGCAACAAAAAAAAGAGTGACTTTTGTGTATGCACTTAAAAGTATGCTTTCTTGGAATTAAAAATGAGAATTCTTACAAAAATTAGTGTAATAGCGAATTTGCACATGATATGAATCACAAAATGCATATACAATATTATATATCCATACCAGTATACACATTTATGGAAATACGTTAAATATGAATGCATGTGAAAACGGTAAGAGAGAGGTTAAAATATTATTCCTTCATGTAAAGTTTCATCGTTTCATATTACAAGTTGACTTATTTTTCGCATTGTATTTTTTTTTTCTAAATTTTTTAATTTTTTTTTTCAATAACTCATCACAATCATGTGTATGTGTGTGCATTTCCATTAAATTTCTAGTTTAGGTCTAAAAGAAAAATATTCATTAAGAATAAGAATAAGAAATCGGTACGGAATTGTAGTACAAATTTGAATTTCAAAGCTGTTTTGATATTTGAGAAAAAAAAAACGGTCTACAAGTTCAGTAATCCGATATAAATATTATAATTTATCGATCCTTGTTATTGTACGCTTTTCTTCAATTGTTTTTTTATTATTAAAAACCTTATGGAAGTAAGTATCATAAGCAGATACATATTAACTAAGTTCCAATTGAATTTTTCTTTTTTTTGTACCAGTATTAGTGTAAAAAGTGATTCTTTATTTTGTTACCAGCTATATACGAGTAGATGTGTACTTCTTTCGATTTAAATGCAATCAATATTTTATTTATGCAAAATATTACAACAAACAACTACGAGTACAACAACAGCAACAGCATTGAAAATCTAAAATAAATAAATAAAAATGAAGCAGACAAAGAAGACTACATATTACAAGAAACCAAGAAACTATTTTATTCGCCATTTTAGTTTTATTTCTTTGCTTCATCCATCAATAACCAGAGCAGAGGAGAGTACATGGAGTATATTTTTTTCTTCGAGTTTTTGTTTTATCCTTTATACAATATTAAATATGAAATATGAAATTGATTTTATCGTCATCATCCTTATCACAATCATCTTATTTCTATATAGTAATATGTATGACAGACAAAAAACAAGTTTATATAAATTGCATATTATATCCTGAATATAAGCAAAAAACTAATTTTTTTTTTCATATTTTTTATTTTACATAAAAAAAGGGAGGAAAAAGAAGAAAAAATGTTTAAAGAGGAAATTTATTTATTTACTTATTGATTATGTTTTTGTTTCGTCCTTTCGCATTTTACATAAAGAATAACACAAGCAAAAAATATGTTCAAAAAAATACTGAAAGAAAACAATGATCGATAGCAGGATATAAAAAGATTGATACTTTCAGCTTTAACTTATTTTCTAATTTTTTATTTTCCTCCATTCATTTTCTATTGTTTGTGATAGTTTTTTATTATTTTACAGAATGTAATTTTCCTTTTCTTTTTTTAATATTTTATAAGGATTCATATTATTTTTTATCCACGCGTAAATATTAAAAACAATGCAATTGTAGTTTATGATCCTTCGTAACTATTAAACTACTTATAAAAAAACAGAAATTTTTAATTAAAAAAATTTTTTTTAAATAAATTTACTTTTATGCTCTGTTTTTTCTTGTTTTGTTAATTCAAATTTGATGATAAAAACTTTCATATGCACACAATATTTTTTGCAGCTCTTCCATTTAATTATTTGAGAATTTGCTATGTGCTTGTAGAATTTTTGATTAGGATATCCCCATATAAAGCAGTCCTAAACATTGATTCAAAAATTTCTTTAAATATTTACATTATGATCCTTTCAAAATTAATAATCAAATAATACTTGTATATTATAATGATAAATCAGTGCAGCTCCCATAGAACATTACCGACACCGACAGCTGCTGTAGTTTTTTGAAGAGCATGAGAGCTTGATTTACGTATATATAATCTTCATTCTCTATATATTCCATCCATTACAATTCACGGAATTGCTATTATTGTCCTTTTGAGTTGAATTCGTAATGTATGCAAGTTTATCATCAGATTTTTTAAATTTCTTTTGATTTGGAAAAAGAAAAATCAAAAAATTCAAAAAATCGACAAACAAGAAAAAAATGATTTTCTTGATATTTTCTGTAGAAAATTTTCATCAGATACATCAACCAATCTAATAGACAAGAGAATAAATCAAAATGAATGCACACATACAAGAGTTTGTATAGGTACACTGTACACTCATATACTCTCGTAGTATGGTTGATAGTTGATTTGATTCAATGATTTATTTATAGCTGACAAGATGTGCGTTTATTTGTGACTTCTTTGTATTATTCTCTTGATTTCTTGATTTTTTTTTCATAGTTTTTCAGTTTTCCAATGTTTTTTTTTTCAGTCAGATTTTTAATTCAATGATTACAACACAAAATAACAGCCGTGCTCAGCATTGATATTGTCTATGATTCTTTGTGGATTATTCTTATTATAAGAATTCTTTTGACTACTATAAGTTTTAATGCAGTTTTCTGCGTTTCGATGGATTTTTTTTTTATTTTTTTTTTATTATATCTGTACATTAGTATAGATGTACGAGTATAGTAAATACTACATTTATGTACATACAGCTAGGTATAGTTTTTCTATTGTGAATGGCTTGCTATAAGTTAAATTGATTGACAGCTATAAATCCATATAGGATGCATATATGGTAGACAGGTATTTCTCTTTAAGGGTTTTTTATTATTTTATTTATTCATTTTTTTTGTCGTTTTTGTTTTTATTTCTAGTTATAATTCGCATGTAATGTTTCCTGTTTTAAGATTTTCATAAAGACAAACCACCACAAACAAAACATATTAAATTGATAGTTGAAAAATCTTAAATAGCTACATGGATCTATGGATTTATCATATTTCTTTCTTGTTATTCTTCTTCGGCTTTTCTGTTTTATTTTTATTTATTTATTTTTTTTTTTTGTTCATTTATTGTTAAAGGAATATTTTTCTTCTATAATATTATGTTGATAAGTTTGTTAAGATATATTTATCTTTAGTATATTTATTATAGACCTGTACATAACATGAATTGTAAAATCTACGTACCAAATATGTATGTGTATGATTATGTATATAATTTGTATGTAAGTTAAGAATCTGCACTCAGTTAAAAGTCTTGAGAATATCATAGTTTTGCTTCTAGAGAAGGCTTCATTAGTTTCACACAATATCCATTTTTGTTTTTATCTTCTTATCATTTATAATGTAACCATTTATGGGACGATTGCATTAAATGTACATATACTCGTATCCATACCCGTACGTAATGGTTAAATTGTGCAATGATATCATAGTCGCGATGCGTATACCGGCAAAAATTTTCATTTTTATTATTTTTTTTTTGTTTTTACTTTAATATTCTTACTTATTTTTTTGTCGTATTTTATTTCCATTCATTTAATTCCAAATAATGTGTTAGTTTTCTTATGATATTATCGTGTTAATGATGATTATAATGATGATGATGTTTTTGAACATATCACTGCACAACGTAACATATAATTGCATGTGCATATACGTATATGTATACAGCGAAAATTAAATGATATTACATATTATGAGACGATTACGCGGAGTATATGAATCAGATTTCTATAATGAAAATTTCAATTTTTTAGAAAATGTTTTTCTTAAATTATCATTCAGATAAATTTTACATAATAATAGCTGTAGCTGATTTCTTAATACTTCCATTAAACTGTTAAATGCAATAATCATAATAATTTGGATTTAATTAGTCTCCTAAGATATCATAAAAGTAAATAGCGCGATTTAATAATTAATTTGAATGCTGTGGTATCTATATATGTATACATTGTCGGTATTTGGGTTTTTACAACAATTACTATCTCCTAGTAATTGTGGTTTTCTTGTACAAAGGAAAAAAAAAGTAAATTTTTCAATTATTTTTCAAAAGAAATATAAAAATTCAACAAGAAACTAAAAAAAAAGAAGAATATTGTATAGACAATTTAAATGACGGGAAATTAAAATTCATTTCCATTTCCACGGTGAATAATTCAATTAATTTGTTTTCGAGTAAAAACTATTATTGTGGAAACGTGTTCTTCACAACTCTATCATAATATTCACCTATTTTAATAACAGCTAATTAGTGTTCTGACTATGACTTGCTATGACTCAGAATTATTTAGATCGAAATCTTTTCAAAATGCAACTGCTGATATAGTATGCTGGTGGCTGGTAGTATTAGAAAGTGAAAATTACGAATTACTGTTGAAATTTCAAGGTTGTTTTATTTGTATTTATGAAAAATTTGAAATTATTATTCTCCATTTTCATAATTTCACTAGAACACGAATATATTTTTTCATCTTCCGCAGACCCCATCACCCACTGTCATTACTTTATCAATTTCCAGAAAGTTATTACAAAAAATCTCATTGCCAAAATTCAAAAAAAAGAAAAAAATTCTACAAGTAGTCGTGTATTTTTCCCTATCAGGTTTTTTTCTTTGAAACCGAAAATATCATTGAGCATTTTGTAATACTCGTATTGCTATTATTTTTTAAATTCTGTTCCTAAAAAGAAGGTGCAGTGTTGTTATAATAATTCTCGTCTTTTTATTTCTTCGAAAATTTCTACAATCGTCATGGTTCGTAAATTAATTTTTTCTCATTCTTGCATGTCTTCAAATGTCTACAAAACATAATAATATCCATACATACTCGAATGTTCAGTATTTGTAATGTAAAATAACGAAAACACAAAATGCATAACACCAAACTCTCAAGTCTGCTGTACTCGTTATCAAACATTTTCTTTGATTTTACCTTGGATTTTATGAATGTATATTTTTAAAACGAAAAAAGTAATACAAAAACAGAAGACACACAACAAAAAGTATCAGGCTATTTGTTTTTTTTTTTTGACTGTGTGTCTTAAGGCAATTTTCTTGTGCATGTCGTTTATAATTTATTAAAAAGATACTCATTTTGTTTTTATTTTTTTTTTCTTTTTGTAATACACTGTACGCATGCATATTACAAAACAAAACGTATCATAAGACTGCAGTGTTGTTATTGTTAACACAAAAAAAAATATAAAACAAAATAAGAAAATTCAAACAAAAAAAAATTTTAAGAAAAAGGTAAAAAACATATCTTAAATTAGCGGTTAGAATTTTTTGAAAATTGATAAATAATGACAGGTGTTGGTCTAAATTAAAAATTTTCGTGAATTGAAAAAAAAAAACAAAACAGTTTGTAGAAAAACTTAAAAAAAATTGTTTTAAATTCAATAAATTGAAAATAAGAGGAAAAAATATTAACCACAGTAAATTTGTTCCTTGTATCATTTTGTACTTCTGTTTCGATTTTTCATATTTTCTTGATATTTGATTCGAAACATCATCAACAGAAGTGAAGTGTATTATTAGCATTGTTACTCTTACCGCCATCGTCATGGTCATTGTTATTGGTGAGAGAGTGTGTCTCATCGATTCGTTTAATCACTTGTAATGGTTGTATATACACGAGTATCGAGTACCTTATCGAGTTAGTTACCTATTTCATTTCCTGTATTTTATATGTTGCATTTACCTGGGAAAATATTTTTTGGTTCAATGTTGAACGAGGAGGTGGGCTATAGGATATTGGTAAAAATTTAATGTTTCGGTTAAATTTTTCTCTCTATTAATTTTTAAAATTTAGAATCGAAAAGGTTTAATTGGTTAATTGGTATTATTGTGTGTTATCTATTGGTATTTATGTATTTTTGGGTATACCTTTTTTTTAATTTTCAATTTTCATGGAAAATATATATTATCGAAACGTTTGTAGAATGAAAAATGAAGGAAATAATAAATTACACAGATTTATTCATATATTTTTATTTTTTAAATGCACCGTAGCAATGATAATATTTTCTAATAATTCTTCTGATATAATCGTTGCTAAAAAGTAAATTTTGATTTAGAATAACCGCATAATATAACTATTGGCGTTCTTTTTCTAGTTCTCTCATGCAATAGTGCGTATCTATTACGTCGTGTTCATTGTATGATTGTACTCTTATGGAGTATAGAGATGAATATCAAAAATACAATTATTTATTTTTATTATCTAGATGCGAGTAATTTATAAAATTTTATTTTATGTTCAATATCAAACTCCGAATATTAAATTGTAAATTTTTCGAATATATTTACTCGTGTACATCAGGTATAAATTCTAAGCAAATAGTCACTTGTTAGCGATCGTGTTTAAATTATGTAATATGCGCAAAAATACAAAAAAAATATAAGAAAATTATTTATCGACATTGTATCGGCGTGTTTTAATGAGAAAAAAAAATGTAAAACTAATTTATTCTTTGTTCATTTTACAAGAAGACATATACAATTATATTTGTAAGTATGTATGTATATGCAACGTGTGTAATAAATAAAACAGCAAAATGTACTTTATAAAAGTACATGAATAGCTACAGACAGTATTATTTAGTAGTATAATTTATTTTTTTTTTAAAAAAAATTTTCTTGTAATTTGTTTTTTAATTTTTTTATAAATGAAATAATAATTTTATCGAAAATGTTTCTGAATTTTTTGTTTTTGTTATTCACATTTTACATTATTTTCATGTACGTACATATTAACAAATTTTATTATATGGTCTAAAAGTAATAAGTTTCTAGTTAAAAATTTTTGTTTCCATAAATTGAAGTTTAAAAAAAATGTTTAAAAGAACATGTTATTTACATTATTATGGGATATTATTTAATGTCAATCGTCAATTATTTGCTTCCTGTTTCAGTTAAATTTAAAATACTTCATGTATACGTGTACTTGTACATATCTACATACTCGTTGTTGTAAGTATCAATCGTATAATCGTGTATAAAAGAGTAAAATATTACGATGCTGATGATAATGATGATGATGATGATGATGATGACGATGACCATGATCTGTGTTAGTCACGAAATTCGAATTATGAACATACTAATATACAATTTTTTTCTATCGTATTTTGCTTCGTTTTCATCTGCAGATAGTTTCATATAAACTATGTATCTACTTACCTGTAGTTATGTAAATATTTATGTATGCGTTTTGGATTAAATATTTTTGAATTTTGTTGTGATTTTCTTATGTAATGAACAATCATTTGTATTAAAGTGCAGAAAAATTATGAGGATTTTGCGTTAAAAAATTTGAAGAATAAAATAAAATCAAATTAAGAAAAAAGTGATCATAAAGGAAATTAGAAAAATAAAGAAAATTTCATCTTTATTTATTGTAAACATGATCAAGTTAAAATGATTTGATGATAATTTTTTACTTTTGTAAAATATCTACTCTTATATATGTATGTATGTACGTGTTTGAGGTTAGAGATTTGTATATTAAAGCACGAATGTGTATTCTGTGTACATAATAAATTACACAAAATTATATGTATGCGGTTGTAATGTGAACATTTTAGCAAACGTTTAAAATTAGTTGTATTTTTGCTTTAAAATCACAGAACAGCTGCATTATATTAAGGCGTATGATATTATACGAGTTTCCTCATAATTTTGAAAATTTAATTTCATAAAGAAATATTATAAAAAATGTTATTTTTCTTCTTTTCTATGAAGGAAATTATTTACTTAAATCCTGATTTATTTTTGATGATAACAATACAATTTTTTTTTCACATTTAAGGTATCTATCTACTAACTAACTATACATAAAAATACATTTACCTTATCACTGTGTATGTAAGTATATACATAAATGAATACGAACGCAATATGAAAGCGCAGAAGTATATAAGATTTGAGTCTATTTATTGAATGAAATTTTCTTTTATTTAATTCGGTTAAAGGATTTAATATCCACATTAAATTCAAAGTTTCATTTTTTTTTACTACGCTTTTGTAAAAATATAAACGAACAAAATATAAAATATTTATTAAATTTCTTCTCTAAGGATAATATAAAAGTTTATAAAGAAAGATTTTCATATTATAGAATGAAAAAGAAAAGATGAAGAAGAAGAAAAAATATCATGAGAACAATAACAAACAATAGATAAAATAATAATTCTAGAAACAGTAAAGGATTTATATGAGATTTAAAGTGAAATTCCTTGTGTTATTACGACACCAGAAATACAATGTAAATTCAGCAACTTTCAGCTTATTATTATCTTATTGAATATTTTTTCTTTAAATTATTTTGTATGTGACATTATAACTTCTTAATTTTTCTTTTTAGAAAAAGAGAAAAATTTTTTTTAAAAAATAATCGTGAAAATTTATTTTATATTTAAAAAAAAAAAACACAGCATAATTTTCATACTACACAAGCAATACTGTATTCTGAATGAAAATGAAAAACAAAAATATATTCAAATACTGTATGATGTGCGAAGGATGTAAATACCTCAAACCTCTACAGATAGCTTGCCAAGGATTGAAAGGTATAGGCTATAGGAAGATGACAAAATAATGCCAGATAAAATTTAAAAAATATTTTTTGGAATTTCGGAAGCATAAAAAAAATTTCATGGAATTCAGAGTTTTCCTTATTTCATTGTGTTAAATGTAACACACATTTTTCCTTTTTTTTTATCTAAACAATTATATAATTCAAATTTTGTTTTATAATCCATTTAAATAATTGACGTCAAAAATGAAAAAAAAAAAAAAAACAATATATGCATATACACATATATCCTTTTATCAAAATTTAATCTAAATTACAACAATATACTCTTTACCACAGTTACATGTATACGCACAATAAAAATTGAATAATAAATATAAATTAATAAAAAAAAAAAATTTATAAAAAAATAAAAGGAAGACAATAAATCAAATTTCATAAAATATTTATTAAATGAAATGAATATGTCACATATTTAACGTAATTGGTATATCTTTGAATCTTTTTCACAAAACCACAGGAGGGCTATTATTTAAATTTAAGAAGGGAAATGAAAATGAATGAATTCGAATTGAATAAAATCTGTGTTCATATATGTACATATGTATGTAGTAGTAGTAACACATTATGTAAATATAATATAATATCTTCTGAATGTATGCATTTATGTACAAAAAATATAGTATCTACATATTATAATTGTACATATCGTTAGTATACTGTGTTACACACTGTTACACGTATGAATGAGTATACATGATGCGAGTATAGTATATGACATACGCAATTATTGTAATACACAAATCTACTTTGATTTTAATTTATTTATTCAAATAATAAATGCATGCATACAATACGATGTGTGTATGTATAGTAGATTCGGTTATATTCACTGAGATTCAGAATAAATTAATTTCTTTTTGTTTTTCCTTATTTATATATTTTCTTTTTCATATAAGTGGCGATGTAAGCAATGCAAGAAAACGAAAGACATTATGTAATATCAAAGAAGAAGAAGAAGAAGAAAGGAAAACAGAAGAAAACGAGATAATTTGATGCTGTGTTTTGAAATGTTTATTAATGTAATATGTATTCCAGAGTATTATGTACATAGCTAAATACTTGATGCGTCAAAAGTGATATGATATGATAAGTAACTTTTAATTGCATAGTGTGCATAATATTTCGATTGGAAAATATGGAAAAAGAATTTTCATTTCAAATTTGACTACGTTTTTTTTTGGATTAGTGAGTAAAAATTTTTTTTACTTCAAATGAGCTTCAATAGTGATAGAAAGTTCGACGACATAATATTTAGTATACAACATAGTGAATACTTAAAAAAACTGTTTCAAAGTGTCAAAGCACTTTATTGATTTATTTGTAAACAAAACATTGGCCTCCAGTATTTGTAGTCCATTCGCATCACATTGTATTTACCACATATCTAAGTATAACTATACATGTATGTTACTTAGGTCTGTGATATGTATACGTTTAAATATGCATGAGTAAATAAATATAGATATGAGCAATGGTGAAATTAGATTTAATCAAGTTAAATAGAATCTGATGTAAATTCGAAATTTTTATCATTTAATACGCTTACATTTGTACATGTGAGTACAGAAAATGTTGAAAATTGTTAAGTTTAACATGATTTAACGCAACGTGGCTTGCGATCATATAAACTGAATTATCTAAGCTGTGAAATTCTTTTAAAACATGAAATACACAATCACACCAATGTACTCTTGTCTATGCTTCGAAACGAAAAAGTTCTACACACTATTGCACTGATGCTATTACTGAAGAATACTAAAACTAGAAAATGAACAGCAGAGAAAAATAAATTACATCAATTTATTGCGATTTGTTAAATAGTAAGTCAAATGGTTACACAAACAATGAATAATGTTAGAAAATGTTAGAAAAAAAAATGTTTAAATGTTAGAAAAAAAAATTAAATTAAAAACCATAAAAAAAGAAAAGAAAACTAAACATGTAATTAACAAAATGGTAAACGGTGATATTTACTCCATTAGAAAATGTTTAGAGAAAAAAAAATACGACCACAAAAAAAAAACATAAAAAGCATCACATATATAAATTTGTATATGAATGTGTAGTTTGCGAAATAAAATAAAACTTACCTGTGGTCCTGGAGTATATATTCCTGCATTGGAATATACATATACTCACATAGCATTATAGCTGTTCTATAAATTTTAGTTGAAAAATTACAAATCGAATCGGATGTACAAAAGAAAATCCGCTGAATGTTTGTGTGTATGTATCTATAGTATTGTTACAAACTATAAATTTAGTTGTAGTGGTTTTACTAAAAAAAAAACAGAAACAATAAAAAATGGTACGTTCGTTAAATAAAGCACACACACATTAATGTACTACATTTGTATTGTTTACGTTCACTAATATGAATGACTGCATTTTATGTAAAATTAGATAGTCAATACTAAAACTAATTTAAACGATTTATTACACGTATTCACGAGTAAATACTTTTTTTTTTTTTGAGGGAAAATAGCTAGTGAATTGACATCATCACTACCGATTCGCTAAATAAATAGGTATTTGTGAAAATTAGAGAGGACAAAAAATTAGAATGTTATTTAGTCTTGATTTTGTGAATGCTGGCGTACTGAAAAAAGGACATGAATTTTTCGTTCAACATTTTTTGGATTTATTTAAAAAAAAAATCGTTCAGAGGTAAAATACATACATCAAGAATTTGTATAGTGATAAAAACATCAAAAAGATAACGAAAAACAGTCTCATCAGTAATTGATGATGTATTACTCCCCCTAAATATAAAATCAAAATACATATAAATAAGAAAGAAAGAAAATATTTAAAAACAAAAAAAAAATTTAAAGAAAGAATAAAAATATTACCAAGTCTAATGACTTGCCCATAATCTCATCAGTATTACAATGATCGCAGACAAACGCCACATTCCACTCAAAAATTTGATGCATTTATAATTTGAAAATAAACAAATACAGATAAAGAGAGTCAAAGTAAAGTTAATTTTGAATGACACGTGGCATCAATATCTTTAAGCATATGAAAACGAAAACAAAAACAAAATAAAAATAAAATTTTTTTTTAAGAATAAAATCATTTTTAATCGAAATGAAATCTGATATTAAATTGAACGAGTACAGCAGATGATATTATGTGCATTAATAAATAAGTACATACTGTGTTTATTTTGGAATTTGTATATATATGTGGTGTGTACTGTGTACATATATACATATTATGTATTAATTTATATGCCCATAAATATTATTTCTTCTTAATTTCAATGTTGTGTTTGAGTATTTTAAATTAAAATGATTCTGTTGTGTAATATACATTTTATATTTTCCATGACGAAATCTGATTATGAAACAAATTAGACTATTATATGCAGTGTAGTACAAGTATGTAAAGAGCTCCATCAGATATCGAATAAAGTGTTTGAAATGTTATTTGTACACAATCATATATGTATATGTACTTATGTTATGTTATGTATGTTCTGTACATTTATATAAATTTATATCAATACTGACTGAATGACAGATTTAAAAGTCTTACTTAATAAAACAAATAATTGCTTTAATTACAGAACAAAATGTGTGTCGTGATTATAAAAGACAAAAATCATAAGAAAACGAAGACATTCATGTAAAATAAAAATAATAAATGAATAACAAAATATAAGAAATCATGTCTAGAATAATTTTGAAATACACATATGCATGTGATTTTGTGTTCTCTTCATACATATATGAATATATAGGCACCACTTTATATACATACATACGTATATATCTATATGACGAGTATTATTAACATTTTGGACAAATCAAATATAAAATTTTTTTACACCATAATAATGAATCCTTGGATTGTATTATGGATTGGATTGTTGGCTTTTTTATTCGTTATTTTATCTAGAATTTTTATCATTATTCGTGTACGTTTATATAATTTGTTCCTTTTTTTTTTAATTTTTATTATTTTTTTTACTTTGTATTTTGTTTTTATTGAACTTTTAGCAATATAAATACTAATGCTAATGTCCATTATCATTAATGAGTAATGAATATTGTGTACGGTCATCAAAAGTATGTACCATTATATATGACTTTGAGTATTATGTATAGTACACTCGTATATGATATCATATGTACATGAGACTGTTAAACAAGCATTCTTTAGATAAGAAAAACAATTTTTTTTTTTCGTTTTTGGATTTTTTTTTTATTATTTCGATTTTATATCCTCACGCATTGAAAGAAATTCTTTATATAAATTTACGAGTACGTATGTGTATGTACGTACGTATATGTTTAAGAATAATATGTGATTCTTTGATGGTATCATAACGTTAATAAACTGGTGATGACATTTTACTTTTTTTTTCTTCTGCTTTTTGTTTTGTGCTTATGAAGATCATTAAAACATTTTTCATTCATTTTTCATTTGGTTTTGTTTTTTTTCTCCAGTCC
This sequence comes from Villa cingulata, assembly GCA_951394055.1. Lineage (NCBI taxonomy): Eukaryota > Metazoa > Arthropoda > Insecta > Diptera > Bombyliidae > Villa > Villa cingulata. The sequence goes on from OX596018.1 coordinate 7,267,832, forward strand.
TTTGATATACGATGTGAGTACGATTATGTACATTTGTATTTGTATATTGTATGTATATATATCTGTATGTATGTATGTATATACATATAATTTAAAAGCCTAGAAATCTGATGGAATGCAATGCAAAAAGAAAATCAAAATTTTTTTTTCTTCTCCTTTGTATATAGTGTACAGACTTCGCTTATAGATAGAGATGCACAGAATATACTCATGCGTAAATTGCATCGTTATCGTTATTTTAATCTTTTTATTTATACGAGTACATACATACATTCATATGTACATATTCTGTTTGATGATATACGAAGGTCTTTTTCGTAATTGATGCATCTTTTCAGTGCTTCATTTCATTGGAAGTTCATTGTAAAAATGTCAATTTTACATGTAAGAATTTTGTTTGCTTTTTAATTCTTTTGCCTTCCATAAAGTGTCAAAGAATCACATAGGTTAAGTGTGTTCAAACTATAAGGAAGAACTATACTCCACCAGCTATAAGATTTAGTAATTTAACAGCATATGTGGTAAGGTAAAAATGTAGTTAAAAGGTATGTATAATGTATAATGTACTCGACTACTCGTATACCCGTATGCACTTGAAAGAGAGTGAAAAATATTATAATGTTTTTGTTTCGTCAAAGGTTTATTGAGAATATGTGTGCTCTTTTATTTAAGTTTTAATTGCAATTCCATTCGGAAATATACACACACCATAGAACTATCATATAAATATTTATATAATATCACATATTACAGGTTATTTTTGATAAACTGAAAGAAAAAGTGAAAATTTTTAGAAATGATGAATTTTTAAAAAACATCAAAACGACTGAATTTTTCTTTAAGTCAAAGGAATCAAATTTATTTATTTATATTTTGTATTTTGTTTAGATCAAAATAATGAAATGTTTATGATTTTCAGCAATTATATGACTCTTTCGCTCACATTTTGTAATTTCAAAGAAAACATTTTGCTTTATTCTTTTACTTTTGAGATAATGGTATGCTTTTGGGTTTTTGTAAAAAGTTTTCTGGCTTACGTACTTCATGATTTCACTGTTTTTTAACAGAACAACGTTTGTGATACACGTTCATTACTCATAAACAAAAGTACAATACTCGTTTAATTATTAAAAAAGATTCAACCTAAAAGTCAGTTCAAAGAATTAAAGATCCATTGTGATCGTGCATTCGGTAGCTAGAAGGAAAATTTATATTTCCATGAAAATATTGCATATAAAAATTAAATTTAGTGGCTAAAAATCAGAAATCCATCATCCATCGCTTCAAATTAGTTAACATTCAAATGCAATAAATTTGCGTATTACCTATTATGAATGTGCGTTCTTAATGAAAATATATCTTCAGTACTTCAGTATTCCTTGAGTTATGTTACATACAGTGTAGTACGTGGTGGCACACAGTAGACACACGTTACGTATAGACAAGATAAGACTTATTTACAGGCATGTAATTCAAATAATTTTCTTGCAAATCACATTAAATTTTGTTCAAACATTTTTCGTTTTTTTTTCTTTGTCTTATTTTTGAAATTTATACTTTTGAAGAAACGTTTATTGAATATTAAAAGCAAAAAGAAATGAAAAAAAATAAAAAGATATATAATAATATTTTATGAAACGGCCTTAATGTTCTTCCTTTTCTTTATCATCATCATCATCATCTTATTATTATCTGGTGTGCTTCTTCATCTTCGGTATACTTTATAGAGAGGTATTTAAAATACTCGTAAGTATTATTTTGCATATACGTGTATGTACTATATTAACGTTAACGCATAAGTGCGCATACATATACTTCCATATAAATTTTTAATTTCAAAATATTTTGCATTTATTATCATAGCTGTCAGTTCATAAATCGTCAACTCGAAGACAAGACCTCACACATATCATTTTTCGAGATTATTTATGGGACAAATAAAACAAGAGGTCTAAAACTTTCTTGAAACACAAAAATATCTACACTCTATCACTCGTACTACATTTATTCTAAGTACAAGAAGTATATATGCATATTTATGTACTTTTATTGGTACGTAAGCGGTATAATGTGAGAAAGACTTTTTTTTCTACTTAACAGAAAAAAAAAAATCATTTATATTATATTTGACGCGACATAATTTTGCGTGTACTTTGTTTTTTACATACATCATCCGTTATATTACGCATAAAACTTTATTAAATTCCATATTTTCTTATTTTACATATTTTCATATTCCCTTCTTGCGGTGTTAAAGAGGAATTTTTGCCACGTTTTTGCATTCAGATCTATAAACGGTGTAGATTTTATATGGCGATATCCTAACACTTAAATTGCATTTTAAAAGTGAACTAAATTCACACATTCAAATTTTAATTAGTGAATATATTTTCAGAATTAAATTTTCATTTTGCTTTTAAAGAACAACTTCCGTTTTTTGTTAGACATCGTATCTATGCGAGTATAGATTTGAAATTATTAAAGTGTTCGGTGCAAAATAAATATTTATTATTACCTTGTTTCTTTGAATGTTTCTATCTTTTCGGGTTTGTTTTTTTTTTTTTTTTGGAACGTTTTTAACCGGAAATGTTAAAGACGAATCAAAAATTTTCTTAATGTTATCTTCTACACGAAAACGATGTAGAGTATGTATATAAAACTTTCATTTTAATTAGACTTGTAACATTGATTAAATGTCTTGTAAGTTGTAACTACATGCTCATCTGTATATGTATGTAATTTTATTGATTCATAAAATCAAATTAAGTTTCCTTGTTAGAACGATAATTTGTGTGTACATAGAAAATTTCACAGAGGAAATATAAAATTTCGAATCATTTTTTTTTTTTTTTTTTATAGGTGAATAAAATTTAGAACTGAGAAAATTTAAATTAAACTAAAAATCGTTAAACATCATTTAATTGTGGTGGAATGTATAAAATGTTTCGAAAATTCAAATTCATATTAGATCCTTCAGTGTTTGTTTTTTCTTTTTTGAAATAAAATTAACTTCATAATTTCCTAAAAAATTTCGTTGGAGGTCATCATTTTTAGGTCTTTAATTCTCTATTAATCTAATTACCTACAAAAACTTAAAATAAAAAAATTTAAAATTTAAAATCTTTGGCGGTGATGAGATGATTTCCATGTAAATGAAAAGAGACTTTTTTTTCTTTAAATTTTTATTTTGTAGATCAGTATTTTTTTCTGCATAAATTATTTAATGATTATTTCTATACACACATATTCGTAATAAAATAAATTATTAATGCACACTTTTAAAGCTCATTAAATAACTCAGCATGATTTCAATTCCATGCACCAAAAAAAAAAAAAAACAAATTCTGTCTACATTGGCACTTAAATAGATTCCAAATTTATATCTATAACATGAAACCTAGGCGAGAATTTAATTTTTAATAAAATTAATTTTTCTGAAAAAAAAAAAACTATATAAATATGAATAAATAAAAAATAAAATAAAAAACGACTCACATAAGGTATTCATTAGACACGGTCATTAATGAATTTTATTACGGCTGCTTACTTATACTCGTGCACATATAAACATTTATAAATAAATTTTAATAGATTTTTGATTTGATTGTTTGAATAAACAACTGAAATTATATATTTTTTTTAATACAATTTTTTTAGCTTATATAAATAATTTAAAATGTAAATTAAATTCAAATTAAAAATTTTTATTTCGTGATAATAATTATGATCAAAGAAAAAAATTATAATAAAAAAAAAAAAACTTTAAATTTGTTATCCGAAAACATGAATAACAACAATAACAATTCCATACACAATTATTAAATTGGAATTGTTAAGGATTTTCGTTGATTTGTAAATACATATTTTCATTTTTTTTATAATATATATTTTTCTCTATAGATTTTATTGGTTTATTTACCGGATATTATGGTATATCTGAAAGTTGTTAAATTGATAGATTTTCTTTTTGTTTTTCAAATATATCATATACTTAGTTCACCTGATCGTTAAAATCATAAAATCCTTGTTTTATTTCCTATTATCTAAGTACCTATATAAAATACCACGTTGACTTAACAAATAGTCATTATTTTTATGGTGTCCTATTATTTTATTATTATTTTTTTTTTGAATTTGTTTTGAATTTTAATTTGAAAATAAAAAATATTTTATTCATCTTGATTTTTTTATTTTTTTTTTAAATGATTCGAAAATCAAATTAAAATTCCCAGATATAGTTATCTAGTTGAATTGAATCAAATCAAAAAGTCTGAAATTATTAAACTACGAGAATATAGATACATATTACATATAAACAATACCAAAATGCTAATATAATAAAAAGTTTTCGAAATTTTATTTTTATATATTTTTGTCTATGCTGCACACTTTTGAATAAATTTTTATCTCTGAATAGTACATGTGTATGTATGTACATATGTGAAGAGTTGTATGTATTTAGTTTGCCAGCGGTAAAAATTAAAATTGTTTTGAAGTTTGAATTTGTTTGTTATTTAGAAAATGGATTTTCTTGTCTCACCGGCTACCATATATTTTATGTAGTTAAATAATAACAATAAAATTGAAGACAACAAAAAACAGAAAGCACAAACAATAACAACGACAAATAAGATAATTTTTTGAGAATGAAATTTTATTTTTGTATTTAATATAACACTACTACTCGCATAGTGCATAGACTAAAAAATTGTATATGTACTCTACTCTAACTAATGAATCGAACAAGATCTTGTGATGATAATATCAACAAAGTAACTTACGAAAAGTTTTTCTTTTTTTTTTATTTGCGTCTCTACAAGTATATTTTTCTCTTGCATTTATTATGCAAGTTCGTATCTGATGTACGACAAGTTTTTCAAATTAAAATATTGTCTTGAATGCATACGAAAATGTATCAGCGTATCAGTATCAGTACATACTCGTATATTATATTATGGCACATTATAGTTTAATGATACGGTAAATAATAGAGCCGTAAAGAAAATGTTATTTTCTTTCTATTTTTTTTTTTTTAATTTTTAAAGTTAAATTACTTTTTACATAAATGGTAGCAATATCAAAACAAATAAATGGCAATATTTACATAATTGAATTTATAAAATTTATTTTTCAACCTAAATTTATGAATTTCATTTTTATGGACTGCATAGTAATGTAGGTTTTTAGACTAAAAAAGTGAATGCATTTTGGTTAAATATTTTTGTTTCTTCTGTTTTAGATATTTTTTTTAATGTAAAAAAATATGCAGTAACTTCTTTTATTAGTATGCAATTTTAAAAGTAGAAAAATGAGATCAAATTTATTTTAATTTGAAAAGCGTATTCAATTTTATTTTAACGATTTTTTTTTCAATTTTCATGATGACTATCGTAAGTAAAATATTTTATGAGAATAATTCATTTGAAATTCATTTTTGCAATATTAGACGGAATATGAAAATAATTACTAAGCAGCCTTATCAGAAAATTACCAAAATTATTACGCTTACTATGTGGTATAATCATGTGATTATAGTTTAGTGCACTTTGGGTACGGCAAAATTTATGTTAAATAATAATTTCACAATAAAACATTCTGATGACGATGCCCTAAAAGCAAATATTTTTATGATACACTATTTCGGATAACCCATCCATATATGTATGTAATAATATAAGAAAAAAAAATAAGAAAAATTTTTTGATATATTGGATCGATTTTACAGTCCTATACAATTATTTACAATAAGGATATAAGGGTTAAATCGTATGGATAATGAGGAACATGTATCTTGTACATTCGTTCGTATCTAGCAATAATTTCGGGTGTCAAAAATGTAAATCTGAATAATTTGAATGTATCTTCTGGTTTTTATGATTCATTCCTACATGCATACAAACACATTAAAAAAAGGAATGAAGCAAAAAACAATAAAATGACGTATCGCTGTCAATTATAATTTGAAAGATATAAATTATGATAATATTTCATCATCATCTTCATCAAAAACATCATCATCATCGTGGTAGTAGTAGTAGTAGTCGTTATAAAAAATATTCTATATAAAATAAAACTTTATACGAATATATCAGTTACAGACATCGGAAGGCGAATAAAAACAAAAAAGGGATTTAAATATATGAATCCTTTATTATTGTTTTTTTTTTTTAATACAAAGATATTTTGATTGAATTTTATTTATTCTTCTTTTTTTTAATATTTATTTTGTTTGTTTGTGTTGTCTTAAGTATGAGTATTATTTGATTTGTAATCGCAATTAATTTCAAAAATCCATGAAATAAACAAAAAGATAATTGAATTTATGAAGACATTCATATATGTTTGTATGTATGTATGTAGGTGTGTATCTAGAAAAATAATGAAACAACAAGAACAATAACATACAATTTTAAATGAATAATAATAAATCCAGATAAATTTATTAAACAAAACTAAAACAGACTGTCACTCTTATTTAAAATCATAACCACAATTACGGATTTACATACATATACTTATTTCAAAATGTAAATTGTATAAGTTCAAAAAATCTTCAAAATCTAATACAAAATCCTTTTTTCATATACTTACATATTTAAATATAATCATATGTGATTATGCTTATATATGTATGTATATATTCATACATAATATTTTCTCTATTTTATTTATATAAATGTTTTTTGTTGCTGTTTATTTTTATTATATATATACACTCCTATTTCTTGCAATTGCATTTTTATTGCATTTTTGTCTCTGTGTGTGTAAATGTTTGAAACATTATTATGTTGTATGAGATGTAATCACTTGAAGAACATGATATGTGTATGTATGAAGAATATAAAATACAGATAAATATATAAAATTAACAATTGGATTGGATAAAATCCAACAAAATAAAATTGAAAATAGAAAAATGAAAAAAAAAAAGTAGAAAATGCATTTGTCCAAGGTTACTGATGGTTTTTTTTGTGTTTTTTTTTTCTTTTTGTTTTCATTTACAAATACAAATAAATTCGAAAACAAAAAAGAAATAAAATATTTATAAAGGAAAAATATTTGCTTTGTAATTTTTTTATCTATGATTTTTTATTGGCTACGATATCATTGTCCTTTTTATTCGAGTTCATGTCCACATTATGTATATATACTTATAAATTATGTAAATACATAATATATTATTATATATGTACGTGAATCTACATATATGAAAATTTAATATACATTTTATTTATACAGTTCATAAAGCATACACACATTGTGACAATTCATACGTTTAAATTTTTAATATATATATAAACTAGATACATATTTATACAACACACATTGATACAATTTAAAAGTGTAATTGATTGTACAAATTTAATTTGAATTCATGGCATATATAGAAACGGATGTGTTAGAGACTTACTGTGTACATATATGTATAGTCATATATAATAATATCTGTACGTATCCTTTAAGACTAATGCCTTCCAGATACATATCTATCTGTGATAAAATTTGTAAGAAATACAAAACAAAGCAAAAAAGTATAAAAATGAAAAATTGATTTGAAAAAAAATAATGAATGGAAGAAAATTATGCATGTCTGAGTGTATACAGACTAAATACAATAAAATATTGATATAAAAGGCGAAAATCGAAAATACATATTCAAGATAATGCATCTACCTACACATACGAATAAAAGAATCAATTTATTTTATTTATTTTCTTGTTAATTATAACAGATTAGCTCTAAATATATTTGAAAAAATATGGTTTATTTTATAGTTATTCATAATTTTCAATCTTAAATATAATAAGTTTTTTTCTTTTTTTTATTAGGTATTATTTAAATAAAAATCAGAATAATATTGTTTTGTTTGTATAATAATATTATTTTCTTTATTCACTACAAGCACAAATCATTTTCTCACAATAATTCTTAAGCAGATCAAATACTATATATAAAATTGAACGATTACAAAACTGCATATATAAAACGAAATACATAAATTCTGAAATACTTATGTACGTTTCTTATTGATCTGTGTATGTCGATATCATTTTATGAATACATAGTATATGTATGTACTTACGATCAGTTTTGTTCAAAATTCAAGATAATAATATGTTATATGAGTAAATAATTATACTTTACATGCATACGATACGAGTATTATGTGTGCATCAAATCGATCGATCAATCATATTTCATTAATTAGTCTGTCTAAGAAATTAAAAAAAAAAAACCCCTACATAAAGAGAACCTCGAGTTGTCATCGCAGTTAATCATTTAATTAAAATGAATTTATATCGATTATATCTTTTATTATTATTTATTAATTTTTGTTCATTTGTGTATATTTGTATGTTTAGTTGTTTTTTTTTTTTGGTTTAAGTACAATTTTTTTACATATTTTCATTTTCTATTCATTTTGTTAATTTTAAATATTATTGATTTATTTATTAGTTTGATTTTTATTTTTCGTATATAAATATCAGTATCATAATAAAATATAGACAGACAGAGACAGATACAAACGCATTGACAACACAAACGTTTTGACAGTGCAATGTTGTTAACCTCTTTAACACACTGCGCCATATATGTATATGTATGTATAAATGTATAGGCAGATATACAGCGATACTCTCTCGCATTCACAAATAATCATTTGATATGACAGTTAATGTCATAAATATCAGTTTAAATAATTTTTTAATGAAATGATTAATTCTTGTCATTACATTACAATTGATAAAATGTACGTATACACTATCGTATCGTGCATAAACGTATATGATACATGTATGATGCATATGCTTGTATAATTTCGAATAATTTGCATTGAATTCAGGGTTTTTTTTTATAATTTTTGTTGTTGTTTATTTTTCATTTTTAATTTTATTTCAGTTTTGTTTTTTTTTTTTTTTAGAGCATAACTCATCTGTCGTTAATCAAAGTTTAATGAATCAATAATGAAATGAAAATATACGCAACACGAAATACATAATTTTTATTTATTTTTTGTTTTTTTTTTTTTTTTTTTGCTTTTGAATTGAGAACACTGAAATCGAAATGTTTTTGTTATGATTTCATCGATTGAAAAATCATAAATTGAAAGAATAAATAAATTTTTTTTATATTTACTCGTATACTTAGATATGTATATTCGAGCAAATATCAGAGAAATTGTAAATAAAAATGAGGAAAATTTATTCTTTCCGTTTTAATTTGATGAAACTCTTTTTTCTTTTATTTTTTTGTTTGAGATGTGACTTGCAACACTTATTTATGTACTTATGCATAAAATGTATCCGACCTTCCATGAACACGAATATATAAAAAGTAATGTACGTTATATACGTATAATAAACACCTGAAATTGACACATGTTATTCATTTTCAAAAACGTTATTATAATGTGTAACGTGCAACGTGTAACGAATTATATTTTTGCTTTACTCGATTTTAATAATTTGAATTTTTTCTGCTTCCTTTTTGTATTTAACATTATTATTTTTATTATTTTTTTTTTTGTCAAAAAAGAAAAATTACTTTCAATCACAATCAAACATTCAGTTATTATACGTTTACATTTATATTCCAACTAATTGCTGTCAATTTTATTTTTAGGGTTACTACATTTGTGAGTGAACCGACTGAATATGTACACCATATAAGTATATAGCCCATACATACCCGTATACCGATAATTTAATGCCACAGAACATTAAAATGATAATTGTGTGAATCTACGATAAATTTTATGGTACGATGAGCTCATAATGATTAAACTATTGAATAAAAATAGAACAAATAAATAAATGGAAAAAATATAATACGAAAATCATTCAATTAAATGATAGGTGTCTGACAGAAAACCACCACCAATCTGTGATATACTTGCCTTCTATACGTGGACTAATTTTATTTGAACTATAGATGAACTTTAAGAAAATAATGACTTCAACGAAAGTCACTACGCGGTCATTTAGTTAAATCGTTAAATCAATTGAAGATTTTGATGTCTTAATTTTGACACGCATGAATGAACGATAAGATCGCATGTACCTTTATCTACTATTTTATCATTTTTGTCTGTTATTATGAGGATTTTATAAACGAAAAAATGTCACTTTATCGATTTTTTTCATTTGAATCTCGATAATTCAAAACCAATGACCTACTTTAAATGTGACCGTCCATTACGCATTATTTATAGTCAATACAGTTTTATCTTATGGGTATACTTGTGGAAGTACTTTACTTCTTATATAATTACATTAAATTTTCCACTGAAATGTTGAAAAAAATTCAATTCATTATGCGAGATTGGACGTTGCAAACTGATAGAAATGAATGCCAGTATATTATTGATTTGTGGAAAAAAACAATTTCCTCTTTTTTTGTTTTTTTCGTTGAGAATAATTCACTGATGTACGCGTTTATAATCTAAATTGAAAAGTGTTCAGAATAATCATTATTACTTGATAGGTGTATTATTAATTTATGTTTTGAAATGAATATGGAAAACAAAACAATATACCTACCATAACAACTGATCATCATAATAATTAATGGTTCATTTGAATTTAAAAAGTAAAAAACTTAAATACCACAGAATTTTATATAAATACATGGATATGTACTCGTAGATAGATACGTAAATGTATCCTTATATGTATGTATACGTACGTTATACATATTTATAGAATGAAAAAGTAAAATATATTCATTTCGGAATTTAAGTTTTTAAAAAAAGAACGGTCAAAAATATGTGTGTATTATGAAGTGATACAAGGCCATAGATTTTAAACAAGAAAAAAAAATCTATTTCATAAGACTGTAGGTGAAAAAAAAAACTGAATAAATTGAAAAAAACTATATACTATAATAAGATTTATAATGTGACAGAATTTATGGAGCTATAAAACTTATATGTGACTATTCATTTATGATCAACTACTTCTGTCAGCCACATATTCAACAACAACAACAAAAAATATGAAAAATGTCAAAAAAAAAACGAAGAAATTTCTTTGAAATAAAATAAAAGAAATAAATTCTAGATATGACATTTGCATCGAAGTGTGGTATATTTTAGTATTATTTTTTTTTCTTTTTTTTATTATTATCGTTTGTTATTAATAACATACATATATGATGAAGTTTTAGTTCCACTTACATAATAAATACTCGTGCATATGAAATGATTGTGTGTACATAATAGACATATATGTATGTTCTAGGTACTAGTATGTATTTAGTATCTATCAATTTCGTCTTTTTTTTTGTACATATGTTTATTTTTTTTTCATTCAACTCGTTTTAATCCTTTTTTGTTATATGTTTTTGAAATTTTTAAAAATTTTAAATTATTTTTAGGTGTGTATAAATGGCGTCTCAAATATATAACTAATTATGTTAAATATTTTAAAATACATTTGTCTTCTTAAATGAATAAATGAAAAAATGAAGAAAGAAAATAAGATGCATTTTATATGAAAATTTGAATGGAGGGAAAAATCTAATTTTTTTTTCCTTTTAACCATTGAGACTTTTATTAATTTTTCGTTTATTTGTATATTTTATATTACATCAAAAGAAGAAAAAAAATTACCCATGCATTCTTGAATTTCGTACATACGTTGTATTTATGTATGTGTACGATGAATAGCTATACATATACAAACTGTTGTTACTTGTATTTTGGTATGAAGTATTTTCAATTTAATGCACATGAAAACATACAATGTAAGTTGTGTGTGTAAAAGTTTTTTTTTTTATACAAATATCTTTTAAACTCTTAATTCTGATTAATGTGTTTCCGTAATTTATCTTGTTTTCTTCTTATTCTTGAAGACTTTTTTTTGGCTTTTTTTTTCCTCAAAAATTCTGCCTTTTTCTTCCTATTATTATTATTCTATGAATATTAAATACCTATATTTGTATAAATGTAAATGTATTTATAAAAATTCAACGAGTATCTGTGATGTAAAAACGAATATATTTTTTACGTTTTGTCTGCTAAATGATTTTTATGTAGCAGAAGAATGAAAAATGTTATGCATGTATACATATGTACATTTGTATACAGATTAAAAAAGTATACTACACACATGCATATATATTGTGGGCGTAAATATCATGTAGCGATTAATGAGATGTAATCTTTTAAAGTTAACTAAATCATCAATTAAATTTCCAAAATAAGAAAATGAACAAAAATACAAATAATACATAACTTGTACATAATCAATTCAAAAGGTCAGTCACTATAATTCCTGCAAAGATGAATTTCTTTCCAAAAAATTTTTAATGAACGGAATATGGATAGCGAAATAAAAAATATTCATTTTTCTTTTTATCTTTGATTAGTTAAAATTGAAATGCAGTTTTACAGTTACAGTACATTTAAATTCATTATGTCATATTATATAATGGAATATATGTGTGTAATGAATCTTCCGAAAAATTAAGTTACAATTACAATGAGCTAGCCGCTGTAAAAATAAATTGAAAAAAACGAACCTAGAAAAATCTGTTAGGAGAAAATTGCCTTCTACTCCATGGGAATATCTTTTAATGTAATGTGTAAAGTCATTTGCCAATTTACTTATCAATCAACAAAAGTGTCATGTATAGAGATTTTCTCAATTTTAAATAATAATTTCAACTTTAAGAAAAAATATTTTTCATTTTTTCAATTTTATTTTTCTGAAAAAATTTTATTATTTGATTTCAAGCATAGATATGTAATTGTATTCGTGTAAAACTGTATGGAAGTAAGTAAGTAGCAACATATGTAGATCAATTGAATGCAGAACCTGTAATGCCTTTTGGCTAAAATATTACTCTGCGCTTTCATGTACTACAGGTATATGGTAATGAATATGGGGGGTACATATGCATACATACATTCATAAAATAACTATCCTGTATCGAATTGAAGCCTTACATGTATGTACCTACATTATGCAGCTATACTAAAATAAATATCATAAAATTTGCATTTAATTCATATGTATGGGTATGTGTACCGTTAAAATTATTCAAAATATATAAGTAAGTGTACATAAAGAAATGGATTACCTATGAATGTATTATACGGTTCGAATATTTATACAGTCAAATGTCAAAAACTTTTCTGATATGAGAATATGTGTAATATTCAAGGAATCATAAAAGTAATTTTTTCCCTTATATGCTTATCCTAATGTGTATGTACAAGCATGTACACATATATGGATTAATATGCAATTTAATTTTCTTATTTTTTTATTTGTTTTAATATTCGTATAGTAGGTCATCAGACAAATGTGTTATGAAGACGTATAATTGATTTATGAGACTTTGATAATTCATATATGAGAATATATGTAACGTAAATCTACATATGAGAATATGCTAAATATTATTTGTACGTGTAAGTACATGTACAGTACAGTAAAAAATGATATATCTATAGGTACTTATGCATGTATGTGTAAGTGGAACAACTTTTAAACATTTCGAAAATTTATAACTAAAATTTAAAATTGAAAACTCACAAAAGAAATATTTTTGCATGTATATAGATATACCACACTGGCGTATACTTAGTACATATCTTTGTATTAAGTGTAAGTTTTGTACATGCATGCATATACGAGTATAATATGTACATTATTTTATACTTACAAAAGTGTACATAGTTTTATTCTCATTTAAAAAGGATAATTCCTGTAAAAAAAACATTTACTATTATGTAAATACACTATAGATTTTTATAATAAAATATAAACTGAACAATTTTTAAACTCATTTACAGTAACAAACCATGAATAAATTATTTCTCGTCAATGATGTAGCTCTATTTCATTATTGAAACAACTACTATTCGTACGTAGTCGTAACTAAATTTACATATAGATACTTTATTTCTGTATACAACATTTATGTATGTATGTACATCCTTTTTAATACTCCTAGTAAATATGTGTATGTACGTGCAGCTGAAAAACTGTAACGATGAACTTATCAAAAATTAAAAATCATAAAATAGTTTATTGGCCTTTAGGGAAATTTAAATAAAATCTCTGCTACAGTACAGTATTTTATTTCATTAAAAAAAAAAAAAAAGCATAAGGAAGAAAAAAAAATTGATGCAAAATTTACAAACATAAGTCTCTGTCATCGTCATAAAATGTTGTACATATTCATACACACGAAAACACAAATGAACACACATTTACACAGATATGGAGTCACTGTTTGCAAATTTTTGTTGAGGTCATGATATCATATTATTGACATTTTACTAAACTTGACTAGACACTTTTTGTATTTCGACAGCGACTAAGAATTATTATCATCGTCATATCATAATTATTATTATTATCATAAGGAAATAACGAAAATAAGAACAAGGAACAAAAGGAAGAAAAGAGAAAAAAAAATGAGAACATGAAACATAAATACGAGTAAAAGAATAAAAGAATTTTATATCACATATGTACATACTACATACATATACTGTAATGAAGAAAATGAAGTGTAGTGTATGAAAAGTTTTTCATTTTTCAGTTATCTGATTTTGTGTGACCTAAATCTTTCTACTTTATTTGAAAATTGGCAAAAGAAAAAAAATAGAAATAAGAAGAACACTCATGAAAAGCGCGACAGTTCAAACCTAAACAAAAATACAAAATTTTTATAGCGACATTTTAATGTCCTTATGTTTATCAAAATGTATACACGCGATTCGTATATACATAATATGTACATGTGATTATGTGACTCGATGTATGAGTATATTATATGTGTTTTAGAGTTACCTATGTACTTATAATAACATATGTATAAGTGTGTATTTACATGTGAATATATACGTGTATTTTTATTGTACATTCATGTATGAATGAATTTACGTTTAAATTTAGGTGAAATTTGCATATATGTACTTAGTATACTTCTGAATTATATATTGTGCAAATACATGCACATACTCGTACTCGTATATCGAAAGTATATACAAAAAAATTATATGTGAAGGAAAAGTGAAGGAAAAAAATAGAGATTTGTGGAGTTGTTTCTCTGTTTTTTTTATTATAAGAGGTAAAAAAGTCATCAAGATAAAATGTTTTGAACAATTTTCTTTACTATTATTTGTTGATACATGATTTTTTTTTTCATTTTCATTTTACATCTAATTTACTGTTATATACAGATTTGTGATAAATGAATGATAATTTCCAGAAGAATGAAAACGTCAGTCAGATTTTTTAAAATTTGTCAACATTATTCGTTTTACGTTCACAACGTTTTACGATAATAAGTATGTGCCCATGTAGGCATATAAAGTTAATTGAGTTTACATATGCACATTATGTATGATTTTTAATTATAAAAATGGCGACATAGAGCGTGGTAGGTTGTAATTTACGTAATTTTAATTAAAGGTTTGTCTGAAGTTATTTTTTTTTAACCAAATTTCTAATTAAAGACTACACCTTCTTCCTTTTTGTAAATCATAGACGATTATCTCTAATTCTATTTCAAAGTTAAATTATTTGGAATTTTTTTTCACAATTTGTAATTTTATTGAAATTTTTTCCAGATTATTCGTTTATGCAATTTAGATGCGGGCACAGGGTTCTTCTTCTAAAAAGCTAAACCAAAAAAATAAAAATGAAAACAGTCCCAAAAATGGAAGCAGATATACGAACGCATATACCATACAAAGTATTGCAGGTATCGCAATGAGTTTAAAAACTTATAAATTTTTATTCGGACACATGTACATAGATAATTCTTTTTGATCAATTTTTTGTTTTTTTTTTTTTTTGCACTATGCGAATACTATTACTAGACTATAAAAGGTAGATACTTCGCAAGTATAAAACAGAAAAAAAAGCTTCAGGAATGATACGTGATTAACGTTCATATACATGAATGTTTATACGTGCATGCATTAAGGATATATAAATTCGTGAAATTCTGCCACTATACAGATATACTCATATGCACATGTACGAGTACGAATTTTTTTATATTCCGTGTTTTATCCTGTATATGTAAGAATCTCTGTTGTACCAGATCTGATTGCAGTTTTCGGATGATTAAAAAAAAAAATGAACGTAACTACAACTGCAGGCTAAATAAAAAAAAATTTTTTTTGCATTATTTTGCTTCGCCACTTTTTTTTACACACTTTTGCTTTGAAGCTATTTTAGAGAGTGCAAATAATATATGTACAAGAGTGTATGTCCCATTATTTACACATACATACGTGAATATTTGAAGCGAAAAACTATAAAATATGCGCTGAAAATTGTTTTTCTAAATTTTTATTTATTTTGTTCTATTTATGTTATGTACAAAATGCATGTGTATGAAAGGTGTATATACTCGTATGTGTGCCAATTTCATTTTTGATTTTTATTTTTGGTCCTAGTTGTTCAGTTTTTTTTCTAAATTTTTAATTTTTTTTTTTTTTTTTCGCGTTTTAATAAATAAAATGTTTTGTCCTCTGGAGTAAATTTTTTTCCCCTAATCCTTTTTTTTCGTTGTATAACAGTCTTTTATTTAGCAATAAATTGTGGTTTTTGTTCAAAAATATATTTTTTGTTGGTTCTTGTCTGATCCGTTCGTTCGCATTTTAGTGTAGTACTCTAGACTATAGTTCACGTATGTATTTTCGTTTTAAAAACGTTTTATGGTTCTGTTGTATTTGTTTGTTATATGTTTTTATTTCATTTTTGTGTCAGGACATAATTGACTAAACCAGGAATTTTTCTAAGTGCCATTTTAATAGTTCAATTCGAAAATTTGGATTTATAGAAAACAAAATAAAATTTGGATTTTTATTTTTTTGTGTTTTTTTTTTCGCGTACACATACACACATATACCTATACACATACACACTACTTACAATCCTATATAGTAGTAGTAATTACAAAAACAATAATCATTTGTCAATCAAAAAAATATCTACATTCTCGTACATCCATTTTAATCTATGTTCGTATTTGTATGTTTACGAAATGGAATATTAAATCCTAAAAGTGTACCATATACGTGAAACTATTTGCACGTGAATAAAAAACCAAAGTCAAATCATAGAAAAAAAAAATAATGCAAAACAGAAAATCCGTTTTTTCAAAGCAAATAGAAACGAAAAAAAAGACGAGAGAGAAAAATAGGAAAAAAAATCAGACCGGATCAAATTTATAATTTATGCATTCGTGTGTAAGTTACCGAAATATGCATATACCATTCGATGTGATATGTGGAGAATACAGATACTTGCACAAATTTATTTTAATATTTGGTTTGAATTTTTAATGAAATTTCCTGAAGTTTTTATATTACGTTTTTAGTTTTGTTTCTTTTAATTTTTTATTCTCATTGTTATATAACATAAAACACATGAAACCTGGAATTTTTGAATGAAAATGAAAGCAAAAAAAAAAAAAGAAAAATGATAAAATGATAAAAAAAATCATAAAATGATTAAAAGAGGACAGATTGTAATACTGGCGATATATGTACATAACGTTTGTGTATTTATAGTATTTATTGACAGATAGTAAAGAAGAAGATGAGCGGTATCCACCTTCCACATTTTTTCCTTTTTTTTCTATTCTTTTTTTTTTTTATGTCTCATGAGACTCACTGAAAAAAGTAAAGATATTTTTTCTTTTTTTTTGTGGTTTTGCGATTTCATTTATTCCTGCGGAATCTTTAAGCCAGCAGAGAAGGCCGTATGGTGACGGTGTGTTTCTATTTACATATTCATATTTCTACACATTACGTGGGGAGAACAGAATCATTTTTGTTCCTTTGTGTTTTTGTTTTCATTTTTATTATTATTTTATCGTTACTGCAGTGATAAAATACAAATATGTAAAATAAAAAATTATCATTTTAATAGAATTTTGAAGAGTTTATGGATTTTTTGGAAGAAAAATTTAAAGTGTACACATGAGAATGTACTCGTCGATACTGATCGCTTGTATCAGAAGTGAAGGTAGTCGAGATAGGTATTTTAATTTGAACTAGACTGTTACTTCTGTATATATTTTGCTGTAATTATTAAATTTCTTTTTAATCAGTCATCTTTCTTGTATTGAATTCCTTTTTCCTTGTCACATTTTTCTTTTTAATACGGAAATTCTACGTTTGTGTAATTTTGTATCGTTTTTAAATTGAAAATACATAATAAAAAATGTTCCTTTGAATGAATGAAATTAAATTCTTTTGAAAGTCAATCAAAGTTTTCTTTACCATTTTTTACTTAAACACTCGTACTTAAGTTGTTGTTCAGTTATTCAGTTAGTTCAATTTTTCTTTTATTTTTGCAAACTCACGATGTCTTTAGATATAAGATATGTATCTTCCATTCTACTAAAGCGGAAGGCGGAAATACTTAATGCCAATTTAAACAAAATAAAAATTATATGTTAAAAAAATTCCAACAAAACTATCATAATGAATGTGTCCCTTATGTTGCGTTTCAAAAAAAAAAAAAAAAAGAATGAATGAAAAAACTATTACAATGACAAGTTTTATAAATAGTCATTAATCACTCAACTTTATAAGAACTAACATTGAAGTGACAAATTGCAAGGAACTAGTGTACTACCTATACTCTTCGATTCTCTGATTAGATGCTCTACTACTGCCACTATTGCACTACATTCTGCTGCCACTATAGATGCTACATGCTACTCGTGTTAAGGATGAATAAAAGTTTGCTTTCTGTTTTTTTTTCTTTTTTAAATTTAATTTAATTTGTTCATTTTTTCGAAGAGATTTTTTTGTTCATTTTTTCACTATTCTTTTTGTAACCTTCTCGTATATACATACATACACATAGTAAAGAATTTTCATCTTCAATTCCTAATACAAAATATAAAAATATCCTGTTGACTAGTTTTTAAAGTTCTGCCTTTCTGTACAAGCACAGTCATTTTATTTTATTCGAATCCGATCGATACGACACATATACCTGTTTTATATCTCTATCTCTCTCTTCCTCTTTATCTATCATTTTTTTTTTCTTATAAGAAAAGATAAAATTGAATAAAAACTTCCTGAATATTTTTCAAACATTTTTCATTCACTTTCTTGTTTTTTCGATTTTTTGTTCTGGTTTTTTTTTCTGAATTTTTTCAGTTGTAACTTTTCCTACAATGTCATTGTTGTTGGTTGTTATTTTTCCTCTTCTTCTTCTTCTTTTCTTCATGCTTAACTAAAGAAGAATGTACCTAGTTTCCATTTTTTTTAACATGATCTATCCTTTTCTTTTCATTTCTTTTTTACTGTGCTTTTTTATTTTATATTCAAAATTCCTAGCACGTTGAAATTCATTTATTTACGTTTGTAATAGTCGAATGAAAAAAAAAAACACATGAAATGAAATTTTCTTTTTTCTCAGTCTTCTGTTTTGCCTATATACTCATATGTATAAATAGAAAAAAAATTGAAATGCAAAAGAGCTTTTTGAGTTTGACAAATGGAAGTTACGATAAATGAATGGATGAAGTTATACGAGTACCTACGGAAAGAAAATAATACAAAACTACACACATATGCATATAAATAAATATTAAATACAAAATTATTTGATTCGTGTCCTTAAAAGAAGAATAAAATATTTGTTTGCATTTATATAAAGTGTAAATGTTTGTCTACAAGTATGGGTAGGTACTTTCATGGTTTTTTTTTGCTTTCTTTTTTTTTTAAATTAAATTGAAGTTATCACACACAACTAAAAACTATATAAATTCTAAGGTTCTAATAATATTCAAGTTTTTGAAAAATTTTACAAACACAAACATTAACTGACATATATTTGCATATAAATTTTCTAAATTTTCCATAAATAATCCGTGTATATGTACGAATGTATATGTTAAGCATAAGTATATAAATTTATTTGAAATTTAATTCTTGTTTTGTGAATGTATTTCTCTTTATATGTATACTATGCAAAGTACTATGTATTCGATTGTCGTATAAATTTTCACATGATATTTTATGAATTAACTTTTTGAACAATATTTATGTGCTATCAACAGTTTAAAATATCCTTTTATATAGAGTGTTAAATGTTTAGAACATTGTACATAAATACGAGTATATATACATATATACACATTACTAGGATACGCAGGCCGTAATATGTTTTAATGTACATGTTACTCTCCATGAATGTAACATTGGAACTAAAATTATAAAAGAAGGATCTTAAAGGCTTTCCATTGCTTTCCATTTATTTACTGTGATGTATGTAATGTAAATGTGTTTTGTGTTTTTGTGTTTTGCTTTTTCATCTAAACAAATGCTACAATCATACGATTTATACATAATTTGAAAATTATGAAAATAAATTAAAAAATTATTCTAAAAACTATAATCACATTAGAATGGCAATTTGATAAATGCGTGTAATAAGATGAAAATTTAAATTGTAAAAGAGACTTACAAGTATTTCAACTTTTTGTTTTTTATATTTATTTTTAGCCAACTAAAAGAATTTGATGAATTCATGATATTCTAAGAGATTTTATTCAAACAAATTTAAATGTGGATTTAAATAAGTATTTACTTGCCTTTGAAGAAAGTTTCAGAACACAAACTTCATATGAAAACACTCCTATTTACAATGTCACAATTCAAAGATTTGTTTTAATTAATTGGAAAATTGTTTTTCCTTCTTTTCAAATATTTTTTTTCCAGTTTCTAACACGCTTTATAATACTTGATTTAATTTTTTTAAGTAGTTAGGAAATTACCTAATATGCTAAATTCGTTTTTTTCTTTTCAATTTCGAATCATTTCCAGTCATTAAATTCTTGTTTATTCTTCTTTTTTTTGTAGTTATTATCACGCAAAGTTTTTCCAATTATAAACAATAACAACAACGACGAAAAAAAAATGACTGATTTTTAGACAAAGTTTGTACTTAATACGCGTTGTTTTAAAGTTTTCAAAAAGACAAAACTGAAAAAATATTTTATGTAAATAATGACAATGCGATTTTTCAATTTTCTTCGCTGTCGTCTTTTTTTCCACTTTTAATTTTTGATAATTAGTTCCACTCTATAGATACCTATACACCATTACTAATTACGAATAATAATATAAAAATATCGTTAAGGTATACATACAAGTATGTGTCATTATTTTTGGTTTTTTTTTTTATTTAGAAATATTTCAGTTATTTTGGGTTCTTATTTTTAATGATTAAAAAGAATCACTACACGAACATTTTATA
The DNA here is from genome assembly GCA_951394055.1 of Villa cingulata. Taxonomy (NCBI): domain Eukaryota; kingdom Metazoa; phylum Arthropoda; class Insecta; order Diptera; family Bombyliidae; genus Villa; species Villa cingulata. The sequence goes on from OX596018.1 coordinate 7,289,087, forward strand.
GATTTTTTTTTTATCTTGCGTCTAATGAACAATTGTGCACGTACAATACATCCACGTACACAAATATAGTCGAGCAATATTATGAAACTGTGAAATTGAATTTAATTATGTAATTAAGTTTCAATTTTCTGGGCCCAGAAAAGGATATAAAATTTTTATATATTAAATAAATACTACACAAAATACATTAAAAAGGTGGATAAATGGGAGTCAAAAATCGGAGCCAAATTTCTTCATATTCTTCAGTCATAAATCTACATATCAAATAGATGTCTGATCAGCAGTAGCCTTCACTTATTTTATTTCCCAATATTCAATACAAAATAATTGATTTCTTTGTTATTTTTGTTATTGGCATACATGTCTCTAAACTATCCAACCACATAAACATGAAAACTAAAAACAAAAAAAAAAAAAACCAAAGAAAATTTATTTACTTTTGAATTTTTCAATAACTTACTATATTATGCGAGTATATTGCTGTACATTTAATGTGTATTTTCTGAGCACTCCTACGTTTTCATGTAAAAAATATTGAAACAACTTCTGTATTAAAAGCAAACGAGAGAAAACAATGCCGTCATAAATTCAAGTTTAAGTTGCCTATATAAAAGAGAAAAATAAAGGTCCAAGTAAAATATACGTACAATGAATAAGACACGGATAAATGCACATTGTGATGCATTTATGAATGATATTGCATTCTTCTTGTTTTTTCTATTTTTTTTTGTTTTTTCATTGTTTTTTTTTTCAATTTTCGTATTAATAATGACGTGCTACATCATAAAGTGTGAATCGAACAAGAAAATCCGTTCATTTTTAACGCCTACATTATGAATTTTACAAGACTCTATTATATAACAAAGTTAAATAAAGTAAACACGAGTATAAAGTATACATAATGGTGAATGAAAAAATACAGCAATAACAACAAAACTGTTCAAAACAACACAGTTCATGCTCACGTTTGACTTTTTCGACCTATTGCATGTGCTAATATACGAATGGCAAAGAATGATATATACAAAATCAAAAAAAAAAAAAAAAAAACGATGATCAATAAGTAAAAATTGGAAACAAAAATTCTTAACATGAGCATTATTTTTATCTCACGATTTATCATAAAGAAATTACAATTATTGTTCGAAGAAATTATGCAAAATGTTTCGATTTTTTCTTTTAGTCTACTTTTTCTTACGTCTAGTAGTTACATATTTTGCCTTTATTGAGTCGCTTTTCTTTTATGTACATAACATCATACTTAAAAAAGAAAAATACAAATGAAATTTTTCTATTTTAAAAAATATCGAAATAATTTTCTAGTTGGACTATATTTAAAAAAAAAAAATGCAACACAAATTCACTTACCTTGTAATCCTGATTTCATTACATCATATGTTCTGTTTTGTACTCTTACTTACTTCAAAAAAAAAAAAAAAAAAAAAATAGAAATAAAGAAAAATTAAATAAAAAAAAAATTAAAAATATTGCCAAAAATAAAAATAAGGATATTCATATGCAAGATGTATGTAAATAAAACAAATTCAAATTCAACTAAACCCAACAAATAAAAATGCAGATAAAACAGTCCAAAAATTGACTAAATTTAAAGTTTTCAATAATATCTTATTCCGTGTAAATCGTACTTATAATTTTGAAAATAATAAAAATTTTCTTAGCTTTTCATTTCATTTTCTTTTTATGTTTGTCAGTATTCCAAGAAGAATATTTAGACAGCATTATTTTAATATAAGATAATCTTTTTATACATCCATATTTTATCCATTTATGTAATTTATAATGTCTATTGTTTTTATTGTGTATGTGTGTGTATATCTATTTTGAAAATACTTTGGCACCGATTATAATAAAATTTGCAATTTATTCGTAATTTAAACTTGAGCAAAAAAAAAAAAAAAAACGATATCTCAAAAATAAAAAACTATGATATAAGACTATTATATCGGAGAAGATTTGCGTGAGTTGTATCTTGAATCTTAGGTCCAAAGATGTTCTAAAATGTTGAAAAGAAACAAAAATGAGTTAAATTTATTTTCAAAAAATAATTAGATCTGATTTGATCGAAATAATATACTTCTTGTTCTAAAATCAAATTACAGTCCTTCAAAATAAATTGAAAACTTTTACAAACATAAAAGTGTTACGTAACGGCTACAGATAAAAAAACCAACCGTCTTATATCTTTTACTTTGAAAAATTAAAAACAAGAAATTCTATACTAAAATCGTAACATTACAAATTTTAACCCTCTTTCCACATTTTAAAAAAATTTGAAATATACACGAGTATATAAAAAACAACATTCCACAAGACAAAAGTTATGTACCGTAGAGAAGATGATTCATATTTGAACAGATTTTAAGTAATTACCACCAGGTATTGTTTGATGTATACTAAACCGACATACTTAAATTTCCAGATATGTATAGAAATATTAGTATGTTTTGTATGTGCATATCTTTTTACTGATGATACAGACATATGTACCTACATACAGTACATATTATGAAAACATCAGAAGAAAAACGTGTACAGAGTATTAATTATTTACCTTTCTAAAGTTTAGTTGACTTGTGAGATTTTATGTTTTTACGTAATACAGTCTACAGACTATATGATGATATTAAATAGAAACGCATAGCTATCATGTGAACTTTTGTGATTCTATTAAATCCAATTATCAAAGGACATATTGTACACAAATATGTATATACCGTACATACTCGTATGTGTATAGGATAACTTTTCTTTCTATATATAAATATTTTTGTTAGGATAAGAGTAGGATAAGTAAAACATTTCCACTTTCAGTATACGAAAGTATTACGAAACATCATGTTAATAATTAAAAGAATATGCGGATGCTTATAGATTGTAATAGTTGGTTGACTCATTGTTTTTTTTTTCGAATAGGAAATAAATCAAAGAAGGATTTTTTTTTGTTTTTTTTTTTGGAAAAAATAACAAGGATTATGTTTTTCGAGTGTAATTGAAGTGGACTTATATCATATAGTTTGTTAAAAAGTTAAAAATTTTCTGAAAACGTAGGGAATATAAGACAAAAAAACTGGAGATTTTGACTAATTCAAAAGATTTTACAATATATTTGGTATTTACTTGAATCAATGAAAAATTTTTTTCGAAAATTCAATGCTTAAGCAACATTTTAATATTGCAGTAATATACCACACAAATGTATCTAAAAATTATTGATAAATTAGAAAAAAAGTTTGAGTTTGAAAGAATGAACCGCCTTATCATGATATTCGAAGACGATGAAACGATGAAACGATGAAACGAAACGATACGGTGTAAAATTGCTATTATGAACCTTCATCGTTTCGAATATTAAGTGGTACATAGTGGTACAATATAAATCCCTTATAAAAACGAAACTTTAATGTTTAATTCATACAATTTCCAATTTTGTTGTAAGAAAAAAGGGTTCGATGTCATTTCTATTATTTTGTTGATGTTTTGAAATATCATTTTTAATAATAATTTCCATTTTTTTAAAAAAATTAATTTAATATTAATATTCACAAATATTAGTAATATGCTTTAAATAAAAAAAATTCTATTAAAAACCAAAAAAAAAAATAAATTTATATGTAAACGATGAACAAAATGCTATCGACTGAGAAGACGATGAAAATCGTTTGAAATTGGAACGTTTCGAATATCATGATCGCGTTTTTAACAAGACGATACGAAACGTTTCGTCTTCGAATATCATGATAAGGCGGGAAAATTTATTCGAACATGTTATGTGTATTTTGTATAATTGACATTTGTATGTAATGAACGAAATTATTTCAACTTATGTTGAAAACATGTTCAAACATAATAATTACAGTATAGAGTATAGCAACATTCATCATCAACATCATTATGTTCTTTACAACTCACGCAGAAACATTCAAAACCGAACAAGTTCGATACAATAATTTTCATTTCCAATGAACAAACTGCCTTATCATGATATTCGAAGACGAAACGTTTCGTATCGTCTTGTTAAAAACGCGATCATGATATTCGAAACGTTCCAATTTCAAACGATTTTCATCGTCTACTCAGTCGATAGCATTTTGTTCATCGTTTACATATAAATTTATTTTTTTTTTTGGTTTTTAATAGAATTTTTTTTATTTAAAGCATATTACTAATATTTGTGAATATTAATATTAAATTAATTTTTTTAAAAAAATGGAAATTATTATTAAAAATGATATTTCAAAACATCAACAAAATAATAGAAATGACATCGAACCCTTTTTTCTTACAACAAAATTGGAAATTGTATGAATTAAACATTAAAGCTTCGTTTTTATAAGGGATTTATATTGTACCACTATGTACCACTTAATATTCGAAACGATGAAGGTTCATAATAGCAATTTTATATCGTATCGTTTCGTTTCATCGTTTCATCGTTTCATCGTCTTCGAATATCATGATAATAGCATAAACACAATTAGACGAACTGCGAACTGCGAATTTTTCGCATCGAACGACGAACAAAAATAGAACATGGAATATGGACCAAAGACGACGGAATGTCGTTGATATAAACATAATTGAACGAGAAATTCGCTTTGATTTGTCATTGTTCATTGACATTGACATAAAATTCACAACCATTTTTCTTTCATTTTAAAATTCAAAATACAACATAAAACTGTTATGTTGTAAAAAATATTATGTTGCTGCTGCCATTGCTTGTATTGGACTTCAAAGGACATCATTTTTCTCAAGCCGTGCATTGCACATGGGCTTTTACTGTTGAAATTAACTTGTCAAAATGAAATAAATTCTTCTTCTTCCACGACGAACGACGAACAAATTAGAAATAGGTTTTAATTTGTTCGTCTGCGAAAAATTCGCAATGCGCTGCGAAAAATTCGCAGTTCGCTGTTCGTCGAATTGTGAGCAACTACATACAACTCCATACGTTTTAATTTTTTTGACGTTCGTAAGCGAAAAATTCGCAGTTCGGTGCGAAAAATTCGTCTAATTGTGTTTATGCTAAAGGCGGAAAAATTCATTCGTACATTGTTTTTAATTATGTATGGAATGTTTGTTACAATTATGTATGTATGTATGTAGTAAATGTGTCTCAATAAACCTTTATACACATTTTCAAGAAATAATCAAACTTTTTTTTAAATTAAAATTATGTAGTTGGAAATTCGAATTCGAAGTTAAATTTATATCAACTCACTTTTATCTTTCAGAAAATTAGAATTACAATCCTGAACAAAAAATTTCATGCTTATTATCACTCTTGATTTAAAAATAATTCAACTAAGATATTATATAATATTTTTTGTTATGCAATTTATGTATTTAAAATTTAATTTTCTTATACATATTTGTTTTACTTAAATGAATTTTTAACGTTCATATCTTGATTGTTTTATTACCCATAATAAATATTCGTATATTTTATAAGAAAAAAATTTCAATTTGTTTATCATTTTCGATCTCAATAAAAATTTTTCACAAATAAATGAGTGTCTATGAAAGCAATTTAGTTTCTTTTTTCTTTGTTTTTTGTATTCATTACAAATTAAATTCTGAATTCTGGGCATGTTATTTTGATGAACACGTAGAATGCGTTTTTAGTGTAAATAATTTACATGACATTGTCTTACTATATACGAGCGTAATCTATAATATACATTTCAGCATGATTTTCGCATTTATACATAAAAATTCTTATCATGAATATAATCATATTCTGTTGAGAAAGACTGCCTAACTACTATATATGTACTATATACTATACTGACGAAGAAGTAATATAGAAGAAAAGACAAAAATTTATTACCGGAAGTCATATTTTACTTTATAAATACGTATACGTATATGTATACATAACGTAAATAAATGTGCATATGTTCATACATCAGAATTGATATTTTCTATACAAAGGTTTGTATAAGTATAATATACTGTATTATTTACATGCTTGTATAGTTTATCGCGTACATAAGTCTAAACAACAAGAATGAATGAATGAATGAACTTCTTATTTAAATCTGTAAACACATGAAATTTAAAATGGTGTTTATTGCGAAATATTTAAATTTATTTATTTATTTGGTTTTTTTCTTTGTATTTCTTGTGGTATTTTTATTGAATGCGTATGCACTTAAAATGCAATTTTCACCATATAGATTAATCAGTAAAATCAAAGAAAATTGTCTGTTATAAAATGAATGAAGTGATTTCTTTTTCTAATTTATTTTTAGATCTTTACACGAGTATATTTTATTTCATTAAAAATAGACGTAGACACGTATATAGTTTTGTAAATAATTTTCTATTATTTGGCTCTGGAAACACATGTGTATGTATAGAAATTGAAATATTGTAATAAATTTTGATATGAGATTTCCAGCTAAAATAATCATTAAAATATATTTTTTTCCAATATAAACGTTTAGATAATAAAGTTATTATATACGGATTACATACTATGTACGATTATGTACATAACTTGGTGCATTGTCTGCAATTAAAACCTTTGAAACTCCTCTTGAACTTTACTATACCAGATAGGTCCCAAATAATTGTTGCTCTGAACCATAATAAAATAAAAACTGAATCAAAATTTGATTTGAGAGCCTTCAAAGTGTTAATTTAATTGCTAAAATTAATAAAACGATTTTTTTAATGATTTCATGTTGCAATGTAAACAACTTTGAACATCCGTATAAATTTGTGCTCCCTCCTACGAATATCCTAATTTTTATGATTCACAAATTATTATGTATGTAATATTTATTTTATTTAATATTTATTTATTTTTCTTTTTTTTTTAATAAAAAGAAGAAGAAATTTACTAAATCAATGCGAGAGATTGTTGTAATAAAAATGAAATAAACGAATTACAGACATGTGTACGTATACTTGTATATGTATTTATGCATATATGAAATAATACTCAAAAGTATACATTACCATTTTAATTACTGTCGTTAAATAATCTCATAAAAGTAATAATAAAAGTCAGAATTAATTAAGTTAAAGTTAAATCCGTGAGTTCTTCTTTGCTTTTTATTCTCCATCTTTTCGAATGAGGAAAAAAATAATAATAACATTAGTAACTTGTAGGTATATATGAGTACTTAATATTAGAGGCTTTTAACTTTATGCCAATTGAACGTTAGAATTAAAAGAAAAAAAAATACATTTTATGAACGTTTTTGGCAAATTTGGTAATATGCCTTTTCTTTTTTTTTTTTTTTTTGGTTAATGTTTTAATCTGTTTTAATTGGTAAAAATAATGGTAAGTTCTGTAATACATGTGCATGTGATGTATAGATATGAGTGAGAGAGCATAAAAATTTTTATTTTTTTAAATATTCTCTACTATTTTAATGTTGCACACATAAAGCTAAAATCTTTATAGTACTTATTTCGTTGGATAATAAAATTAAAAAATATACTTACATAAAATATAATTCAACAAATAATACGCTTTTATGTAGCCGAAATTATTTTTTTTATGTTTTTATTTTTGTTTTTAGAGTTGTTGGATTGTTGGACTGGACTGTTTTGTAACCATGTAAACACTATTGACCATCGTTTTTCCTTAGCATTAATATCACGGAAATATATAATTTTTAATATTTTTTTGATCCTCGCACATACACATTAAATACTATTATGTTTGTATCTTCATTTCGAAGCTGTATGTGTCTGCCAGTTCTCCCAGTTCAATTCGATGTAAATTTATTTAAAATAATTTAACAATTATTTTTATTTACATTTTTATTTTCATCAATTTAAATATTTGCGTATATTTTCAAATCTAGATTTTATGTCACTATAAAATTAGTATATAAAAATTTAAAACAAAAGTGAAAAAATTTCTCATATATAAATATTTAATGTAGCATACGCAAGAAAAACAACACGCATAAAATGGGGGTTATTATAAAATGGATAAGATCAGGTCTTTATGATGTCAATATATTTTTCTTCTTGCAAATAATGTCGACGTTCTGTCTGTATATAAGAAGTAATATCACAGATGCAATTATTATTATTTCAAGTACACATATTTTGGAATAACATATATACATACATATTATATATAGTATAAGTACCCAGCTGACCATTCAGTGAACTAGGTTCACAGTGAATTCATAGTGAATGCCAAAAATCTTCAGAAATGAATAATTTTTCTCTTATTCATTTTGAAAACACGAAATGAAAAATAAGTGAATTATTCAAAAATATGGGTACATTATGAATACACCAAGTGATTGAAATATGAATTATATTCATATAAAATTCATTTGATGAATGACGATTTATGTAAACTTGTTTTAATTTTATGATTAGGCGAATTCATTCGTTTTATCTTCGTAAAATGTTGCGATTCACAAAGGCTAACACTATGGAATCACTTAGTGAACGTAAAGTGAAATTTTGTATTTCTTTTTCATGTACTAATTTGTAAACTGAAGCGATATAAAATGTAGTTATTTGAGTCTAAGAATTAGGAATAAGCAAGTGTTTTAAATTCTGTGTAATATTAGTTTATTAAAAATATAGTAGAAAGTAAAATAAATAAAAAATAACGAAGTGATTAATTATTAAGTGATTAAAGAGTTTTTATTTAAATCAATGAAAAGAAAAAACGAAAAGTAGGAATATAATAATTAGAGCCAGGATTCATTGATTACTCATATTGTGAATGATATTTTACCCTCACAAAGTGCATTCAATATGAATTCATTTCGTGTTTTCATTAAACATTCAGTAAGTGATTTCAAAATGAATTCATTAAGTGAATTCACTGTGACCAGCCATAGCGTAAAAATTTTTGAAATAAAATATCTTCACTGTGAATTCACTGTGAACGTTCACGTGAAGAATCACTTGGTTGAAATGAATTCAGAATGAATTCACTATGAGTTCACTTGGTCAGCTGGGTACTTATACAATTCTGTGGGAAAACTAATACACATATATTGGTCGTATTTATGTCAACAAATCTGCATAGATCGATATCATTTGATTTAAAACATTTACAAAACAAAAATAAAATAAAATTCTATATATGTAGTTTTAAATGTATTAAAATATTTTTCTGGTAATATTTGAATTCACTTACGATAAAAAACTAAATTGTACTTATTTGTATGTTTGTTGTAAGTTGTAACGCATATGACCGTATATTATGAAACAGGATAACCAGATCTTAATTGCATATTATTCCGTTCAAATATTTTTTTTTCTATAGAGTGGAGAAAATAAATCGATTCTTAACCTTTTCACTTATCATAAACTCAGTCCTTCATTCTAGTGCAGAAAACACTTACACAACAAACTCCATTTCTTTTTGATATTTTCATGTCAGAAGAAAAAAAAATGTTTTACTACACTCTTGTATATGTACATATGTATACTTATTTACTTGTAATTAGGTCGCGTGTCTGTAATCTAATAATCCTTTTACTTGAATTCTTGCTTAAAAGTAAAAATAATAATAAATTTTTTTATCAGTAATTTGAATTGTTTAACTTATTTATGGTTGAAAATTGAAATTCAGGCAATTAAGATTAGTGCGTTATGCTACAATTCGTTATAGATCGTAATTAGAAATTTCATTTTACGTAAAAGTGAAGAATTAATCACTTGCATACATACAAATAACATATTTGTATATTTGCATGTAAGAAGTAAATAAGGGTGATGGATGGAAAAATGAAAAGGGAAATTGGAATAAACTAAAAATGAAAAAAATATATCTAACAATGTCACAATTTTTAAATTCAATGAAAGATCATCGGCAGAAATTTATTACCCCAAAGAATGATAAATTAAATAAAAATACAGAAATTTAAGTATGATTTTAGTTTTTATAAAAAAAAAAAAAAAACGAACGATTAATAAAAACAACAAAATATCAAACATATGAAAAGAACATAGTAATGTATATAATGTACGAGTACGTATGTATGTATGTATTTCTAGTTTATGTACAATGATACGATATAATATAAGAAAATGATAAAGAATTTATTACCTACTTGACTAAGATACAATTTAAAATTCATTTCAAGTATTAAAATCTCAACTTTCGTGTCAATTGTGTGAAATTTATTCAACACATTTTACACATTTAGCAAAAAAAAAGTCGGCTAGTTTTTTGCACATATGAAATATACATATGTATGTATTTATGTATAAAATGTGCGTACATATACGCGTTCCGATGTTATTAGCAAAGTGTATATTAGTTATGAACGAAAAACGGATGTGTTAAGTATAAAACTCGTTTCCATTTATAGAAATTTTTAATGGCAATAATATTGATGCAAGTTTTTATGAAAATGCAATGCAATAATACTCGCATACAAATACATACATAAATAATGATGATTGAACAATGAAAAATTTATTCTACTAAATTAAAAATAAATATCTTTAATAACAAAAACGATAAAAGACTGAAAGAAGTGATCGAAATCAAGTATGACAAAAAGAAAATTAAAAAAAAAAAACACAATTCTCTCCATATAAACATTTTATAAAAGGACAAGCATAGAGGCGATAATCATTGCAATCGCAAGAAAATGTCTTTTAAGAAATTGCTTTATTAAGAAATGAATGCTTTTTTTTTACCAAAGTTTCAAAAGTAAATTTTATATACATATATAATATTACATTAGAAGTATATATAGGTATCTAGTCATAAGAACTTATTAATGTATTCGAACTTGAATACCATTGAAATTTTTAACATGTACCTATTCCTATCATCACCTAACTATTCGTGTAAATGCTTCAGTTTTGAAGTCAATTGCGTCAATATGGAAGTGAATCGATTGGAAGTAAATATACACAACAAAAACAAACCGAAATGTTATAATGAAAATACGCAGCAAAAGAGGTAATCGTACCATGCAAGGATGTCGAATGATAAAATAAAAATAGAGATGTCAGACATCAAATCTATAGTCAGTGTACTCGTATGTTATCGACAAAAGATCATTATTCGAAATTCGTTCATAAAAGGCTATCAATTTTCTGGTTATTCTAGAAGGAATTTTTATATATTTCTGCGTTTCATTTTTATTTTTTTATTTTCTACTTTTTTTTTGTTATTTTTGAATGTTTTGGACTAAAAATGACTTAAAACCTATTCATAATTTCGTTCTAGGCATAATATTTTATCTAAGAATTAGTTTTCTATCGACTATTTACGCTTAAAACTCGACCATATACAGACAAGAGCACCGAAACGTATAACAAAAACAACAACAACATATACAACAATAATAAAAACAGCAATAAATGTTCACTTTATTGCTATGAGTGTGCATAATTTGTTTACATAAATATTCGCCTACATTCATTTTCGAACTAAAAACATTATCGTGGTAAATTGCATTTAATTCACTCTGAAAAATATACCGACTGACAGCATTGACACACCCACATTCTAGCATATTTGAACATGCTATAATATGCTACATATTCATATGTAATTTTATTGCATTTAACTAATGAATTTTTAAGACAATAAAGAGATATTAATAATTTCGAAAAGTACAATACACATAATGCATTTCATGTAATGCACATTACTCGTAGTATAGTAGAATATACACAATATATAGGTAAACAAGTAAGAATATATGAGCTCATTAGTTTGTTGCAATTAATCTTGTATCGTGTATACGAGTATATGCTATCAATGAATCGGACTCGATGCAGACTATAGCATATAGCTAGATCAAGAATTATTGTATTTTATTTTTACAGAATCCATGACAGTTTTTTGTAAGATAAATTAAGATTTTTTAATAAAATTATAAATTTGTTTGGCTTTTCGCTTTTAAATTTATTCGATCGTGTAATGAATAAATTAAATTTTTCATTACATTTATAAGGTGTATATATCTAGAGATAATTAAATGTAAGGAGTGCAAAGTCAAACTCGATTTGAATTTAATATTTCATCAGTCAAAAATTATTTCTGAATTAAATTTTATCATGAACGATGATATTATTATATGCATCTACTGTGGTGAGTATAAATCACTCGAGAACAATTGGTAATTTATAATTGGAATAATCCTAATTTAAATAAAAATCATGGATGTATGTATGTATACTCTTAAAATACAACTCATAATACATTATCATATTATTACACATAGTTTCAAATTCATTGGTAAATGCGGTTCGATTTTAATTTATTATGGACACCTAACGTACTATATCTACATCTATCCTCTTATAACTAATTCAGTATAGTAAAAAACTTTAAAAAAAAAAAACTTTTTTGTTTATTTACTTTCAGATTTAACTGAATTATGTAAATATGCGATACCAACAATTTTTCAACTTTTATTATCCTTTGATTTAATATAAAATACAAATCCTTTAATTTGAATTCATTTTGTTTAGTATAATGAATACCAGTACATGATAACTTCATTATAAATTCATTTATATGAGCTTGTGTACATTATACTTAGGTGTGTTTTTGCGTGCTATACTTGTGTACGCATATAAGTAGATATCACTGGTGTTTGAAATGTTTTTGAATAATTTTTAATTTATGCGAACGCAAAACCGAGATCAAGGTGTTAAATAATACATATATCATTTTTATATAAAAATACACACACTTATATACACATCCATCACATTAATATGTACCAAAGTAATTTGAATAAATTATGAGAAAAGGGATTTATACGGTTCAAATGATAAAGAAAATTACTTTTTTAACCGAAATTTTTATTTTTTTAATGTTTGATATGATGATTAAATGTTTAATTATTTTCTTATTTTGTATCCTTGTATTGTAAGAATAATATCTATAGCAAACTTTTATCAATATTTTATTGTACGATTATTTTGTAGGAGCGGTAGTTTGATTGATAACGATTGAGAAGTAATCATTGAATCAAAATATGAGAATGTGATAATGTGAATAAATTCATTTACTTAGGTTATAGCATATAGTAAATTCATATCAGAGATGAAGAAATAAAAACAACATTTAATACTTGCTCTTTTCTATATTTGTACTCTAGAGCAGTAAGAGGTCATTGACTACGCTATAACAATACCTGTAGTATACGCTACGATACTACACTTCATGTTTACTCGTATTTTCCTTCTGCAAAAAAAGTTGATTTTCTCTCAAAGTAGAATGCAAATGTTGTACATACATTACAAACACGGAAAATCAAATAACAACATTCAATGCTTGCTCCTCTTCCTCTATATCCTACATTCTATACATACTCTGAATTCTATACATTTTTGAATTTTCATTTTGAAGCTTGGAGTGATGTCTAGAGACGTTTAACCGAAAAATCCGCCACAGTTTATAGGTGACCTCAAACGTGCACCTTACTGCTCTGATCTTCTAAAACAAAAGAACAATAGTTCTAAAAATGCTCTGTGTTTTTTTTTCTCTTGTTGGAAACAATATGAGAATTTACGATTTAGAATATAAATAATAAAAACTTATGTAATACAACCAAAAGAATATTTTCAAAAAAGTCCTAAACAATAAATGTATAACAGTAAAATAACGTTTACACGAATTTAACATTCGACTTCCTACAGTTTTCAAAATTTTAATTTTTTTTTTAATTTCATATTATGTGCTGCGATTTTTATACCTACGTACTACTATCTATATAAACGGAAAAAAATATGAAAAACAAATAAAATAAAAAAAAATATAAACACAACATTTAACAATAATAATTCTTTTCACTAAGGGGTACTCAGTTGGAAATGAATTTTTGATTTTGATTTCGTGACATTCACAGAGATTTAATCATTTTTTTTAATGTTTTGTTGCGAATTTGTTTTTTTTTTATATTTCTCGTGAATTTTTTTTCAATTTTGCTTTTTTCATTCAACAAAATGTTCGAGTTATTTAGTATATGAAAAAGGCATTGAAAACAATTGACATTGAATTGCAGTTCACTATATACAGAAAAATTAAAAATGAAAAAATAAAATACAAACCAAGTCAGAATCTGAAATCAACAAGTTTTCAAAGATTAAATTGTTGAAAAGACTTTTTATCTATATGCACTTTTTTTTTTAATCCACGATATATAGCATTGATGTTATACTCTTAGTTACATGTTATAGACACACAGAACGAGGAATGTATACTTAGTTGAAATGTATCTATGTACAAGTTGGTAAGTGGAATCTTCTCTAGGTAATTTTAGTTTTTATGTTTTTTATTTTTATTTTGTTGTTGTTGTTGTTGTTGATTTTAATCCAAATAATATATAATTTGGACACGATCAAATCACAAACAATAAATATATGAAAGATATATATCAAAAAAGGTATGTAGGTAACATTGAATCGGAAAAACGATTTTCATTCTTTGTTACTATTTAACTATATAAATGTATATTGATATAATATAGATTTAAAGATGATGAACAAATTTGCAAACAATTCAAGGTAATAAATTGAATGTATAAAACGTCAGTAATGTTAGCTTTTTACTTACCTTCATGAGTGTAGGTAGTGTATGCGTTATAGAGAATTTCGTAATTTTAAATGTTAGAATATTAAAATTAATAAATTCTTGTAACGAATGTGTTAAAATAACATTATATCAAATAAATAAGAGAAATTATTGATTAAATTCTAGTGTGTAGCTCCATTTATTTATTATCCTAAAGAAATATTTCACGATTTCTGTTATACCTACAACATGTATACTTCCATATTCGAATATTGAAATGATCATTTTAAATGAACAGTGCAATGATGTTACTTTGACTGACTGATAATCGTGACTATCTTGTGACAATTGACTGATATTCGAAACAATATTCGAAGTGAACAAAGTAAAAACAATTTTACAATATTTGCAATAATGAAAATATGCAGTCACATTAATTGTTCTGAAAAGAAGAATATAACAGTGAAATTTATTTTATGTAATAAAAAACACAGAGAGAGAGAAGTTTAAAATTTCCCATTATTATCACCATTGCCATTATTGAAGTGATAATTTAAATCATTCGGTATTTAATTTTTTTCCAAAATATTGAATTTGAAAATGGAAAAAAAATCAAAATTTATTTAAATTTTATTATTTTTCAGTCAAATAATATGTATAAGTATAAGAGTTTGTGTATAGTTTTAATTACTTTAACGTTATTTCATGTGTCGTGATATTTTAATGATGATCATGATAAATTTCATGCTGTGCTAAAAAGTATATTCATACTTTTGTATACTGGTAATCGTAATGTATATAAAATACAAAAATTGCATACATTAAATAAGAAAAATGTTATGAGTTTTGAATGTAGTAAATTTTAGTTCAGTTCAGAAAATGAAAATTTTCATTTAAAATATTTTATTCACTTTTATAAAATAAATATGAAAAAGGATCATTGCACTCAGGTCATCGTTTTAAGTTATGTATGTATATATGTATGTGTATTTTAAAAACAATGCGGTAATATTTAGTAAATAAATTTGAATAATTCGAAAAAAGTTCAAAATAAATTCAAAAATTTCAAAATTCAATTCTATAAATAATGAATATGTCAAGAAATATTTCTGCAATTCTTATATGTAATCATCATATTCCTGCTGTAATTAATTGGATTTTCTTCAACTCAACAATTCATTTTTCACGTACACACATACTCGTATAAAGTCTCTTTCGTTATGTATAACTAGTGTATAAGCAGCTATGTACATGTGTTCTTATTAAAATTCATAATTCAATTTAATGAGTCGTATTTTTGACAAATGATAAGCATGACAATATGACATTCACATTTATCTTTGGACGAATATAAAATTTTGTATATTTTGTATTTGTAATTTGTTGACTGTATATATAGTATGGTATTTTGCACAAACAAATATGTAGGTATTCTAAACATACTTTTCTATTACTCGTAGTCGTATTAGATATTAGCGTGTATTCTAGATACGATTATATCCTGGATTTGGAAAAAAATTTCGCTATATCGTGTACATATTTCACTTTAAATTGAAATAATCAAAACGAAGTTAACAGTTTACCGAAACATTGAATTGAATTTTGAATGAATTTCATGATTTGGTTCATACAGTATATAATGACTGAACACTGAACATTGAATACTGCTAAATTCTTCCATAAGTATATACATATACGAGCATGTACGTACACGTACGTAAATATTTAAAGTATATACTCTATTGGAATATTTATAAATGAACACAAATATGTATTTCAGAAAAATACACGAATATACAAGCACAATACGAAAGCAATTGTGGTGCCTCGCTTTACGGATGTGATGATGATATGATGTCATATATAGATTTTATTTTAAATTACATATTTATTCTCATGCATGTTATTCGCACTTCGTATTCCTTATGTGTTGTTTAAGGAAAAAAAAAATTGGATAACAACAATCCTCATTTATTTTTCTTGCTAATGATGATATAAATGACAATTTTTTAGTCATAAATTAGGATTAATCTGTCACCGAACAATAATGAATTTCAAGAATTAAATACTGAACATATTCAATTTGGTGATTATTTAGTTGGGTTTTTATTGTCTGTTTTTTAAAACTGGGTGATTCAAGATGGAAAATAAAAAATTTGAAAATACTAAAAGTTATTAAACTTTTTTCTTTTAGTTAACTTTTTTATTCAGTTAAAAATAAATGTCATTATGTGGTCATGTGTTTGCTATAAAATGAAAAATACATATTTTCAATTTACACATCGTACATCGTTTAGTCAATTTCATTATTTAGAATCTGTTTTTAATTTCAATTTCTTTTTATACATAATTTTTTTATTATTTATTTTTTAAGTGAACATTTATCACTTCTTTAAATCTATAAAGAATCTAAAACAAAAATTTATTTATTGGAATTTTTCAATATGGAAATTTAATTATGCATGGATTCGTATCGGTATGTACAATATACAATATTGTAATCTTCACACATCGAAAACTGAAAATTTTGTTTAGTGTGTCGTTCATTATTTATCATTTTCTGTTCTTCAAATTAAAACTTGAGCAAAATATATTTTTGAATTTTTTTTTTTGTCAAAAATAAAAAAAAAAAAATATCAGAAAAAAACTACTACTAACATAGAAAAATTAGAAAATAAAATAAAATTGTGTTTAATTAACTTTTAAACTGTACCAGTTCAAAGATAAATCGCTTTTAACGAGAAACAATGAATTAAAATTGAAGAAGAACAATGAATAAAAATAAGCAAAACAGAATATTATTTTGAAAGAAAACACAGTTTATTGTTATAATTGTGTTCGTGTGTGTATGTAAGTACATTTATGTACTTTTAAACTTTGAATATATATAGGAGTCAAACGTACTATATGGTATACAAAAGCAATAAAAGTGCATATAAATGCATACGCTTATGTAACTTAAATAACAACATCGTATTCAAGTTCTGTGTTAATTACGAATAACAACATAGTTTTACACATCGTATATAATACACATACGAGCACAAAATATAAAGTGTTGTAGGTTAAAAATGTGTACACAAACATTTAGATATACTTACATACACATGTTCATGTTAAACGAACCTTAAGAATTTTAAGTTCAGTTTTATGTGAAAAAGTTGCATTCATTGCATAATATAAATGCTATATAGCATTGAATTTATTGTTTTAAATGCATGTTTTAAAATCATGTGTATGTGTATTATACATCATATGTATGTATGTATTTACTTACGATTTTTTGGAAAATTTTATGAAAATATGTAAGTTTACAAAACTGATATATAGCTATATTTTTGTTGTTTATATTTTGTATACTCAGTAATGTGTATACATAAAACCGTACATTGTATGAGTTCATACTATATCTATCTTTGTAGTTGCGAAATTTTGTGCCTGAAGAAATCATTTTAAAAACTATTTATTATACGTTAAATTTTGTTTTTCTCTGGTATTTAGATTATTATTATTATTATTACAACTACGTATAAGTACATATACATTTATACACATTTTTATAAACAACAAGTTCATATACTTATACATATACAATAATGTGTGTTAGTATGAAAAATTTTTGTTTCGATAATTTAATTCAAAATTTTGTAAAATATTCAAAATTAGAAAAGTTGATGTTACTATATACGAGTATAAACCTAAATAACTGAATAATATATTGTAATGAAATTTTGATTTTATATTTAAAAAATTTTTTTTCGAAATTAAAATATGGAAAATGTTTATCGAAGCAAAAATAAAATAAATTAAAAGAAAAATTCATTTTTTTTTTTTTATAATATATCAAGCCCTCTCTAGAAATAAGCTAAGAAATAAATATGTATTATAGCAAGTAATACGTTACAATAATGACCACATAAAATATGAGATCGAAAATGTAGGAGATGTATGTACAGAAGAAAACGAAAATGTAGTAGATATTATAGGAAAATATGTTTTTATTCTTATATTTTGCTCTGGTGTCAAAAATATTATTTATAGCTGACATATCTGTAATATCTTTATTTATGAGATTTTATTTTATTTTATTTTTTTTTTTATTTTTTTCTATTTTATTTTTTTTTTTTTGTTTTTTGTGATTCTTGTGAGATTGCAATAAACATTATGATCGTATTGTGTTTGCAATAAACATTTGCAATTTTATTTATATACTCGTACCATACCATGCTACGTATGAAGTTTGTATATTTTTTTAAAAAAATTTTCGTTCTTCAATTTTTTATGTAAGACTACTGTCTACTGTTGTGCATACAGGACATTTAGTATGATTGTACAAATAGGATTTTTATTCAATTTATTTATTTTTTTTTTTTGCTACTATTTGTATTGCAACAATTATAACTATGGAACCGGACAATTCATATAATATCATACGACTATATTTTATCTGATCTAAAACACAATCTAAAATGTATAGAAGAACTGCATAAGACGCGTCAACATTTTATTTTCTACATTTTTTTTTCTTTCAATTTTATTTTTGAAAAAATTTATTTTTATCAGTTTTAAATGTAGCTATAACATTTAAGAACATTTTTGCATCTGCATTTATGCACATCAGATTGGTTATCTAAAATTATATTTTAGTTATTTAGTGCACGGGAAAATTTTTTTTTTATATTTGACAAATATCCAAAAATACAACACCATCATAGATAAATATTCTGATATGATCGTTTTGCACATCATATACTAATATAATATACGACAGTTTAATAATAATCCATGAATTTACATATTTGTTTATAGATACAAATTGAAATGAGTTTTTTTACATTATATAATGACTTGTTAAATGATCATTCGCGTACAATGATACTTACATATGTGCAAAAAAAAAAAATTGCGAATATGTTATTTGAATTAAGTGTTGTGCATATATGTAAGCGATTCCATTTGTCGTTTGTTATCTATCTAAAAATAACAATAATTTAAGGAATTGTCATAAAATAAATAAATTTATGATTCTATCTTAAGTGGTTTTAATAATTATAATATTTTATGAGATATAGGTGGAGATTCATTCATTCGAAATACCAAAAAATACAAACGAAAACAAAAAAAAAACATTACAATTTTACCAATGAGAGAAATCAGAAATATCAGAAGAAGCATCAAAAGAGAAGATTTATTTTTTATTTAATCTTTTTTCATATTCCGTCTGTATAAATGTAGCAGAGGAATAAATAAGTGGATTAATTAAATCTGTGGGCTAAAATATGTGTAGCTTTACATTTATGTAGATATGTATTTGTATATGCGGTAAAGAAATAACACATTTGAAATGAATACGAATGCGAGAATTGCTATTAAAAACAAAGTGAAAAAAAAAATTAAATGCATTAGGTATACGTACGTTTACAACATGTATAGATAGGTACATAAAGGTATGTAGGTTGAAGAATAAAATTTCCTTTTCTGTATGCCTACTACTATTCATGTTTGATGCATGAATATGTTATGTGTCTGAATGTATCTATGTATACTAAGTATGTGCATATATTTATTACTTTTCATTCAGGTCGAAATGTTGAAAATGATGCATTCGACTTATGGCACTGAAATTGAAACACAGACAATACTGTAGATGATTATGATGATGATTGGTACAAAAATTAGAAAAATTTTTGTTCCATTGTAAAAATTGATCATTATTTAAAAGAAAAACAAAAATCTGTCTTAATGATGATGTGGGTTAAGAAAAATTGTTGAAGATTTCAAATGTTCTATTATTATTTTTTCATGAATCATACAATACCCATATGGGCATGATAAAGTTTTGTCTGCTCGTTTATGTTTTTAGTTTCTCTGTTTTTATGTTTTTTGTTTTAATTTGAATTAAAAAAAAAATGAAAACAATTACTCTCCAAAATACTGCATTCATATTTCTGTCATCGCAAATCCTTAGTAAGTAAATTCCCATCAAATATATTCAAAATTTTATTTATTTAAATGGAAAAGCATGAATATTCCTCTACACCTCCCAATGTTCTGTGTTTTGTAAATTAATATGATCACTTTGAAAAATTTCCTTTCTAAATAATTATGTTAAACTACACTTACGAATGTGTGTATATTACTGTATATAGGTATAGGTATGTACATACATTTTTCATCGATATTTTTGTTTTGGTTTGATTGGAAGATTGAATGTTATGTAAAACAATAAAAAATATTGAAAGGAAATGTTGACATCATTAGAAGTCATTTATTGTCCGGAATGAAGGCGAATGTTTTAGCATTAAAAATATTATGCAAAATTTGAAAAAGTAGTGGGAGAGAAACATAAAGTTAATAATACATTGTTTTGAAAATGATAAATACTTACATGAAATGTGAGCCTCAATATAAAACTGTTTGAAATTTAATCGACAATTCGTTTTCAAAAAATGGTTATGATAATTTTCAGAAGATTAAAATAAACGTGTTGAAATCATAAATCATAAAAATTATCAGATTCCTCTAAGAGTGATACACACAATGGCATCAATTTTATGTTACACTCACTCCAATTGAAGGAAAAAAATGTCAAAAGTGGCTAGAATTTTATTACGAATTTTATATCACTTGAAAATATTATAAATGTCCTTCAATAGAATTTTTAATTGATTTTCATTATAAAAGTTAACTTTTGTATATGGTAGAAATTACAGAATTTGTTGGCATTTAAACACAAGTGCTAGCTAATGACATTTTTATTTGTGTGATAAGTAAACATTAAAAGAAAGCAATAAATGAACATTTAATGAGATTTTTTTGTATATTTACAAGAAATAAAAATTCTAATTTCTTTAATTCACAGAAATTAATTAAAATGAAATTTTTTTTTTATTTATTCAGGATAAATTGGAATAAAATACTACCATATCGTAGCATCTAAATGGTAAATTTAGATAAAAAAAAAAAACTGACAAAATATTTTTAATGAATTTCATTTTGAATCTCATGCAATGGTAATATTTTGCATTTTGCAATTTTAGAAAATCCATTACATCTAAAAGAAGAATTACAAATAAAAAACTAAAAGAATAAATTTTTTGAAAAAAGATGCACAGTTCTCTGTATAATTTGAAAGAGTCATTATTATGTGTGTACTGAGATAAAATTTGAAAGATAAGAAAGAGAAAGGCAACAATCAACAAAATATAAATCCCCAAATAAAATTTGATAAATACGAGTATTAGTTTGTATGTAGTGAAAGTATAGATTACTTAAGTATATATCTGAATAAATTACGCATCTGCATATCTATACGTATACGTGTATATACAAAAACAAAAGTTTCATATCGGACTTTGGTAAGAAATAAATGCCAAAAAAGAACTAAATAAAAGTTATTTTTACAAAATGCATATATCTACGTATATGGAAAATTGGAAAAATCTTAAAGTAAGTAAATAACCATTCGTATAATTACGTACTTTCATAGATGGTAGACGCTGATAAATCTGATAGATCGTCTTATGGAAATAAAATTATTTTGGAAAATTGACAAACATTTTTTCTTCTTTTTTTTTTTGGAAAATGTCATAGGAAAACGCAAACAAAATGAAACAAACAAGATAATTTCTGATTGTCTGATTGTCATCAGTCTGTCTTTACATATTTAAAATGTTAATTAAAAGTTGAAATTTTCGTGTATTTTATTAATTTTATGTGTACAGCAGAGTGAATTACATAAAATCCTTTTATCTGATTTAATGTGAACTGTACGAATATGTATAGATGTTATCGAGTAATTTTGTATACAATTACGTGTGCATTTTATGTATGAAACCTTGAAGTTTTTTAAATTTTTTTTTTTTGTAAGTTTTTTTTTTTTTAAAAATGTTTAGTGATTGTTTTTGCTTTAGCTTTAGACTAGTTATAGGCATAGGAATTCATTTTTCTTTGTGTAATGAATATTTCATAGAAGTTGTCTGTAAGCAAGCAGAAAAAATGAAAAAAAAAAAAACAATAAAATCTGTTGTTGTCTCTTTTTTCGTTTGAAAATATTTAAAATTTTTTAAATTTATTTTGTTTTAACATTATTGGTGCTTAAAAATGATTCTGATAAATCGTGAGATAAGAAAGTGTACGTCTTTTTTTCTAGTGTTGTACATACTTTGCTTGTACTTATAGTTCCATGTGCATGTATAATATGAGTGATGTACAAACAGACACATAACAAGTACCTTGAATTACATATACCATATATCTACAACATAACATCATATGTCGATATGCATACATACGAGTATGATAGAGTTTAAAATATGCAAAAAAAAAGGTCAAAAAGTCAAACACGAGTATAAAATCATGTTGAATTTTATTTATTTACATTAAATGTAGGTGTTAAATATTCATTCTGAACGAGTTTTCTTGTTTATTTCACACGTCAATGTTTCAATTGTTTTTGTTTCCTTTTTATTTTAATAAAAAAAATTTTCTTTTTGCTAAAAATAAGCTACTAAACAAGATAATGCAATATTGCATGTATGTACCTATAACGTTTATTTTAGCTAAAATAAAAACACACACACTCATCCATATACACATTTTTTTTTTGCCTTTAGTTTACATTCTATTCAAAATTCTCCATAAGCTACCACGTAGTAATATTTTATATTGTTTGAAAGATTTTTTTACTCTACTGTACTTTACAATATGTATATACTGCGTACAGTGCAGATTGTATGCTGTAAAAAAATTGAATTTATGATGGTATTGTTCATTTTTTGAACAGAAGTTGTTTGAATATTAAATGTGCATTAAAAATACCAATGTAGGCGGCGCGGCGCATACATCCATATAAGTATACGCATAAAATTATTGAAAAAAATACTACAAATTTGAAAAAATATAAATCATATTACATATTTTGTTCATGTATAAAACAAAATAAATGCACAGTTCTGCTGGACTATATATATTATCCTTTTTTTCAGTTTCAGTGCAAATTTTTCAACAATCTCATAACATGTATTTTGTGATTAATATAGACCGAAAGACCGAACATGTAAGCGCGTATATACGACATTCTTGACAATTCATACACTAATTACTTAAATTTTGAAAATCTTTTCTCTACATTTACAAATTTTGCTAAGAATTTTACTGGTTTCATATTTTAATTTCATTTTTCTATAGAGAATACTAAAAAAAAAAAAATGTGTGTAATGTGAAATTTTTCAATTTATTCTATTGAATATTGTAAAAGATACAGTAAGGTAAAAAGGGTGAAAATAAAATAAAATAAAATCTGGCTATAGCTACATACCTTTTAAACTTTCAATTCGTGTTGTATGTGCAATTCATATGTTGACTTTTAACATCTGCACATATTTGTGAACTCCGATAACCTAACTAATCCAATTACAATCGATAGAGAGATTATATGATACATATATATACGAGTACCAACACTATGTGATTCATTTTATGTGTATGTGTAAGTGTATATTTATATACTCTGTGTAAAATAAAAAATAATAACATAAAGGAAAGAAGAATTATATTACGTGTGCATACGTGTAGAACATTATATGAATGAATAAGAAAAAAATATTTCGAAGAAGGATAAACAGGTGAAAAACTAGATGAAGAATATTTACGATTACGAGTATGTGTAATGTTATACATTTTGATTTCTTTTTTTTTCTATTTTTCTTTTTTTTTTGTTGATTTTTTTTTACTGTAATTTTTCTTGAATCTTAACGAATCATGTAATATGTAATATTTATGTATGTATGTATCACATTATACCAACATATGCAATATCTTTACCACAATGTGTAATAATGTTTTATTTATATTCGATTACGTACAAGTACTGTACAAGTATATTGACTTACTTAATACGAACATGATTTTCAGTTATCATGAATTAGTAAGTAGGAAATGTTATCAAATGAAAATGAAGAAAATAAAAAGAAAAAACATATGACAAAACTAAATGACAAGAAACAAAAGTTTTATAGTGACCGCTCTATTTGAGAAAATCAACTGATAAGGAAGTACTTACATTTTCAAAATTTTCACAGTGCTACGTATGTAAGTATACGTACTTTGGAAACACCTGATTATTGTTATTTCGTATAATTTTGATTTACAATAGAAAAAAAAAAAAATTGGTAATAATCACTGGAAAAAAATTGTGGTAAAATATTTTGAAAATGCGAAAATATCAATATTTTTATTAACATTAAATGTTATGTGGTTGAATTCTATTAAATTAGGTAATTATAAATTTAACATTAATAAATATAAAATATTCAATAATTACCAATTAAAAATTTTTAAACATTTACATACATATGTATGTACATATGATACACAACCATTATTACACGGTCCATGTATTATGTAGATTATGTTATAAAATATAAATAAATGAAACAAATTACAAATTCATTGGTAATTCATATTTATCCTTTTTACATAGTACATACATACATATTTGTAATTTATTGTATTCAATTTGCTTTCATATATAATCGAATTATGTATTACTTTTGTGTTGTATATGATTTAGTAAATTTTCATTATTTTAATTAAATTGATTTTGGTATAGACATGAATGTATGAAAAAATTTAGAGTGGGAGTTCAAAATAGCAATAAAAAAAGTGAATTAAAGGGCGACAGAGAGATATAGAGAGAGAGAGAGAGAGTGATAGGGATATCTAATTTTAATTAAATAACGATATAATCATTATTAGCTAATTAAAGTTTTTTATTTATAAAAGCGTTTATTAATACTGTAGTATCAACTTTCTCTTTTTGCATTGTTTACATTTTAATTTTCAACAATATTAAGTATGAAAAATGAAAATGAAAATATTCAAATGAAAAATATTCAAAATAATGATAAAAAATTTGGTTAGATACAAAAAAATAGATAAAACGATAAATATATTCGGATACAGATAAAAACACTTCATAAAAGGATAATGATAATAATTTAAAATTCATATTTATTTATTATATTTTTCTTCTCTTCTATTATTTTTTTTTTTTTTGAAATTTGTATATCCTTTTAAATTTTATTCAAAATATCCATTTAATGGCACATACTAAATTCTAAATTTTTATCGATTTATTTTGTCTCAAATTTCATTTTCTCCTTTTACAAAAAATATGGCACTTTTTTTGTGTATTCAAAAATAGAAAAATCTCTTTTACTATAAGCAAATGGTATATATATAAGCATTAACGTATGCACATGTATATGAGTGTATTCCTTGAAGGCAAACATTTATGTTTCAACTATTTCTATACATAAAAGTACGAGTATATTATAGTCGAATACATATACTATCCTATATCCAAAAGTTTGAATTTATAAAAGAAAAATATAAACGATGACTAACGATGATATCGATTTAATATGAATATCAATTGGTTTGTGGGCCAATATAAATTTTCAATACACGCACACATTCATTCCATATACCGTACATCTATTGAATAGATTTATACGTATACAGTATAATACAAAATCCTGGATACTTTTCCAAAAAATTTTTGAATATAAATATACATTATATATTTGAACAGATACTATTGATTTTGACTACACAAAATAGCAGAGTATGAAAGTTAATTTCTCGATGTATACACAAGGATATATAATATGTATACTCGTAGATGTATGTTGAATACATTTCTTCGTAAGTATAAGTCAATTTTCTTTTTTTTTTTTTTATAATTATTATTATTACAATTATAAATCTAAATAAATTTCAAATAGCTCTGAGCAGTTATCCATATATTTTATTTCTTATTGTTGTTTTAGTTTTATCGTTTCCTTTTACTTTATTTCGTTTTATTTTTGTCTTCAAAAAAGTTTATTTTCACTTTAATTGTTTTATAAATATTGCTTTTTCTTTAATTTTATTTCATTATTTTTTTAATTGTGTATTTGAAAAGGATTTTCTTCTCTTTATAACTAATCAACTGATTATTTATATGAAAATTGAATAAGAGAATGATTATGGAAAATTTTTGAAAATTTTTCACTAAATTTTATGTAAACATAAACAAAAATGAAATACGTTGCCATTTTTATTTCCAAGAAATTTATTATAATCGCATTTCAATGTAAATATTTAATAATTTTTGCTGCTTATCTACACATGTTTACGATTCAATTTGATCCGAATTTTAAAATTTTTCTACGCTCTGCCATGTATCCAAACGAATGAAATAAATAAAATTAAAACAATAAGAAAAACAATTTAAGATTAATTTATAAAATTAAAACTAATTCCTTTTAAAGGAGCAAATAGCTATACAGAATCATATCATAAATTTTAATTAAATTGATTTTTTTCTTATGTTCTATATTTTCTACGTTTTATCCTATATTCTGTGTTTTTATTCGAAAATAAACGAACAGTAATGGAAAGCATTTCTTTTGTACCATAAAAAAAGTTAAAAAGAGCAAGGAAAACAAATACAAAAAATGTTGCTTTTTTCTTCGTTTTTTTTTTTGTAATAAAAGCTTTCATTATATTGTTTTTTTTTGCTTTTGTTTTATTTATTTTTACTATAAATACTTATTTATTATTGTATACTTATATGAAAGAAAAGGATTTGTTCTAAAGCAATGTTTAAGTATATACAATATTCAAGTAATGTGGATTGTTGAGGCAAAATGTTAAATGTGTGCTTGTGTATAATATTTCTGATTAAATTTCCATACACACACAGATAAAGGATTTATTAAAAAAATAAATTTTTGGTCAACCGAATATCCTAAGTCAGCTTTTTATTCGTTGAAAAAAATAACACACACATACACACATTCAAACGAAGTTGGTTGGTCAGTTGGTGTGTGAAAAGTCAAAATTAAAATAAATGATCCAGAATACAGTTAATCTGAATATTTGTGTGTACGTGTGTGTACTACAGAGATTTGTAAAAGTGATCTGAAAATACGAAAAAAACAATTGATAAAATAAAATAAAATATAACATCATTTTTTTTTATAAGCTCGTATGTGTATAATGTATGTCAAGAACATCAATGATTATTATTCGAAATTCGAGTAGTGGAATTTAATCTTTTGATTTATTTCGAAAAAATTAACTTTTTTTTTTTTGTTTTTTCTTAACGTATACCAAATTGAATTTTATTGATGTTACATGAATCCTCTCACATTAGTCAGTTTTTCTATCAGGATTTTATTAAATAATTCTTTTTCATTTTCTCGAAATAATATAATTTATTATTCGATCATGATTTACATTTTCCACATTACATACACACATAGTTAATTTATAGGTGGCTACAGAGTCAACATAGAGTGAATTGAGAATTAAATTGAAATGTCAGAGAATTTGTTTTCGTCATCTTTTTTTAATATTTTTTTTACAAGCAAAAAAAAAACAAATATTTAAATTTTAGTCACATGCATATACTTAATATAATAATAAAAGTCTAATATTATGTCCTTTTCACATGTTAATCCTAACATGAGATTTACGTTTACACTAAATCAAATTTATTAGATGAATTTTCTATATAAATTATGATTTTTTATGAAATTTCTTTTATTTTCTTGACCATTATTTTTGATCAATTTTGTCCAGATAAATTAGAAATGATTTGTGGTATATTAAATCAATATCAGAGTCTAAAAGTTTGAAAAAATATTCAAATTTTTTGAATAATAAATTATCATCTATATAATTTTTGCCGTGTGTATGAACAAAATGAAATCCTTTGTAGATTTGTTATTGTCAAAATGAATGAAATTACGGAATGAATTATATGATTTGTGTTCAACATTTAAAAGTTCACACTATATTGGCATAATAATAGCAGGCCTGAAACATTAGAAGATAGTGGAAAATATACAAAAACTGGAAAGTATAGTTTCCATGTAATTATGAGATACATGTATGTAGGTACATTTTAAATGAAAACCATTTAATTAAAAAAATCAATTTAAATATAATAAAATTAAAAGATATATTTAATTTTCTCATGTTTACAACACGTACGAAAAAGTAAAAAACAAAAATTTTGAATAAAATTTCCCTTATGTTCGATACGTTTGTGCATGTTTGCAATTATTATATATTTACAATGTACATACGTACAAAATAAAATTGAACATTTATAAATAGCTATTGGATGTAATACACACGGTTTTTTTTATTTTTATTGACGACATAATTATCACAATATTGCGAGTATTAAATATTGTAATTTAAATAAATTGAAATCATTTTAATTATTCTCTTTATCAATATACATTCATACGTATGTCCAACGTCCAATTTGGATGATGTACACGCGTATATAATTTTAATATTGATTGTAATTTCAATTTTGGACAAATATAAATAATACATAATAACAATGATAATAATAATAATAAAACATAATTATTATTATTTTAATCGAAATTATTGCATAATACACAGATAATGTATCAATTTTTTTTTTTTTTTTTTTTTTTGTAAATTTTTATTAACTAAATGGATTGAGTCATCGAAATTGTATGTACTTAAATTTTAACGGGAACAGCAACGACGACAAGTACATATATAGATACATCAATTACAAAAAAATAATTTATAACAATAATAAAAATAATAAAAAAAAAATTAAACATTTGTAATAATAATTTAATAATAATTAATTCGGATTGAATGTACAAACAGACAGAGTATACACCCACATTCAATGGAAAATATGTATGTATGTATATATTGAGAATGAGAAAAAAAAATGGATAAACAGATAAAATCATAATAAAATAATTTTTGTATTTAATTGGAATTGAACAGATTAAATAAATTTGTTAATAAGTCAAATGGAATTCATAAATTCATTTTTATTTTTTCATAATTATTTCAACGAAATGAATTATCATATATTATTGTTTATTGTGTAATTGTACATGTAAAATTTTTCAATATTCTTCAAAAAGAAAAATCCAAAAAGAAAAAGATCAGTTCAATGTGGTTCAATTTTTTAAATTCGAGAAAGAGCAATAATAATAATTCAAATTTTCGCCTTTGAGTATTCTTAATCCTATAATCCGCTATTATTGCATTCGAGAGTTCATTGACCACATTTGTCAAGTTCTTTCTAATATCATTTAAGTTCCTCTCTCATTCAAAGGCAACCGATGTTCATTCATTATAGTGGCAGTAGAGCAGTAGTAGTAGTATGAATTACACAATAATTGGGAACGGGCATAACCTCTTGTTATGAGCAGTTTTTGTTTTGCGTTTTACAAATTTCAGTATTTCATTTTTTTTTTTTGTTTTGGATTAGAAGTAAAAAAGCTATTAGGCTATTAGCAAAGATAAAATAATTGTTCTTTTCTCTTTTATTTAAAATACTGAATAAAATTATGAATACATCAAGTACTTTAAATAATATTCAATTAAAAAAAATTTTTTTTTGTATGATAAACACATTTCGAAAATATTTAATCAAAATTTGAATCTAAAATGTACAAAACACATGCATAACACCACAATAAAAGCAACAAAAAAAAAAAAAATGAAAACAAGTAAAAAAAAAAAAACAGAATTAAAACATTCAACCACTTAACCACTAAATAAAAATTTTTGCGTTGTTCGTTAAAAAACAAAGTCAATTTTTAATAATAAAATTAAATCGATTCCTGTTCATATATATTTTCATACATATAATCACATGTGTACACATTTATATTTGCATAATAAATATACGACTATATGTAATGAAATAAAATAACGTGTTTTATATTATATACATATTTTATATGGAGTGTATTTGCTCATTTACATCAACCGATACCAAATATTAAACAAAATATGTGTAATAAAAGCAATAACGAAAAAATACAAAACAAAAAAAAACGAAAAAAAAAGCATCAACCAATAAAGAAACGACAACAACAATTAACAATTGATTTATCCTCTTCAAATTTAAATAACCATAAAACGTGACATTTAATATCAATTCATTTTTGCATACACATACATGATTACACACACATAATAATAACACGTAGATATATACGTGTATTGTATATATTTAATCATTGATATGTCACTTCAATTTTGTTTCATATTTTTTTTTTTTTTCATTATTATTTATATTAATATACATTTTTGTAAATTCATTTACACATTAAAAAAGCATACAATATATATAAGTATAAAACATTATTTGTGTTTGTATTGACTTTACCCGATATATTATAAAAATATGTGTTTGAAATATTAAAAATGAAAAAAGAAGAAGATAAATAAAAAATAAATAAATATTAAAAAATAAAAATATGTGAAAAAAAATTAAATTAATTTTTGATGTTCATTGATAAAACGACAAATGAGAAAAAAAAAGTAACAAGAATTTTTTATTTTTTTAAATTTTTTTTTTTAAAATTTTTTCCTTCTGTGTTGTATACTGTATGACTTTTTTTATTCTAGTTGTTCTTTGTTTTGTGTACTTTGTACTTTGTATTGTTTGTTAGCAACATATACATACATCACAATGTACACATAAGTACATATGTATGTATGTATTACGTATGCCGTATGGAATGGTAATCTAATATACAAAATGAAAATTTAATTTATTTTTATGCCGTTTTTAATTCCAGCTCATCAAAAATAATTTTATTTTTATTTATTTATAAATATTTTTTACATTTTTATTTTATATAATTTATTTTTTTTTTATGCTTTTGTGTCACACATGAGATGGAGATGTATCCATATACGAGTATAAACATCAAAGAAATTATGGAAATTGTAAGAGGGGATTCATTTCACAAAATACATATGTGAACATTTGCGTAATTCGAAAATCAAATGAATATTATATTAATATGAAAAAATATATATGAGTATATATTTCAAATGTACAGTATATATGTATATATATGAGTATAAATTTACACATGAAATGTATTTTATAATATTTGCGAATACTACTATGTGTAATCGTATACATAAAAATGTACGTAAGTACCAAAATTGAAAATGAATTTGAATACGCGTCATTACTTTAAATAATTTGAATAAATGATAACAAACAGATTTTATTATTATTTTATTTTCTGTATGTACGGTAAATACAGGTGGTGTACTCATCGGACAGTCTGCATTATACACGAGTACGTCGCAAAGATAAAAACATAAAAAAGTATAAGTATTTTAAATATGTACATACTCATATTAGTTCATTATTACATACAGACAAAATCAAATTTTTATACAAAACATCGTTCTACTGTAAATACGAGAAATGTAACATTTTTTCGATTTTTTAATATAGATAATATAGTAAACAGAATAAATATATATACGACTTCAATGTGAATAATGCTTACGTATTTCTGCCTTCTATTGAATGTGATTCAATAGTGTTCTAAATGAAAAAGTTTTGTCATTTTTATTTTGTTTAAAGATATGTAGGAAAATGTTCATGTTTCATTTTTAATTTTTTTTCTCCATTACTATATTCGCTGTTATTTTGTAAAATGAAAATTGAATCCTATTAAAAATAATCGTACACACATACACTTTTTAATACCTTTCATTTTAATTACAAATTACCATATGAATAGTACAACCTACTACAATACATACATATTACATAGGATACCATTTTTGAACAATAATTTAATTGAAAATTTCTATTGTCCTTGTTATATTTAATTTTTTACTTAGTGCAATGTGTGTAATTTGTATAAAGCATATAAAAATTTTTAATTATCATAAATCCACAAAAATAACAGGAAAATATTTTTTAACACAACGAAAAAAATACTAAAAATAAAAATAAAAAATAACAACAAGAAATATGAAGGCGAAAATAATGGAAATTTCCTTTCAAAAAACATTAACAAAAATCAAAAATCAAAGAATAAAATAATCACAGAGAAAGTGAAAGAGTGCGAGAGAGAGGAAATGAAAAGAAACCAACAAATATATCCCTCAAATATGTGAAAACTTTTACTCTATATATTATATGAATATCTATATTATTTGAATTTTTTTCTTCCTCTTTTTATTTTTTAATTTTTTCAATTTTTATTTCGTTTCATTCGTATACTGTTTTCGTTATTTTGTTACTTTATACAGAAATTTTTTCATTTGAAAAGATTTTTAATAAAAAATAAAAGAAAGAAATCCTGTTATTTTTGTTGTTGTTTTAAATGAAAAACTTTTGAATTTATTATATAATTTTTTTTTAGTGTAATTGAAATTAAATATTAATTCCATAAAACATCATGTTGTAAAAACTTTTTTATCCTTTGATCATTAAATTTAGATTAAAATAAATTAAAAAAAATGCTTTTTTGTTATTGTTGTTGATGTTTTTTTTTTTGCGATTTTGTTATGTGAAATATTTTCTTAATAATCAAATTTTGAAATAAATTATAAAATGAAAGAAAAAAAAAACAAAAAAAGGATAAAGTATGGAGAAAAGTTATATCTTCGGAAATATTTATTTTGATCTTATAGCATAGTTTGACTTTTTATGAAAGTATCTCATTTCTAAAGAATTATGAAAAATTTACAAAAATATTATACTAACTTGATATTTATATGAAATTTTAATGCGTTCTAATTTTAAAAGGATATTAGAGGACAAGAGTGCAGTAGAGTATGAAAATTTTTATATCTCATAAAAAATATATACTTCAATGTATACATAAGCAACTAACATAATATAAATTAAAATTATTTTCATATTTTATTTAATGGCGTTTTACACGTACCTACATAATATTGATATCATTATTATTTTTATCCTGAAAGTCATTTACGAGAAATTGTATCATATACACCCATAGTAATAAATTTTTATGTGTCTGAGAATCGAATCTCATGTCAAAATTATACCGCACTAAATCGATGGATAATTTTCAGGATTTAGTTTATTTTTCGTTTGTTTGTTTGTTAATTTGTTAGTCTGGTTCAGGACATAAATATTTTCCTTTCCAGTTTTCATTAAAAAAATATACATGTATTTTACATATTTATAGGAATAGTTATGAAGGAACATTATTATCATCGTGCTCCTTTGGGTGCGTATTTGTCAATTACATACCTAATATTGCTCATAAATATTTTGTTACCAGCACTCATAACATAATTCATTAAATTCTAGTGACAAATAAATTGCCTACAATGTTATTACAGGTGTTCGTTAATTTTGTAACGTTCGTACATGTATACATTTTAATATGACTACGTATAGCATGTAATATATGCTACATACGTGAGTATAAGTTAACGTACGATTATATGAATGAATTTCATTATTAAATTTTACTACACCCAAACCGTATACTATGACGATATTGTATTGATATTATCATCATAGCAACGAATATATCGTTGTATGATTTGTGGTAATGTTTAAATTATAGACCAGAATTTACCTATATTACAAATGTAGGAGACATGAGTATCTACAGGATAATTTCTGTAATAAAATTTAATGGTATTTGAAATGAATAACATCACACAAGTACTATTATAACATTTTCTTACTTTGTATCATATAATAACTTGTATGCCTGTCTAAACATTATACAAAATTATCCCGTAAACATTTTTCGATGATAACAATATTCAATTCAAAAAGTAAAAAAAATAAATTTAATGAATATGTATACTTGTGAAAATCATTTTATCCTTTTAATTAAACAATTATCAATCACAATCTTTTTTCGTTACTGAATATTTCAAAAAGAACAACAAAAAATGGTCTATTTATGTATGAGTATTTGTCTTCATCACCTGAACATTTCTAATTTCATTAAAAATCATCATTACGAGAAAACAAACAAAAAAAGGATACGCGTAAAAATGAGGGAAAAAAAGACAGAAAAAATGATTGATTACCTTTACCATTTTGTTTTTTCATCGAAAGGTTTTCTTTTTTTATCGAACTTTTTTTTTTATTTTGAATTTGATTTCATTTTTTTTGTTGTTGTCTAATGTATCCTTCAATAAGCAATCAATTAATGAACTTTTAAAACTGACATTATCTTTTGGTGTTATAATATGACAGGTTTTGTTTTTGTTTGTGTTCAATTAATTGTTTTTCGTGAGCAATTAGGTAATTTCCACCACCATGTTTTTAGGCTTTTCATTGTGACAATAATTAATCTTGTATTGCACACACTTTGACAGAGGTTTTGAAATTTATTTTTTATCAATTTTTTTATATTAAATTGAATAATTGTTCAAAATGAAATGAGAGGATTTTAAATCATTAACCTATAGAAAATTTCACTTAAACTCATAAAAATTTTTTTGTATAGTATCTATTCTCTACAAAATTGATTTTTGTTTCACATAACAAAAGATTTATACTTTCATATTTTTTAATAGAATCAAATTATGTAAAATTATGTTTTATATATTAATATTTTATTATACAAACGAACAAGCATCGTAAGTATTGAATAAAGCGTAAAAATCTAATTCACTCTACTCATCTATGTGCATATTAGTACAATGTTTCTGAACATTCAGTTTGAAAATATTCGAAATTCGATTTTAAAACAAAACTAAATAAAAAAGGACTAGTGGAAAATCTTCCACTCTTCAACTACACTGTTTATACATGATCTCTATCAAATATTCAGTGGCGGATTAATCCGATTAAACTCCTAAAAATTACTCGAATTTTCAAAATCATGATGTGTTACACAGCAGTACTTGTAACTAGCATAGCATATACTACAGATTCTGTTATAGTCAATGACCTCCACTGCTTCAGAGTCTGTTTGAAATAGAGGAAGAGGAGCAAGTATTAAATGTTAGTAGTTGAGTTTTCTCATTTGTCATGTACAATATGCGTATTCTACTGAGAGAGAAAATCAACATTTTCTGAAAAAGGAAAATACGAGTACATTTGATGATGTGTAGAATACTACTCTTACTATGTGTAAAATAAAGAAAGAAAAGCAAATGTAAAATGTTGCTAGATAGGTTTATGTTTTTGCCACCCTAAACAACCGCCTATGTTGCCTCTGCTTAAATCCAGCGTACAGAGGTTGATATAATTTTTCTGTTTCAATTTCAAATCTGATTTGAACTTTAAGAAAAAAAATTTCATTATAAAAGAGCAATTAAAAAAGTAACCTGATATATATTTAATATAAAAAATAAAAAAAAAAAATATATCAAAACAATAACAAATTTAATGAGAAGCAAAAGAAGAAACTACAAGAAAATTTAAACTTTTCCAATATGTACTTCACAAACTATCTACACATATAAATTTGTAAACTTTAAAATAAACATTACTCCTAAATTAGGATGTACGAATACCTTTCTTAATTTTATTGGATTTGTGCAAATCGTATGTACGAGTACAACTGTTGCTCTATACTAGTACTAGTAGTGTATACAAAATCTGTGATAGCATCTTTCTTTTTTGTTTTGTTTTGTAACCAAATAGAAAAAGTAAAATTTTTTAAGAAAATTTACAGTTTTATTGTTTAACCTACTTTATCAGTATGTTTTGGTTCATGAATTAAGATTAAGATTACTACACTACAATAGTTAATTTCATTTTATACAAGTATATGGATAGCAAATATAGAAACAATAAGTTATTGCAATTAAGATAATTCGATTTTATTTTTTAAATCAAAAAAGGTAAAAAAACAAAAGAGAATAGGAGAAAAGTAAACAAAATTTAGGACACAAAAATCTAGTATGTAATGTAGTATTAGTGTAAAAGTTATTTCAAATGTTTATTTATTTAAGTTGAATTCTGTTTCGAGTCACACAAAATATATTGCATTTTTCTATATTTTCTTTTACATTACTATACGTACGCGTATATGTCCATGTTCATTTATGTTACGTGTGTAGAGTTCATTTTCTACTCGTATATCTGAATAGTGTTCGGACGGTTTGCTTTTATGGTGCACTACATAATTGTAAATTTTTAAAAAAGCTGTTTTGTGATTCTTTATACGATTTGTATTTTAATAGATATAAATGGATGTCGTATATTTATGTATTTTAACAAATACATACGTACATACGTAAACAGAAAAATATGGTGATATGGTATGGTGTACGTTTGACCGGTGACAAATTTTTTTTCTGGTCTAATTTATTTTTTCGTTCTTATTCCTTTACAAAAAATTTTTTTACGTAAATTTTGTTATAACCAAATTGATGTTAAATTCAATATTTTTACATTCCTAGACATCACCGTAATGAATTTTAAGTAAAAATTGTATGATGTTTATAAAAATAAGTATTGTAGGTCATAAATTGAATTTGCGAAAATGTGAATTTATTTTTTTTTCTTTTGCTGATTTATTTAATTAATGCACAAATGAAAAATTACATAATATTCTTTCAGGTATGTATGTATGTATGTATTATATTTTTTATCCAGATAAATATGAAACTACATATATAAAATACTCTTTTATAATGAATGTGTAGTGGAATTGGTACAGATTCTATTATTATTTTTTTTAGGCAGTCATGAGCATAATATATGAGCATCACATTTCATTGGATATCCTGCTTTACATACATTATATGCTGTGCACGAATATACAAAAGGAATAATAAATTAAGAAAAAATAAATTTTAACACTTAAATTCATACGGAATACACTCGCACTCGTATGAAATGAAAACAAAAAATAAATGTTGTCCTGTCCGGTATTCTACGTTGTACGATTACTTACACTTGGTACATATTAACTTCCTGAAATGAAATTTTTTTTGCTTTTATTTTTATTTTTAAATAACATCACTGTGAGTTTTTTTTCGAGGCAGTTTATTTTTTTTTTGTTTTGTTCATGCTATACATTAGTAGTTATATTTCATTTAAATTATGACCTACATCTAGGTAATACAAAAATATGAACGAGTACATCAGTACAGAATTTTTAAATTGTCTCTCTAGTTCGTATTCTGTTCTCTTATTACGTATTTTTTATATGAAAAAAACAGGACAAAAAAAAATTAACATTTCAAAAATTATTGCATCCAATTCAAGGATTATCTCATTTATGTAGGTACATTATACTTTCCTTTTTGGTATATTTTTTATTTTTTTTCATTTTGTTAAATTTAAATTTACACTATATAAAATTTATTAAATGAACTGCAATAATTTTTATTATATTAACAGATATAACATTTTCCTTCTTTTTACCATTCGTTAAAATATGAATTTATGTACACTATACGTACACAGATATAGGATATGAAACGAAACGATTATAGATTGTAGTAAAGCGCTTGTTGATGAACTTTATTACATTTATATAATGTACTCGTGTAAATAATTATTAAATATGAAAAATGAATTGTATTTCCATGAATGGTACTACTGCAAGGATTATTTAAATATTTTATTATTTATACATTTAAGATATAATTATTATCATTGAAAATAAATCAGAAAATAACAAAACAAAAAAAAATGTTAATTATTGACCTTTATAAAAAAAAATTGTTCAGAGTAAAAAAAAAACACATAAGAGAGCAATACCAGAATGAGTTAATGTATGAGATAAATACTTCAATGGAAAAAATATATTAACTTAAAAAAAAAACTGTAGATAATCCATAATGATATTACCGTAATATTCATTAAATTTATTATCCTTTGTTCTGTGAAAATATTTACTTTTTTGTATTTCTTTTTTTTAAATTTGATGTAATTACTTTTCCTGTGTATAAGTAAATCCTATTTCTTCCTTCATAAATAACTCCTCTACCCATACACATACATGAATGTACACACGTGGTATGCAAAATTAATTTAACGAATCAAAATTAACATACGAAGACAAACATATTAAGTAAATTTTATCCTTAAATTCGAGCATCAATGAAGTCAATAATGATTCAAGGTAATTTTACATAAAATTTTTTCGAAATTAATTTTATTTTCTGAAGAACACTGTTTAGATGTTGTCAAGGATAAATTAATGTAACGTTTATTTTTCAGCAAAATATGTATCATGTAGTCTTAGATAAATAATAAAATAAAATAATCGTGATTTACATTTCAATTTGATCAGATGAAAAATAAATTTCGAAAATATTTGCATTCTTCTATTATACTCGATGTCTACATATTTGTATAATAGATACATATACTTAGTTGAAAAATCGAAGAAGTAAATGAATCGGAAAAAAAATTTACGTACGATTATGTTTGTATACATACAAATAGATAAACTGTCTGTCTAGGTATGTATATGCGAAAAATTGAATAAATTCGCAATTTCGTTTATGCCTTTACTTTTTTTTTTTTCAATTTGTCAAAAATGTAAATTTGAATAAATGTAAACGTAAATACAGAGTACACATATTCGTAAATTGCGATTTTGCCATTGATACGAAACAGTTTAGGAAAACAATATCAGAAAAAAAATTTTTGTTCAAAATTGTAACGAACCGAAAATGTTTGTAAATTTTCTTTTGCATAAATTGATATGTTGTTGTCGAATATACGGTAAATACAATTTTATGCGCGAAAGCATATTAGATGCAGCAAAAAATAAAACAAAAAATAAATAGTAAAAAAAAAAAAACAACAGCAACAACAACATAGAAGAAAACAAATTTTTTCTATCTTTATTTATTTTTGTGTGCTTTGTTTTTAAAAGATGTATTATTTCATCCGTAAAATACATTTTCATAAAACATGTGCATCTACTCACAGTTGAAATAATAACAATAATACACGAGTATAAAAGTATAAATGTATATACAGTGTTCTTAATCTTATTTCCTTTTACAGGAATTACAAATTTCATTCGTGCATAAATCAAAATAATAAAAATGAAAATTTTACTACTAAGAAAAAACAATACAAAAATATCCTTAATAACAAAACGTATGTATACCTACTGTTATATAGAAATATAAAACTGTCGTTACTTTTATTATTACATATTATTAATAATTTGTTTTTGAAATTCATATATAAATAATACCATGAGTGTCGCAATTAATTTGAAAATAATCTCAAACAAATGGTGAGATTTATCTAACATTGACATATTATAGGGATAATGTATGTAGGTACATAATATGATATGATGGAATATTTTTCATTTCCAATTTTGATTTTGCTATTTTATGACTCATTATTATTTACATGTTCATTTTTTTCTGTAATAATAATTACGTGTTAATAATTTTTTAATGTATGCACTATAATAAGTTATATGATTGTCATTCTTAATATTTTTCAATATCACTGTGACATGTTCCAGACAATCTATTTTTAATATACTATCCACAATGTATGTAATGTACATACGCATATTATGTATGTTGTTTATTTTTACGACTGCAATTTATAAAAAAATTACATTTGTACCTAAACCTACTGTGTCTACATGGTGTGAAGTTGGAAGGAAAAAATAATTTTCTCTTCCCAATACCGAATACTATGTAACTACAATATATATAAGTGTTTGGTTTGCTATAAGACCATACCTACATATGTATACGCGTTATGAAAATTTAAAAATCTTATGTAAACGTATTAAGTAAACAATATAAAGTTTTTCACTATATAGTGTATATAATCCACACACGAGTATTATTTTTATTGATTTCATGGTGTTTTTTTTTTAAGTTTTAAAAATATAAAAATATAAATAAAAATACATATGAAGAAAATAAAGCTGGAAATAGAATAAACGAGAATTAAAGTTTTAATGTCAATAACAGTAGTGTATCCAATATACGATCGAATAAATTTTAGAAAAAAAATCTTCATGAATATACAAGAACCCATATATACTACTAGTACATTGTTAGATATTAGCACATTCTATTTGATTTCTTCTCAGGATTGAGGATTCTTATCCGTATATTTATGTGTAAACATTATAGAACAGATAAAAACTTCGATGAGAAAACAGCACGTATCCACCAGATACAGTGATATGTATGAATCCATCCTTATATATTTTGTTTAAATATTTCTTGTTATTTCTATTTGTTGTTTCACATTTCACTATATACTGTGTGGTTTTCAAACATATCACACAATCATCTTATGTTTGTCATATTGAGGTTAAAAAATAAAATAAAATAAACAAAAAATAAGTAACTGACAACATTTTCATAAATTATTATTTTTAATATTTTTCCTAATATCCGTATGATACACATATGAATTGATACGAGTAATAAAAATAAAATATGCAAGTTATTTTTTCAAAAATCCTATTTAAATGTCCTTAATATAAAATTGTCGTCGCACATTGTGTTAATGTGAACCTCAAATGAAACATTTTGATATACTTTCATTCATATATGGATATTATTGTAAATATAGAAAATCTTTATAAGGATATTTAATTTTATTTGCCTTTTTTTTCGAAATCTATTTAACAGTCTTTTAGGTTTCCTTTTTTTATTAAGGAACAGAATACACAAATATACGAAGTATGTACATATATGCAAATACTGTATATGGAAGAGACTCCTAGATAAAGTATGATTTAAACTTTTAAATAGACACAATTGGGTAATTATCATACGTTTTGAAAAATACATTTTACATTAAAACAAATCTACAAAATGTGTGATTGTATATATGTGTGCATAATAAAAATAATAAGAAGACGAGTATTTCAAAATTATTTTATTTGCATATCGTATAGACTTAAGTACTTTGATTTGAAAAGTTTTCATTTTAAATTGTCTACTTATTTAGTATCCATTTTAACCACTTAAACTTAAGAATACCCCCATTACGAAATGGTTGGACTAATGTGTGTGTGTTTGTGCGTTCGGTGTATGGTTTCAAAAACTTTTCTTAAAATATGTATAATAATATATTTATATACTTATATATACGTGTATGTTTGGCATGCCATACATTTATGGGGATATATAAGTATATCCACTTAACAACATACATACATACATACATACATTTCAGATAATATATACATTTATCTTTAAATTTGCTATTTTATTTTTTGTCATAAAACCAAACTAGAAAATACTTTATGGCGATGACACTTAATGAAATGTTCTATACTAGATTATACTCAATAGTGTCAGTCTTTATATATACGTACATATGTATGTATGTACATATACGTCTATATAGCCAGCTAGCTAGAGCTACAGCAAGCTACAGTGACTTTGAAACATTAAAAAAATATGCCAGTTGAAAATTTGCAAAAAAAGTAATAAAAGTTTATAGAGTAAAATTAGAGCTTTGAGTATATTTAATTTTCATAATGGGATAAAGATTACGATAACATAATATATGATATGTATATTTATCATTCATTATATTCTTTTTATATTTCTACATATTAAATCGATTTTTTTTTCTTTAGATAAGAAAAAAGTCTTAAGTTTTTTTTTTTTCATTAGAAAATAATATCTTTGATATTCATACATATAAAGAACATCAGATTTTCCTTTGATATCAAAAGAAAATTCGCCATATTAATCGTAAAAAGATAAATTCTGAATAAAAAACATAACTTTGATGCGGTTTTATAATTTAATTAATACGACTTGATTTTATACACTTCAGGTGCTAAAAATATATCAAACAAAAGTGAAATAGAAATATGAACTTTTGATAATGCTTTCAGGATATAAGATTTTAAATAAGGAAATCTGAAAAATCATAACATTTTAACATTTAAGTTTTCTAAATAAATTTTCGTTATATAATGTGTGTGTGTTGGAAGATAATTACATAAGCAAAAATTTCTTCATGTATAAACGAAATTTTATAAACAAAAACTTTTCAAATCTTCTCATTCGAATGTAAAGTTCTCCTTAAAAATCCACATTATGCACAAATACTAGTATTCGTAATGTAAATTAATTTTATTACATGCAATTATTTTTAAGCTTCGTTTAAGTTAATGAAATTTCACTTACTTGCCACTATTGTTGCATGGTTGCATTTTATCCATCAGGTTTGTAAGTAACTATTCTTAATGAAATGTGAAAGACGCTGGAAGAATAACATATTTTTCAAAATCTTCACAAGCCATTTAACAATTTTATTATTGCTGTGTTGAAATTATTTATGATCCTTTCGACAGTATAGACTGATCATATAGTTTCTAATTACACAACTTCACTGATCACATTATTAGTTATGAGAAAAATGATGTAACATAAAAATTTCAATCAGAAAATAATAATGAAGTGTGAAAAAAGCAAAATAATATCTAAAAATTCCATCTGCAATATAAAAATTTAAACGAATAAAAAATATGAAGATTCAGTTAATGAAATTCATTGAATGGTTTATATCAAATTAAATAAACATTTATAATTTGAATTCTAAAGTGCTACATAACTATATGCTATAAGGCATTTTGACACTCCTATATTAAAACTGTATCTAAAAAATTTTCATTTGAAACGTTCTTTTATCATCACATGCCTGTTTTATTCATCATTTAGAAAAGAAAAGAAAAAAAAAATCTATGGCAATGAAGATACAAGAAACAAACCAAAAAACAATTTGGATCATCTCCGTGATGATCTCTAAATAATATATTTTCATCTCTTTATAAAAGAAAACCATTTTGAAAAAAAAAAGATGAAAATGAAAAAAAAAAATTAAACTGAACAATTGAAGTGACTTCTTTATTCAAGAT
Organism: Villa cingulata; assembly: GCA_951394055.1. Lineage (NCBI taxonomy): Eukaryota > Metazoa > Arthropoda > Insecta > Diptera > Bombyliidae > Villa > Villa cingulata. The sequence goes on from OX596018.1 coordinate 7,332,263, forward strand.
CCAAGACAATAATAAAATAACGATATGTGGCTGGCATTGAGAAAATAAAACTTTTATAATAATAATTTTTGTACAGTACCGTATACAACATATAAATAAGCACATATCTATGTATAAGTTTGTTTCTGTATATAGCTACATTCTGTATTATATTTACTCGTACTTCATTTCAATATATGATATAATCCAATTGTCACAAAATAGTCACGACTTTTATCAAAAAGCGCGGTTATTATCTATACCATCTATTATATCTATTCGAAATAAAAAAAAATTATCCTTTTTGTTTTTTATTGTTATGTAGTAGCTAAAATCGTGAAATTTTTCTTACAAAAATATATATAAGAACAAAAAAATAATAAAAATAATAAAAGAAAAATGAAATAAAATTTTCTTAAAGTTCTCAATTGTCAACATAGGATCTTTAAGTTTCTGTTTCTGTTCATTTCTGATTTTCTTATATACATTTTTGTCTTCTAATTTTCAACCTTATTCAAAGATGACAGGTAATATTTTTTGTATTCATGATTAAATTTAACGGTTCTGGTGATACCTATACACACTCTTACACATATTTATCTATCTATTAGAACATATACATATAAATAGATATGTATATAACAATAAAAAAAAAACATATTTGAAATTTAAAACTTTAAACTGCTAATAATATTTACCTAACCTCCTATATAGTATATACACCAAAGTACCTATGTGTTTGCTGTAAAGAGTTTTTATGTAAATATTCATTATGTGCATACACGAGAGTATATTAAACATGAAAAAATAAATACATTTTAAGTAAAAATAGATTAAAATATGTGATATGTACGTGTATTGTTAAATTGTGCATGTATTGTAATATATGCAGTTCAGTTCAGATATGGTAGTAGAATTATGTATAGTGAGTACACAAATTAAAATTGAAAACAGTAAACAATTATCATGTTGAACGGTTGAATACTCTTCAAAAAGTGGTTTTGCACTTAAAATTTGATTATCTTCATTAATTTTATTGTTTCGGTTATACCTACTGGTATTTTATTTATGTTTTAATCTTCTTCTTTTTAATTTTATTTTTCTTAGTTTTATTTATATTTTACCACTATGGTAAAGTACAAAGTATACCTACATATAAAATGTGTAATTTATATATAATAATTTTCTAAGTGTGTACTTTACTTATTCAAATGAATATAAAATGTACTTATTGTTCTTATTCTTATGCATACTTATTGTACTTCTATATACTACTTCTATATGTATTTATGTGTTTGTATAGTTACACTTGAAAAGATACTATTTATCAAATAATATAAAATAATGATTTCTTGCACAATTATTTTCAATGTATATTAAATGCAAAATGAGAAAATAATGGTCAATAATATAAAAGCCCCTGAGTATTTATACATATAAGTTTGTACAATTATTTACATTACTACTTTTATATATGTACATACATGTAGGACCATATGCTATATAGCATATTCGTATATAAATTTGTTTTATTATCAGAATTGATTTTGCTCTAAAAACAGACAATTAAATAAATACAATCTATCTATCTATATCTTTACATATTTATATATGTAGATACGAGTGTATAAGTATGAATTTCTAAACTTTTGCATTTCATTTCATTTCTTTTTATTTACAAATAAATCCGATTGAATAAATCTTAAAATTTTTTACATTTTGCTTACATATTTGTGTTCTTCATTAAATACTCATGTTTGATTTTAAAAAATTCAGCAAGCGATATTCATATATGTATTTTAAAATGCAAGTAAATTATAAATGCAAAATAATATTTTCAAATGCATCTTATCATTGTAAATGTCAAATGTTCTTAGATAAAAGTTATGGTCGAGTATCCTTGCAAAAAATATGTATATAATGGTTAATGAATAATAATCAGACACTCTTTTCTTCGAATGTTTTTTATTTGATTTTTAGTGAATTAACTGAATTTGTACTTTGAAAAATTTCAAAATTAAATCTAGATATCTGTCATATAGTTTTTATAGTGTTTATGTTTTCAAACTTTGTTATTAAGACACACAAAAATATAACATTTTTTCTTTCGTTTTATTTTTATTTTGTTTAAAATACGCATCACAAATTAACGACACTTTGCATACTATCTGTATAAGTCTAGTAACGTGTGTGTGGTCCCCTAATCATTTTGATTCTTTAATTAGGGGGCATCTTTTAAAAAATTGTTTATGGAAAACATTACATAACATAAATTTTTCGTTTTATTTTCTTCTCTAATTAGTTGAACAATTTAAAAATTGTTCTAACAAGAAAATATATACGAACAATATTAACGATAATACTTACAAACGACAAAAAATTTTTTGTGAATGAGAGTAGAATTACAGAATGCATTATAAATATATATTCTCCCTTAATTATCAAATGACACCACAGATATTTTTATTTGATTTATTTAATTATTAGTAGAACTATAAACAATATTTTTGGTTAGATGAAATAGAATCAGAATGCATGAAGATATAATTTATTGTTGCTATCATATGAAAATATATTTTTTTTTTTAAATTTTTAAAATATGATAACGATAAATAACGTAAATTTTTTACCTCTTCCGTTCCACAGACAATTAATCTATTAAATTATTATAAAGAACACCATTTTATTTTTATATTGTTATTGTTATTTTTCTTAGTAACTATTTCGTTTTGTAAACATACGATGAGGATCATCGCGTGAATTCAATTTTCTTATGCACAGAAAAATTTGAAAAAGGCTTTTTAATGAGTCTGATTAATCGAAGAAAAACGAGGTGATGAAGTGATTTTCAGGAAATTTTAATTCACATTTCATCTTTTTTTTTTAGTTTATTTCTTATTAAAATTAAATTAAAATTAAAACTAGCATAAATATAGGAAATTCCTATATACTCATATATACAGAATTTAAACAAGTAGCAGTATAGTACCAACGCGTAGCGTAGTGTATTATGGTATTATCTTGTATACTATGGTGTATATCCAACATCATCTCATTTTATAATCGCATTTACATGAATTTAAAGAGATAATCTACATGTTGTGTACATACCAACATATACTAGTACCTATACTTTTTTATTTATTTACATATTTATTTATTATTTTTTTTTACTTATATGTTATTATATTGCACTACCTTAATTGCTATTTTACATTAACGATAATGCACTTAAAATGAATATGGAATGGATGCATTAAGAGCATAAGAACTCTACGTTATTTACGTTTTGTTGTAAAAACATATAAGAAATAAGGTGTCTGTGTCTCTTTTACTATACGTGATTATGTACTTGTAAACAGCCAGATAGAGTATGTACATACATGTTGTGTATATTTATTACATTTTCTATCTTCATAATAATTCTATTTGTGAATATTAAAACATACATTATCTCATTGAACATGTACACAAAACATACATTCATACATATATATAAAATACAATGTACTACCGTACTACATACATAAATTACGAACATGGATCGAATGAAATTTTAAAGATATTTTAAATGGTATCATCTTTCAAACGAAATTATTTCGATACCTACGTAGATGCATATACGTATGTATGTATGTATTTTTTGTAGAATAAATAATAATATATTTTTTAAAAAAAAAAATTGACAGGATACATTCGTTATAAAATATTCCATTTATTTTCATTCCTTTTTCCAATTTTTTTATAAATTTTTTTTTAATTTTTTTGTCAAACATTATTTTATTATTCGTCCTGTTAAATTTGACAACTAATAAAACATAGCAGTCATATGTACTCGTATAATTTTGATGACCGATATCAAAATAAAATACTCGTACGTACATATGTACATACATATTTGTGTGTCCTGATGTACGAATGTATCGCATCATATGTGTGCTGTTATATTATTCGCATAGAAAATTTTTGTTTTTTTTTTTTTTAATGTAAAATAAAATCAAATTCATTTTATAATAATATTTTTGTTGAACATTTCTTGTGTTTTGTTCCATAAAATTTTGATTTATTTGACATAAAAACTAGAAATTGATGAAAATATTTTTATTTTTCACTAGATATTTTATTTTTATTATTAATTTTTATGTTGTTTTCATTTCGATTTAACAGTGTAAAAACATCTGTTTTGTATCCCAAAAAACAAAACCGCATCGATTGTGTCAGAAAAGTCAGACATAATTTGTGGCTTATCAAATTAGACACCAAAACAGAGAAAGAAAAATATAAAAATATTCATCCCTATTTTTTTTTTGTGCGTGTTTTGCATGTTCATCATCATATGTCCATCAGCATATATAGAGTCTAGGCTAGGTGTCAAATTTTTCATACATGAATAATTGAAAATATTTTTGAAATAACAAGAAAATGAATATTTTCCTTGATGTGTGTGTGTTCTAAGTTTTTTTTTTCCTGCGAGTAGATAAGTAGTAAAGTCAAATGTAAACGCAATGATGCGTTAAAGTTTTCTCTTCCTTGTTTAAAATGTGTAAATACAAGAATAATAAAACTATGTTTAAGGAAAGAAAGTAACACATTAAAATATTTTTACAGTAGACAAATTCAGATTAATTTTATGAGATTTCTTTATCGTTAAATATTATGTGAGGATGCATAAACATAAAAAGATTAAATAATAGTTTTTGTTTTCTTAAAAAAAAATGTTCTACCATTTATTGCTTAATATGTATTCGTTGTATCCTGTCTGTCTGATGCTATATATTTAATCAAAAGGAATTAGTGTATTAAAAATAAAATGTTTTGCATTAACTAAAATCAAAAAAAGGCAAGTGTCTTATAAAAATGCTTTAGTGTTTTTTTTTTATTTTTATTTGAAAAATGACGCCTTCATAAGAATGCAAATAAAATTACATGTTATTTTGTCCACATACACACATGAATGACAAACATATTAACAGTAGCAGTACAGAAAAAAGGATTTAACTTAACAGAATTACTGCTGACTTTTACGATTCATTTTATGAGAAGCGTTTTATTTGTTGAAAAACTTTGAGTAGTTAAAACTCTCTTTTCTGTGTAATTTTTTCTTTCTATTCATTTTTAAATACTATAGTATTTCAGTATTCTGTCTGCGTTAGCATTTACAACAATTTAGATATTTTAGTTATTAAGTAATCCTTTTAAAATTTAATTTAAAAGTTGAACAAATAAATATGTGTTTCAATTAGATATAATTTATATTACGTAAATGTGTACGCAGCGCCGGTTTTAGCATCTTGGGCGCTCGGTACCATTCTAAACTTATCGTCCTCAAAGTTGAAACTTTAATTTGATTTTTTTATTCTAACAGGACAAAATTTCAATTCTATATATGTTTGTAGTGAAAAAATTACATCCTTTTCACGTCATCCAAGAGATAGGATTATATCTCTTTCTACATCTCAAATGCTCAAGAGTTTAATAATGATCATGTTTGTTTTCAAATAAAAATATACATAGGTCAAAACATATTTATCGGTTTTTCTTTTATACACGAAACTTGTTTCAATCTAAACTTCTTCTTTGTACTTGCCTATACTACATTGTAGGTTAGATATGGATGGCTATTTGTGCATATCATTTTAGTATTTTGACATTTATTCTGTCCTTATTTGTGTCCCCAAGATTTGGCCTTCGATTTTAGTGAATCATTTCAACCTATAAAAGAACCGGGTCTGTTTGTTCGTACACAAATTGTTAGCTAAACAATTTCATTAATTAAAATGTAATGAAAAAAAAAACTTTATTTTTTAAATGAAAAAATAATAAAAATGTGAAATCATTTTAAATCCTTATAAATTATGAAATTTTTAAAAATTTCATTTAATGAAATTTTGTAATCTACGCAGGAATGTATACATTATATAGAGAAATGTATACGTTAAATAATATTCATGCAAAATAATAATCGTAATATTATTTAATGAAAAACAATTAAATGTGAAAAGGATATAAACGAATACAAAACAATAAAAAATATTATATACGAGTGGTATATACTCGTATTTTTCAATATTTATAAAATTTTTCATAATGCATTAGTTAATGAGGACAAAAATAATGAAAAATATGAAAAATTTAAAAAACAAAATAAAAATCTGAATTGTTCTTTTCATAAATTTTTAATTAAATATATAATATGATTTTTTTTTTAATTTTAAATACGAGTCGAGTAGGAGTATATGTATACTATATACTATGTATTTTAATTATCACTTTACAAAATTAATTGAAAAATTCATGTAATTCTTTTTTTTTTATGTACTCGGGACTATTTTCGTTTTTGTTCACGTAATATAACAGATCGAATTTTATTGGCTTTTTAAAAAAAAAATTTTTTTTAAATAGTAATGCTTTTAACAACGGAAATACTCCTCGTATATCATATAGATAAAATGTTTCATAAATGAATTATTAACAAAGGATATTAATATGCATGTATGTGTATGTATGCGTTACTCGTAAAAATATTTTAGTATGAACATTTTTATCGCGAATAAAATTTTATATTTCATTTTACTTTAGAAAAAATGTGTGCATTTACACAAAGTGAACGTGTAAAATGATCCAGTAAGTACTTGTATCTTGTTACAATAAAGCACTTTCAAGTATATGTACGTGTAAAAGTGTAGAGATTGTGATAAATGTTTTCGTTCATATTAATTTACTCATACAATAGACAAATAATATGAAAATTTGATATTAAGTATATATCTATGCCCATACCCATAAATGTTAACAATCAAATTGTCAAAGTAATTCAAGGTCTTCTTCAGTTATTAATTTGATCATTTTCTATGATTATGATTATCTTTTAAGAATCGTAAGTATTTATCTAAATTGTTAGATTTCATTTTGTCCTCATCATTCAAAAATTCAAAAGTTTACGATGATTGGCTGTAATGTATATCTATACAATTCAATGCACACATATTCAACTAGATAATCACATAATGACAATTACTAAAATATAAAAATGTGTATATTATACAATGTAAACAAAATTTCAAATGCCTTATTAATTTCGATTTATCTATAAAATTATTCAAGTATATTTTGTATAACATTCAAGGTAAAATTTATCTTTAGTATAATTATTTTGTATCTCATTTATTTGTTGTTCGACATATATATGTATATACGCATAAATTTACATGCACGTACATATTATTTCAATTATATAACATTACTTCTAAATATGTGCATCAAATAATGTGTATACATGTGCAATACCTACTCGTGTATATACATATTTACAATCTTCTATTATGTACAAATTTCAAAACGTAAATTACATAAATTGATTCCCTTAATTATATTCAGTATGTGTCATACAGAGGTACACCATAATCTCATGAGAGATTTTTCAAATATGGACACATTCAACATTCATCAAATTTTCAAAGATTGGCTTTCAATTAATTCAATTAAATATATGTATATTATGTGCACATATGCTTATACAAAACTATAGTTACCGTAAGTGTTAAAGTGTGTTATCTATGTGTGAGAATATTTTCATGTGTGTAAGTATTTTTGAGGGTTTCAATCGATAAATGTACAGATTTTTGATTTGATTTTTATTTTATTTTCACTTTTAAATTACTTTTGATTTAAACGTATACATTCACATTATTTATCATGTTCAGAAATTTTATTATTAACCATAATATTAAATGTATTTAAACGCAATTCAATATGTAACTGCTCTTCAAAATGCTGAATGTAAACACTTACGGATAAATATATACTCGTAAATGTACGACGACGATAATAATGTATGTGTTACATATATTTGAATAATTAATGAGAATGAATTAAAAATGTGAATATCTTTGTAAAAGTACATATTTCAATGGATTTAATGTTTGATTTGATCGGGTATGAAATGATAATTGATTTTCTGTTGTTGTTTTGTTTACTTTTTAATAATATTGTCGTTTTATTTCTTTGTATGGTAATGAGTTTCCTGTATATATAATGTATGTACCTTTGACAATATTTAAACCGCTGTATGCTATTCGTGCTTATAAGTGGTATAAGCTAATTAATAATGCACAATTACTATTGAGATATTGGTCTTATTGGATTAGAAGAAAATTAGAAAATAAACATTTATAAACAGTATGCTATTAGTCCTTGGATACGTGTACACAGTCATTGAAATTAATTTACTCATAAAGCATATGTAAACGAATAAAGAATAAACAGTTGTGTGAAACATATATATAGAAAAAAAATTAAAACAATAAATTAAATTTTATTCATTTTCTATTTTCAAATCTAACAAAATCTAATATTATATTTGAAAATAATTTCTAAGATTTATTTCTTTTTTTTTTCATATTGTTTCTTAAATATGCATTTGTTCGTATACATAGAGCAATGGAAAGTCATAGAATTTAAAATTGTAAATCCTGTATTGCATTATCTAAGGATAGAGGAAGAAAAATAAAATGAACAATAACTGAATGAAATCAAAAGTGCGCATAAATCCTTTAGATTGTAAATGTGGTTTATATTCTATTATAGTTTTCTTATTATATAATATAATATTACACATACAGAGCATTCGTAGCTACATTCTTTTTTTATCAAATAAAATACATTTCTAGTTAGTTATTTTTAGTATGTTTTTGTGCTTGTATTATTGTTCTTCTTATTTTTTTCAATGCTCGTATTTCCACTAAGTTATATAAATTTAAAAATAAAAAAATTAAAAAAGATAAATAAAATGAAATAAAAATCTCATATTATAAAAATGAAAGATTTATGATCTATACGTTTGATTTAAAAGCTACGAGATATGAATCTAAAACTCAATTTTTGCTTCATATAAAATTTTTATTTATATTTGTTATATGTATTTATGAATTTATACATATTTATTTATTTATTTATTTATTTATTTTTTTTTTTCTATTTCTATTTTCATTTATCTTTTGTTCGTTTAACAACGCATACATTATACACTCTTTATTATATGGATAAACAAAAATATTTTCATTTTCAACAAAAATAATCTTCATATGTTATATGACTCTGATACGTGCATGCAATGTTATTTATTCAACTTTTATGAAAAATAAAAATAAAAAATAACTATATATACATATGTGGTGAATAAGCAAACTTATAAATACTATACATATGTATTTGAAAGTGAATACAAAATATATTTTATTCAGATATGTATGTAAATATTCGCATGTAAGCAATCACAATCTAGAATCCATGTATGTATGTACATATTTTGAATATGTATATGTCTTCGATATGTATGTAGTACATGTCTGAATGTTTGTCTGGTTTTATATGACATTATACTCGTAAATATGTGAACACATATGTATGTAAAAAAAAATATACATAGAAAAATAAGATACATACTTGATTAAATTTGGATCCTTTTCGTTAAATTTGCAAACAAATATAAAAATGTCTGCATACAAATTAGAATGTTAAAATGGTGATAAATCAAATTATTATATGTGATATTATTTAGAATTTTTATTTGGGTTTTATTGTCGGTATATGTGTACGTTTAGATTTAAATGTATACGAATGTGCATCTATATGTTTTGCAAAGTATTGTTATAAATAGTTGATATTTATTTTTGTAATAAAATTTTAAATCCTTTCATAATTTTACTGAAAATCTATCTGCGAGTATTCAAATTGCAAATGAACAAAAAAAAAAAAATGAATACATATTCATCGATAGTGAAATGAAAACGTAATGATGAATAGACAGACTCTTACTCCTGCTTCATACTCGTACTGTACGAGAGATAATTCTAATTGGAAGTAAAAGTTATCAACCCCTGCTATTTAGTACCGGCCTACCGGTTACAATTACAACTTTTTACTATCAGCATTATATGTATAAAGAAGTGTACTTCTCTTCTCGAAAATGAAAATTTTTAATTATGAATGGACGACTCCTATATAAGAGTTGCTACCATTATACACTATACACTAATATATACACCAATATTCTGTGCTGTTACTCTAGTACTAGATACTAAGTATATCTGTGGTACTGTGGTACTAAAAACTGTGTATACTGGTACTGTGGTGTACTCGGCTACCATTGACCTTGCTTCTCCTACTTACTTTATGCATGCAAATTTTTTATTCTTGTTCTCTATCTCTACCTCTCTCTCCTAAAAATAGGATGGTATTTGTATATCCTTTAATGAAATTTTACAACAAGCAATAACAAGAAATAAAAAAATAACTTTTTACACAGTATGTATATGATGCGTATCGTTACTTTTATTTTCGATTAACGCTTCAATGAATTTAAATGAAAGGAAAAACGTTAACATCAAGTACCCGTATATTTTTTAATTATTATTTAATATTTAATTATACACATGTAATCTATACTTAATATTATTCAGTATATGATCAGAAATAAAGAATAAAAAAATAGTCATAAATTTATAGATGAAAGTCTTTCATTTTCACACACAAATTACAGACTTTATACGTAAATTTTAGATCTTTTATCTTTTTATAATATTAAAATTACCTACATGCATACATAAATATATGCAAAAGTACTTAATGTGTATATACATTGTATCCATATGTCTAAATGTTTAAATGTGCGAACATTCGTAGACAACATGCATTCATTCGATTTTACCATGAAAATCACTGAACCATAGACCATTTTATATACTATATTGCCTATTACCTACTACCTTCTACCTAGATATAATATGTAAGAGTATATTATTTTATTTTGTCTATAAAATTATATTTTCATAAATAATGTGAATGCATGCATCAAAATAATTTTATACATTATAACCATAAAAATTATTTCAAAAAATAAAATTAAAACTGAACAAAATAATAGAGACACTTTTTCCTATAGCATATATTCTATTCTATACCTATTTATCTATCTATCTATCTATCTAATTATGCATCCAATTAAAGGAAATTTCTTCTGGAATCCGTTCTACATTACATATCTGAATATCTTTTAATGGAACCATACGAATGTTACCGAACAATTTGTTTTCATTTTGTATCTTTCATGACCGTTCTCTATTTAATTAATGAATACGAATGGTAATATTAATTTTGGTGTCATGTCAAGTTAGTTGAAGTTGGCTCTCTATGTACAGTATAATTTGTTGAAAAAAAAAATTTACATTTCTAGTTTACTTATTTCTTTACGTTCGAATTAAAAATTTTTCATTAGAATTTTAGTTTTGTTCGTATGATGCCTTTTAACCAAAAAAATTCTCCATTGCATGCATATTCTAATTCCATTTTATATAAGGTGTAGTGGTACTTTGTGTGAATTAATAAATAAAACTTTTGATTTTAATTAATGAAAAACAAGTTCTATTGAATATAGTGTCATGGATATCATGTACGCATACATATATACTTAGGTGATACCAGCGATACACATGTACGAATATTATAATGTATAGTTAGAAAAAGGAAAAATATCTCTTGTATTTGATTTAATAAAAATTATCAAATAAGAAAAAGGATTTCGATTTGAATTTAAAAACAAAAACGAGTGTACTATATGTATTTTTATCTTTGCTTTTATTAATTTCATTTTCAAGAGACAGAAATATCTTAAGAATTTATATCAATTTAGTCACGTAAAATATAGATATACAATTTATGAAATGGTATACCAACAACAGAAGTCATCGACGAGTTAAAAATACATGAATGTTTTTGAATGAGTATAAGAAGTTTTAAAATGATTTTTATCTTCCATAGCTATACGTATGCACATATACAGATACGAATTATCTAAACAAAATACGTATGCGTACATGTACAAAATGTACAACACACATTATCATGTATTGTCATCATACGTATAAATACGGCATGTATCTTGAATACATATTCTAAGAAAATCTTTTTTTTATGACTTTAACACGTTTAAATGTTCTACTCATGACACACGAGTAGTGATTATATGCAATAGTATAAAAATGTATAAGTTTTTTAAAAATAAAAAAAAAAAAAACGAGCATTTATATTAAGAAAATATTATACATATACGCATACGAGATATTATTACTTCTAGTTTTTAAAAGTCAAAGTCATATTTATATGTGCACTCGTTCATAATATAACAAAATATAACCACGGTTAACAACACTGATCTTGGTCTTGGTTGCGTTTAAAGACGCGTTCATTTCAAAAGATGTGAAAAACAAAAAACAAATTGGAAACAACAATAATGGTCGTGTTACACCTGGTGTTTTAAACGTCCAACAAAAATAAAATATAAAATAAAATAAAAAAAGAAAAATAAAAAAGAATAAAATGACGATGACGACTTGAAGAAATAACGCATAAAACTCGCATATAAAACCTTGATATGCATGCGGTCAAAAGTCATTTATTTGTAAAGTCATTGCGCGCATAAGTCATTAAACTCATTCAGATTCAATTCAACATCACAAAAAAGGATTATGAATGGATTAAGTCTTGTAAATTTTTTGGTTTTATTTTTTCTTTTTTCATTTTATTTTAATAATTTTCAAAAGGATTTTAATTTTAGAACAGCAAATAAACCCGCTTCCTCATATACATATAAAAGCAATCATAAAATTTAGTTCGAAAAGTCTTTTTTTTTTGATTTTTTTTAATATTTATGTTCAAAAAATATTTAAGGAAAAATACTTTTACCAATATTAAAAATAATAAAATACTATTAAACCAACAACCACTTAGCATATAATTTTGCATTACCACTCCTACATGCAGATTCAGATATGTAGTACACACAATTTTCCATAACATAAATATAATGTAATGTATGTAAATGTACAAGTATTTATATCCTTGAGAAATCTTTTCAATGATGATGTGACATGAAGAAAAAAGTTAACATTCATTGATATATGAATAGAATCTATATACAGGTAAATGTACGCATATGAAAGTTATACAGTTATGTATCATCTACCTATATAAATCCTTTTCTTTATGAAAATTTCTTTACACATATTTTACGTTTCTTTTTTTTGTATTATTATTATTTTTTATATGAATGTGTGAATATTATCAAATCGTTTTACTACATTACAATCATGTACGTAAATGTTCAGATTTAGATTTAAATATAAAATGTAGAGCAAAATATTTAACCATTCAGAGTTATATGATATTCACTAATAAAAGTAGCTTGTATAATATATGTATAGTATAGGATATACATAGTATAATGTAAACTGTTGATATCGCATGAAATACTTGTATATAAATATTTTTTTTGAAAACAAAAAAAAAAAAAAAATCAAAAATACTTAATTCATACAGAGCAGAGTTAAGTATAATATGCTTTATATCGTATTCCTATGAATATTAAATTTTGCCTTTTCTACAACTATTTATGTACTTCTATATTTATTTTCGAGAGTTCGAGCAATATACATAAGTTGGATTGCTTACATAAATGTACATGTACTTATATTCGTAGATTATTGCATTAGAGAAATGTGTATACGATAAAGTATCGCAGGATAGGATTTGTATATACATTTATATGAACTTTTTATACTAGTATGTCGGTTTATGAAAATTTATTGAAAATCAACAAATGAAATGTTTTTCCGGTTACCAATTTTCCTTTTTCATTTCTGTGGAAGAATTCGTACTGAAATTTAATGAATTTTTGTTCTGTTGTTAAACACCAACTTTCACAAGGTACATTTATATTCGAGTATAAAACAAAAAATTATGAAGAAAAAAAAATGAATTCCACAAAATAACAAAAGATTTCCAAAGATTCATGATAATAAAATACAAAAACACAATAAAAATCTCTAGATAAAATTCAATAAAAGATTTGATTGACCACACCTAAAACTAATGACATTATAATAGACTCAAAAAAAAAAAAAAAAACCAGTGAGAAGAAGATGAAGAAGAAGAAAAATACCCATTCTGTATAATATGTGTGTACGTATGTTGTACATCCTATGAATTTGATTTAAATTTAAATAAAAAAAAAAGGATTTTGTAAAATGTTCATTGAAATTTTCATAGATAATTTATTCACCCTTTTTTTTCTATATACATATGATATTATTGGTACGTGGATTATGTATCCATACACGTATGTTACGTCTATATGGATGTAATGTACCAAACTCTATACTTATACTATTCTCTTCGCTTTAATATTATAAAATCTCCTATCAAGTGAGATTTACATGTTTTTGGTGCACATAGACACAAGTGTATTTATATAAAAATAATTTGAATTGGAAAATTTATGTACATAAATATGTATATGCATCCTTTACATAGAATCAGTACATCCTTTAGTATAGAACAAGATAATATATACTGTATTTGAGAATTAATAAAAGTGTCAACCTATATGATGTCGCACACAAGATACAAACAAATTTTGAAAAATGTACAAAAAATCAGAAGAATAATAAAAAAAAACGAATACAAGTGAATAATTCTAAACGTGAACATACATAAAGTGTATACGTTAAATATTTATTAGAATTCAGAAATTTACAAACGTATGTTGTACAATATATACGTAAATAAAAGAAGAATGAGAATAAATAAAAAAAAATTTGCTTGTGATATTTTCTCTTTGTTTTTTGTTTATTGATCAGTTCTTTTTAATTTTTTTTTTTTTTTTTTTTTTTGTAAAAATTTTCATGCGAAAAACGATAAACATGAAAATTCTATTAAAATGATAATTTTTCTGTTATTTTGCATATATTCATTGCTTCATCAGCTCTATACACGTACATACATACATATGTACGTCATATTTACATGTCATACATATTATACAAATCATGCATATGTAGATGGTACATAGGACTCATATGTTTGTATAAAGTAGAATATATATATTTATAGTATATAAGTATGTGTGTTATGTATGCAGATAAAATCATGTAAATCTAACTAGGGAAATATTTAAATTTATAAGCAGTTTTATCCTTAAATTATTTCATTTTTATTTTTGTATTTATTGATAGAGCTTTAAAGTTTTGATAAAAATTCAATTATAAAAAAAATTCTTTATACATCGAATCCTTAATTGAAATTTTGATTAAATTGCTACCATTTTGACTACTGCTGATATAGCAGACTAGCACAATTTTACATACAAATATACAAGCCTAGTATTCTATAGATGTTGTTTTCGCCATTGTTTTCGTTAGCGTTTTAAATCTGTACTGAATGAGTATTATATACTTTTCAATCATGTATTAATAAAAAAAAAAATTATAGTCCTTTTGTCACATAATAAACTGTTGAAGGTATTATGTTTAATAATTTCCATTGATTCATACACACACACATACCGTGCACACCATATCCCAAACACTACTTTTGCTTCATTTTGGACAAGAAAAAAATCTCCATTTAAGTCATTCAACAATAAAATTAATTTTTTTATATCGAATTTTATGCGATGCTTTTACAGATTTTATTGTTTCCTTTTTTATTCATACTGATATGACAAAAAAAAAAAGATGTCCTTCACTATATACTTATTTATCTTTTATATACAAATCAAAAGAACTAAGAAAGGCTGAATAAGTAAATTTGTTGAAAAAAAAAAAAAACATTGCCAACAACATGAAAATCAAGAAAAATAAAAAATAAAAGCATAAACATGACATAAAATTTCTAGTCCATAAAATATTATTTTGATTTTATTTTTACGATTATAAGACGCATAAATATGTATCAGAATCCATTATACATCCTTATATACTTATTTATTATTATCTTTTCTATTTTCTTATATTTTTTTTAGTATTTTTTATTGACTGATTTATCTTTTCTGCTTATATATACCCGTACGATGAGTACATAGATTTACAACCAGAACCAGCATCAATATCCTCTACAAGACATATTATGAAATTAAAAACGAAAACCCGGAAAAACCAAAATTTTTTCCAATAATGAAATTTTAAAAAAAAAAGGTTTAAATTCGATTAGGATCAGCTATGTATATCTAAACGTCTACATATAGGGTTTTCTCTTAAAAGATGAAAAACTGAAATTTAGGATTTTTTTTTATTATTTTTGACTAAATTAGTTTTCTTTCATAGAAATCAGTATCTACGCTGTACACATTTCGGTTCTTAATTAAAATATATCCTTTTATTGTGTTATTGTAAAAAGTGTCATTATATTACAGTATAATTATTAATTAACGGTGAAACTTAATTAATGAACAAAATTGAATTATCCTTCATGAATGCTATATTATTAATAATGACACGATATTCTCCATAATATTCATACACACAATACAATTCATATATGTATGTATTTACTCATATTGTTTGTGTTAGATTAGTTTTAATATGTAAAAAATGTACAAACTACGTACAATAAATACAAGTCAAAAGTTAAA
Organism: Villa cingulata; assembly: GCA_951394055.1. Lineage (NCBI taxonomy): Eukaryota > Metazoa > Arthropoda > Insecta > Diptera > Bombyliidae > Villa > Villa cingulata. The sequence goes on from OX596018.1 coordinate 7,348,707, forward strand.
AATATTTGACATGTTTTTCATATTTGTGTATAATTTTTCAAATTAATGATATTTTCATGAACTTTTGTTTCAACTTTTTTTTTTTGTTTATTTTATTTTTTTTCCATTGTTAATAGCGTTAGTATAGTCACATGTATAGAAACATTAATTTATTAGCAGATATCTACAACAAACATTTGTATTAATGTTCATATTCTTTCTGTACACATATAACTCGTCCGTTTCTCATATGTAGTTATATAATGTACACACATATAGAAACCTCATATGTATTTTTCATAACAATTTCGAATGTGAAATAATTTCTATTCACTAGAGTTTTCATTTCCGTCGTTTATGTGGCATTATTGTACATATATATGTATATAAAATGAAATTATGAACTGAACTGAAACTGAAGCTAACAAAAAATTAAAAAAAAAAAAAGTAAAAATATAAAAAGCAATAACAAAAATGAAGAAAAATAGGAAAAACTTTTTATCTTGCGATCAATTTGATGACTTTTTACTCATTTGTTCCTGTTACAATTTTTCAAATGTTTTTATTTTTTATTTTCATTTGTTTATATAGTAGCTAAAATGTTCTGTCTAACACTTACTGTATACACTATCCTTCGTATAAAAAATAAAAAAAAATAAAAAAAAAAAAACATTTACGAATGTACAATGATATGAATGTGTAATGTGTTATAACAAATACATAAAATGTGAAAATTTTTGAATTTATTAGAATGAAGTTTCCCACATGTGTACGGGTACACACATACGAGAATATATTAATATCGCGTGCCTATTTCGATAAACATGCAAATAAAGGACAACTTTAATAAAGTACACAAAGTATTTAGAATGTGAATATGTAGTCAATTGCTTTTATTTTTGTTCTGTTTCATTTATTTGATCGTAGTTTGAAGGATTTGGGTCGAAATAATTGATAAAAGCTTCAATATAACGTGCTATGTGCTATGGATAATGTACGATTGCTGACGATTGTAATGTAAATATTTTTTGAATTGAAAAATTGAAAATAAATTATAAAGTTTTATTAACAAAATAATATTAAAAATTTGAATCCTTTCAAACAGTTTTAATGTTCGAATTTAAGTAAATAAATTTAGTAAATTTCTTTATTAAATTTCTATTCAATATTCACTTTTCACAAAATGTTTTTAAAGTCATCAATAAGAATTATTCAGTTATGTATTATACTGTGTACATAAATTTTTTAATTTCCCTACTCAATATTTATTTTATGTATGATTTTTTTTTTCATCTTTTTTCATTTTCAAAAGTACCATACCATATACAACTTTAGAAAATTCTTACACATAATTTAAATTCAACATTTTACCACCAATTACGTACAAATTCAATTGATTTTATTGTTTTCCATACACCACTTACTTTACTTTGTACGAGGTACGAGTATGTACATTTTACAGGTAATACATAGTAGTAGTAGTAGCAGTATCGTTGTATCTTATTTCTACACAACTAAAATTTCATTCCTCTTCAATTCAATTCATTCACCTGTTTAACTTCCACAATATATAATTGTTATAGTACGATTATATACCAAACATAGTATAGTCCCCAGCCGCACACATGTACATACCTACATCTGGAGCGTATTATATTGGTACAATATCTAAATCCAATCTTTAATGGAAATAGGTAAATGCAAAATTACTGTTCCTTATGTTGTTCAGAATCAAAAGTGGAATTTAGAACAGATTTTCGATTTTAATGCTGATATATGTAACTAATTTTCGAGTACTTGAAATGCTTATTCAAGAGTTTAGATTGTGTGGTATACAAATCTACACAATTCATGCATTCAAACATGTGTACACTTATGCACATACACACATGTACGATTATACATTTATACGGATGTGCCATATATACATATAAAATAGAGAATCTCTATATAGGTAGACCTACAATCTACAAAGTACATATACTCGTTGGTAAATATGCATACATAGTGGCATCATTAAAATTTGAAAATTTTATTGGTCAGGAAATATTGTTATTTTATTTTATTTTGGTTAAAATTGAGACGTATTTTCTATGGCAAATAAAATGAAGAAATTAAATCGAAAAATAAGGAAAAGAACGTAGTGGAGATTATATACATACATCAAATGATAGAGTTATAAATTGGTAAGTATTTTCTATGAAATAAAAAAAAAATTATAGGTGAGAAGATAAAGTTTTTATATTTTATTGGGTATTAAAATTAAATAAATTCATTTTGTGTTATTTAGCACAATGATTCAATTAAAATTTAAAATATATTAGTATTAAAAGGATATACTGCTATTATCATTATCATTATACGAAATACGAATGTGTATGGTTATAATGTTTCTTTGCATAAAATATATACCTGTTGATTTTCGAAACATCATTCTTTATAAATTTCCAATTTACATATTTTTTATTAATGAGAAAAATTTTTAAATTTATTTCTTTATTTTTGTATAAATTAATTTTTTAAATTTAATAACTTTTTCAATATGTATTTATTTAACATATAAGAAGGTGACAAAGGAAGGAAAGAAAATTGTTGGTAAGAAAAAATGTTCATTTATTCGTTTCAAAGTTTTCGGGAAATTTTTATTTATGAATTTAAGGAAAGAGTAATATGCATACACTACATATTGCATCTCTATGAAAAAAGAAATATTTTTTCATATTTCCTGTATTTTATGTCTTGATTTTTTTAAATACTTATTCAAGTAATTTTTCATATTTTTTTAGAAATTTTCGAAATAAGCATGCAAGACAAATATTTGAAAAATATTCCCGGATAAAAAAGAATTTATTAGTTACTTTTCGAACCAAAAATTTAAAAAAATTCATATTGAAAATGACTAAACGGACATTTACGTCATTTCTATATTTTTTCCGGACTGATTGTAATAAAGCAGAATACCAGTCAAATAAAATGCAAATAAATAAATCATTTTATTATTCGTCTTGTAGCATTTTAAAATTATTTTTCTCAAAATACCTAAATCTAAACATTTTTCTTAGATTTGAATTTTTTCGTTTCTACAGATATTTGTATTGCATATGTATACGAGTATATGTACATCTTAGAGACGTATACAAACATATGTATGTGTTTTTCTTTTTTATTTCTTGTGTATGTAGATTCAATTTTATTATAGTAAATAAAATTCATAGACGGTGTAGAAGAGATATATTGATTTAATATTTCGAAAGGAGAACAAAAAAGAAAAAGACGAAGAAAAAAAAATATTTCCTATGAAGATTTTCAATAAATATAATATGCTCATACGAGTATGTATGTTTTCTTTGCGTTACATTTTTACTATGTTTGTCTGATTCAATTTGGATTTTCTTATAAGTATTCTATAATATGTACGTTTCTGTTATTCTTCCTATACATTTTCTTATTTTTATATTTCTATTTATTTCTATTTTATATCGATTCATTTAAACATACTGTGTATAGTCATTTTGTTCGGGAAAAAAAATTAATGGAAAAAAATGTAAAAAAAGGAAAACTCGTAGAATGCAAAAAATATAATAAAAATTTTCAGAAAAGTGAATGAATGAATCCGGTATATATATGGATCTTAAAAGCGATGCAGTTTAGTTGAATTTTATTTTCAACGTATTTGGCTTAAATTCAATTGCACAATCAATTGAGCTATCAAAATGTATTTATATACATTGAATCGAAATCGAAATGTATATGCATTCCTACATATAATGCATATGCAGAGCACATACATGTGAACGTATGTATGAATCTAGTCAGATATTGCAACATACTCTTGTGAACACACTACAAACATTAAATAAATGTATGCATAATATGCTAGGAAGAAGGCAGAAAAACATTTCATATAACATAGGTTGTATGCATTGAACGTATTCAACCAGATCTTTTAGAGTCAATATTTTTGTTTTTCTGTCATTTCTTATTTTATAGGATATTCGAGAAAACCTATTTGTTAGTTTTATTTATAGATGTAAACTAAACATATTATTCTAGTAATTGTAACAACAAAATTGGAAAAAGAAGAAAATTTGTTTTTGCAAAGAAGATTTTATAACGAATCCATGAATAAGGATCTGTAACTGTAATAATATATTTTATGCATTTTATTTTTGTAGCATTTTTGAATTAAAATGATCAATCAAATAATGTACATGTACATATATATATGTATGCCTGTGTACGAGCATATGTGTCTATAAATAAATAAATAAATATACGCTAATATAATTATACGAAGAAGAAATACAAATACATATATGTACTAGAAGGATAAAATAATATGATTTACTAGCAAGGAAATATTTCATTTTTCTTTATTAATATTTTATTTAAGGACAATTGATATGATAAAGTGAAAATGAAAATCTTTCATTATCAGATCGAAGATTAACAAACGAACAAGCAAAAATAAAAATATGACTATGTCTGCAATTGATTCTATACAAAAATCCTTTTCAAATTATAACGAACGTTAACAAACAAAGAAAATAAAAATCATTTAAATGTTGAAAATTGAAATAAATCAGAATTGATTATCTTCATTCATATACTTAATTCCTTTAGAGAGTTATATGTTTCTTAAGCGAATATATAACAAGTTTAATGGCGGAGAAAAAAAAAAAAAAAAAAAAAACATAACAAAAAAATGCACACAACTACTCCTACACATAAACAGCCACATAAAATAATAGAATCAATTTAAATCCTTTTTTATTTTCTAAATACATCAGGAACATAAGAAAATTTATGATCAAACACATAAAAAATACATACATACAATAGTACGAATTTACGTATCTTTATCATCATTATCATCGTAATAATTCTTCGACTCAAAAATAATATTCTCCCTTCAAATATAACAACTTAGATAAAATGAAATTTTATTTGATTGAAAGATTTATATGGAGAAATTATTTATGAAGAAGATGAAAACATTGACGAAACATTGTTCTATTTAATGCCTTTCACTATTTGTAATTGAGAATAATTTATCAACGTATTGTCGTTGATGTTTTCTGTCATATTCGTTAACTGTTATGTACTATATTATACGAGTACATGTATAGGTAAATTTACGAATGTAAAAACATACAAACTTACTATTTTCGAATGTAATTTTAATAAATTTTCTGTAATGAATTTGGTTGAAGATGGGCTTATTTATCTTTTGTTGTATAAATCGATCTAGTTGTACATATATATGAGGATACTAGAGAATATTAAATGTGTGAGATATTACATTATTTTAAATTAAAGAAAATGAATCAAATTATATAAAATATATGATCCCCAACACATATGAGTACATGATGTATATCACAAACGGAATAATAGAAACTATTTTTCTTAAAATTTTATTTCGAAAAACAACCAAATAAAATGAGTACATATGTATTATGTGTTTGGTGTTCCTTTATACACGGTTGACTATATATATTAATCGTTTATAAATTCTGACAAATTACAATAATTTACGTAATTAATTTAAATGATACAAAACACATTTTGTAAGTAGAGAGATATCTGCTTACATATATACGATATAATATGCATATGGTATGCATAGTGTGGTCCTTTTTTATATTTAATTTTATTCGTCACTTTAAATAATTATTTTATAACGGGGAATAAAATTCCATCAATTTACATTTGTACACACGAACGTACAGACGGATAGTAACATTCTTCTACTAAATTTTGATCAAAACTTTGGTAGCTGTGTATGAAAAAAAAAATGTTGGAGTAAAGGGATAAAAATTAAATTATAAAATATAAGACTATGTAATACATGTTAGTTAAAAGAAACCCATTAAAATTTATTCCAAAAAAAAAAAAAAAAAAAATCTCAATGATGGCAACTATCGATTTAATTTAAATTCACCTTTTTCTTGTATGTTAGGTACACATGTACACATATCAATCGGAATAAATTCAAAACTTCTTTGAATCATAAAAATTATAGAATTCAGAAAGAAAAGAAAAAATATAACACAGAAATACAAAATACAGAAGTACAGAAGTCAATTTTATACATGTACAGAAGTCATGTAAATTGGAATTTATAATTTTTTGTTTATATTGAAATTTTGTTCCTTTTGGTTTATGAACATTTTTTATTTTATTTTGTTTTTTTTTTATTGTTTGAATAGTCGCATCGTTTAATGAACATTCAAAATTGTGCATTTAGTTTAGTTTCTTATTCATGTTCCCTATAAGGAGCCTAATGAGATTTTATAGATCCATAAAATTAACATTATAATAAAAAGAACAGGTGATATTTTCAATAAAAAAAAAAAAAAAATAAATAAATAAATAAAAATGGAAAAGAAGAAGAAAAAGACAAAAAAAAAATTAAAGAAGAACACATTCCAGTTTAATAAAAATTTATGAGCTGTACGATATCGTATCTATACTTTTATTTGCTATACACACATTAGTATAACAAGCTAACATAAACAGATATACTATAGAGGACATCCTACTCAAATATGTACGAGATACTATTACATACCTATTTGAAAAAAATAAATAAATAAAAATTTTGAAATTTTTATAAATAAAAGTCTGTAGTTTGTAGTACATTCGTTTGCATTACATAGTCGTAATATTATAGATGATAGTTGTTTAGAGTTGATTTCGTTTCGAATTCATAAAGGAAATGAAATGATTTGAAAATACATATAATAAAATGAAAAATATAATAAATTCGTTCACTTTAATTTACATTTAAATTTTATATAGATTTACAATCATATGAATGGGCATGTACATAAGTACAAACCAACACTCATACACATGTGTTTCTGTATTAAAAATTATTATAATACATAGTTTAGAATAAAAGTGTACTTAAAAATCACTACAAATTCTTCTTGAATACGAACGAGTATGACGAGTATCACGATCATAATATTCATAAATAATTAATTCAAATGCGGTTATAATTACATGATAAGCACACACAAAGGCCAATAAAGAATGACTAACGACGATTGTATGTACATATGTATGTAAAAAAAATTCTTGTACTCGTATTATGATCCATTTGATGATTATTACTATTATTGCTATTGCTATTATTGTTATGCCTTATTATTATTACCATTATTGTAACTATCACGTAGTGCTTTTAACGTATTAACATACGTGATACGTGTGTAGGTGTTATTGCCAGAGTGCCATAGCATTTACATACATTCCGTATATATTATAATGTGACTACATATTTAAAAAATCATTTATTGAATCTTAACGATAATAGTTTATAATTCCATACTTAAGATCTTAAAAAAATGTACACAAATATACGGATACTTGTATGTGTATACGCACACATCATTTAAATAATAATTGATTTTTAGATTTTTATTTTTGTTCTTTTTTTTTCATTTTTCACTTTCTCTCATCTATCCTCTGTACTCCTTTCTAGTATATATCTAAATAGTAAATACCTATCTAAATTTTTATTTGAGCAATGACAGGTTTTTATTTTTTTTTTCTTATAGATATTTTTATAATTCATTAATTTGTATTCAATAAAATGCGTTGAAATACACATTAACTTAAGACTCTATATCATATCACATAATATACAGGACCACCTGCATGAATTTCAATATTTTTTATTATAAATAATGTCTGTTTGTACATAAAAAGAATTAACCATGAAATATGTTACGATCCATACACAAAAAATTTAAATATTATTTATATAATAATCATATATTGAACTAGCGGGTGTTATCTTATTACCGAAGATACACACTTCTTTATATCATATACATATACACAACAAAGTAGACGTCTACGTCTGTGATTTTTCTTAAAATGAATTAGTGAATGAATGCCTAGCCAGGCTAACATTGACAAAAAATATCTAATAAATTATAGACTTTTTCTGATGATATTGTGACTCCAGACTTTCCTAATCCATTTTTTATTTTTATTTTTTTGATTTTTAATTTATTCTGTGATAGAGAAATGTACCTCTTCCTAACCTTTTTTTTCTACTTACTATAAAGTTTTTAAAGTTTTAAAGAGCAAAAATCTAACGGATTAATTTCAACCTCATTTTTCCTTTTTTTTTCTACATTTAAAATAATTTAGGAAAAGTGTTGTTAGGACACTTTTTAATCATAAACAATTATAAGGGAACGATATAATTATAAGGATAATTTTCTAAAAAAATAGAAGAAAAAAATATAATTCCAAGAAATATCTAAAAATAAATTTAATATACGTTTCTATATTTGTTTGTGTGGATTATGAGAAATTTAAGTTGAACAAAGTGCACATGTGCTGTGAGAAATCTTAAATTATCTCACTTTCAAAATGCAATTACTCTATGCTGTGGCTGTGTGATGTGATGTAATGTAAATATGCAAGAATATGCAATATGATTTGGAAAAGCTTTTTGTGGAATGAAAATAGATCTCTTTACAAAATACGACGTCAAAGTGAAGTCCAACGTTACATCTCAATGAAGTTGAATGTGGTTTCATTATTCGAACATAAAATTGACTGCCTGGAAAAAGGATTTGTATTTAAAAGATATCAAAGATATCAAATGAAATTATGAATTTAAATAATGGATTGAATTTCAAAGTACTTATTTCGATCCAAAATTTTCCTTAAACACTCTTCAATACTAAATCATGTTATAAGAAATCATTTAGCATTTACCTTTAGAAATAACAAAATTTTTCGATCATTTTTTCTATTTACATTACAAAATTGAATTTTTAAAGTGCTCCTACATACTACTAAAATTGAAAATTACAAGTAAGATTATTATACTTTTTTTCTTTAAAGTGCATCAAGTTAGTGTAAAAGAATGAAACCGATAAAGCAAGTACATTTCAAACATACGAGTATTTCAAACATTTTTAAATGAATACTCAATATGTTCACACCAACAACACAACTTCTTCTCTAAAAATAATCGAATATTGAAGTTCATTCAATTCAATTCCGTGAAGATTGGAATGGTTGTTCAACATTCATGTTTTATGATGGTTGGTGAAAACGGAAAAAGAAGAAGAATTTCAATTCCAAAGCAAACTACATATACTAAATTGAACCATACTGAACCTTACTAAATGCTTGTACTTGAGGAAACAAGTTTTTTATTGAATTCTCGTGGAATTCTCTTTCATATTTTACACTTCTGAATATATTTTCATATCAGTTCAGTTTTCAGTAGTAATCGAGCGGTTGTTTGAAGTAAAAGCAAAATTTAAGTGCATCAATAAAAAGTAGGTATTCATGTGGTGTTTTGTTGAGAAATGATTTACGTACATATTGATGTAGTATGATTATTTAAGTTTGAAATCGATAAATAAATTTCTAAGAAATTGGAAGCAAAAAATTTACAGAAAGTACAAGAAAATTGTGTTTTAATAGAAAGATTTTTTAAATTTTGAATTATTTTGAATTTTCGGTGAATTTTAAAGATTTTAATTTACCTAATTATTTTTTAATTAGATTATCTCAGAAAATGTTATCAATTTGGGTGTACCATTTGAAAATTGAATTTTAATAATTGGAATAAATTGGAATTTTCTTTTTTTTTTTTACAAAAAAAAAATTGTTATTTCATAATACATAATTGGAACTGTTAATTTTTTTTCAGTTTTGTTAATTTCAAATTGAACAAAAATTTTTTGAAAATTAATAAAGAACAAAAGTAAAATTTATGAATGTAAAACAAAAATTAAATAAAAAAATCGGTTCAAAATTATTACAAAAATGTTTTAGTGATGTTTTGTATTTTATTTTCAATTTTTATCAGCAAAAATTTGAATTACAAAGAAGTCTACGACCTTGATGGATATGAATACATAAACGAAATATAATCTGAAATGATTTTGAAAACATCAAAATAAAAAACAAAAATTTATGGTGAGTTCTGAACATATAGTTATGTAGGTAGTAAGTTTCATATTATTTAACAACATTTTTGAAGAAAATTAATGTGATGATAATCATTAAAAATTTTATGATATTATACTTTAATATATAATATTTTCAAAGTTATACAAATTATTATGCGCATGTAACATAAATTAAGGATTAGGTACATAATACATACACATAGAAAATAAAAAAATATAAATATATAAATATAAGTATGTTTGTGTAAAACAAAATAATGTATATTCTTTTAACGAAAAAAAATATAATAAAAATGATGCTAAAGATGTTTTTTTTACATATTAATTGATAGTGAACGTTATTTAAACACAATCTCCTTGAATCTATCTCTTTATATATATATATATATATGTATATATATTCAGGTACATTTTATTCTTTTTGATTAAACCAAAAAACAAGTTTTAGGGAAAAATCTTCAGTATAAAAATGTTTAAATATTCTCATTAAAGTTATAATTTTATTTATTTTTTGTTTTTTAATTTTAAGACAGTTTTGTTTTTTCGTCACGACTTATTTACGTTCATTATAGAGTTGGTTGTCTAATATCAGAGTCGAAAATCTGTAAATTCCTTCCAATAATCAATGCAAATTTATACAAAACGAAGAAAAAATAAACTTGAAACATATCAAGAATTAAGTATACCCATTTATTTACATATTATTTTCTCTCATTATAAGAAGATTTACGAGTATTTATTTTTCTTCTAGGTACCAAAACATTTCAAATAACCATCATCATACACCTATTATAACGATATATGTACATAAATTGATTGCCTTAGTTCCAGTGATGAAAAAATAAAAAATAATATTTTTTGATAAAATTCACTTGAAGTCAAATTCAATCTGTAAATGAAAATTTAAAACGATTCAAAAAATGCACATACCTTTTAGTACGTATTAAAAACCACAAAAAAATGTATGTAAGTACGGTTATAATGTTATATACATACTTGTAAATATTTATCAGATTTATACATACAAGTGTGTAGCTATTTTGATATTGGAATTTTATTTCATTAGATAAAAATCTTTTTGCTCTATATACGAGTACATTTTAATGATTTTTTATTCAATTCATACATACACACATTGGACAAAAAAAAAACTTTCAATTTTTAAACAACTTTCAAGGTAAACACACAATAGTTACATTTTTCCTATTAAAATAATAACGTACTATTTCATTTCATACATACTTACACTAGCTACTAGACTATGATATTAGCATGTATTATTACGTGCTCACTTTTTATACACATATATAAAGTCAGATAAACGTCAGTCAATCTTTCAAAGATAAATATCTGCACTTTAATAAATTAAATGAAAAAAAAAAAAAAAAGAAATGCAAAGATCTTTATATAAAACATCGTATTAATGTTGAAATACAACGCGAGGATGATAACAGACAGTTTTTTGACGCAGATTAATTTTTTCAAACACAATGTATGTATTGGCTATGTACGTACATACATAATATACGTAGCTCTATCATGTTTATACATCAAACTGTAAAAATATTTTATCATTAAAAAAATGTTTTTTAATATTTAAATAATACCTTGCAATAATTTCATGCTTCCAGCTATTATATGTACATTGATGTATATGTAGCTATCATGAAAGATAATATAATTACACTGACTGTTACTGTACTCTGGTACTCATACAAATTCGAGTGTGTGTATTTATACCTACAAATTTTTCTAACTAAACTTTAATAAAGTAACTTTTATATTATTAGCTAGATATAAATATAAAGATTTGAAATTCTTGTCGTAATTAATTTTCTTTCTAGAATTTGAGGCAATAGAAAGGTGCATTTTTTTTTCCTATTCGAAAGAAAAAATCAATTTATTGTGTAATTATGTACGTACATACAGACATACATATGTACACATGAACCTATCCAAAGTTATGTAGAGATCGAGTTGAATAACCAAGCAAAATAAATAAATAAATAAAAATTATTTAGTCACGTTTCGATTCCAATGACTGTTGTTGTGTTATCAATTCAGGAAGTCAAAGTACTAGGTACTATGGTACTGTACTCGTATTGGAATGTTTATATACGAATTCACTATTCTGTATATTAAGCTAATGCTTATCCAGAGGTACCCATATCAATATTACTAGTAAGTGCAATAACAAACTTTGTATGTAGTTCACATAAAGGGCTACTTGAAAAAAAAAAATGAAATTTTTTTTTTTTTACATCAAAATCAAAGTAAACACTTTAAGTAAGCATTTACCCAAACTGAATAAACTAATAATTGAAGAAAATAAATAAATTTTAATATACTTCTTATATACTAGCACAATAAATTTACATAAATACATGTATGTACTATACAAATATATAGATATATCTTAAAATATATTTCATATTTCATTACTATAGAAAAAAATAAATATAAAAATATGAACGAGAAGAAGAAGTAGTAATAACTAATAAGTAATAGAAAAATATTATAAACTTCAATTTGTGAGAGTCTCACACTCATACGAGTATTATTCAATCATATATATCACATATATTTAAATATTAAAAAAATAAGTAAATACTCGTTGTAATAATGTAAAAAAAAAACCCCTGACAAAAGGGAACTAAATTGGATTTGATGATGAATCCAAACAAATGCATTCTCATAAAGTTGTGTATTTTTGTTTTTTATTTTTTCTGATGTTTCTTTACTTTTCTACACATTTTTTTTTTATTTACCAGTAATAAAAATAAAGTGTCAACGTTCAAAAAATATGTATGTATGCATGTGTAAATGAAGTTTTGTGTTTTCGTATTTCTGTTTGCTTTTTTTCACATAAATTGCTTCCAAAAATGAAAGAGTGGAAAAAAAAAATCGTAAATACTTGCATTATTCATAAGATTTTCTATACTTCATGACATTTTTTCTTTATTATTTTTTCATTATTTGATTGTATTTGCCTTTCAATAATGTACGCGAGTAATATAAAGAAAATAAGAATGAAATGAAAAATTACCTCAGCAGTTAATGAATCCGTAGCACTTATAATATAAATGAGGCGACTGCTAACAAGAACGGAAATTGCTTATGCTAGTATACCTCTATATACAATATAAAAAATATAAAAATTAAGATTTCCATGTACTTATAATGGCATACACATTCATACATATGATGTTTGTGGAACGAATCCTTTTTTTTTTGTTTTCAGTATACTACTCTAGAAAAAAGGAAAGCATATAACACTTACACTAATACACTTACGTGCCTCCCTCGCAATCCAATTATAAAATGTACATAAATGATTCTATGGGGATAAACATGTGAATATGTGTACACATATATGCATTCCTATTATTGTTATCAGCGATATATATGTGTATGCTGTGAAATTTTTCGCTTATTATTTATTACTTCAAAATACAAAACGTTATTAAAAAAAAAAGGTGAAGAACAAAAGAAAAAAAAATGATGACTTTTCAAGTAAATTTTCGAGTGTTCTGAATGTTGATGACATCAGCTGTGAATTTTTTTTGTTTTGGTAATAAATTTTCGAAAATATATAATTTATTATATATTTTTTCTGAAAAATGGAAAAGGATATATCTAATATTCGTTAGATACATACACTTTTTTTTTGTGAAGCCAATAAATGTTACTTCCTAATCATTAACTTCGTCCTTTCAAAGTAATACGATCGTATGTATATATATATATAATGCTTAACTTAACTATGTCTACTTACCCATAAATCAGGTATCAATTATTCAGGATCAAAACATTGAACTCCTTATTTTTTCTTTAAAAAACTTCCATTTATAAGAATTTCACTAACAATAAAACACAGAGAAAATAAGCATTTATTATATAAACAACCGAAAATTTATTGAAATTGAAAAATATAAAAAATTCATCCCTAAGTTCGATGAATTCAAAAAGAAGTAGAGAAAATTAAAAGAAAATAATCGTTAATAATACGCACCTTTCAGTTAACGTCAGTTAATCAATTTAATATTGCATTGCATGTATAAATGTACGTAAATGTGAACGACTGCATAATACATAATACCTACGCGTACGAGTATTTCAGGCCCATCGAGTACAATAAACAAATTATACTAAAATATATACAATATCAATTTAACAAAAACCGAAAAGAAAATAATAGGTCAGACAAAAAGGCGTACCGAATGCATTATTTAACATAAAAGGCATCTGTTCCCTATATTACATGAGTGTATATATACCAAATACATTACACATATTCGCTTTGACTTTAAAAAAAAATTTGTTCAGGTAAAAGAACAATATTTTTTTTTTCTTGCACAAGTTTTAAGAAAGGAACATATATGTATTATAAAATATCTACTCCTATAATATCCATTATTATTTTTAGTTGTGCATTTGTACATTGAAAAGGCTAAGTACCATGGAGGCTATTTAATGTGCTATGTGCTTTAAACGACGATGTAAAAAACTATTATAAATTTATATTTTAAACCCTGACAGATACCTTGATTCATTTCATATTCACCCGAAGTATAAATAAGCAACATTAACACAATTCATGTTCTTTTTTTGAATTTTTTTCTCTTCTCTCTTCTTAAAATTTATTGATGTTCTCTAGAAGGCATCACATGAATATAATAATAAAAATTCAATTGAAAGGTCGGCAGGTGGTTGTATAACTACCTCTGAAAGGTATCACCTTTTCATAACACATAACGCATTGTGCATTATCATCCAAATATACTTATCCATACATCACATATGTACACTCACACATACACACACACACATCGTACAGTTCACAGATGATTTTGTACGTTACGTTAAACGGTTAAATCGTGGAGGGAGCTTGAATTGTGGTACCAAATGCAAGTATGTAGGTCTAAATTATGCAGCAATTAGTGCATATTCTACTTTGATCAGTCGAATAGCCCCCAAATTCAATTTCTTTTACTTTGATTTTTGGATGATATTGTTTTGATAAATGACCAAAAGAAGAATGCATTCTATTCATGAACACACCGAATAAATAAGAATGTATGACTGTTTCTCGATGCTTTTTTTATTATCTTACAATTTTTATTTATTTTTCCAATTTTTATTTTGTTAGATGCCAAATAAAAATTGAAAATCATTCGAATGTTTTTTTCAAAATAAGGAATCAAAAACAAATCCCAGGATTTAGGCTAGACTTTTGATGTCAAATTTTGATAAGTTTTCTTCATTTTAAAATCTCAGTGATAACAAACCTATTCCCAGTCATAATCCACATCAATACATTACACATTTTAGATAATCCGAAACCCCGATACATATCTATAAATCCATATAAAACCAGCTGTTCCAAAAATCCACTTGAATATGTATTCAAAAAATTCTCATACATATTTTTTATCTATAGTTTAAATGAAAAGTAATCATTTTACCAAAAATTAAACTATACATATACTGATTTTTGTATGAATTATCTTTTAAATCTATTTCATGATGAAAATGCATTTCCGCATCATAAAACATTTAAATGAATGTTTCACTGTGTACTTTGGATAATTTTTATTGACTGAATCTTAAAAGTTATTCTTTGTCGATTGTTGGTTTTATTCCCTACATTTTTATAGTCATTCAATTTTGTTTGTTTTTTCTCTATCTTCTATAATTTTCAAAACTAATGACATTACTGTTTACGTTTATATATTCATGAGTCATTAAGTATATAGTCAAAATAGAGAAAAAAAATTTTAGTTACAAGAATATCTATATGGAGAAAACAGGTATTTTTTGTAGTGTATCTGAAATGAAGTTAATTCGATCATAAATTTTTGTCTTAAAATTCATATGTACGCAACTCTTTCACAACAATTTTAAATAACAACAACAAAAATACTTTATTTTATTTAAAAAAAAAAATCAACTAACAACTAAGTAATCGTTTAGACCACTAATCTTTTTTGATGTATTTGGTATATATACTAATAATAATACAGAACAGCAAACATACCATAATCGTCTGAAGTTTGTGACTCCACGTAAAATATCCATACTATAATCGTATGGACCTAGTAATGTCTGTGTAACAATATTATTCGTATACAAACACAAAATAGAATAAAAAATGACCGATTTTGATGGGTTCACTAATGGATAAGATTAAAAAATGAAATGAAAAATATGATATAAAATGTCATTAATTAAATTTATGTCAAAATGCGATGATGATACGATGAATACTGGTTACAGAGGGTACCTATATATGAGTAGAGAATAAATATTTTGATTCCTCACATACATATACTAATTTAAATTATATTAAAAAATTAATGGAATTCAAATTATTTACAAAACATTAATTTTGATCATTGAAGGTTGTGTCGAATGAATTCAAAACAAAAAAAAAAAAATAATCGAAAGGAAAACGAAAACAGAAAAAATCAAGATAATATTACATAAATACTCACATATCATGATAGTCATTTTGTTAATGAATTTGACAATAACGATCAAAAATTATAGGGTACCTTCTTTTTGTACAAACTAATATCAATATTGTTTATCGATTATGAAATTTATGATTTAACAAAAAATAAAAAATAAAATAAAAAACGTGAATTATAATTTCCGCCTCGTATATAATAATACCTATCATTCATGAATGTTAACTATATATGTGTATATACGAACATTGTAATTACTCACCTTCACAATTAAGTTTATCACCTTTACATTTTTGTTAAATTTATTTCTCTTGTTTTTAGTATAGCCTACACTATACTACATGTAATATGTAATTCATATTCATGTCTCTTTTTATTTTTGTGTTTTCTTATAAGTTTTATTTTTATCGAAATTCATGAATTAAATACCAGTAATTTCATGAAATTTATTTGATTTTTCGATGCGAACATTGAACAATTTAAAAATTTTAAAGGGGACAAAAAAGGGTTTTCTAATACCTTCTACATATAGGAACAAATATATATGTTTATAATCGTAAATGTTAATTAAACAACAAAAACAAAAGACCCAATAAGAAACAAGAGAAAACTTGAAGAAAAAAAATGATTTTATCATTTAATGTCGAATAAATTAAACATGAATGTAAGTATCCATTATAGTAACGAACCTTAAAGTAATTTTTATCTAAGACCTTTATTTTTTTTTTTTTTTTGAATTGTTACATGATTTCGTTGCTAGTAATAATAATAGTGGAGTAGTGCTGACAGAAGTGATAGTAGTCACCACAAGAATGCAATAAAAATCTCTGAGGTAATCAAATTTGGGTTTCTTTTGTCGTAATTTTTGCTATGCTATGCGACTCTTAAAAATTAAAATTATCTAAAATATAAAAATAACAAAATGAAATAAAAAAAAAAAAAATTCAAAATGTTCCTGTTCCTTATCTTAAAGCATTTTTTTAATTGAATTTTTTTTTTTTTTTGTTATTTTTGAATGAATTAAAAATAAAATCTGATAATAATCCCGAATTTTCGATATTTCATTTCTTCTTTATTTTTCTTTCATTTTATATTTCATTAATTTTCTTCTTGGAATTTATTTCAAATTCGAATTGAATCAAGATATGATAGATGAAAATAAGTACGTTGTATGTGTAGCAAAGAACGTTTTTTTTTTCTATTGATTTCCACTTCAGCATTTATGATTAAACAGAACGTTGCCAATATTTACTTTCCACTCTACAATGAATTTTGTTTTATTGTCTTTTCCTTTTTGATTTTAATTTACAATTTTGTTTTTTAAATTTCATTTTTCATTTTGCCTATATCCGTTACATTATTGTACCAGTAACATTATTCCTTCGGTTTTTAAAGCTTTACATAGTATGTAGAAGGTTGAAACTAAATAATAAGTAAAATATTGATTTTATTTCTTGTTTATTGTGTTTTTCATTTCTTCCTTCTACTATTCGTACTCGTATACAATATCGTCATTTTCATTTTCATTTCTGTTGTTCTTTAGCTGAAATTTAAAACAATTACATGTATAGTTTAATACAAAAATGGAGGATGAAAAAGAAAAAACAAAACTTCAAATTAGAAAACAAAGGAAAATAATAACAAAAGAAAGTATGTACACAACAGAAGAAAAAAACACAAGAACAACAACATTAAAAATAAACCTTAATATTCCCTTCGATACTATATCATCTAATATGTATACTAGATACTACACTGTATATGTATATGTACATTATTGTGTATCCTTTTAAGTAACTTCCGGGAAATTTATAAAAAGAAGTTGATTTGCTGACTATTCATTTTTCCTATTGAAAATGAAACAAACAAAAAAAAATCGAAAATAATGAAAAAACGATTTTTTGATTGAAATAAAAACTATTCAACCAGAAAAATACAACATTAATGGTGTATTGAATTTACTACAAAATATATTACTTACTTTAGTCCTTATTATGGTCTAGTTCTCATTAGGTATGTTTGTGAAAATGGCGAAAAAAAAAACCAAAAATAAGAAATTAATTTCGATGAGAAATTTAACTTTAAAGTACCGATTTCTTTCAAGTTTAAAGTTTCTTCTTGTTGAATAGAAAGGATGAAAAACTTTATGGACTATAATAAATAGATATGTACATTACTTGCTTCTATAAAAACAAATTACCTTCATTTTCAGATATTTTTTCGTATCAATCCTGTCGTTTATAATGAAAAGAAGTCAAATTAATTTTTATTAGGATACTTTTAGTTAATTAATATTTTCATTCAATCCCTTATTTTTTTTTCTAAAAAAAATTTTTCAACTGTACTTACAAACATTTATGGAACATTATTCATAATTTATTTATTGTTTTTAGGAAAAAAAAAAGTAAAGATATGAAATTGCATAGCAAACAAATAAAAAGAAGTTTTCATGGTTTAAGGATATCACGGCATGGCAACATTATATATAGAAAAACTATGAAATTTTCACTAAAATAAACATAAAAATCGGATTGAGTTGAAAGCAGTAAACAATAATTTCACTACTACCATCTACATACTACTTTATTACCTATTACGAAATCTGTTAGGTATGTGAATGTGTATGTATGTTCGTATATGAATGAAAATTGTTTTTAACCACATGTTAGCATGATTAAGCATAATTTTATATTTTTCATTTAAACAGGAAACCGCAAACAATAATAATATTACTGAAGATTCTTATATATGTACATGTGTAAATACATTGGGGTCTATTAAAATAATAAACACACGAACATGATCACAGTAAATTTTGTACTATTACAAAGGCAAATAGTTAATTTGAAAATGTAATTGTGTACTTTTTTTTTAATTTCATATTTTTAATAATACGTGGTGTAATATAGTGATACAAAAAGCAAAATAATAATGAAAAAAATATAGGTACTATCCTAAATTATTGAAATTAGTTACTTCCTTCGTGTAAAAATTAAATTAATTGAATATACACGTTTAAATACCACACACATACCAGTATATTATATCGCTTACGCGTACAAATAAAGAGTGAAAATGTATAATAATTATAAATCGAATAATAATAATAAAAAAAAACATAAAAATCTATTATTATAAAATACATTTTTATTGAGGTCAATTTTTTGTAACGTGTTGTTTTTCTTTTTATTTTT
This sequence comes from Villa cingulata, assembly GCA_951394055.1. Classification (NCBI taxonomy): domain Eukaryota; kingdom Metazoa; phylum Arthropoda; class Insecta; order Diptera; family Bombyliidae; genus Villa; species Villa cingulata. The sequence goes on from OX596018.1 coordinate 7,368,306, forward strand.
TGTTTTGTTTATTTGTATTAATTGTTTTCTATGCTTTTATCGTTTTTCTTTCTTTTATTTTGTTTTGTTTAAATCATAATAATCAAATATATATACATAAGACATCAGTCCACAATATCAACAATAAATGAACACAATCAATGCAATGATTTTGTTGTAATGTACTCATTCGTCGTACGTACAGTGTGTATTTTTCGTGTAAAGAATTTTCATCATGCAGGCATATATAACTCGTCGAGATTACTGTGACTTGTTAACGATATTCACGTTACTGATGATGTTAGTATTTTGATTGAATTGAATTGAATTCTCATTTCATTTTCATTCATTTTTTCTTTTTTAAACTTTTTAGCTTTTCAATTTATAAGATAAAAACTTTTGTTTAGAAGCAAATTGAATAATGTAATCTACATATCTGATTGATTCAGTAAAATTAAAAAATAAAAATTAAAAACTTAAATGTTGTATCTACATAAAACTGAACGAATATAACGATCGAAATTAAAAAAAAAGTGAAGTATCTTATCTACTTCTACTAAAATGAGATGAGATTCAATTCGAATTTATTTTTTTCTTTTTTTTTTCTTAATTTAAATTAAATAGATGTAATTGTATTTCTTTTTATATTCTCTCTTTTTTTAATTTTTTTGTAATGTACATAAATGACCTAGATTTGTATTCAAAACTGAACTCTCTATAATGTTTTAATATCTTAATTAAAAATTATATAAAAATTTTAAACGATCATTTTTAATTAGTTCGCTTCGTTCTAATTTACAATGAAAATAAATACAACATTTTATTGTTGATGTTGATGCTTAGAAATATAAAACTCATAAAAAATAAAATACTTTGTCGAGACTTTCTTAAATGTTTCTATACAATAATTCACATTTAGATGAATATCTTTTGAATAAAAATAAAATGATTATTAACTGCTCTTATAATAGTTTTTTTAAATATAATTTTATTTGAGATATTTTTTTACGGTTGCACTTTGAAATAAAATTGTTTATACTTATTTCAAAAAAAAAAAAAAAAAAAAAAAAAACACTACACAAGAAAATTTTCAAACAAAATTTAATTTAAAAGTTCTTTTCTTTAAAAGTCTTTAATTTTTAAGACCAAATATGATACAAATAAAACAAATAAAATATATTTTGTGAAAATATTATTAATTCCAACTCATCTTATCCAAATTTTTGTCTTTATTTCTTATAAAGAAATGTTTGGAAATGATAATACCTATTCTCCAATAAATACAATATCACTGTTTAAAAAGTGCTTGTATAAATAAATAAAATACAATCATATTATCTATTGAAAAACAGATAAAAACCTATTAAATATGTATACAAATAATTTATATGTATATTCCTACAAACTTATTTATATATCAGCTTGAACTTTGTATTGTTTTTTAATACTCAAATATCCTTAAATAGCGGAAATGAAACCTTCAATTTCCTTATATATATTATATTCATTATAAATTATATTTTATTTAAATGATTATGTAACCAAAACGTAATGTTTCATTTCATTATAAATACTAAAGAATTATAATCGTATTTCAAATGCTATACAAAATATTGTTATACACGATTATATACGTATACAAAAATTGGTATATGAATAATGTAGTAAACAGTACAAGTAGAACTGCAAGAACGTACATACATATATGTATATATAATATACGTATCTACCTATAGATATGTATAGTATCATAGCTACTATAAAATTTAGATTGAATTCATGAAGAACACGTACTATAAATAAAGTTTTCCAAAGTTTATACATATCTACCTGTATTTATATCAATGAATGTATACATAATGTACATATGTAGATACAAAATATTACAATATTATGCGAGTATGTGTAGATATATCGTATAATTTATACTTACGAGTGCATATACATCTAGATATTTATATAGATCTATAACACGTAATATTAAAGCCCAAAGGAGTATTTAAAATGCAGTACAATTAATTACCGTTGAATTGAAAAAGGATTCTGTATACAGCATATTTTATATTATATTATACACTATTGTGCAATGTGTACTACTACTAAAACGTATAATATTGTATATTTATATTATTTAACATAAAGTTATAATAACCATCATCATCGTCATCATCATAACACATCATTCATTATTATACTTATATTACGTAAATATTATTTTGTGTGAGTATATATAAATAAATGTTGCTGCAATGTGTATCTAGTTGCAAGCATGATATAAATTGCGAATTTATATGATGAGAAGAATTAATATTCAGTCACAGGTGTGATAAATAAATGAATGATGATGAAAAAATTAAAGAAAATACAATACACTAAAACGAAAACGATGAATTGTTCGTTACGATGACATTTTTCTTTTGTGCGAACGAAGAAAAGAAAATTTATATTTAATTCATTTCCAAAAAAAAAAAAAAAATATGAATAAAATAATAATATCTATATAAAATATGAATTAAAAGGACCATAGGATAAAATATATTTTTTTTTAAATTCACAAACATTTAAGAAATTATATGTAGTTCATTTCATTTAATTATGTAGAGTATAAAAAACATTCATTGAACTATAAAATATTGTATAGAAATTATATTCCTATTCTTGCTACATAATCTTATAGGTACCATTTTGTCTTCTTCTCTTTTTACAATTTTTTTTTTTTAATTTCTCTTTATATCACACGTAATTGTCATATAAAATTCATAACTAGACCAATACAGACATTAAATTCTACTGCGAATTTTTATATGTATTTTCTTTCATTTTCCATTTTTTTCTCTCTATTTTTTTAAATTCTTACTAAAAAAAAATTATAATAATATCCTACTCTTCTATCCTGTCTAGCTTTTTTTATTGTTTTTTAATTTTTCATAATTTTAATAAAAAAAAAATGTTCAGTTTTGTTGATTTTAGATTCAAAAAGTTAAATCAAATGCTGAGTAGACGAATGAAAAGAAATAAAAAAAAATGAAAACTTATTAAAAGGACATACAAAATATGTTGTTTTACATACACAAATGTTAGTACGTATGTTCATATTCACACATACATTTCATACATATATCACATACATATATGTACATAAACTCGTATATTATTATTTTACATATACATTTGAGCTTTTTAAATTGAAAATTTTATGTTGAAATGAAAAAAAAAAGATTGATAATAATTCTGTCGCCTTTATAGTTTCATCTTCCATTTTATTTCATTTTGTTCATATCGATTTTTTTTTTGTTTTTTTAAACATTCTGTTTTTTCTCGTCTCTTCGTTTTTACCAGATGACAATTAAATTGTTTGCCAACTATATGATGAAATAACCTCTTATACGTTTACCATATGTTTTATCAAATAATTTTTTTTACATTTTGAATGAAATGTTGACATTACAAATACTACTACATTGTGTATGTATATCCTTCTTTGGAACTAATATATGTACGGTTATCATTAAAATAATATGTGTTTGTGTAAGGATTTTTTTTTTTTGCTATGTACACATTTAGTATGCGGACATTCTAAAATATTATATTTGAGAATATATTTAATTTTAAAATGAATGAATTGTAAACAAAGGCTATAAAATTAGAATGAACGATTAAAATGAAGAGAATGAAAACAACAACAAAACTTTATACACATATATACATAAAAATAAAATTGGATAAAATCTTAAATATGAGAAAAAATTATCCTATAGAACAGTGATATTGAAAAAAACACAAATTTGTTGGAAATCAAGATACTCAAACTATATTTTTGTTTTATAACTTTCATTTTGGTTAAATTTTAAATTTAATTATTTTTTTATGAAATTTTTTTGATTTATTATGCAAATATTTGGAAATATGATTCTTATTTTCCATCTCACAATATAAATTATTTCATCTCATTGGAGAATAAAATTACGAAATTTTTTTGCAGTCCATCTATAGATTAGAAATATTTTTTAGTGTTGATAATTTCATGCACTCAATTAGGATAATATAATTCTATGAAACCGAATTTATATTGTTGATGTATTATTGATATTGGTTTTCAGTTGTGCTTGTATGCAAAAAATTAAATTGGAAATTCTTCAAATTCAAATTTGATTTATGTACTCGCGCATAAATACGTTCAAATTTAATGTCAGTCTCGATGATAACGCGTATTTTCTCTGAATGTCATTTAAAATTATTTTTTTTATCAGCTCATTTAATATTAATGTAATCAAACCAATAAAAAAAAGGGCAACAAAAAAAAAGGATAATTCGTAATGTGGACATACTGATAAAATAAACATATAGCACATAATACTATACGCATTGTAAATAATGTGAAATTAAAATTTTGTATTATAACTGTCAAATAATTCGTAAAAGAGTTGAAACAAAAAAAGGAAAGGACAACGAGACTAAAATAACACAGACGGTTAATAATAATAATGGAAAAAAATCAGAATAAATTGTAATAAACGTTCAAGAATAAATAAAAATTATCCAACTGTGACCCTTAAATAAATATTAAATTATATTTATTCATTTATTTTATTTTTTAAATTTTTAATTTTTTTTTCTTGATTCGTAAAACGTCAGGTCATAATAAAAATTGATTTTATGAGTATTCTGACAAATTTTATGGTTTGTCACCCTTTTCTATATCATGACAGAATGATGTGTCTTATTTAACTTTGTGTAGTTAGTTTAGGTAGCCCTTTCTGTACAAGTCCATATCCCTTTCAGGTATGTTTACAAGTGAATATGATGGAACATATGTTTGTAGTTGCATATGCCTATATGTAGTCGTTTCATTTTCTAGATGAATGTATAAATGAACGGACGAATTTTGAAATAATTTTATCTCTGCTTTATAATCTCCTGTCCATATAATAATGTATACACACAGAAATAATGTATGTATGTACATCATTAAATATCCGTCAGGATTCTCTAAAGATATAGAATGCACGATTTACGTATATAAAATAGACAAGTACATATGTATGTACATGTGGATAGAGATAAGTACATTCATATCCACTATACGTGTAATATGTATAATGAAAAAGTAGAAAATTTTAATGATGTCCTTACAAATTTGAATAATGTGTTTCTTGCATATAAAAGTGTGTATTTTATTTAACAAAGTCACCAACTGTGGTAATAGAGTATCAACCTAACAACAAACTGGGGTTTGTCATTTTCATTTTTGTGTTAGGTATATTCTGTTAGAATTTTTTTTTTTCTGTTTTTGATTCAGGCGGAGGGCGGCTTTCAAAAGCTAACCATGATTATATTCACATGTTGTAATTAACAGAATTAACGTAATTTATTGCCTGCATATACTCGTACATTTGCTGTATATGTAAAATATGTAACATAAGTATGTTAAGGAGGTTGACACAAATGACATTGTTTTAATATAAATTAAGTCAGTAGAGCAATTTGGGAATACACACATAAATTTTTATCTACTACCTATCACCAGATACCATCTCGTTGTACTGCTACTGCTATGAATATGTTAAATTTAAGCAGTATAAAAACAAGAATACAGAAAATGGAACATTTAGAAATTCCTATGTGTCCGAATACCTGGCGGCAAAAATTATCCTTTTCATGTTTGATAACAGAATGCACAAAATAAAAAGAAACAAAAAATATAGAGCTTTATTTAATTTCAATTATTTCTGTGATATGTTTTCTTAATTACATTTTAAAGTTGAAAAAGCAGGTGTCCTACATAGAACATGTTCGTTTCGTAGGCAGAACAAAAAAAAAAAAAAAATAAAAATAAAAAATAAAACTAAAAAAAAAAAATAAAGAGAAAAAAAGTTGAAAATAAATGAAAATTCACTGTGTGAACATATGAACGCATGTTGTATACGTGTATATCCATGTACTATTACACTCGTATGTAGTTCGTGTATTTTCTTTGGCCTTTGTATAATTTATCAGTGACGATGACGATGACGACAAAGTTTTTCTAATGGAAATATAAAACGTGATGGATTACCTTGTGAAAGTCACCTTATTCATTAATTGGAATTTCGTACAGTATGTATAGTTTTGTATACACGTAGCATTATTTGGAGTATATGTATACGAGTATATTACTTGTGTATATATGAATATAAACGAATATATGGATATTATTATACTGTGTCTGACATAGAACATCTTTTTAGATTGTAAATAAATAAAATGAACATTCATTCGTACATTTCTACACGCCTACATTTTAAAAATGTAGGTATCTTCGTATATGTGAATTTATATCTCGTGTAGTAGACAATTTGATTATGTCCAGTATAATAAATTTTCAAAATCAAAATCTATGACAGAATTGTAAAATAGGAAAATGCCGTTTTCTTTTAATAAAAATTGAAGTTAGAAAAAAAAAATTCCAAAATAAAAATAAACGAAAAATTGGATTTTTACAAACAAATTTTTGTATCAGTTTCCTTTTATTATTGTCTTTTTTTTTCTTTGTTGATTTATTAAATCAAATTTTCACTCTATTTACACTTACATATATCCTATATATTATGTACTCGTACATATTAACTATACGAGGACGATGCTTACTGATTTCAATCAAAAGACAAAAATTTACAACGAATTTCAATTTACTTTTGTCATTATTTGAAATTTTATGTTTTGTAAATTAACGTAAATTTACATATCCAATTAATTACACTTACAAATTTATTCATTTTGAAATATGTATAACATGCTCGTATATTAGATGCTACTAATGATTACATTCAAAATATTCACTATTAAAACTAACTATATTATCCTAATTTATATAATACGCTAACAAAAGGAAGAACAACAGCAGTAACATAACCAGTTATAAAGTACTTACAAATTATGTATGTATGTACATTTGTATTCAGCCAATAACAAATATTGCCGTCATCAAGAAATTTATTTAATATCCGTATGTTTTATTAAATAAACGAATCGTACATATGTATGCTATTTATTTTTATATAAATATATAACTAATATAACCTTATACATACATACATACTGCTTGCATATTCATTCATATGCACACAATTAGTTAAAATTCAAAAAAGATATAAATAAAAAATGCACACAAATAAATGATGCATTTAACCGTAAAAGTAGTGTAGTAATAATAATTTATTTTAAATATCCTTCTAGTTACACATTTACATGTACTCACATTATATAAAATGTATTTGCATACACATATGTAAATATTATACGCATAAACTACTGTATTGACAGATAAATGTAAAATTTTTCTATTAAAAGCACTATACAATATGTTATACTTTCTGTATGTATATAAGGATATGCGTATAAATTCTATGTAGTATTATTCACATACATATTATGCATACACACATATTATGTGTGCATTAAACTTTAAACAATTTATCAGCAACCTTTATTTAAGAGTTAATCGAAAGCAAATATAGAAATGAATGGTGTTCGTCGGTCATTAGTATACTCTAAAATTTTTGACTGCATTTTTCTTTTTTTTTTTTTTCAATTTTAAATTCTAGAACTACAATTTATTTTATTATTACATACATGCAAGTATGCGTTCAATAGATTTTCATTAAAAATAATCTTTATGTACATGTAGTCAAATATATAGACAAATACATATTTTAAATACATATGATGCATAATGTAAGTAAATTTATATAGAATGTATGTATGTACATAATGTAATAATGTGTATGAATATGAAGTATTCTGTTTATATATCGTAACAGCTAAAATAATTTGTATTTCGTATAGTAAAATAAACATGTTAAACTATGACTACACACAAAAGTATTATATTTGATGATTAATGATTTTATCTAATAGGACTCACACCCTTTTTACTTTTATATACAACAGAACTATAACATGAAGCCTAGCATAATATGTTCGTGTATACGTATAAGTATGTACGCAATATATAATATTACATGACTGTATATAAAATTCTCCTGTATCCTTATCAGAGTACACTATAATAATATGTTTAGATTATACATATGTATTTGTAGAATAATTGTACACTAGTTGAGAATGAAAAACAATAAAATTTCAATATTTTATAATTTTCGTATACATACTACATCGAATATTGCTTGATTATTCAATTCGCTATATCGATAATAATAATATATAATACAACATCAAGTAATCGGTTAAAATCAATGTTTCATCATTGAAATTGAAAAATTCAAAGTCCCTTTTGTATTATCCGAATATCTATGTTTATACAGTATGTAATGTACAATGATGTACATATAATACTACACTACATACCACATTTGAATCAACTAAAAACGGATTAAATTATTTCAATTGGCTATGCAACCAATCAATTCATTCATCGATCCGTTCGTAAACTATTTATACGATTATATTATGATTCTTTGAAAACACTATTATGTACATAAATACGAGTATATGTAATATACATATTGTACACAGAATATAACATGCTACATGCATATACAAATAATATTATAAATTTTCTCATGAACATGATTGTACCATCTAAAAGTCTGCTAATAGTTGGTATTATAGTCCTATAATATGTATAATGTATGTGTATTATAATATAATGTACCAGATAAATATATGTACTAGCTGTTTGGGGTGTATTTTGGGGTTGAAAAATTTATTGCACTCATTTAATTTATTTACTAGAATTTATATATATTTTGGTTTTAATGTATTCCTTTTTTTATTATTATTTTTATTGTTATTATCCTTATCCAACTTGAATTGGAATGTGTATTTAGAATTAAAGTTTATATAATGCAATTGAATAAAATATTAAAATTTTTAAAATTGATAGTTTAAAAAATATGATGAACAGTTTACATAAAAATCCTACTAATTCATTGTAGAATCAATATTTGTAATAAAATTCAAATAAAAAATTGCATTTAATCCACCACCAATTGCTATAGTATGGTATTTACTGACTTGTATAGGTCCAAAACAGCATAATCTAAAAAGCAAAGATGTATTAATGAACCTCTCATATAAAACTGAGCTGAAATGAATATCATCCATCTGTCTGATGTGTTTTCAATTTATCGAAAATGAATAATTTGGTGAATGATTTTCAAAAAGTAAATGAAAAAAGAAAAACATATTCTCTTGAACATAATGTAAATTTAATTAGTAGTTTATTGCGTGAAATAATTTATGACAACATAAGCCGAAGGCTATAAAAATTGAAACAAAAATAAAAAAAAAAAATAAATAAATAAAAATAATCTGTAATCGAAAGATTGCTTTGTCAGTCAATTTCTTTTTTATAAATATAGTACGTTCTCCAGTATATTTTCGGTAAGTCTACAGTATACTATTGTATGTACGCATTTGATGACTTGAGATGAAATATTGTATACATAAATCGATTTATGATGCTTAACATTTTTACACTCGTACATACGAGTGCACGATCAAAAGTTCAAATTTTTAAATGAGTTTTTTACGATAAAAATATACATAATTCCTAAAAATAAATAAAAATTTTTATTTTCTTGAAACAAATTACTGAGTTTTTTAGATAATTTTGAGAAAAAAAATGAGAAATTTTTTTTAAATTTTTTAGTAAAATGTTCAATTATTTTTTCATCTAAAAATCCGTATTACACGAATTTCATGTTTAAAAAATTGATTTTCTTTTTTTTTTAATTTTCATTTTGAAAAGGTTATGGATAATTTTGTACAGTGAAATATTAAATCGATTTTCAATACATTTAACATTAAACATGAATGCCATACCATTACTACACTTTTGTTAGAATAGATATCTGAATACTTACACGAAAATGAAATGATAAATGATCTATAGACTAGGAATACTCGTATACATTAGGTGTATAGTCATTAAAATCATGTAATTATTATTTATATTTCAGTAGCTGAATCTTTTTTCTGTTGTATACGATTGTAAGTATTTATGTATATCTTCGATTTTTTATTTATATTCATTTACTACTAAGATTGTTGCTACTAGAGTAGTAATGCGAGTGTTGACTGATGAAAAAATTAACAATATACCATGAATAATTATTGTATTGAATGTGGGAAAAAGAAAAAAATTGTATAAAAAAAAAATAAAGAACTACATTTATGTATGCCTATTGAATTATTTGAAAATAAACACCGAAAGGAAGTGATTTTGAAACAAATTAAAGATATATATGGCTTCATTATAGGATATTATATGTATTCGACAACCTATATAACCAGAATTCTTTCTTCATTTTTTTCTCTTTTTTTTGTAATTGTACAATTTGCAAAATAAGGAAAATGTAGTCAGAATTACTATGTTCAATGAACTTTTACGCATTCACTTTTAAATATAATATCGAATTACCAAAAAAAAAAAAGCAAGGAATTACATAGGTATAGCATTATTTAGAAATAAATAAGGATATACATAGTACATAATATAAAACATTAAGTTACACATAAAGATTAAAAGCAAATAAAAAACTTCATAACATAATGAACTACAACATAATGAAAATTATTAAGGAAGGGGGCGGAATACATTTGTACTGAATTTGTTAATTTAAAACTAGGAATGCTTGTATATACTTTTTACTTTCCAGAAAGCATTAAAAATTGAAAAAAAAAATGTGATGAAAATTTCGATATTTTTTAACCTCATATCATAGATCTAATTTTTTTTTTTCTTCAAATAATTAGTAAAAGTTAATCAAATTTTTATTCTTCAACCTAACATTCAGTTTTATCAACATTTTGTATCACATATAATTTGCTCATTTTCACGTTAATTATACATTTTAAAATGAAATCAATGATCTGTTCAATTTAAAAAAAAAAAAAAACAACAAAAATGTGTATCAATCGATTTTACTTCATTACTAATAATTTACATTTTATGTACATACATAAATAAAAAATTTATAAGTGTTTTATATTAAAAAAAAAAAATTAAGTAAAATATTTCATATGGACATGTAAATGTAATAAATAAAATGTGAAAATAATATATACATGAATTTATGTGTAAATAATATTAATAATAAAAAAAAAAATACATAACATACATTGGATAGGTGCGTATGTATATATTACGTAGGCAACGCATATATAATGATTTCATCTGTAGATGGTACTGATTTATGAGAAACTTGTGAATTGATCGAGATCGTTTACATTTTACCTGACTCTGACTGAATTGTATATGTAATCTACATTCATGCATGTATAATATGTGTATATGTACGTACTCGCGTATGGATATGGATATCGGATGGTTATACACAAATTTACTGTATAGTTGATTTTATGTGGAGTATCTATACCTAAGTATAATGATATTATGTACCTATACAGAATATAAATTTGTAAATGATGTTACTTGTTCGATATTTTTCTTTTTTTTTTTTTGTGGATGCGCGTATCTGTATACTCATATATCTACATATTATATAGGTATGGTATATTAGAGATACTTTTAACCAGAAGAGCAATAATATTTATATTAACATGTAATATACGCATATAAAAATTGATTTATTATAGTCATAACATATCAAAAACAGTAATCGATATTAACTAATAAATCTAATATATATGTAATAATATATGAAAAAAAATTACAAAGTACATACATTACATAGCTATCCATATTTATATAAATATGAGTATACATACATCAAACTAATAGATGTGTTTCACTATATTACCATAGACTAAATATATAGATTGGAAATGCTTATGGCAGAAATCGTGTTCATAACTATTAAGTAAACATCAAAATAGCTTTTGAGAGATTTTGAAAAAGCTATAAAATCAGAATAAGGAAAATAAATGAGAGAACTTTTGTAATCTTTTGAAATCTTGTATTTCTTGAAGAAAAAACAAATTTAAATATCAAAAATCTATGTAGCTGTATCCTTATCGGAAATGATAAAAAATATCAAATAACAGGCAAATGTACAAAATCGTATATTTTAAAGGAAATTTAAATTTTCAACAAATTTATGTTATGACTGGCAATGAATATAATAATATATATGATCACAGGCAAATATCCTTAACTGTGATATTATATACAATTAAAACTGGTTTTGAAAGTATCTAACACATATGTGCATGCATACTATCAAAGAATATATATCTACTAGTTACGTTAGTTATATATTCTTTGATACTATGCAATCTGTATTGTTGGCTACATGAATATAAATATTCTATATTCATGATTCAAGTAAGACCATGTATGACGGTATAACATAAGTATAACATAACCGTATAACACAGTACTACTGCCAGCCATTGCAATGAGTATGTATTGTGTATTGTTTTTTAAATAAATATGCATGTATTTTCATTGCCAGCTATTGAAATCACAGTATATCTATATTCATACAGTAATGACACTGAGCACGCGTTAGCAAAAATTTCTCATGACCTTTGTCACGTTATTCATTCGGCCTTAACAGTTTTGCTAAAAGTCGATAGCAATTAAGAGCCTTTGTATACGAAAAAGAGACAAAAAAAATGGAACTGCAACACCAACTGTTTTAAAAAATATAACATTATTACAGTGTATACCTACTCATTAAAAAAAGTACAAATTTTGTTATTTAAAATTTTTTATTTAAAATAAACAAAATTAATTGTAAATGCATTACACTTAAAATTTTGTGTTTGATATCAAATGTTTTTACATTTTTGTTAAATTTCTTAATTATAAATTAAATTCTTACTCTAATATATAGCTTAACAAAATAAACTTTTTCTTGTCTTCAAAATTCTCAGAAATTATATGAATCACCTTATATCTTGATATAATGACGCGTCAGGTAGTCAAAAAAAAAGCTCCAGATCGCCTTTAAAAATGCATTGTGAAAAAATGATTGTATTGCTCACATGTATATATTGTTTTGTATCTTTTCTTCATTACGGCGGTTTATAAGGAAATATGGATTTGACATAAGTACATTAATTCTGTACTGTTTTTGTAAATTGAATTTTGATTTTTTTTATTATTTTAAAATAAGTAATTATGTGTGTTAGTAAATTTAAAAAAAAAAAAGAGTGTCACATCTTATTGCTTTGTTGATCAGTGATAAATATTCTATATTGATTCCAGTACTACTGCCAGCTATTGCAATGAACATGTATTGTGTATTGTTTTTTAAATAAATATGCATGTATTTTCATTGCCAGCTATTGAAATCTACAAAATATGTAATATATATGGAAATTCGTGAGCGAAAAATTATCTCTCCTCTCAGTAAAAGCTCCTGCCAGCCATTCTTCAAGTTTCTGCCAGCTATGATCGATTTCAAAAGTGTATTAAAAATTTATACAGTCATTTCCAATCTATAGTTAGTCTATGATATTACATTACATTATAAATGTGTATATTTTGTAGTTATTACTTGTATGTATACATAATATGTATATATACAAATATCATGTTTTTTTCTTATTATTATTTAGCAGATGTGTATTCGAAGAGTCAAAAGATAAAATTGAAAAAAGAAAAAGAAAAAAAGAAAGCAAAGAAGAGAAAAATATCACGAATTGTAATTTATTCATAAGATTTTGTATTTAAATGAAAATATACAAGGAAGAATATAGAAGAAATAATTAATTTGAAAAATAAGAAACAGATAAAAAACACGAAAGAAAAAAAAAATGATACATGAATTTTGTAATGTTAAAATAAAATATTCAAAATGTAAAAATAGTATTCGTATATTTAAAAAAATAAAAGTGTAATGATATTATATCAAAACCTGCAGTCTACGATTATATAGAATATTTTTGTATTGTATTTACTTCTTAATCCTTGTTACATAAAATGAAAATGAATGAATTGGAAATGATAATATGAGATATTATTATGTAAATAAAAAAAATGTTCATGAAAAATAAAAAACAAAGAAGAAAAATAAAAGGGTTTAATCACGTTTAATCATTGTGTAGGAATAAAGTGTTGATCGGAATATTGAGTAATAAACGCACCCTCATTCAATATAATTTTATTGAGTTTTATTTAGAATTCTCATAAATTTTGATTTGAATCAATTTTTAAGTTATATTAAATAATAAAATTTGAAACCAAACAATTTCCCTCTCATTACATTATTGTATTTGTATAACACAAATTCTCGTATGCGTATGCTACAACACGTCTGAGATATATAGTTATGTTTTTATTTTGTTCAAACTGTGGGCATGCATGTATGCATATACCTACTTACGAATGTAGTATTATATTATGTATATGGTATGTTTTAGTGTTGGATTAAAGTTCCATTAGTTTAACACTCCGTAAATGTGACTGATTTATTGTTATTTTTTCTATTCTCTGGATGTAAGATTTTGCTGACTCTCCCTTAGCATCCAGTAGCATCCCGCGTAGAAATAAAATCAAATGTGTAAAAATTCTCAAGTACAAAATACGAAAATTTTAACTTAAAGTAGATTAAATGATGTAAAACAATGAATATGCAGTACATGTATGGATATTCCAGAGACAAGACTTTTATTCCCTTCTTTTAGAAAAAATAAAAAAAAAAAAAACAAAACAAAGAACCAATCACATGAATTTGAAACACATCGTTACACATAACATTGCGTACAATGTATAACATATCCAATAAACTTAATCCTCTTCAGTTTATTTAGATTGGAAAGAATAGAAATGAAAAAAAAATCATTACAATGTTTTTTTAACAGTTTTCCGTAAAGTTTTTCTTGTATTTTAGTTTTTCTATAACATATACACACACCACAAATTAATAAGATTTTCCTTACAAAAATCTATACAGATGCTCATATACTAGCATGAACAGCATATAAAGAAATAAAATTTAATTCTTCACTAATACTGATTTATGTTTTTTCTCATTTTCAGTTTCATTTTGCATTCGAATCTTCATTTTGGAACAAGGTTTTTTCTGTTGAAAGTTGAAAACAAAATATTTTCTTCTGTAACTTTTTAATAAAATCTTTGAAAGTTAAATAAATCATTAACAACACAAAAAAAATATAATAGAAAACAGTAAATCTGAAAGTAAGGTAATCAATCCTGAAATATCAGAGTACACAACTTGTCAACAATCCATCTAATACACTTCATTTCAATTAAATTGATTTGAATTACATTCAATTTTCCGATATAAATTATATAATAAAAAGGAATTAGGAAATGTATCCTGGAAGTAAATATTCTGTTAGACCATCTTCACCGACATTTCTAAATTTTCCACCATCATCTGATTATCCATTTACACATCATCATCATCATCATAATCATTCTATGTCAATGAAACGTATGGTACCAACGAAACCTGAATCATCGCAAATAACACCAACGACAACTACAACATTGGGTGGACGTAGTGAAGTCATTTTTCCAGAAGATGTTGATACTATAGAATTTTGTATGCATAGAGATACTACAAATAATAGTAATGCCAATAACCTTGGAAATTCATTTAATGAAAAACGAAGAAGAGGACGTAGTCGTCGGAGTAAAAGTAATCAGAAATTGGATGTTGAACAGCAAGTAAGAAATTATATTCATATTACATGAAAAAAAATAAAATTAGATTCAAGGAAATATCCTGTTTATTAATTTAGAAAGTATTTTTGTAACATTTCTTAAAAGTTTTTTTTTAAGTTTTATTTGTCTTTTGCATTTAAGTTTAAGAACATTTTTTTTTGTTTTCGTTTTCATTAATTTAATTGAATTCCTTCATTTTTCTTATTTTTTCGTTTCATAGGTCAAGTGGACCAAAAACAATATTGCTGCTACAATGGAAAGATTCGAACCATCAACATCGAACATGTTGATGGATTACTCTAGTCCACAATCGTCCATTAATCATGTTTACTCGTACGCATACTATGAGCCTGGTGCTGCTAAATGTCATTTAAATATTCCACAAACCGAAATACCAATACCGCAGCAACCATTACCAGGTCCATCAAAAAGTCCTCCAAGAAATTCAATTAGAGCACTTTTAGCAAAACGTTTTCGTTCGAAAACGCTTTCATGTCCACCAACAACATCAAAAGATAAACATACGTACACCACATGTTATGGTACACAAGAAAATCTGTACGAAGAAGTTAATGAACAGAATATACGTAAAGTTTTATCTGATAATAAAATCTCGTCGGAAAAACCGCTTTTAAATGTTAGAGATGAACTTAGACGTGTTCAACACAATCATTTTAGAGTTTTAGACGAATTAAATTTATCATTAGAGGCACTAATAATGCCTCCAACACCACCTGATATTAGTCCTACCGGAGAAACAGCTTCACAGGCATCCCAATCAATTTCACATATTAGCGTAGAAAATTTATCAAGTACTCTAAATGCGATCGAATTAACGGATCACACGTGCATTAATCCAGAATTTGATGAGGGCGACTTAGACAGCGGAATCAGTGGAAGTGGTAGTAGTAGTAGTGCTAGTTATAATGAAAGTTTTAGATATTACAAAACAGGTACTATGATGCAGACAACAACAACTCTACCCCATATGCAAAGCTGCCGATCATCAACATCAAAATGTAGTGTCAACTGTGATGAACAATGCTACGGTGGTATACTGATGACATCAAATACAGCTGCTGCAGCATCACCATCATCTTCATCATCATCACAATTCAATTTTGTTAGCCGTTGTTCAAATTCGCAAAGGTCATCATCTTCATCAACGTTTTCTGGAGCAAAGCCAAAGAAGAACTTTTGGGCAGTAAAAAAATAAATTATTTTTGCATTCTTGAACGACATACATACATTACATAAAATGTATATCTGTTCGTGATGGAAACTTGTATCGGTAAGTCTTATACTATTTCTCATAAAATTAATCTGAGAATTTTATTACAACAAGAGAACATCCGAACATATTCATTTTCACTGCTTTCATCAGTATACTGAGTACATATTGAGTGGTAAAGGATTCCTTAGAGGATTTATTCAAACCACCACGTTGTGATTTATTTTCAGATACACCCACCGATAAAACGATATCTTACTTTATTAATCCCCTTTTCGAATTTCTAAATAAGAAAATAAAAACACATGCACACAATTAAGGACCCACTTAATTTTGAATTCTTTCATTCTGTCATCACGATGTACCATACCTTCAGTATAAAATCCTATCTGAGCTGTGCAATAGTGTGAGTAACATACTTAGTAGAGAAATAACAGAAATTTTGTCGCGAAATAAATGAACATACTTACTAAAATTACAAGATTAAAACAATTGTTCATCATTAGTATTCCATAGCACTAAGCGACTTATAATCACCGGAATTACAAAATCAACTAAGGGAATACTTCCTACACCTTAAAATACATCTCAAATCTCAAATATATTCATACGTACGTGTATAAGAGGAAATCAAAAAAACTAGACTAGACTTGACTGCTAGACAGAATTACAATTATTGCTTGCATTATTTTTGCACAGGACAGAATAAAAAAAAAATTATTCATGAATTCCTTAAAACGGAAATATTGTTAGACTATAAATATTCCAATCTCCCCTCTTATATATTTTTGATGATTCAAGACAAAATTATAAAAAAAAAATCAAAAATAAGAGAAACGATTTCCGAAGATATGTTTAAACATTTCCTGATTAATAGACACATTATTTCTAAAATGCGAGCATAAAGTGTATGTATATTTATTTATTGCAATGTGCCTATAGAAAGGAACAACCAACAAAAACAGTCTTCATTCATTCACAAACATAAAACTATCTATAGTATCTAATATCTACATATAAATTCATTTACATATACTTATATACATCCACACATGTGTACATGCATAGTTTTGATTATCTCTTGACACATTCGCTAGACAATAATTGTCTATATAAGAAAGCAACAAAACCAAAAAATATACATAAATTATTACATTCTCGTATATACATATATATACGAACAACCCGCATCTATACACTATTTATCTGTAACGACATAAACAACGTTCATAGTTTATGTAGTTATCTATACCACATAATCACCCACAATAACAAAATAAAAACAAAATTTTTCTTCCGTTCTTCTGTTTTTCCATATTAAATGAAAATGAAAATAGCAACAAAACAAAGTTATAAGCAAAAAAAAAAGAAAATCACATAAATAAACTTTTTCCTATCGTTCAAAAATTGACCCCAAGTAATCAGAAAAATAAAAATAAAATAAAAAAAAAAAACATTTTCATAAAATTTCATTCACATAAAGTTTTATTTTATAGTAGACGATAGTACGGTATAGTAGACGTGTACGTAATATGAATACGATATACCATGTAATAACATAAAGGATAGCCTTCGAATTCAATTCAATTCACCAAAAATTTATGTTTTTCTTTAACGATTTTGGTCCGTTTTATATAGAATTCGTTTCAGAAAAAAATATGCATGAATTTCTTTTTGTATTTATCCTCGTACATTTTAGTACTCTGATTTATTCGAATTAACATCAATTGAAAGATCATGTTCCTTTTTTCTTGCTGCTCTTTAAAAAGAAAAATAAAAACGAAAAAAGTATGGAAGATAGGGAATCCTTTCGAAATGGAGTTTCCTATCTATACTCGTATGCTCGATGTTATTCAAAACTTCTCATACAATAGTGTAATAATATAAATCTGTTGATGTTTATTATTTTTATTTTTTTCATTTTCTATTTTTATTTTTTATATATGCACATATCTATGTACAAATTTTATACTGAATTTTTATTTTTCATTCACTCATTTATACTTATATACTTTTATATGCATTCTACATAATCCTACATACTAATATTTGTGCAAATATTATTACACTTAAAGTTAAACATATGTAGAGAGTGTAACATAGAGAGTATACTTATACTTACATTCATGATTATTTGAATTTATTGAAGGAGTGAAAAAGGTGGCGAACAGGCAGCACAGCAACAGCACTAACAACAACACCACCAATAACTGAAAAAAAAATCCTTTCAACTTTATTATTCAGTGAATCATGAATGTTCATTGGGTTTTTAACAGCACTTTATTTCATAAGAAAGTTTTTTACGTTAAGTTTTTCCTTATTTCTATTTTATTTACTTTTTTTCCCACATTTTTTTCTGTAATGTCTGCCTAACATCACTTCCACAAATTACATAAATTTGCATAATAAAAAAGGAAAACATTTTTCTTAAAGAGTTGTATGACTATGTAAGCAAGCAGATATACTCATACTCATAATATATACATATGTATAAGGAAAGATTTTTACATTAAACTTCTTATTCTTTTCTTATTTTTCATTTTATTCTTTAACAATAAAAACAAAAATACAGATAAAAAAATTGTAAATTTATGCAGTTATTATATCGGCTAAATATAAAAAGAAATATAATAAAATAAAATAAAAATGTGTGTACATCTATAAACCTGGCGCCTTTTCGAATGTATGAATTTCATTTCTGTTTAATTTTCTTAAATTCTTCTTAGTATTGTTCTTGTTTACATATTTTTGTTTTTCTCGGTTTCATTTTTTTTTATATCATTTATGCATATTTATACGGATATTTGGTACGAGAAAAAAAGTCTTTATATATGGAAGCTTATAAATTTCAAAAAAAATTTTGAATAAAACGTCTGTGATTTATTTATTATTTATTTACTTATTTTTAAGGAAGTGTATTATAGGTATGGTATAATTCTTTATTATTTAATATTGTTTTTACATAACATTTACAATTTCAGAGATTATATTTGTATATCCTTGGCAAAATTTTGTCGAAACTTTAACTGAAAATTATTATCAGACTAGTAAATTGGTTTTAATATATTTTTTTTTTTGCAATATGTAAGAATATTGAGTAGTAAATATTGAATTTATTTTTAAATAATTTCTTTATTTATTTTAAATTTTAACTGATCTATCTTGTTTGTCTAGCAATCGACTTGGCGCAAATTAACAGAAGTCTTTTGATACTTTCAAAAGTATAAAAACTACGACTACTTTTGAGTCACGACTTTGAAAATACACAAAGTGAAAACCGCGACTATACGAGAAGGTATATTATGTACATACATACATGTTATGTTATACTTGTAATTAGAGAAGTGAACATAAAAAAAACGACATAATTTTCAGTGTCTAATTTACTTTCACACTTCCTCTTTAAATTGCTAATTTATTTTCTTACATTTTCATGTCTTTTTTTTGTTCGATTCCCTTTCCGCAAATATCCAAATCACAATTATAATTGGAAAATTTAAAATTACTGTATGGAAGATTTTTTCTAAGACTGAATATGTTTTCAAATGCTTATAATTTTAATTGGAAATTTTTCAACTTCTTTATCCATTAATGGTGATACAATTTTTCTAAGTGCCTATAAATTGGTTTAATTTTCTAGGAATTCTAATGAAATACGTTAATAAATTTATCATTTTGATAGTAGTAATATAATTCTCACTCCTCTCACACATTAAATTGATATGAACATTCATATTATACGCTTGCATTATCCAAATACTTATTACACCAGCCACACTCTAAACTGATATCGTTTTATCGTAATCGATAAAAAAAATTTATGTAGATCTGAATTAACAAATAAAAAAAAAAAAATTGTTTGTTTTTCTTTTATTTTGACTCTTTTACATGAACATTTTCTTGTTCTTTTTTTTTCTTTTTCTTTATTTCCTCTGTTTATTTTCAGAAAACTATTGCATAAAATTTTGTGAAGAAATAATAAATTTGTATATGAATTTCGGAACTGAAAGCAATTTTGATTTTGATGCAAAAACAAACAAACAAACAACAAATGATGCTGAAATATTAAATGGAAATAAAATTTTTGAATGTATTTTTCTTGTATTCCAACAAAAATAAAATTAAAAATAAAAATGAGATGAAACAAGAACAAGTATCAAAGTTACCATAAAATTACAAATAAATTCATACTTATACATATGTGAGGCAATTGTTCCTGAAAATTTGAACTATATAAATAATTTTATTTTATATTTTGTATAATTTTTTTTTATATGATTTATAATTTATCAAAAACAAATAAACAACAGCAACTTCAATGACAAAACATAAAAAATTTTCAATAAACAGAAATCCAAAAAAAAAAAAAAATTAAAATAAATTTAATTTCAATGAACCAAAGGATTAAAAATAAAAGTAAAAAAAAAAAAAAATATGAAATAATGTTCATACAGGAGTCCGCAATCCAATTCGGTAATCAGTTTAAAAAGCCGATACCGATCAAAAATTCTGTATGTGCATACTAATTTTAAATTTACACACAACAAAAAATGTAAAAAATAAATTAATATTTAAAATGTTATAAAATAAAATGTAAACAAATTTGTATAAAAACAAAACAAAAAAAAAAAAATTATATCACGCTGTAATATTATAACCTAACAACAGATATATGTGATAATAAATATTACAATATTATATGATAAACATATCAAAAAATTTATTTCATTTTTTGTTAACCATAAATATAATATCCCGTATTTGCGTATCGTCTTCATCGTCATCATCACTACATCATCATCATCATGATCATCCATATTCATATTTTATATCCGTATCGCTCGTATCATATCATAGTAGGTATAGTATATAATATAAATATTGAGTACACAAATCGTCCTTTATAAAATATTCAAATATACACTATACTCTGTAGATATACGAGTAACGAATACAATACATACATGCGTGTAGGTAGGTATACCATTATATAATAATATTTATCACCTTAATTTCTTGTATATGAATTAATTAAAGTCATTAAAACCAAACTGGTAAACTCATAATGAATTTTAAATGATGTGTCATATGTTATAAACTAACCATTGAAGCAGATGTAGAGATTATATGGGTACGAGTTACGAGTTTATATCAGGTGTAGTGTAAATATGTATAGATATAGGTAAGCGTATATAATGTAATATGTATGTATGTATGTACATATATGTACAATGATACGTGCGTATATAAAATAGATAAGTTCTTAATACATATTTATTATTAAAGGATATCTATTTATAATATGTTATTTAGGATTATGGTTTATATAAAAAATAATAAAATTAGTAGACATAATATAATATTATATACTCGTATATATACACGTTATCTTCATTTTACAGATACGAGTACACAACATATCATGTGAGTCTATGGTGTTACATGGATGCTAAACAAACACATCTTCATCAAAAATTATGTGATTAGAATAAAATTTATAGAATTAATAATTGAAAGATGATTTGTGAATTTTTTCCTATTTTTTTTTTCTTTGAATTTATTAATCTAGAAAATCTGTATGGTAAGTAGACTGCAGATTAGTAGAAATTCAATAATTTTATCTTGATATTATCTCTGCAAAATATTTTTAATGTATTTTTTTTTTGCATTCTAATCCTTACACTTTCATTTTTTCATTTTTACACTTTCTCCAACTTTTTCTTAACACAGCGACAGAAAAGCGAATTGAATGGAATTGAAAGGCAAGAAAAATAAATTTACTTTTCTTACATCAACATTTTTTTTTTCTGAGCATTTTCAAGTAAATTGCCTGAATATTTCACATTAAAATGCAAATTGTCAATTTACCAACAATTTTATACATGTACACATATGTACGAGTACATAATACTTATCTATATACGTATGTACATAATTTCGTACTTTGGTTGTTCAGATAACCTTCACCAAATTACAATAAAATATAAACGGTAGATATGTTTTTTCTGTCTATGAAATCTGAAAGAGATTTCATATAATTTACATGAATATACATAGAAAATGCGCATACAGAGTCAGATAATCATAAACATCCGGAAAAAATGATCCCCAATAGAATACCAGCAGGATTTTTCTTTATCTCATCCTTTTACAATTTTTTTTCTGTGTCTCTGTTTGTATATATCTTCATTTCTTTCAACTTTGTTTTATTTCAATTTTTTTTTCTACAACTTTTCTTATGAGTGTTTTTCTTCATTTCTTCTACAAAATCATTATTATTGTTATTATCATTTTTAAAAGAACAAAGTATAACGTTTATTATTTAAATCAAATTGCGAGTTGAGAGTTGTTGGTTTTTCCTATTTTTCCTTTTACAAATTTTTCTTTACAAAAAAAAAAACATTTAGAATAATGATAATGAAGAAAAGAACTTCAAATCGAGTGTTTTATGAAGGAATGAATGAATGAATTAAAAGTTTATGTATTAAAAGTAAAAAGAAAAAAGAAAAAAATTTAAAGTTCAAAAACCTTTTCTTTTTGGGAATTTCTTTTCCTTAAAAATTTAGCCTCAGATTTTTCACAATTTTCTTCTTTTCTTTTGAGTTTTAAGAAATTTTATAAATTGAATTTTCTCAGTTCAAATCTCTTGATTTACAGCATTTAATATAATATTGTTTTCGCTATTCTTTAGAATCAAATTCAAACACTTAATGGCAGATAATGTATGAAGTTATAATTTTCGAAATTAATTTGTTATTCTCGTTATTGAGTATATGTAGTACTTTATTCACTTTTCATTATCTTGTAAATTAATTTATTGCTTTTTAACTGAGTATACAAATATTTAACACATCATACATATTATATATTATGCATGTAAGATTGAACAAAAATTATGTATAGCTACCTACCTATATATGAAAAGATAGTTCAATGTCTAGTACAATCGAAACCACAAACTGTAAAAGAAAAATATGTCTGCATATATATATATATATATATGTATATCTTGTCGCCGTATGCAATGTAAATGCAATTTAATTCAGTCTTTTAAAAATTCATTATTCAATTGAATGAAAATGAAAATTTACAGGCAATTTAAATTAATTTATTGCTGTTAGAAAACGTTGTGTATTTATATGGATAAAAACCAAAAGCAAAAGTAAAAAGAAACTAATAAAACCACTTATACTCTTTCATTTGTATTCGTATGTATGCTCTATGATCTTGAACGATAACGATAATTTATAATTTTTTAATATGATTTGACATTCATGAGAATCAAAGAAATTATTTTCATTGAATTTTTTAAAGATAAAAAAATAAAAATTAATATCGTTTTATTCCACATATACTCTATACTTGTGCAAATATGAATTCAACGTGACGTGATGCATACATTGCATCTGCATGCAATAAGCAATGAAAAGTCTAGACTATGACTCCGTACAGCAAAAATAAATTAAAAGGTCTATTTGATGATCTCTTTTATATTTTGAAGATAATTTATGTAAATTTTCAAATTTTATCGGACAAAACTCATATTGATGCCTTTATTTCGATCAATATCAAAGTAAAATTGAAATTGAGTATCGAAATAAAATTAATACTTTCAAATATATCCTTTTTATGTAGCATCAAAGAATACAAATTTTAAAATTCTAAAAATTCTGGGAATAGTTTACTCTTGAATAAGGAAATGAAAATTAACAGAATCAGGAAGCTCATTGTATTTTATATCTGGTTTTTTTTCCTCACTCTCGCTTTCTTTATCAAAAAAATTGAATAAAAATATTTAATAGAATCGTTTCAAAACTTTTCAAACTTTTTTATTTTATTTTTGAAAAGTATATACCGTCGGAGGAAGAAAACACAAACAAGTTTTAAACTTTTTATAATTGAATTTATGTCCTTTTCTGTGCTGTTGAAGATTTTTAAATTCTTCCGTTAATTAAGTACTATAAATGTATTTTTAGCATGGGCAACATAGGCATGAAAGTATATCCATCTTTGATATCATAAAGTAAATGTACAGTAAATCCATATCAAGAATGAATAAATAAAACTTTTGTACAATTTTATTGATGTGATGTGTGTATATTGCATGTAGCAATAATAATGCATGACAAAACACGGAAAATCAACTACTAACATTTAATACTTTCTCCACTTCCTTTTATTCTATACATACTATTATATAAGCAGTATACTCTATATATATATACTATACATATAAGCAGTAAAGTTCATTGACTATAACAGTACAGTACCTATAGTATACGCTCATTAATATCACATCAATACAACCAGATATTAAAAAACTATTTTATAAATGCACAAGAAAATTAAATTTCCCAAATTTTTCAATAAACTATATTTGGTATTATATGTACCTTGAATTTTTAAAAAAAAATTCTTTCTATATTTATTAGTTTTCTTTGTTCGTTATCTTCAAATTTCGAATTGTTAACAAAATTTGATCAGTTTCAGTTCACATTAACATTCTAGACATGCATTATGGCTAATAAAAACGAATAAAATTCTTATTTTTAGAAGAAAAAATATTTTTCATGTACTTTTTTTCTTTCTAGAAAATATGAAATTTTTTCAAATATGTACCTATAAATATGGTTCTTAGATACACATATGTACATACTCGTATTTATACTATATTCGTAAATCTATACTAATACACTTTCAACTCATAATGATTTCATCATTCACATATAATAATTTACTAGACTGACCGACCATTACATTATTACTTGTCATGCAGTGTAATTGAAAAGGACATGATATTATAAAGATATTATGGCAGAGTATATATTTATGATAAGATATTGAAGTGTATAAATCCTATTATGGTATATTGTATATGAAATGAAGTATGAATGTATATTACGATCAAATGATTATTAAGGGAATATCAAGAAAATTGAAATTTCAAATTGAAATAATATTATGACTGCAGTAAATTCATAAATATGGATATAAGTACATATATGCAATATATGTACATATATTTGTGTTATTATGTACATAAATACGAGTAAGAGTATTTGTGTATAAATCACGTTTTCATATAAGAAATCTGACATTAGAGCCACAAGAATTTATGTGTTTACTATACATATTATAGATATGATATGAATAAATGCATATAAAAAGAAATGAGAAAATTTAATGGATGTCCTTACATATACAGTATTGGAACATTGATGTATTACAGACTTAGATTTAAAGAGGTTGCTGAAATTGCATATTTAAGGTTAAATTTTTCGTACATTTTTTTTTGTTTTTTTTTTGTAAAATTATCATGAAGAAATGAAGAAAATTAGGAAACCATAAAAACATATTCTAACAGATATATCAAATAAGAGTATATATTTTGGTAATAATATTTGAAAATTTTATCTTATATCATTCTGTATACATAATATGTATTTCGATTATATTTTCATCCTTTTTTGATACGAAAATTGCCTTTAATCCTTACAAAATTATATTCTGAAATTTTCATTATTCAATAGCATATTAAGTTAGAATTATACATATTTTCGTATACATTTGTACATAGTCTGCATTATCTATTCTCGAAAATGTAACAAACATTTGTACAAATAACGACAGGAAGAGTAAAATACAAAAAAAAAAAAAAACAACAATTCTAGAAATTCACTGATACGAATGATGATTTACAGTCGTGACATGGATTTCAAATAATTCGAAATGTTTTTTCGCATTTAACATTCAACATTTAACATTTGTCCATTTAACAACAAGTTGATAAATAACACACATACCACCAGCAATAGATATAAATGTATATGTGTATATATTTGTGATGCATTCCAGAAATTTAAATTTAATTCTCGAATTAAATTCGTATTTAGCACAATTCTCATGTACATTTTTGTATGTTTTATTTTTGATAAATTTTTGATAATCCTGTAATTTAATCATTTAACTCTATTATTTGAATTTAATTTTAGATATGTTCGAATTTTCGTTTTCGATTTACAATCATCTCAACTCAATTAATATTTTGTACTTTTGAAAAACGAAAATATTCCAACCAATAAATATTATAAAAATAATCAAAATATAATTCAATCAATAATATATCCTTGTGTATCTCCATAAATATCTTTGAAAATGAAAAATTAATGTTCATTTTTAAATCAATTCCGCATACACAAAAATTTTCATTTCTTTATATTTGTTTCATTGTGTGTTTGTGTATGCGTAATATTAAAATAGGTATTGATTTTCTGTATATGAAATCTCATTTTAAATTCGAAACATGAAATAATCATTAAGTTTTGTCGACACTATTATCTTCGTTTTTTTTTTTTTAAATATTTAATTTCGTTATTTGATACTCTCGCAAAAATAGGACAAAAATTTATTCTATAGAAATTATATACATATATACTCGTATATGAATGTTTACGAATATATTTTCTGCGATATAATATATAAATGTAAACAAAATAAAATTAAGACAAAAGAAATTACTACATAAATTGTTTACTGATAAGAAAATAACAACAAAAAAAAGGAAAAGGACTAAATATTTAACAAAAATGAACAGCCGTAAATGAAATTATTTATGTACAAATACAAATGTGTTTATTTTTCGTTTGAATATATATATAGTGTACATGTGTATGTTTTTGTGTAGGCATATAAATATTTGAGTAGAATATAAATATGTTTTTTCTGTAAAATTGTATCGTTCATTCATGCTGCGAAATAATACATAGATAAATACGAGTAAATAAATCGAAGAGAAAAAAAAAAACGGAAAATGTATAAAGAAAACAAATATTCTCAAATTATAAAGAACAAAAAAATAACAAAATTAAATAAAATTATTATTTTACTCACACTTTTGTAATTTCGTTTCAATGTTATTTTGATAATATACTTTTCTTATACATAAATATTGAACTCATCTTACACTTTGTACATGTACAAAGTAATGGAATTTAATCTTTGTGTTATTATGTAACTTAAATTCTAAGAAATTTTTGTAATATTTTCACGTTTTTAACGGAATCAACTTTTAATTTATCTATTAAATGATATAAATTTTATAAGTATACGAGAGTTTTTTTTCTTTCGTGTTCATTCTTTTTAAAGTAGAAAATATACTAATGTGTATAGTCCTTTAATTTACAAATAATATTATTATAACTAAATCAAAACGATCAATACGAAATCAATTCTGTATACGAATATTAACAACAAAAAATTCAAAATTAATTTTTAATGAATTATTTTAATTACAAAATTATCAAAATAATTGAAAAGGATTTTAATGTTATTATAGACATTTTGTTAGATACTTAAGTCCTATATATATGTACATATGTACGTATCTAAATCCTATATTAATTTATTCAATTAAGTTAAATTCTTGTATTTATTCAACTTGAAAATCTATTTCTACAAAGTTTAAGATTATTCCTTGAAGTTAACAAATTTTTTTATTAAAATATATGAAGTGTATATATGTATGCTGAAGTAATATAAATATACACAAAACTCTTGTTATTAGAGAGGTGGGGGAAGGTTAAGACTTTATAAATTTATTTTATAATGGAATATATACCGTCTTATATGACAAGAAGATATAACAATTCAACTGAATAACTTACTCATTTCATCTTATAAACATATTTTATGCTCCAATAGATTATGACAGTGGAATTAAATCGATTTTCATATTTACGAGTATAAGTACAAAAAAAAAAACAAACAAATGTTATTGAAATTTATACGCTACACTATATGAGTATTAATAAGTTATTTATTTGAAAAAACAAACGAATAAATTTTATACTTTATTGTAAATAAATTTTCTAATAGAGAATTTGAACTGTAGTTTGTATCACACATATACACGAGCACATATACGAACACATGTACTTAAGTATGTGTGAATAGCTATATTTTTTAACTTAATTTTTTTAAAATATCCTTTTTCTTCATTATTTTTTGCTCTGATTCTTAAAAATAAAAACAAATCTCTTAACAATGTTTAGAAAAACTTTTTTTTCAAAAAAAAAAAGCAAAAAATTGAAATTGAAAATAAAAAGAAGATGAAAAACTAAAAAAAAATGCGAACGAAAAACTTTTCATTTTTCATTATTTTGTTTGTTTGCTTGTTTGTTTGTTGTTTTAAACACATTCAACATTATAAAATTAATTTTCATCTTTCTAAAACATTTACACTACTTTTTCTGCTCACATACATACATACATACTTGTATACATTTATCCACAACACATAAATTTTGTTTTAGTTTATACTTATGTATATAAGGCAATTAAATTCATTTATTATGACAACAAATTTATTTTCGCCACAGTAAACAGTTATTTTAATTAGTATCTATCTAGCTTCTTAGCTTCCATCATCATAACTAATGGAAATGTAACTAACTATACAGCTATTATATGTATACACCCTTACATATAGACAAAGTATAATAAGTAACAACACAACCTCATTATATCCTTAAAGTAATGTTAACAAAAATGCATTTATCTATATGTAGTCTACTATATAGTCTTGTTAGTTAGTATAAATACATAAGTTAGCTAAATTTTTTTTTTTTTATTTTGTATGAGACATCAGCAGCATCCTTCCGTTATTTGAAAATGTTCCACTGGTTCCATTATTGTATATACTTACATTATATTGTGTACACAAAGTACAGTGTATTTTTTGAAGATACATACGAGTATACCAATAAAAATAGAAAATTTTTAAATACTTTTTTCTTATGCTTTTCTTTTCAAAACTTTATTTTACAGAAGTGAAAAAATCTGAATGAAAAAAAAAAAAAATTTCGAAAAATATGAAAAGTAAATGTTTGTGTGTTTTTATGTATAATATCACTTAATTATCTATTTGACATTAAAATGTGAGGGGAAAAAGAAGTTATGATTACTCGTATTTTGAAATTTTCATTATACGAGATTATTTTTTTTTTCAACTTTTGGAAACTTTCCAAGCATTTTTCAAAGTTTCATTAACGTTATACTATTTTTTATTTTATTTTTAAAGTAGAAAATAAAAAGAATTAAATAGAATGAGGATGAATTGAATTTTTGGAAAAAAATATACCATTATATTTTTTTCTTTTTCATTAAGTCACACTACAGATACAAAGATTATAGAATACTAAAAAAAATCAGGAAGCTTACACGTATCGAATTCATTTTTATATATTTTGACACAAATCTATTCTTTATACCATTTAGATTTTGTATGTTTTTCCTTTTTCTTACACTTTCAACCGAGAAAAAACCATAAATATCCTCTTATTACTCCATATTTGACCATGTGTCACTTGATCAAGTGTGAAGAAGTAATCTTCTTTAATTCAAAAAATTAAACAGATGCGTATGTAATTTTATCATCATTTCCCAATATAAATATTCGTCGAATATACGCTCGTACTTCTTATAGTATACTTCGTACTAGTGGATGTATGATGTACGTGAACAGACGAATATACGTAGATAAGTACATATATATTTTCAAAATTATCTGTTAAATCTTTTCATAGTTTGTAATTTTGGTAACGTTTCTCATTCAAACACACGTTATTTATTATCTAGACATACCTACTACATACGATGGGGAAGAAAACAAAAACGAAAAAAATTTACAATTTTAACAGTAATCTTGATGTGTGATGGTATGTACGTAATACATCGTTGTTGCACTCGTATTATTATTATTATTAGAAAAGTAAATAAATGTAAGGACATCATCTAAAATGTCTACATGCTAGATATGTGATATGTTTTACAAGAAAATATGGGTTTACTTATTACATTTTTCAGTTGCATGATAAGGGAATCTTTACCTCCTGCAGGCTAAAGGACACAATTTTTATATTACAGACACACACAAGCAAACATATCTACGTACAATTATAGATATTATGTAACATTTGAAAGTATTTTAAGTGTCTTTATGTGGCAGACGGTCTAGAATATTTTCTCTACTTAATTACATGTTGGTTCTGATTCATCTTATCAAAATATTTTCATCAAGAATTTTTGTTGAATTTTCCTTTTCCTTTTGTTTGGATTGGTTATATTTTTGCATTTTTGGGATTCAAAATTCTATGTTTATTTGTTATGTTTGTTATTCAAAAATTGTGTTTATGTATTTACCCACTAACTGACCTTTTTCTTTTTGGAAAATTTTCGTTACAGCTATCGCAGACATTATGGTAACAACCGCATATTTTACTTTCACATTTTATCTTTATCGTTTCAATTTCTACTGCACTATGTCCTTAGAAAACTATAATATATTTCTTCAAAGATGACATTTTTAAAATAAAATTTATTTTGTATTTGACAAAAACGTATATAATGGCGATGTTCTAGATCCAAAATAAAATAACGAATTCGATTCAGATTCATTTTTTGTTCTCTTTTTGAATTTAGATTGTATGTAGGTATTACGAAATTACGATTTTATCCTGTGTCTAGACATTCTTAAGATGTTATAAAAAATTATTTAATAAAGAAATTCATTCATTATTCACACTAGAATAGAAAAGAAACAAAACGAAAATAAAACAAAAACTAAGGACATTAAAGAATAATTAATTACAGTTATACATATATACACTAGAATGTAGTAAGTACATGCATACATACAAAATAGTACGTATTTTAAATCATAGTTATACATTCAGATGACATGGATTAAAGGATTTTTACACAAAATTTGCAATAATAAATTTAAAATGAAATGGAAAAGATATTAATTTTTTTTATTTTATTTTCATATAAGGATTAAGGAAATAAATGAAATTTGTGATTTAAATTTATATACTACAATATGTAATCACAATACAAAAACAAAGCGAGAATATTAAGAATTCATATTTTCAGATAGATTTTTTCAAAAATTAGACTTATACAGCACAGCATGTATGCATATACACAAAACATGTGAATATTTGTTGAACGATTTTTCCTAATTATACCACAAGAAAATTTAATTAATTAATAAGCCAAAAATACGTAGAAAAATAAATACATATATTAGAAATTACTTATTTTATATAAGTTAAAAATTGATTAAATTTTCTTCCAAGTTTCTTATAATGTTTGCCTTACGTTCCAATTTTTCTTATGAATATTAATTTTCAAATAATTACAGTGTTGTATATTTTCTGTTCATTTTTTTTATCGTGTTCACTTGTATTGTATAATTTACGTTTAATAAGTGGTTAATTAAGTTGTATATGAAATAAATTAAAATAGAAAATTCGATTTTGGAAGAAAATTATAGGGAAAAAAAAACGTTTTTAGCAAAATATATACTCGTACACTATATGCTCATATCTAATTAATCTTCGTTTATTTATTAAAGCAGAAAATTGGGGTAAAATAAAATTATTTGATACATTATTATTTCTAGAAGGATATTATATACATGAGTAGTTATGAAGTTGTACAAGTCTATGTCGGCTTCTTTAAATTACAAGAATGTGAAAGAAGTAAACTTCTGTAGAAAATACATAATAAAGTAAGAATTTTTTCAGATTTTTTAAATGAACGGTTAAAGGATACATTCAAGATATTTCGAATTTTTGTTTTTTGATCTAATAATTTTCGTAATTTTCAATTTATTATTTAGAAAAATTATTTTCGAAATATTTTAGTTAGAATGAATTTCAAGTGGTAAGGATTTCTCATACTTTTTATTCTCATTTATTTTTTAAATACTTATCTTACATATAAATACATAAATCTTTTCAAAGTATCTTTAATAAATCATTCCTATAATGGAGTGAATTTTTTTTCTCTTTTTGGACAATTTTGTGGAAATTTTTCATTTTCTGATTGTACTTCGTATACTATATATACTGTAATTTACCCAATCAACTAGAGAGGACATTAAATACTTTTTATTGTGCACCAGTAAAAGTTGTTAGATTTACGATTATTATATTCCTTCTATTTTTTTTTGTCTCATATGAAAATAAATGATTTATATGTACGATTATTTAATTCCTTTTATGATCTACAATATTTATTATATAACTTTTGTTTCGATAAAAAGCAGGATATATACGTATATTTATTTATTCGTTTTTATTTTCTTTAAAAAACATACATATGCACATAACAATTTTTTCAACTGGAACACTTTTATATTTCGATTAAGAGTGCGCAATAAAAATCAGATCGAGTCTTTAAATAAATTAGAATTAAAATTAGACAATGGTTTAAAAGAAGATTAAGGAAATTTTTTATAATTACATTGAAAACCTTCTGAATTCAAAAAGGATATTTATATAAATATGAATTTTATTCTAATTACTACTAAAACAGAAGTTTCACATTTAATTCCTTATGCAGACATACGAGATACGAGTGCATGTATTCGCTTTATGTAACGCGTAGTTAAAGTTATGTATGTACATTACATGAACAGAAATTTTCATGAAAAATGCATGAATTGTTTTCTATTTTTTCTTTTATTTCTATTTTTTTTTTTGCAAACATCATAAACTATAGCGACAAAACATTTATATCTAGCTGACAAATGTAAAATTGTCACATGCATTACATTTATGTTCGTTTATGCACGAATACGAGTATATGAGGTAATAAACTGCTGAACACGTCATAAAAAAAGAATCGTTGTCTATTTTTGAATTATTATAGTGTCATCATAAAAATATATTTTATAGGTCTTTTATACGTGTATGTGTATATCCACATATACACATGTGCTTATTTTACGAGTATTAGTGCTTTTTCTTTTTTTTTTTTTTTTTTTTTTGTTTTGTACAAAACACTAGAATGAATTTGTGCAAAGGTGAAAGAATTATTTAGGATCAGTACATGCCTTTTTTTATATGTATAATTTTTTTTTGTCTTGGATTTAAATACATATACATATCCATTTTAAAGCCGGTACATATCATATAAGATTTTCATAAAATTTTCGCTGAAATTTAATCCGATTACACACAATTTTATTGCTATCCCAACTATTGAAAATTATTGCCTGTAATATTTTCATGATTTTTGTCACTTAAATTTAAACTAAAAATTTAAAAATTCAACATGTCCTTTATACATATTCACATTAATTATGAAAAGTTCGATAAAAATTTTTCTATAATTTTTTTCCCTATATTACATGAGTGTACGAGTAAATTTTGTTTAAAGTTTTCAATATTATTTTTTTCCTACTTTTATTATATCCCATTAGCTTATTAGTTATATGTAGTCTTATTTTTTTTTCTTTTTCTGTTTCGTTTATTTCGAATTGTTTTATTTAAATTATTTTTTTCTTCGAAAAAAAAGAAACAGTTTATTTTATTGTTTTACACTATTTTTATACTTTATCTTTTGCATTTATAATTTTTAAAGTGTTTTCCGTGTTGAACTTAATAAAATACATTCATTTAAAAAAGTTTAAATTTAGTAACCATTTTATTTTGTTTCGTTTTCTTTTATAAAAAAAAATTTACAACATAACAAGAATAAATGTACATAAAATCGTTCATACATATTCTGTTGTCTTTTTTTATTTTCTTAAATTTTTAATGTACGCAACAATACATCATAAAAGTGTAGAGCAGCGTGCTAATGTAATACCGTGATATACTAGTGTAGCTCTGTAGTAGTTCACATTGTAAACTCAACTAAAAAAAAATGTAACAGAATGAATTAAAAAATAAATTTTGTATCGTTTCGTTTCAAATTCTTTTTTTTTTTTTTTTTTTTAATTAAAGAAAAGTTTTAATACAACAAAATATCCTAGTGTAAAAAATACATTTTTTAACAGGATTAAAAAAGTTGAAGTTTTTATATAACAATTACATGACGAATGATGAATGAATATAGAATGAAAAAGAAGCTAATTTGTTTCCGATACATGTATCATATGTATGTGTATAGTATAGAATGCACACCGATACATCTAATTTTTTAATTGAATTACATTGACATATACTCATAGTATGTAAGAAGTTTTATATATGATTAAAAGTTAATTTTACATGATGAATATAATTTAAGAATTTTATTGATCCTATATACAAACTCCAAACAGAATACTCATATACACAGAGGTAAAACAAAAAATTTGTTAAATAATTAGAACATTGAACAAAATTATTCTTCATTACATACAATCCTGTCTATGCATATACTTGCATTTATTTTTTTCTTTTTAAAACTAATTTACATTTCATATTCATCAGTATATTCATTATTACATGAAAAAAAAAAAACAATTTTTTTTCAAGCATAAAAACTAATAAATTTTTGCTCTTCTTATGCAAATTTTTCGTTACATCAATGATCGTAATATGAAAATTTTTCGTAAAATTATGCATTGTTATATAACTTAAAGAAAAATGTATAAACTAAACAAAAAGGAAACAAATAATAATAATAATAATAATAATAATAGTTTTCATACAATTTTGTTACACAAAAGGATTTTTATTTTATCTTGTATACGAATACATAGATAGTTCATTTTTCGTTTTATTATTTGTAAAAAGAAAATGATGATGACGAGATATGTCAGCACAGTGTACATAATACGAGTATAAATATAGTCAATGGTGGTATGTACACATCATGGTATTATAGTACTTTAAAGTATTCATCTGAAAAATGCAGTGATTTCTTTATGTAAAGATAATTTTTGTTTGGATTTTATTATTTTTTATATTTTTTTTTTATAAAAAAAAAAAATACTCGTAAAAACGTCCATTCAAAGTAAATTTCAAATATGTACATAGGAATGAATAGCATTACTTTATTATTATTATCTCTTGATTTGAAATGTTTAAAATTAAAATTGCAAATATTTTCACAACCAAAATTTTAGTCCTTTGTTTGTTCACAAATATAATGGAAAAAATATCATTTTAAATTTTTAACAAAAATCAAATATTTTCTGATTTAGAATTTTAACAGTTTTCTTAACAATGATTTTAATAAGATCATGTGATTTGATTATTACCACTATAATTTTCAAGTACTTCTACGTCACACAGATTTTCTATAAAAAATATAGCTAATTTGCACTTTGAAAATGCGGCAAAAAAATATAAAGCTAGAGTGCCCACCCACCAGATAGTAACTGAAAATTATTAGACCGATATTTTTCACTTAATTAAAATCAAAATGACAAATACTTGAGGGTACATATGAAGCACGGATTATGGATACGTTTATATGTTCTACTTCACAAAAAAAAACATTTTCTTTACCTTCAACATAATTACTAACATAAGTATTTTCTTCTTTATTCTTCTATATTCTGTTACTTTCGAATATCCAATTAACATGCATTTTTTTAATTTTTTAATTCTATTCCATTATTGGTATCAAATAGATTCTAATGATGATTGAGTTTTAAAATACAAGAAAAAAAAAATTCAAAACAAAAGAAAAAGAATAAAATAAAATGAATGCAGAAAACAAAACTTTATTGTATTACGGTATTACTTAGTTTTTCTATTGAAATGAAACTTTAGAACACTACTAATTACATTTTCATTCCTTGTATATATACTAATTCTCTTGTTCGTTTTTCACTTTACATTTTCTATTTTTCATTTTTTATTGATTTTCTTCTTCTTCTTCTTATTCTTTATCTTTTTATTTTTGTAAAGCTACTGAATTTGTTGTACAGTGCTTTTATTCAATCACTTGATTATAAAGCAAAGAATTATGTTTACTTAATCTGAGCAATTAAAGTTTTACAGACAATTTCAAATCAATAACTTTTCTCTTACTTTAAATTCATTCTAAGGACAAATAAAGAAAAAATTTGAAAGAAAAAAAAACTAAAAAACAAAAACTTTAAAAAGTTTAATTCAATATTCCTTTTACGAGTATATAAAATAGTGCATACAAATCGTAAATGAATATAAAAATGTACGATTTTATGTAGATACCATTATAACATTGTCGCAAAAGTATTAATTTAGTTTCTATACTATTAACAAACTTTGCACTTATTAAGCGCAGATACATTAAAATATTTTCATCCTGAATTTAAATTATATAAAAAATCTCAGATGTAATGATTGAAGAATATAAAATGTTCAATTTTTCAATTATTTTCTCGGATTTTGATAAAAATAGAAACATGAAAAATGTGAGAGAATTGAATTAAACTGTGATACGTATTTCCCTATAGCTTATATATGACACCATTGGCGGTGGAATATGATGATAGAAAAAATTCTCCTCTGATTCTCAACAATATCCGACGACTCTATTTACTAATCACATATCATCACACTGCATGCATTATTACCGGCAGATATCTAGCTAATTACCGCTTAACATGACACTCAGCAATGGAATCAATAAATTATAAAAATGAAAATGAAATACAACATTGAGAATATAAAAGAAAAACTACTAAGGGAGGAGGATCAAATAAAAATCGAAAATTGCTTAACAAACAGAATCGATTTAATCTCATGAATAATGAAATTCATGATCTATCTTCAATATTTATTACGTATAATACGGGTGCAATGTACTAGTATACGTATGTTGTACGTAAATATACTTTTTAAAGTGCAATATTCATTTATATATTAACTGTGTGCATGTGTGTAAGTACGATTATGTATGAACGTTTAAAGAGGTGGAACATATACATATAACAATATAAATATATGTTGCATGCATACTCGTTTATGTACATAAATAATCGAACATAGATTTTTAGTATCGGAAATTAAATGACAATGCGTAACAAATCACTTTTTCTTCCACTTCTTTCACTTTTCACATTTTTTTTTTTTATTTTTCTAATAGAATACAAAAGATTTTTTTTTTTTTTGCATTTCTTTATACGCTTTCTACACATATTTAACTAACCATCCCATGAGACTTTTAAAAAAGGAATGCTCGTATCTCGTATTTATAGAGACATCAATATACGTAATAATGATGGTCACTTTTGATTATGGCAAAATGTAAA
Source organism: Villa cingulata (assembly GCA_951394055.1). Classification (NCBI taxonomy): domain Eukaryota; kingdom Metazoa; phylum Arthropoda; class Insecta; order Diptera; family Bombyliidae; genus Villa; species Villa cingulata. The sequence goes on from OX596018.1 coordinate 7,406,142, forward strand.
AAGGGACATACGAGTATCTGCTAGCTATGGTATGGTATTCGTTATTTTTTCATTTGGTGTTGAAAAAATATCTACAACGTGTATTTTCATATATTTAGAAAAAGGATATCTTTATATCATATGACTATACATACGAAAATATATACAAACAGAGAATCCCTATTATGGTATGTAGTTTTCCCACATATATACTCGTACAAATAAGGAAAAATTGTAGTAAAATATTAATGCATCAGCTTGCAATTGTTATACACATTACAGATACATTGTTTTGTCATTGTACTGAAAAATTAAATTTATTTTTTTTTTTTTGTTTCAGTAATATCAATGTATGCATACATTCCTACATGGACAATACAACATACATATATGCATAAATGCATAAATATATGTGCATATGTAAAAATTTGCTTGTATCATTACAGTGAAAAGAATTATTTTTGCAAACAATTGACAAACAAAAGACATAGAAGTGTATCGTATCATTAAAATGATTTCGATATATGCTTATATATGCAATAAAATTTTATTAGTTTCGTTACACGTTACACATTAGACGAATACATATTCATATTTACGATTTTATAACAGCATAAAATTTTATGCATTGAAAAAATATAATTGAATCATATGTAGATATATATTTTTTTCAACGTAGACGACTTTTTCTTACTTTTTTTAATTAAAAAAATGAAAATAAATTTAAGTACAGGCAGCGAATTGATGATTGAAGTATTCGTACAAAATTTGTCAAAAAAATAAAATTCTTTCAAAATGTGCCTGTATTATGGAAAGCATAAAATAATTTTTTTCAATTTTTATAAATTCGTACAATTTTTTTATTTCGAAATAAAATAAATAAATGCAAAGGAATTAAATAAAAAAAAAATTACTTTTGGTCGAAGCAATGAACACAATTCTCAATTAAAAATTGAACGTTAAAATGTCTACACTTGTATTTTACTGTAACAAAAATGTTTATATGCGAAAGAAAACAAGTCAAAAACTATTCTTACTTTAACAAACGATACGCGAAAATCTTTAAAAATTATAAAACTTTACATTGTGATGGTATGTGCATGAAAAACCTGTTATTAACAAAAAATCAATTATACACTTCAAGTTATTTGAAGTTTTGTGTTTTTCTTTTATAATTTATATTTCAAAGAAAATTTTCTTAAGAAAATAGGAAAATTTTCACAATGAATTTTTATCCACTGTACACATTCAACTCATTCTCTATAGAAATAAAAGTAAACTTTTACTTATAATACAAACGTAATGTAATACGCGGTTGACTAAAACAAAAACAAAAAACATAAAACAATTTCGTAATTTTGAATTGTTGTTTGTTCGTTTTCAATTTTTGTCCTTTTAAACTTAAGCAATAACAAGAAGTTAACAACAAAGTATCAAAAGGAAATAATTTTTGAAATTGAACAAATAGAAAAAAACAAAAACAATCAAAACAATAAAGAAGAGGAATAAAAACCGATATAATCAGCACTCATACTCATATAAAATTTCACATTGGTATAGTAAGTACTTTTATATGAAAATTAAAGAAATCTTAAAATAATATCAAAGGAAAATAATTTTTCTTTTTATCTTTGAAAACCTTATGTACCAATATCTTTGTGGTTTTTCTTTATGATTCCCATCATTTTTTTTTTCGTTTGATTTTGAGGTTTTTTAAGTTTTAAAACAATCCTCGGTTTTTACTCTCAGAAATGTATAGTACAGTACCTACGAGTGCTTTAAATAAAGTAGTGAACTTACTTTGAGTACTGATGCAAATCAAAGCATTTTCAATGTACAGCTCGTATACAAAGGTGTGCCGTGCCGTATACGACTTCAATCAGTTAAAAAAAAACTGTTTCAAACTTGTAAAGCGTTTGTCGTATTTTTTTTTTTTTGTTCGATTAAATCGTTTGATATATGCTAAGCTATTTATATAAAACTCATTATTGTTATTTAAAGTTTTACATGGTTTTACTTTTTTGCACAAAGTTAAAAATATTATTTATTTAAAAAAATATCCTTTTTTACTATTTTCCCGTTGTTATTTACATTTAAATTAAACATGAAACACAAACAAACCTTTGATGTTGCTTTTATTTTAAATAAACATTTTTCTTCAATATAGGTATTTGTCAATATATATGTGTTTGTGTGTGTTCTTAAGCATATACGAATACTACATTGTACGCACTTTATAATAACCTAAATTATAGTTCAAACTATATGAGATTTATTTTACAAATACTGAAACCCACTACAATTTTTAAAAAATTTTATATTTTTCTTTCAATTTCAAAAAGGACACTAAATTCCTTTAATAAAATTTTGTTTGAATTTAATTTTTAACCTGGCAATATTTTAATTATTCGAACACAACTGAAAATATTCGTGAATATGGATCAAATATAAAGCGTACACGAATTAAATCCTTCCCATGAATTACGTTTTACTCACCATATTACATTTATTTGTTCGTTTATTTTATGTCATTTTGATTTTTTTTTTATTCGATTCTTTTTATCTCTTTTATTTTAATTCTGAATAGAATTAATCAAACAATGAAAACTTGAATCATTTCATTTTACTATGGTGATTTACATCATGACAGAAATTTCATCAAATCAAATCATAAAAACGGAGAATAAACATCATACAATTTTTTCATTATTTTTCGTTTTTAGTTTTATTTTTTTTTTCGCTTTTCTGTTAAATCACAAATCAAAAACTAAAGGTAGAATCACCATATTTTATGTTGTTGCATTTGTTTTTTTTTTTTTTTTTAATTTTCTAAATTTATTTTCCTAAATAAAATTTACACATTTTTGTTGATTTTTATTCCTTCATCTCTTCTACGACAAAAAAAAATAACCTCAGCAAAAAATTAACAAATCATTCCGGCGCCAGTCAAGAATTAAATTCAAATAGTTCATATACTCGTAAATAAAAATGAGTAAATAAAATAAAATCATCGCAGAACAATACCATGAATACAGCGAACAGAAAAAAAAATTAAGAAGGAGAAATCATATAAAAAGATTGAAAAATAATTTGCATTTGCATTTTATTCTTTGAAATACGATCTGTGTGTGTATAATAAAATAACAAAAGGATCTGAAATACTAAAAATGAGAAAAATAATATGAAAAACAAAAACGAAAAACAAAAATTTGTTTTACCATCATAAATATGAATTTATTATTTGAATGAAAATTAGAGTTACTTTTATTAGTCAGCTAAATTTCAAAAAATGGATTCAATATGGCCGATTCCGGTCCGTGATATTCGATCTCAATTTCGAAAATTTAAATTGCATATTGTAAAATGGCATATGATGAAAAGAGGGAGTGGACATTTAACATGCTTAATGGAAAGAATTATGAAGTGTGTATAGTTGCTTCAGTAAAAAAAATAATTATCGAAAAAATTGAAAAGGATATACAAAGTACATAATTTATGATGTACCATGAATGTTTCGAACAATTAACAAGTTTGCATTAATTTTTTTTTCGAAGATTTCACTAATTGCAACTTCAATAATTTTTTTTTTCGTACACTTCTAATTATTCCGAAAAATAACTCATATCTTATTTTATCGCTGTATATAATACTCGTATATAATCATAAAGAAAAATCCTTTTAATTTTGATATAGAAAATGAATACAATGTTTGTGAAAATATGCTCATAAATTTCAATTTTTATTTGTGTTTAGCAATAAGAAAGAAATCTTCATTGATAATTTATTGTTATGTAACAACGTAACTAACGGTTATTAACAAAAAGATTCCATAAAATCTAATGTATGAATGTATTAAATAATCTTTGTTTTATGATTATTTTGATTACAAAATGTCATAAAATTATAATATGTCATTAAAATTGAATGTGTTTGAATTTGGTTGAATCGTAAATGTCAAATTTAATTGAGTTAAATTGCAAGCGATCTATACATATGTACTTAAGTACAAGTAGTATTCAAATGCTTATGTATACAAAAAGAATTTGTGCTCCTTTATTTCATAACACAAAAACACGCACATTCACTATCTGGCATAAAAAAAAAAAGTATGAAAAATCATTTTTATGATGTGCACTGACTAATTTTTCTGTTGGCAAATATTTAAATTTTTGCTCTAATTTATGAATAACTAAATCTATGTGCGTGAATATATTTATGTATGTACGTACGATCATACTGCTAATTCTCATTTCTATATTCCAAACATTCTAAATAAAAAATCAATGTAAAATAAATTTGCAACATGTTTATAAACTCCAGTCATTTTAGTGCTTTTATCCTATATGCAAAAGACAAGTTATACAAAAATATTTTTATGACACTTTTTCATATCATGATTATGTATACTCATGTTACTATGTATGTATTCGAAAGTATAAAAGAATTAAAATAATTCATTTCAAATTAAAATTTATGTCTAGCTAACTTTTTTCTTAAACTTATTATATGTAAAAAGTAAAATTGTTTCTTCAATTAATTCTGACTTTTATGATCAATTTAATGTAATCATTTTTATGGGTGCTGTAATTTAGATTGCATTTATATACAAATACACAAATACGAATACCAGTATAACAAATACAGAATATATTAGTACATATGTATATGTATATATTACAGTCAGTATTAAATATACGTTAATGTTCTCCGAGTACAAAACGAATACAGAATAATGTCAACTTTCTGTTTATGTGTATTGTATTATGCATGCAGTGAGCATTTTTATACATTCAACCTTTTTAAATTATACAACATAATTTCTTGTTAAAGTATCATAAACTGATTAGTGGATGAAAAGTAAAATTAACACAAAACCAAAAAAAAAAAAAGAAAAAGAAAATTGTTTCTATAAGAAATCGGGTAATTTACATTTAAAATGTCATAAATAGAATGAAATAATATTATCACAATTTGGGTGGTTTACACATAAATGTGCTCTAATATTATACAAAAATATCCTCCAATTAATGCTTCATTTCTACTTTGCAAAAATAAAAGTTCCAATTATTCAGATTCATATGGACCACCATCACGTACCGAACATTATTACATTATTACAACCATGTACATACATGATCTTTGAAAATTTTCATAAAATGATCATCCTAAGATTTATATAGACTTTAAACAGACGAATAATATACTAATTAACTCAGTCGATTTAGTTACATAGTCAATTTACAAAAAAAAATAGCAGATGTAATCAAAAATTTTCTCTGTTTTTCATCAGTCGGTTAGATGATAGATAAAAATTCATTCATAAAAATTTTGCTATATTCAACATAAACATTACATTTTTTTTTTATTAAATATAGATCAATTTTTTTAGTTAATTCAATTATTTTGTTCTGGCATGAATTTTTCGGACTCAATTGTACTTTTTAACTGTTTAATTATTTAATTGATTTTTTTAATTATCCAATGCACCTTTTACACTTTACCTACTTACACATTATACACATATGTACGCATTCATAAAATGTGTAGCGGTCTTGTTTATACTTAATTATTTTTTTCTTACTTAAGATTATGTATTTTTCAATTTTTTCTTCTCTTAAATTAATTTTCTGCATTAAATGTATTTAATGGAAATTGTTTTCTTTAAAAAAAATAAATAAATAAAAAATTATATAACAAAAAACAAGGACCGAATTAATATATAATTTTTTTTTTCATTTTTATTTTTTTTTTTTCGTTTTAATGAAATTAAACAGCACATTAAAGACGACTCACAACATGTGGTAAAAGAGTGTATTAAAGTAATAAAACTTGTTTTTTCACGCAATTAATGTTTAAAATATATATATATAGTGATCGGACAAAACGAAAAGTGAATTTTTATATACCCTTTATTCAATTAAAGGTTACAAAACCTGTTAATATTGTTTCATAAAAAAAAGTAAATAAATAAATAAAATAAATATAATAAAATTACAAAAAAAAGTAAACATAAAAAGGGACTTGAGAATACAAAAACAAATATATAAATATAAACTACATATACTATTGGCACTTTATAAACATTCTTCGATAATAAAAGTTATCATCTTTTTTATTGGGAAATAGCAAACACTCAAAGATAAAGGGAAGCAATCGTATAGTTTTCTATAATTTATTAGAATATAATTTTATACTAAAAATTTATGTGATTACATGTATTCGTATAATTGAAGAAAATATTTAGACACATTTTTTTTTAAAATAATTTTCGATAATAAAATATATTTTTGTGTACTCATACCTCGTTAATATTAAATTAAATTACATACTGATGTGTACGTGTGCATATCGATAACGATACTATATATTATATTATATGATATCGTTCAACCAGTTCAACTGTAAACGCATTTAATAAACTTTTCAAATTAAATTTGGTTTAAAACATTCAAATTATCCAAATTAGTATGCAAATGAAAATTTCCCACTTAATGTATACAAACAATGTATCGCTTATAGTGTATCTACATATACACATATATATACACAAAATATGTAATTCAATAATTTTAATTATATAGATAGCGAAAAATAATATATTTACATAAATATATGCTAAAACATTTATATATGTAATGTACATATACTAGTATATTCAACAGTATAATAATTTTATAAACGAATGGTATACAAACTACAGTAGTACAGTATAGTTGTAGTTTATTAGCAGTACTAGTAGTAGTATAGATTTTGAAGTAATTTAATTTGCATATACGAATTAATGTATCTACTACTTTGAATACATGTACGAGTTTGTACATTTAGATGTATGCGTAGTCATACATAATTTGAAAACTTATTCTACTATTAATAAACATCACACCAAATACAACATTTTTATATACTCATCTCGTACACTCGTACTTATATCTGCATATACTTATATCCACGGACTAACTAACTCTCATTTAATTGTTATATTTTCTAGACATATTCCATAATATTCATTTTGTTCAAATTTTCTCTGAAATGACAAAAAATAAAAATTGTTAAAAAGGCAAAAAGAACAAAAAAAAATATGAACAAATCCTTAATCTTATTCATGTCTATAATATTTTTCAATATATTATAGTACCATAGTGCATAGTATCTACATAGTACCTTACACTGGTAAATAATGTGAGTGTTTATATGCAAGTATGTTATACTCGTACATTTTATTGTACATACATATAAACTTTTAAACTCATAATATCATCTTTTCAATGATGGTTGTTATCTTTCTAAACGTTCTCTAAGTCATAAAATAACAAACATACACTGAGAATAAAAAAAAAAACAAAACAAAAATTAAAAGAGAATGGAATAAGAAGAAGAAGACATTTTATGACAATGACACTCTTTACAAAAGTTCTACATATAAATATAGGAGGTAATCTACAACATATAAAATAAAAACCCAATTTAATATGCATAGAAGACTTACACTATAATACAATACAATTCAAAGTATATGCATGTATGTGCGTAGATTATGAATTTTCTTGTGTATATATATGAAAAAATATATACATAACCATATAGATACATGTATCTATTTATGTATGTGCTATGAGGATTTGTATGTGCGTATCCATATTAAGAAAATTCCTATAATTTTATGCATTATCCAATTTTCTTTGATAGCACACATTGCCATATATATTCTCGTATATAACTGGGTACATGGTAAAAGCAAACAGCACACATGAATATATTGTAAAAGATGAAAAGATTATATACATCTCTGTACATAATGTATGTGTCTATGTGTATATGAATATATCCATTCAAAACTTCATATTAACAAAATTTTGTTACAAAATTATAAATTTTACAATTAAATTGAATAACAACAATAAAAAAAAATATTTACTAAAAACAAAAAAATTAAAATTAAATAAATTAATTTAAAAAAAAAATGGTCAGATTTGTTATAATCTTAAAAGGATTTTTAACTTTTTTCTGAAAATTTTTATTTTTATGTCATTTAAAACATGTTTTTAAATTATTTTTGCATTTAAAAAAAAATATCATATTTTTAATGTATATACTTATGTACATATCTGTATAGATAGAGGATTATTTCTCTGATTAATTAAATTTTATACTGTCCTTGTTGTATTCGTAATATGATACAACCATAACAACAACAACAGTTCAAGCATCGATAACCAAATAAAATAAACAAATCAACACGAATATAAAAAATAGAAAACAAATATAAAAACCTGAAAGAAAAAAAAAGAAAACATTCAAAGCTCATTACATCTCATTTTCTAATCATAAAATATACATCAGTATTTTACCGATTTATGTACTCAATTTACATTACGTTCGCAACAACAACATGTAGGTACCTGTACATATTGTCAGAGTAAAGATATGAGTATATACCTACATGAAGTCGAACTTTTCAATTTTAATTTTATTTATTATTTTTATTTATTATTATTTTTTGTTTTTTTTGTATTTTTAAAATTAAATTTAAACTCTTTAAAAAAGAAGTGCTAAATTGAATCGCGATCGAACAGAATAGATAAAATTGATACTATAAACATCTGCTTAAATGCATGTAAGTGTATGTACACAATGTATGCATGTACATTAAAATGTATGTACCTATAATCTTGAAGTACTTACCTATGCTCATATATTTTTTATACTTACATATATTTATATTTAAATAAAATGAGAAATATACATATGTACATAATAATACATAAATTGATATGACCGAGTGAATATTCCCAATTAAATACCTGTTTTTAAATATAAAATTTACAAAAACTAAAAAACTAAAATTCATTTATATGTATATAAGTATGCTGTACGTAGATTTATTTATTTATTTATTTGAATAATATTTTATTATCATTTTTTTTTGTGTTCAATATATTATTTTAAAACGGAATATGGAATATTTGTACGAGTATGTGTATATGTATATGAAGGTGTAACATGAATTTACAATAAAGATGAAAAAAAGTAAAAAATAAAAAAAAAAACTACAAAACAAAAGAAAAATATCATGTAAATACCATTATCCAACTTAAAATACATATTTAATATTGCAAATGGATTAAATATATATCCGATATAACATATATGTTATGTATAATGCATATGGATATGTTATGCATTTTGTATCTTAAAGTGTTACGTGAATGCTATAATTAAAGTATATAAGATACACGATTATTTTTAGTTTGTACATGAATTAAAGATAATAAAGATGAAAGATAGCTTCTCATCCTCATCTTATTATATTAATACCTTAATACTTAATACGACGACGACGACGACGACAAAGAAGAAGAATTAAACAAAGAAAAAAAAACCACATTAAATACAAGAGTTATAATATACATTTTACATATAGAGAAAAAAAAATATTATAAAATCAAAAAGATGTCTGTTTTTGTTGCAATAATTTCAACAAACATTAAAATATTGTTACATACAAACATTTATTGTGTATATATGTGTTTTATAGTTTTAATGGGATGTGTATAGACTGTATTTATCGATATTTTATGTATCTACATAAGTACATTACTTATTATTATTATTATTATTATCATTTTGTATACGGTATGCTACATTAAATGTTTTTTTCTAAATGTAATGCAACATTGTAATGTATGTACATTACATACACATACATTCATATGATGTTTACGGATATACTTTTTTGTCGCTTTATTTTTATTATTATTAGTAAGTATTCGAGTATATTATTTTTACAAAATAATTTTCATTTAAACTCAGCAGGGTGATTTTATAGGAATCAAAAAAATATATATATGCAGATATGTATGTGTTTATATAAAAACTTTTGTTTCTTATTTATATAAATTTCTTTCTTTTTTTTTCATTTTCCTAGAATTTCTTCTTCTTTACTCATCATGGATTTATTTCGTATACACGACGAGATCTACGAGTACAATCAAAATAATTTACATTTATTTTTATTGATGTCAATGTATCTATAATTTTTTTTTATTGTTTTCTGTGTTATTTGTAATTTTCTTAATTGAAATCACATAATAAACAATAAGGAAGTAACTTATGAAATTATATTACGATTGTAAAAGGAATTTTGAAAGAGTATATAATAACGAGCATTAAAAATTTTTTTTTAAGTTTTCATTTATAGAAGATACTGTAATAGAATAAATAAGTCAATGATAAATAGGATTTCAAGTATTTCACTGTGTTAACATGAAATTAAAGAAAAATTTAGATATCTAATATGTGTCCTTTGATAACGATCATCGATTTTTTTTGTGTGGTGAAAATATAGTTTCATAGATTCAACAAAGAATATTACAAAAAATCTTTAAAAATTTAAATATAAATTTCAAAGATGACAAATGTGTACTCATACAAATGTACTCTTATCAAAATATTATCCATAAAAAATTTCGTGATTGTTCTACAGTATCCTTGCAACATGAGTGTCAACAATATGGTATAACTGATGAATGACTTTTGAAACTTTTGATGTTAAACAAAATAAAACCCAAAAATTGTGTAATAAATAATAATAATAAATAATTAAAGAAAAAAATTATAAAAGAAAATGTTTTAAAAAAATTTAATTAAAATTTTATTTTTCAACAATTTTAGTCTTTTATTCTTATGATACGAAAAACTTTTGAATATAGGAAATATTTCATCCAAACTGAGTAGCAGTAATTGTTATTTTCATTTTTTTTCCTTTTTTTACATTTTGTGTATTGCTTTTATCTTATCGTTATTTTTCTTTATTGTTTTCATATACACAAAATTTTTTATTTCGTTGCATCTGTTCCATTTTTTGATGCTATTATTTTTATTCATTCAATTTTTAAACAACAAACAACTGAAAAAAAATGTTGCAAGGAAAAAAGGAGTAGTTATGCTACACATCTTTTGCAATTGATTTCCTGATCACGTATAAACTTTAAAAGTTTTTCATGTAATAATACTGCAATATGCTGAAATGCAATATGTTTTGGTAATCATTATTGCAGTTGTCATATATCCAAAATAGCTGAAAAAAGAAGACAAAATAAAAATGAAATAAAAAATGAAAATAATTTCGAAAGAGTGAAATAACACAGTTAAAAGTTCGATTATTTTTCTGTTGTGTTTCCAGTGTAAAAGTAAAGCAGCAAATGAGTAAAATAAAATGAATAAATAATAAACTCTAAAATAAAAAGTTAAAAAATTTAAAGGATTTTAAAAAATTAAAAATATTTCTTTTCAATACAACATCAACACTTTTGTAATAATACTCTTAAAAAGACATAAGGCCATAAGAGTGATAGAATTCTATGTAGAAGCTGAACGTTTTAATTCATTAAATAAATAACTTTCAAGTTTTTTTTCCATACATCAAATAAATTTTCTCAAAAATATATATTGTTTCAGATCAAAGGACATTCCACATTTGAACAATGCGACAATGCCTTTCAAATTTTTCGTCATTTTAAAGGTAAATTGAAAATTTTAAAAGTTAAAAGTAGAAATTAAAGGAAAATAGAAATAGTTTAAAAGCTTTGTAAATAGAGGCTCATATATAAGCGCTTATTTTTATGTTCATTTCATTCTCATAAAATTAAGTTCATTGAAAATTTTATGTATCATGTTTTTAAATAAAAATGAAACACAACAACAAAAAGTGTTCTCCCAAAAATTCCGTAAAACCAGGTAAAACTCTATCTACAGTTTGTATTTTATATCCGTGCATAAAGTGCTGGAATTTTTTCATATATATATACAAGATTTGGTAGGTGTAATACTTATGAATGAATTAACTCTGAAAAAATATAAAATTTCTCCAGATATTCTCGTTTTCTGCATTTGTTTTCCTTTCTTGCAAAAATTGTAGGATGTGTGTATATACGATCGTCTCAACAACAATTTTCATAGTATGATTTCCGATATGCATATCCTACAATTTTTGTTTTCAAATTTTAAACGGAAAAACTGAATGATTAATTGATTGAAATCATAACAAAACACACACTTAAACATCACACACACTCAAAATAAGAATATGTTTTGTTTACTGGAAATAACGGGAAATCACAATGTGAAGTTCTGATATGAAATCGTGAAAAATCAATTTTTACATAAGCAGTATACACATACGCAGGGTTAGATTTACACTTTAGCTACATAGGGGCTGCCTATGGCGGAAAATTGAAATAACCTTTTATTATAAAATGTAAAAAAAAAACTGTTCGTCAAAATTCAATGCCTTTTAGAAAAATACTTTTGCTTTTTTTAGTATTACGAATGACAAGGCCACTTTATTTTAACGTTAAAGTAAAAAATATTATTTAAATTGTAGCAGATATTACTTGTGCAAATTTTGATACATAAGCAAAGAAGATGTCACTTTCATTCTTCAAAAAAAAAGTTGATTTTCTTTCTCAATATAGAATGCGAATATTATACATGACAAACACGGAAAATCAACTGACAACATTTAATTTTTACTCCTCTTCCACTATTCTATACATTTTCTAAAGTATTCTACACATCATGTGTACAACTTTTTGAATTTTCATTTTGAAACTTCGAGTAATGCCTAATCGGAATATCCGCCACTGCATGTACACAAATTTATACACATGTATACATTCATATAATCATCCGTTTACATTGCTGTTGTTGCAATAAGTTTTTTTTTTCTTTTTTGTTTTTTTTTTTTCATTAACCATTCTATCCATGTTTATTTATGTCTCATGAAAAATCAAAATATGAACAGACAAAAATTAAACAAAATAAACATGAAACAATAACAAAGGATATTTATGTTTCACAATTTATTGAGTTTTACATATATGTATGTTTTGTTTTCTTCTATTTTTCCGGTGTATTATCATTTTATTTTGCTTTTCTTACTGGTTTTGTTCTATATTTTCTTTTTCAGAATTTTATTTCTTATCAGAAGAATTAAAGTGTTCTCGATTGAAAAATAAAAATGTTATATAATATAATTTGTTCTAATCATTTAGCTATGTATAATTATACACATTCTATTTGAATACGAGAATTATGTAGATTTATGTACAGGTACGTTTTTGTCTATAGAAATAAAATTAATCGTAACATGTTGTAGGTTACTTAGAAATGCATCCATCAATTTTTATATTTTCGATATATCGATTTTCTTTATGCATACATGTATGTATATATCTACAAAAATATGCATTATGTGAATATGTAATATAAAACGAAATAAACGAATCTATATTACAGACGTGTACTTGTATGTACTGTGTTATGTGATTTTATGATGATTGCATATATGATTTCAAATAGACAAAAATTCGAAAAAGTAGATAGAATTGGTTGTACATGTACATAAAATTTGAATGGTATTGGTACATGTACCAGTCATTTATTTTATAAAATTAATAACATGTGAATATGTGATAAGTAAACCAATATCAAATAATATATGTGTTTAGTATATTGGAATTTGATGAAGGATTTATGTAGTCTAGTACCTAGTAATATATCTAATATGCAAAAATGTGAAGATAATATTTCATAACTATTCACCTTTATGTTAGGTTAGTACATATTTCTCTTAACTTTTATGTAAATAAAAAATAAAATCAAGTAAAATATAAAGTAAAATGTGATATTTCTCATTTACCATAAATGTGTACAGTACGCAAACAATTTACATACTCGTATCTTGTATATATGTAATTTACATTCAAATACGAGACGATATATGTATGTAATATAAATTTATTTTACAGCTCATATGAATGTGCTAGTATATTTTTTGGTATTAAACATGTGTAAATTTCTTATTAAAGTTTATGTATAAATTTCATATTGCAATGTCATATTGACATTCTCAATAGATTGCTTACATATACTACATATACCTGTACATATACATATAATTATCGTACACACACACATATCTGACTAATAAAAGGATAATACATTTTCATATTTATTTCATTTTGATTTCATTATGACTTTTCTTTTCATTCTACATTAAAAAAAAAAAAACAAAAAAAAAAGATACGAACATTTCATACTAAAAATGATTAACTGGAAATGAAATTGCTAAATATAAAATATCAGTGAACTGTGAGTAATTCGAACTTTTTGTAATATGAACAAGAGCTAGGAATTTGTTTCTGAAACAAAAATATTTTATTTTAATATTATACACAGATGATCATTTGTTTTATGCAACATTCATACTTCCATTTTACCTGAAATGTAACATTCATGATATGAAAAAAATCTTTCAAAATGTTATCTTATATTTCATATGCGAATTGAAAATAATTTGTACACGCGGCATCATCGTTATTATCATCATCATCATCATAGGCAATAGGTATACGAATTTCACGTTTTCCATATCTACGATGAGTATACTAAAAATGACTTTTTTGACCGAATCTTATAAATTGTGTACATCTTAGATACCATAAGTCTTTGTGTATCGTTCATTTGATAACATGCTGTGCTCATGTACACAATTCATACTTATTTTCTTTTATAATCTGTGTATTTGTACAATCCAAGCCTAGCCTATAATAGATATCTGCTAAAGACGTTTAGAGTTTATATAGTTTATACGAGTTAAGTATAATAATATACTCGTATACGTATGTAAATTCGTCGTAACGTACATTATGACTTTTTTGAACTTGGAAAAACACCAGGTGTAACATGATCACATAAACATTAAAATCATTTATACGCCTTGTAGATAAGTACAGGTACACTGTACTGACTGTATATTGTAAAAATTATTCAGTAGATAAAAACAAACTCGCAACTTACAACACTAGTATTTCGTCGATTTTTCCAAAGAAAACAGCAGCAAACAACAAATGAAAATAATAAAAAAATAAAATAAAAAATTTTAAGAAAAAAGCTAGAATAAAATATGGAGTATTTATCTTATTGTGTACTATTTCTTCTTCTTCTTCTCCTTCTTTGAATGTACGTATTGTATTGGTTGTACTGTTGTACATCTAGTTAAATGACTACCTAATTCACAATTTTAAAATGAGTAGCTATATTTTTTATTAAAGACTATGTGATGTTGTGTTGTAAAGATACTCTACGGAATATGTCTTGTGTAAATCTAATGTGCAATCATTCATGTCATCATGATTACAACATAACTAACACAAAACATGTTAATACTTTTCATAGTACACAGAAACATTTACTCGTATAACTCGAATGTATATGTTCATTACAAATTCATATGTTTACGCGTCAATGTCATTATTATTATTGTTATTAAATTAATTACCTACCGTCTATACGACGACTAACTCTGACACTTTTTAGAATTAGGAAAGATAAAAATCGATTTCGAAATCTTCAAAATTCAGTTGCAAATCAAAAATTTTAGATTCAGTTATTAAACACATACACAACATTTTTACGAAATATAAATTTATAAAACAGCTAACGAATTTAAATCCAAACTGCTTGTAAAAAATTCAAATTTAAAAATGATTACCATCTATTTCTGATGCTCCATTGACTGTTAAATGAAATCCAATTAGACTTGTGTACATAATGTAGTTCAAATCGACCTGAATTACGTACGTACTTCTGACAGCTCTGTGCAATAGATATTTTTGTTAAAAAATTTCAATACTTTAATTTAACAAAAGAACAAAACCGAAAAATTAATTCAGCATCTTTTACAATAATTATTATCATCTGACTGTCTGTTGCTGTTGTTGTTATTCAAACAAAAGATATTTAACTTTTACATACAATATCAGGTTAGCTATAGGTCATTATCATCGTCATCATCATCATTTAATTTTTCCTAGAAATTAGAAATGAACAAATGAATTTAAAAAAAAAAATAAGTATGTAATAAGACAGCACTTAAAATAATTCTAAAATGACTTTTTTCTTTTTATAATTTATCTAACTAACAAAACAAAACAAAAATAATAACGAGAAGAAGGTATTTTTCATAGAAATTTTTACAATAAAAATATTTCTATTTATTTTTATTATTTTGCCTTTTTCTACTTGAAGTTATACCAATAGAATACCACAGAATAATATATATATATATGTACATAAGTGTAATATTTAAAATTATTATTGTACATAAAACAACAATCAACAACAATCGTACAAAGAAAATTAAAATTCATCTTTTATGCTCTAATGATTCCGCGCGATTTAATGAATCTAAATCAAAATAGAAATGAAGATAACAAATCTACGAGACTATACGACAACGACAATCATGATTGTATGACTGCGATTACTACTACACATTCAAATGAAAATCATAATAATTTATGTACGTATCTATAACTTTGGTTACGATGGAATATAAATGAATATTTTTACAATCCATCTAACTATCTTCTATGAATTCATCATCATTTTTAATGAATGATATTTCTTCGTCATCATCATAATCATCATCATTACCATTGACATTGTCATATAGTAGATGGTCTGGTCATAGTCATACTTAAAGTTAAAAGAAAATTCGTTCTATGTATTAATTCAGTACCAAATATTTGTTTTTTTTCCTTACAAACATTATAACTTATAACTTTAATGTGATCATTATTTATTTTGACAGTTTTTCAAAAAATGATTTCATTCAATTTTTTTAAATCTATGAATAAATAAATTTTGATAATACTCTGTATTTATATTTTTGTTTTTACATTTTTTGTTATATGAAATTTAATTTTTTCGTTTTTACCTAATTTTTTTTTTTTGTATTCTAATTTGTGCAATATTCCTAAATAAATTACAACAAGAAAGAAAGATGCCTAGAATACGGTCAAGTAACTGAAACTTTTTTTTTAAAATGAACACACACATATTATACAACAGGAATGTCATGATAACATACAATCATAATGAATTGTAGTAGTAGATCTTATATCTGTACATTATGTGACATTGTGATCAAATTTTCTTGCTCATGATTTGTGACACCCATTATTTCTAACAACAAGTAAACTTTAATTGAAATTTGATATTTATTTATATTCACCTTTAAAAAAAAAATGATAAAAAGTTTAAAAAAAAAAATAAAATCAACATCTACATATCCACATACTCGTATGATATATGAAAATTTCTTGTCAAAAAAATATCAGATTTAAAAAAATTAACAAACTTTAAATGAATATTTTTTTGTTTGTTTCGTATACCTAGTTGTAGTTTATTTTCTTACAAATTTATTTGGCGTTAAATTTCAATTTCGAAAAAAAAAAAAATACAACGGGGCTAGTAAACTTTTACATGTTCACATATGAATATTAGTATACATTATGTTATATTTGCATCTATAACTAAGGTGGTGTTTGATATAATTTTTTGGATTTGTTCTTGGTATGATGTCGAAATTTCCATCCATATAGCAGTAATGTGCATATACCTTTGATAGAATTAAAAGCTTTAAAGTTTACATATGAAAATTATTTGAAGGTGTATAGTATTATTAAGGTGTGTAATGTATACAATATGTAATACAAATATTTTGAATTCGATTTATTATTCAAAACATGAATTTGTTTTGGTATTCGAACGAGTTTAGTATACGTACACACAGATGATGTTGTAATATAACACTTTTTGCGAATTTACAAAACAAAATAGGATCTAAATTTAATCAGATATCTGTTTTTATACTTGTTTTTATGTACATATTATAATAATAATGATTTGTGTATACTGTATGCAAACAAAATGTATTAATACAAACATATGTATACATATGTATGTGTATACAACACACGTTTCTTAATATAATAACAAAAAATGAAGATGTATTCATTGTTTTTATTTAGAAAAATCAAAACATTTTCTTTATGCCGTGCATATAATTGTAATTTATACATGTTCTGAAATCAAAAATGAAAATATTCAGAACAACCATCAAACACCACCAATATAACATATCCACTTGTATTTATGCGTTTTTTGGTATTCATATCTCGTATATCATTGAGATCATTTACCAGTAAAATCGTAAATCTTTTATATTGTAAATTTTGAGAATTTTTGATGTTATTGTGTTGTTGTAAAAAAAAAAAAAAAAAAATTAAAATAAATGTAAAAATCTATGAGAATGGAATGGGAAATAAGGAAAAAATACATCATTCAATTGTAAATCAGTCAATTTTATTAGTAAAAGAATGTGATGAATTGAAATTTATGTCTTTTTCTTTTCGTCCTTTTTTCTTATTTTATTTCAACTATTATATTTTTATTTGTTAGATTGAATGCACATTTTTTTAAGAATGAATTTCATTCTGATAGATCAAGGATTTTCTTTTCTATCTTATGTTAGTTCTCCTCTTTACTTTAGTCTTCATTTTAGATATTTCTATATAAAAAAAAAATAATAAAAATGAGACAACATTTAAAGGCACATAATCCTTGCGTTCAGAATACATTTTCAAGAGTTCACATACACAATGAAAATACTTTACAACTAATTTATTTATGCCTTTTTTCTTAACTTTTTCTTTAGTTTTCGAGTTAGTGTGATTGATACATCGATTTGATATCGATCTGAATTGAAGAGATGTGTTGGTGTTAATATAAAAATCTATAGATGAATGTAGTAGGTATGTTCATGCAAAACGAGTACAAAATTGATTGTAATTATTATCTTCTTCATTTGATGAGCATATGCATGTGATGTTTATTATTTAAATAAAATTTTTAAATATGCATAAACCTTGTGTATTTTTTTTAATTTTGCTGAAGATTTTCCAAATGATAGACTGATTAGCCGGACGTGTAACGCCTTTGATTAATTATCATAATGTCGTGTTATATGTTATTTGTCAGTAATTCATTATTTTTTTTTTTGTTTGTTTGCCATTTGTGTGTTAAATTCAATAAAAATAAACAGTAGGCAATTAAATGCATCAAATCATTGCATATGACTTGTGTAATTATGCAAGCATTTCCCACCTATTCACATGTTATTCAAGTATGTACACTTACTACAAATACATATGTACGTTTATGAGAATATGTTGTTACGAAATTTAATTAAACATTTTTGATGTTGGTAAATCATAAGCACATTTTAAAATAGAAAAAAAATGTTTGATAAATATTTTTTTTTAAGACTTTATATCCATCAGTAATGATAAAAGTTTAATTATTTAAAAAATTAAAATAAAAAAACACTTTTCGTTGTTTTTTAAACGATTTCATGAATTATATGTGCAATGATGAATTCTTAAAAATCATTTGAATTATACTATACATTTATAAGTATGTATATGCTCTTATATGTGTATATAAGAGTATGAATATGGGTAATTTTTACATGCGCCAACTTCAATTAAATTCAATTTTGCAATCGCCCGTTATTAAAAAATCGTTTTGAGAAAATATTTACGAATCATGTTAACATTATCTGTATAAGATAAAAGATTAACAGATTTTTATATGCTTTTATTTTTTATTTTTTTTTACTCAAAATGAATTTTTGATGCATTAATTTTTTGTTTTATTTATTTTTTCTTAAATTCATTATGATAATATATGCGATGTAAAATTATTATTCATATACATGAGTATTAGTATATAGTAAGTATGTGAAAATTTGTACATTATATACGAGCATATATACATAAATACGTATGTGTGTAAGTAAAGTAAGTATTTCTAGCTCGTTTTGTGATGATGACACGAAAAGCTAAATTGGTTTTTGATGTAAAAAATTTTTCCAAAGTGTATAGGTGCCTTTGAATTTTCTTTAGATTTTGTATTAAAATGACGACCATATGGTAATTCTTACGTAAGTATATAGGTACATATGAATGTGTACAGGAGTATAGCTGATAAAAGTTTCAATTTGCTTTCTTTCTTTTTATTTTCTCACTCTTTCACTCTCTTGTGTTTTTTCTTTTTTGCGTTATTTTCGAGTATTTGTTGCTATTTTATTCATTTGAGGATTTTGATGTTTTGTTAAATTAATCAATTAGCTTAAAAATTCTTCACAGCCTCTTGAAATGGAATTTTTCGACGAAATGAAAAATAGGTACCCGCACATATATGAAGTTTTTCGAATACTCTACATCAAAAGGCGGTATTATAGTGTGTTAGGTTTGAAAAAATTTTAATATTTCACTACCTATGTATGTACACATGATTTTCTGAGTATAACAATACATTTCATTTATGTGTTTGTAATGAATACGTAGACATTTTTCTCACAGAATTTCAACGTTTCGATTTAAAATTTGCATATACGACATACACATGAATGTAAACTTATTACGAGTGTATGTATAGAATGTTTGTGTTTGTAGAGTGTAGAATTAAAAAAAAAAAGTGAAAATTGTTCGTTTTTGTATTTTTTTTAAATTAATTTAAAGAATTTCACACTTGGAATCTTCAGCTATACTATGGATAGAAGAAAAAGAGAGAATGAGAGAAGATATCGTTAAAATGAAATCGATGTTATGTGAACTTGTATAAGAATTCCAATGAATTTAGCTCTAAAAAAAATGTATATATACGAGCATGTATATTCCTTTAATGTAAAAATATCCTGAGTATACTCTGAAAAAATAGCGAAGAAAATAAAACAAAAATTAATTCAAAAATCTAGACACAAAAAATTCAAATAAAACGAAACAAAAAAAAAAAAAAATCAAAATTTCCAAGTCTTTTGCTTCTGCACTCCCTCTCGTTTTATATTCTACAGCCGCAATGTCTGCGTATAATTCTTGGCACGAAAAATGAACTAAATTTCATGAAAGCTGCTAAACAGTTTTAATGGTTTTACTTCAATCATTATGTGAAATAGAAAATTTCATTTCATAAAGTATTTACCCAGTACATAAGTATCAAAAGGAGTTCTAGATATACATATATATGATACATATGAGTGCATTATAATCGTAATTCGTATAGTATTTTATTTTGCCTGTCGTTTTTTTAAAAGGAATTACAAGTAATTAAAAGTCTAAAAAGATATACATTTATACAAAAATAAACACCATACAGCTTATCTTCATTTAAAATAGATACTCATAAAACACTTTAAGAAACGAACATTCGTACATATATATGTATATGAATTTCGTACATGTGTGCATACCTCAATAAATACTCATATATTATTTATACTACACATATACAAGCATACATAAATAAAAACATAAAATTTGTATTCATTACATTGCAAAATTTCCATTGCATTTCATATTATTATTATATGTATATAAATACATATAAAATGAAGATCGCGTGACTAGGGTGCAATTTTTAATTAAACCTTTTATGTTTATATAACATCAAAAACGAAAAACATGAAAAAAACAAATAAATATAAGAAAATGGTAAAAAAATAAAAACGATTTTTATAGTTTATCACTTGTTAGTTTACTTAAGAAAACAAATTCTTCTTTATTCCTCTATATCATTTTTTCTTTTGACGTTGTTTTCGTTTTCACTTTATGCATTTTAAATTTGATATAAAAAAAGTAAAAAAAAAAAAAAAATGATTTAAAAAAATTGAAGACATTATTTCTCGTTTTACTTAATACACGTTTACTTCTGTATGAAACGATAATATGATGTATAATGAATAAAATTTTTGAAGTTGATATAAAACATGTTTTTTAAAAAATGAAAAAAAAATCAATCAAAATAATTAGAAAAGTAAATTGTATAAAGGTTTCAACCAATTCAAATAGAAGAGAACGTAATAATTTTGCTTTTGTGTTTGTAAGTTTTAGATATATGACAAATTCCGACTAATCTAAACGATGACTAACTCATTTTTCTAAATGATTGGTTTGTTAAATTTAATCAACTGATAACAATTTTATAAATTTTCGAATTATCTTGATCTTTTCACACTACTATATCAGGATCATTCAGAACAGAATGAACTATGAAACTGATTTGTATGTATACAATTTGGGTGGTCTCTCCTAATATATCTATATAGTCCATAACCTGCAAATTTTCAACTGCATGCTAGCATAAAAATTCACATATACATTTTCGTTATTTTCGTACTTCTCTATGCACAGAAGAAATATCCCACAATACTCTCACTTTCCAAATTCATATTTGTTTCTCTATCAAATTTCCAAATTATTGTAATCTAATTTCGAAGGTACACCATACCATACCTCCATACAAATACAAAAATATGATATTCTCCATTTCTGGATATCGAATTGAATTTTAATTAGACGCTAGCTCACATTTCATTTTTCTTTTTTTTTAAATTATTGTTTCTTTCAAAATTCAATCTAAAACATTAAAACTACTTAATCTTTATACGTAGCTAAGGTATATAATTAAACTGAACAATATAACTATAATTAAAACTTCATTTTGAATGATACATTATTTAATTATATCATGCTCACCATTTTACTAATTCGATGAATCACGTTAAAAGAGAAACAAAAAAAATTAAAAAAGAAAAATAAAAAATACAGAATCTCCTTATGGAATAAAAGACAACGAAAGACCAAACTTTATGAATAAATTTAAATAATAGAAAATAAAACATAAAATAAGGTACATACATACATATACAATAATACAAGTACACAAGAAAAAAAATAATAAAAGAATACTTCAAAAATATATAAAAAATATTTAAAAAAAAAAGAAAACTAAACGAAAAAAAAAATTGTTTTCATCTTCTTTTTATCGCTTTTTGTCTTTGTATTTTTTTTTTATTATTTTTATATTTTATGTGTAGTTTTTGTTCTTTCATTTTCATTCATTCTTAAAACTCACAATTTTCAATTTAGACTAACACCTGTCATTATTAATCAATTTTCGAAAGTTCTAACCAGTATTTAAGGCGGTATGATATTAAGTGCAGTGTATAGTTATACAGTGTATCGGTATGTGTATCTTCACATTTTTATATACAAATTTGACATAACTATACACTCAATATACCTTTGACTATAGTATTCCTTTCTTTTCCTTTTTCATTTTTGTTATTATCGTTTTGTTTTTTGTCATGAAAATTCTGCTCAATAAATTAAACTTTACTTCTTCCTCCAACACTGTGCAAAAGAATATTGCCGCAGGATGAAATAAAATAAAAAACCGAAAGCAAAAAAAAAAAAAATATCAACAACCAAAGAAAGTTTAATGCAACAAGGTGAACAGAATACTAATAGAAAAAAAAATGCAAGAAAAAAACGATCATAAAAGAACATAAACTTATATACGAGTACCTAGCTAAATATAATTTGTAATTGTGTGCATACTGTGCAGAAAAATAAACGATTATAATATTGAAGGAAGAATTAAATTAAATTAAATTATGAACCATAACGGAGTTTTGCAATTTTCATGCATATACATCCATACATATGACTAACGTGTATATATACGGTATACCTAGGTATGTATACATAGTGTGCATGTGAATTTATATAAATATGTAGTTGAATTTGTTGATATTACTAAAAAATGAATTTAGAAAGACGATAAAAAAATCAAATGGTAATTGCGCTAAACACAGAAAATTTGACTTTAATTATGAGGTCATAATACGAATTGACTGACGATGTTTGATATTCATTCAAATTAAATTTTGATTTAAAACTGTGAATCAGTGCCGGTGTTAGTCTCTTAGGCACCCGCTGCACTTCCAAACATACCATAGAATCGTATTTTCAACTATGAGAAAAATTCATTTTCGCTCTTTACATGCTTTGCACTACAGACTATAAGAAGGATGCGAAAAACAAGAAGAGCCAGTAAGTGTAGTAGTAGCAATTAGGTTATTGGTATCTAACCATAGTATTATATATATACGCTATTGTACCTTGCATACCATGTGCTCGTATTTTCATTTACTCGAAAAAATAATATACTTTCATTCTATATAAGAACCGGCCATACTATGAATGTAATAATTTTTTTCTAAGTATGTACATGTATACGAAAGGACTTCCTGCACTTTCTAAAAAAATATAAAATACAGAAAATTAAATTTTATTTAAAAAAAAATTGTGAAATGATGAGATGACACATTAAAACCAAATTAAAATTTCACCACTCTGTATACACAAAAATTAAAAACGAAAGTAACAAATTACACATACACAGAAAGAAGAACTAAATATTTTATTATATTCGTATATACACAAAAACTAATACGGGAAATGAAAATTTATTTTCATTCATCTCAATGTAGTGTAGATCTTCTTAGCTATGTACATTCGTATATGTTATTACCACTGTAAATTTTCTTTTTTAGAAAACAAAATGAAAAAAAATATTAAATTTAATCTTTCATAATACTATGACAATGTATACAAACGGACGAATGCCATATGTAAATATTTATGTACGATTACATTTATACAAAAATCTTTAATGCCTTTGAATGAGAAGAGGAAATAACATGAATATTTTCATTCCGAGTTTTACTGAATACATTTTCCTCTAAACTTAGAACACTAAATAAAAATTTTCCTTTTCTATATGCGTATACAATAATGTATGTTTGCGCTTGTGACATGTGTTTTGTGTGTATGCGTGTGGGTATTACTGTGTATAAAAGTAATACACACTGTGAATGTTAAATCCATCATTTTATGAAAATAAATTTCGAATGACCTTTTTTGCCAGATAAATTGTTTGTTAATTTGTTAGAATTTTTAGTAACTGTCACAATTAATTAAAAATTATTACCGTTAAATTAGTATCACTTACAACACGGTGTATATGAATGAATGTATGAATGAATGTATCTACATCTTTTTTTTTTTTTCATTTTTGGCTCAGAGTTTAGGTATTTTCATGTATGCACTTTAATCCTGTCATTAATCTTTGGAAAAACATTGAAAATTCTTCTTCATTTATGGAATAAAAATAAATTAATGAAAACTTTCTAAACTAAATATTAATGAGATATACGATATAACTATATGTGTTTACAAATGTGCTTGTGATGCTTTATATTTGTTATGTTAATTAGAAAATTTTTTATGTATATATGGAAATTTATGAATGAAACAACTGATATTTTGTATTTAATACGACAAAAATCTGCAGTATTCATGCATCTCGGTATCTGTTCGTATTCGTTTACACTATTTACAATTCAAATGCAAAGAAATTTCCACAAAATTCAAAAAATTTCCTTGTAATGTGTACAAATCAAAAACTTGTACGAATATATTCTGTGTTCGTTAAAAAACAAAAAAAAATTAAAATAAAAACTTCAAAAAAAAAAATTAAAATTCATTCACTTAATTCCGATTCCAACTGAATTATTTGTCAGATGAAATACAAATCTGAATACTAACGAATACGAATATTTAGTATACTCGTATGCATACAGACATGAAAGTAGATCAAGATATATCTTGTCATAATAAATGACTTTGAATAAAATAAAATAAAAAAAAAAATGAAATGAAAATGAACAAATAAAATAAAATTTCCAAATGATGATTATAACTAACCAACCACTAACTGCATATAGTATGTATGTATAATAAAAAATCTTTCAAATCTTCATTAAAAAGATAAAATTTCACAGTACTTTTTGTATTCTTTTATTTTTCATTTCTTTATTCATTTATTTATTTTCTTCGTTGAATCGCGTTTGTAATACGTTTTAAATGTTTATATCACAATTAATTGAATTTGTATTCATCAGAATCATTACTAAATGAAAGGACAAAAAAAAAATGAAAAAAAATATGTATATAATAATAAGAAAATATTATGAAGAAAATTGTTAAAGAAAGAACTACAAAACGCCATCATCAGACAGGTAAACATCATCAATGAACGTGAAACTCGTCGTACTCACTCTCTGTATTATAGCACAGATAGTTACCATTTTTGTTGTTTCGTTTTACGCTTTTGGAAGTTTGTTTGCGTTGAATTTTGAATGCAATTCAATTCCATATACACTCGCATTAGTGTACTTGTATTCGGATTTCGTACCTCGTACATCAACAACCTACACTCGTAAATTATTTTTACATTTTTAAAGGGCCATTTATATTCATTTTGTATATTGTCTTGTAACAATGTTCAATTTAAATGACATGTTCATCTCACAGTTTAATTAATTTATTTTTTTTTTCTCTCTTCTCTTTCTATACTCTTCTTGTGTTTTTATTTTGGTATTTCTTTTTTTTTTTCTTGGATTTTGTTTCATTTAGCTTAGGTTTTATAAACTTTTTTTTAAATATTTTTGTCAAAAATTTCTGGTAGATCGTTGACATGACAGACATTTAACAAGTTTTAAATAATTTCTTATCTAAAAGAGAGTACCTTGAATTTTTTTTTTTTTTTTCACTTTTCTTATAGGTACATGGAATAATTTATTTTGTCCGAACAAATACAAGTTTTATTGTACTTGTCTTAGTCCAAATTGGAATTATTTTTTTACATTTAGCATTCATGGAAAAAAAAATTTTTTTTTTTTTCATTCATATGTGGAATGCGATATTATCAGTATATGTATGTATCTATCATTTAATAAAAACATCTGATAGAATAATCGATTTTGAATGTATATTTCTAAAGGAATTATTTCACATTTTTAAATTCCTGGAAAAAATGTATATAATTAGTTACCTTCATACATACTGCATAGTGCCTACAGAATGAAAATTCCAAGTCAATAAACATTTTAGAACGTTCTATAATTTTTTTTTATTCACGTGCAGCAATATAATAATATTATAGTGTCCGTACATGGAAAAAATTTTATTTCATTTTCTTTATTCTTTTTTTGCAATGTTGACAATTTAAATTTAGATTTATTTAATTTTCAATTGACAACTTCAATTGACTTCAATGTGAAAGATCGCAATGAACAATTTGAACAGTTGCAACAAACAGATGACACAGATTACTATTCCATATCTAAACGACGAGTATATATGTATGTACATTATACAAACTTTTGCGTTAACTTAATGCACTTTTAAGTAATTTTTCAATTAAAATAATTTTTATACATTACCGTATAGAATTACTCACTTGCATTACAAAAATATATATATATATACATGTACATCGAAACCGGGCATATTGAATAATTACTGCTTGATTAATTGAGTCAAACTATGTCTGTACTTTTGAAAAGAAAAAAAATTAATAAAAAATCATTTGACTATAATAAAAATTTTAATTGATTATTACTTCTGATATATTATTTATGCTGTATGAAAGTAGCCATCAGTATACTCAGTAGCCTATCTCATTCGTTCCGACACATTTTAAAATTTTACTAGGAATGACTGCAAAAAAAAAAAAAAATGCAAGAAGATTACTTCTGAAATCCAATAAATCCTCAATTTCACTTTGTACCTAGCATCCAGTACAAAATTGATTTATATACCACCGCATATATATTTTTCGTTATTTCATAACTCTTCCATAGTTTTTCTTTTACAAATTTTATTCTTTTTTCACTAAAATTTTTTTTTTATTTTTTTTTTTGAATTTATTTTTATTTTATTTGAATTTTCATGCTTCTTTATGCAATACTGGATTATCCATTCAATGTCACACCATATACACTCTATATTTGTACGTATACGTTTATGTATGTATACACAAGTACTGTGTCTGTGCCATGGTTAAGTAAATAAATCCTCTATTTTATATTCTTGTAAGTTTTGTTGTTGAAAAAGAATTTCTTTTTTTAATTTTTCATTTTTATTTTTATTTTTTATTTTATTCTGCATTTACTTGTTTTCATACATACCACACCATCCATATAACATAGAGTATATAATAGTATGGTACTGTACTATATGTAGCTTGATATTAAGTTTATCAAGATTTTAAAATGACGTTAACTAAAATCCTTTTAAATCTCATGTAATAACTTCGTTTCAGTATTTTTTTTTTTTTTTGATTTTTACCTGTATGTGTATTATTATTTTGTATTATACGAATAAAAGTCAGAAATTTCTGTACTGAATTTGTATGTTTATTTTTCTTTTTGGCTGAAATCTCTTTATGATATGATGATGATGGAAACAAAACTTATTTATGTTGAATATTCATGCACGGTATACATGCGATTGCGAACGAAAAACTATAAGAATGAAGAATGAAGAAGAGTAATGGATAGGGAAGGTAAGGTAAAAATTTATTTTATCTCTTTTTTTTTTTTCACTTTTAAAAATTATAAATTTAATTTTTTTTTTTTTATTTTTTATTTATTAATAATGTGTCAGTTATTTGTAAACGAATTAAAGTAAGAACACATGCAAATTAAAATTTCATTCTATCAATCAACGAAAAGATATATATTTACTTACATACGAGTGTATGCCATTCATAACGTTAAAAAGTTTAAAATTACATATCACATGTGTGGGCTTTAAATCTCGAAAAGGGTTTTTTTGGGTTCGTTTTTCATTTTTATTTTAATTTTTCTTTATCATAATGAAATACAAGAAGAAAAAAAGATATTACATATACATACATACATACATATGTTAATGACTTGAAAATTGAAAAAATTTATGAAAATAAAAGAAAATAAACTACCGTTAAATAGGGTCACGTTTATTTTTTCTTTTTACTGTTTCATTTTTTTGTTTTCTTTCTTGAAGATGTTAAAACGATCATATAAGTATATATATTTATATATGAAATAACTGTCAAATTTATTTCTCAAATATATTGACGTAAATTGCATAAAGGTAGTGTACAAGCGAGCGCTGTATTTTTGAAGTTATATAGTGATGCAGTAGTTGAATGTAATGTGTCCATTTCGTGTTTATTACGTTGTAAATGGATCGCTAAAAGCGCATAATCTGTACAAAAGAATAAAATGAATATTTAAAAAAAAATATATAAATAAAAAGGAAACGAAAATTATCAAAAAACTTATGAATGAATTTTTGATTTTATTTGAAAGAAAAATGAAAATTATTTCTGATCCTTAAAAATTGAAAATTCCATCTTATAATGGCACTCAGAATATAAAAGAAAATATCACCTCTTAAACACTTAACGTCTTCCATATTGCATTGCAATAACTTCTTCTTCTTTTTCTTCTTCTTCTCATATTAACATATGTACATTTTTATAAATGTAAAATAAACTGCAACAATTTTTCAATTGGTAATAATTTACAACAAATAATGTTCTTATTATTATTGCATTACTGTTTGCTGCGAGTACAAATTTTAAAAAACAAATTTGAATATTTTTCAAAGATACACACCAGAAATAATATTTTTGTTAAAAAAAAAAAAAAAATCAGAAAGTAAAAAAAAAAACTGAAATTAAAATAAATAAAAAGTACCAGAAACTTTAGAATTGTTCGTACAAGATAAAATAAGCTGATTAAAATAATAAATAATTCAGAACCAGTTTCATTTGCAAAAAAGACATATACACTAAAAAGTTAAAAAAAAAAAAAAACAGTAAAAACGTAAAAGAAAAATTAAAAAATAAAAGAAAACCAAACGAAATCCTAAAGAATAAATTTAACTTGAATTGAGTTGAAAACGTGAACCATACAAGAGTCTTCTTATTAGAGGTCCTGTTGAAGTATTTCATTTAAAATGTTATGCGCTTACTTTACATTATTTATAAGTATAAGGTATATGGTACATGTATAAGAAGTATATTTTTGTAGATGTATATGCACATAAATATCGAGTAGATATTGGACATTATTACTTTAGTATTATACGTGTAGATACATGTACTTACGAATATAAGATATATTATATTGGTTACTAAATATCATTATAATCATACAATTATTTGAGTTTCAAAGTCTCTATATACAAATACGAGTATGTATCTACGTGTATAGGTATAAAGCACAAAAGTTAAGTTACATAAATGAAATGAACCGAGAGAGAAAAATAAGATACTATATAGATGAGAAGATACACATAATATATTATACGAATACCTATACGCTCTACCTTTATATGAATCGTACCGACTGAACTATTCCTCTATAACATAACTAACAACGAACAAGCACCAACTACGATTACAAGCAACTATAAAACTAAAACTGACTAACAAATTAAAATAGACATGAAAATCATAGAATTAAATCAAATTAAAAAACGACATGAAACAAGATTCAGAATCATCGAAAACTGAATGCTATACTGTGTGTAATTAATGTGCAATAGTTAAACGAATTATTAATATCATAATTATATGCAATAATAGAAAAAATATATATATATATATATTATAAGTATTTTATAAAAAGATGAAAAATGAAAAAAAAAAAAAAATAATAAAAAATAAGAAACGCGAATATTTATGACCTGCAATTACATTTCAGCTATCATTAGTGGTAAATCAGTAGAGATATTTTAGTGTAATAGTTAATCGTAAAATAATTTAATAATAGTATACGTGCACATAATATGTACGAGTATATTTTTCTGTATAAAACAATAATAATTTTAACTAATAGAGGGAGTGGTTTTAGTGATTTTTTCGAAAAGATAAAAGAGAAAAAAATTTTTCCTTAAGTACCATAATTAAAAAATGATATAAAACTATTTCGTCGTACTTACATTTTCTTATACGTATATGTACGAATTAAATTCTTATAAATACATATTTATCCGATCCGTTATTTATGTTACAATTTCATTTCATTTCATTTTTTTTTGTTTTTACTATATTAAATACGAGTGCTTGTACACCTAAATTTCGATAACATTTAAATGCGAATTTTATTATTATAATATTTATCATTGCTTTCTTTTACGAGTGCATAGTGTTATTGACAAATTATATAGAGGAAATCATCTATGAACATACACATACTTATTTTAAATATATACAAATTTATTCATCACTATCACTCTGTTACATAATCTCATATATGCATTTGTACCTGTACGAATAAATACAATCTAATCAAATTCTACATACAGATATGCAACTACGACTCCTGCATAAGTATACAATATAGTTATAAATACATTACTTATGTATTTGCCTATGTGCAGTTATGTGTGAATGCGTATTGTGACAAAAAATCACGTAATATCCTTTTTCTTCCGTACAACATTCAAATTTTCATACTATAAATGATTCAGTTTTCTTTTCATATAATATATTTTTTTTATAATCCTAGAAATAGGATTAAAAAAAGGAACAAATGATAGTTGTATTGTAGATAAAATGTGTTAGAAGGATAATGGAAAATCACTATTCATAGCAATCCAAGTGTGAAATTGATAGTTCTTTTTGCTGTTTTTCTCTTATTTGTTTTTTTTTTTTATATAATAAATTCTTGTTTGCATTTTTTTTTATTGATATCGTGTGAATTAAAAAATGAAATTTTTAAAATTTTCTTCCATATACACACAAACACAACATCCTTTTTGCTTGATATCATTATCAGTATTTTTTTAGTTTGTTCTTGCACAGAAATAATACTCGTATCGTATGTAGGTAGTTTGTGATTGATGTGTTATTTGATTCAAACAAAATGTTTCAAGATATTACATATATGATGCTAGAAATATGTGCAAAGTTATCTGTGATACATTGCATTTAGTCTGCATCGTGTATTTTTCAATCAGGAAAATTTCTTTATTATTTTTATTTCATTTGTAAATAATATGTATGTAATGTGCTGTATAAACAATGATCGCATACCTTACCTTAGACACTATACTCACTCTTATTACTTTTTTCTCATAAAAATCCCACATCATTTTTTGTGCAACACTGTATATCTGACGATTATGATAACAAATTAAAAGGAAAAATAAATTGAAAAACAAAAAAGAAAAACAAGAAATTATTTCTTCAATTGACTTTCGCATATTATACCGATAAATGCATATAGCAGACAGCAGAAAAAAAACAAAAAAAAAACATGCATGCATACAATGTATATGATGCTCACTGTATCTTTTGATCAATTTATTAAGATCTTTACACTTATACGTGATCTAGCTGTACATCTAAAGTTTATACTGTACATGTACATACTCAAGTATTCATAAGAGTCTTTTCAATCAAATCATATTCATGTATGAATTTATGCATGTATTTACAAGTATGTAGGCATTATATGTGTGTCTACGAATACATTTATGTATACGATTAAATTGAGTAAATTTTATAATAATATTGTTAAACGAGTACTTTAATCATGGATCACGCAATTTGATGATACATACTCGTAAATATTCAGTTGAAGTTGAAAGTGCAATAGAAACATTTTATTTATTTTTTTTTTTTATATACTCGTATATAATTTTTTGTATAAAATTACGAGTATTTATAATGATCATGTATGATCAAGAGATAATAATTGTTGTCATCATATTTTTATTAGATTTACTGAAAATATGTTGTCATTATTTTTTTTTTAAATTGAATGTAAAATAGTGTTGCAAAAAGAGTACAATCGGTACATCAAATCTAATTACATATCTATTCAGAATGAATTGTAGAAAAAAATATATTTCTTAAAATTTCTTCATTTTTTTGGGAACAATTGAAGTCAATCCATCAACCTATAACTACATGTAGGAACATAAATAAATTTTCAGCGTATAACAAAGTAAAATGTGTGAGTTATAAGTTAACTCCAGATTGGGTAACAAAAGACTCAAATATATTTTTAGATACAATTTTCTTTTTTTAATTTAATTTTATTTTTAAATTTGTTTTGTATTCTTTTTTCACTAAATGTAATTTGTCTGTTCACACACTGTCTGAAATTAGTTGCCCGAATTCATTTCTTGTTGTTCATGCCGTATACGGTTTACACGGTTTATTACATAGTCATGTATACGTATAAAAGTAAGTACATATGTACATATATACGAGTATGTAGCCTAAATGAAAATTGCAATTCTTTTGCATCACATATAATACAAGACCGAATATATGTATGTATGTAATATTATATGCCATCCTGTTGCAATAATTCATTTCAATTGTGTAAAATCATAAACAAAATGTTATTTCGCAATCTATATATACTTACACATAATTGTGTATATTTTTTACATTTTATATTTTATATGCCACATAATGTGCGTATCATGTTGTTATATAGTTCGGTTATATATCTACTTACATAAATATGAGAGTGTATGCGCTGAGTGTGTATATGTAATATACAAGAAAAATAAGTTCAACACAGAATAATATCATTATACATTTTTATGTGCATTTATGTTCATATAATAATGTCTTCACATTTATTTTTTTGGAACAATATTTCAAAACATTGAAAAATCAAAAGAACAACAAAAATATAATAAGAAAATGAAGAAAACATAACAAAATTACAAAATATACCATAAATTGCCTTTTAAATAAATTTGAATATACAACAAGAAACAGCAAGAAACTTTACAATATCTGCTAGTACATACAGAAACAGTATTTATGTATATACTCGTATGTTATATAGATACATACTCATCTATATATACCATATTATAATAATATACATTCTTGGAATTATATATTTTCAACAAGTCATCATCATCAACATCTCATAACAAATTTGTCACACATTCTGTTTTTACACTTTATAAAGTGTTATACGACGAATATGTAATGTACGGATAATATGTATGTACGTACAAGTCTGTATGTATATACATCGCTATTATTATACTCATATACATTATTATAATATTATTTTTATGCTGAAAATGCGCTGAAAATTTACAGTAAAATTTTTATATATAACGTGTGTGTATGATATGCGTATACTTAACACACACATTAAATACATATTTTTATGCACCAAATCTTAAATCATATTTAATTAAAAATGAGAACGGGAGAAAGACCTCACACAAATTCTAATTAAAAACAACAAGAATATATACTAGCTATATGTACATTATATGAAAACATATTTTATGATAAGTAATAAAAAATTTTAGATTATTATTTTCTATTTAACTGAAAGTAATTTAATTATTTTCAATTATTTATTTATTTTTTAATTAAAAAAACTGTAAGATATACCGTTATGTATAAACGGTAATGACACGTACCATAAAGAAAATGTCAATTTTCCAAAAAAAAAGTTGAATTAACATAGACGACCTTTTGAAAATTTAGAAATAATTGTTTTCAAGCAAAAAAGAAATTTGTTTTGTCCAAAATCAATTATCAATTTAAATAAACTTTTCATTTTTATTTTATTTAATTTTTTTCTACTGAAAAAATGGACAAGCGAAATATTTTATTTATTATTTTTGTTTTTTTCGTATTTCTATCTATCAACGTATGATTTATCATTTGTGTTGTGACAAATGTATCATTTTGGAGATTTGTATCCTTGTAACTTATACATCTGTATACACACTGGAATTTGGTAAAGTTGGAATATGGTAATTTATCCACCATTCACCCACTACTTACCTAAATATGACTGCACAAGAATACAAAATTTAATCAAATTTATTAAAACTGTTGAATGTTTAAATATTTTCTTAGGTATGTGTTAAAGTGCATTCTTGTTTATTACTTTAATGTATCAGCTTATGTATGCATCAAACACATTACGTATAGATAAGTATGTATGTTATGTGCATATCTTACAAGGCTTTTATCAATTTCTCAATAAATAGTCAACCTTTTTTTTTTTCATTTATTTGCAACAAGAAATAACTCTTGTGATGCATTATATGCACAGTACACCGAAACATTATGCAAAAAATTTGCTAAGTTTGCAAATTGTATTTACAAAAACAAAAATGCACTATTGTACATGCGAGTACAATAATTAAGTACGTTCCTTTGAATGGGAACACGGGTGAGATACACTTGTATCTAAACATTATTTTGTAAATTATTATTAATTTCATTTTAGGCATTTATAGTTTTCCAAAATTTAAAAAAAAAAATCAAGTTTTGAATATGTGTGTTTGTGCAGAAACAAAAATTTTAAAAGGTTATCCTTTGAAATTATATTTGAAAAGTTAACTAGGTATACATAAATTTACCTGCCGAATTCAAACATACATGAATATTTTGTCAAATTATTAACCATTGAAAGTATCTTCCAAAGTATCCAACAAAACAGAATACATTCAGATGCATTACCAAATAGATTGCATTTAATTCAGCAAATTTTTTTTCAATGCATTGAGACGATGATAAACATGATGAACTCCATATGAATCTCTCATAATTTTTTATTTTCTTTTTTTCTATGCAGCTTTTCTGTTTCATTTTCTAAATTGTTTCTGAATTTTTAAGTAATCGAAAGCTTTCGGTTTCGAAAACATATGGACATGGCGCTTATAAGTAAAATAAATTTCTATAGACGGTTTTCTGCGGTTTGATTTAACGGAACAAGTTCTCATTCAATTTTCTTTCTGCAAATGACGGTTACTTTTTATTGCTTTTTATCCCCTCTTCATTAAATTTTTTCTTACAGAATTTCTTATTATTTACCATGATATAAAGACGTATAAAGACATCTCTATGTCTTTATACCATGCTTATTTACTTTTATTTTTCATTATTTCTTTTATTGTGGCCTTCATTTTATGTTCATCAGGTTCAATTTCGCATATGTTTTACAAAAAAAAAATATTATTATCTGCAGAATCTATAGAATATTTTATTTGTGCTGAATAGCTGATTTATGTTCAACAAATTCCTTTGTTCATGGTCTTGTATTTTACTCAGTCATATTTTTGTGTTAAGAGTTAAAAGGTGCTGTAAGTTTTTCTTGAACATTTTTATTTGTTTTTTATTTTTAGTTTAGAGGGTTTCGTTCGAAATATTATAATTTTCAAGATGTTAACAACTTTTACTAGCTGAAATTAGAATATAAACTTTATGAGCTGTGTCCCATTTTTGTGATTGTAAATGGGTAGATTCTAGCGAAATTTTCAACTGTTGGAATGTGGTGCAAATTAATATATAACGGATTTAAATATTTATTTGGGAAAATTTTTGTAAAATTTTGGTGTTTTATTTTCTCATAATTTCTAAAATTATTTTCAAAGTTTTCTGGAATTTCTTTTAATTTTTCCGATGTGTTTCTAATCGTGGACCAACATCTTTAACATAATTTCTTTAGTACGCAATACAAACAAATTTGTAAATTATTGCAAATAATGTAAATTTTTTTATTAAGAATAAGATTCATATAAAACTTTTTTAATTTTCTGCAATTTAATATCAAGACCACCAGCATTTATTTTGTTGACAAGAAATTCGAGACAAATTATATTTATTAACCAAAAATAACCAGACGTCGGCTAGTGATGGAAAAGTAAAAACAAAATTGTTAAAATATTTTAATCTTCCTTATGTAAGTTTCTCGAGCATATAATTTCTTTATAATGTCGAAAGCAAGCACATAATATATTTCATATTCATTTCTTGGATATATTTTGTCCATTATCCTAAACAGAGCTTCCATTTAACATAAAATAATGTCTTGTAAGTGTTGTGTTTAACAAACCATATCGACGAATATAACGATCCATATACACATTGCACTACACAGACTCATATATTCTTTAGATTGGCACTGATGTCGACATCGTTTAATTCTGGCTTTGTTCGTTGTTTTTTGTTTGAGTCCTTCTTGTCCTTCTTGTCCAATATCACAGAAAGATCAATATTGGTAATTTACACTTAACGTGCAATACAAAAAATAACATTTCAATAAATTTCCAAAAGACACAAGAAATTAAACAGTTAAAATTATGGACTTTACGTACACACAAATACATAACCACATATTCACATGTACATGGTATACAGATAAAATAAGCTGATTAAAGCAATAACTTATTCGGCACCAGTTCGATTGGAAAAATATCTTTACAAAGTAAAATTTGAAGGTTTGTTCCATTGTAAAGTGTGCGAGTTTTAATTCATCTAGGTCCGGGTCCGATACTTCACAAAAAAATACGTATGCGATTCTTTTACAAGTTGAAATCGTTGAATCGTGAGTAGGAGGTCTGAAAAGTTTCAAGTAACATTCATATTTTGTAGAGTTA
Organism: Villa cingulata; assembly: GCA_951394055.1. Lineage (NCBI taxonomy): Eukaryota > Metazoa > Arthropoda > Insecta > Diptera > Bombyliidae > Villa > Villa cingulata. Next base: position 7,443,155 of record OX596018.1, read on the forward strand.
TGTATAATACTGAACTTACGTAATTAATAATATCACATACATATACGGATTCAGGCAAATATTTTATACAAGAATATGGTGAATCGTTTAAGCGAAATATCAACTACATGGGAACAACGTTAAAAGCCTTTATGTGTGTACTACATATGTATGTATATGAATGCAGAAACATGGTACATTTGTTCGTCATTCTTATATTCTATAAGCTCAAAATGTTCAACAAAATGCAACTAGCATATACAGGTAACCCATGTCCCATATATAAAATACCATTCTCTATATATAATAAACTGTAAAGTAGTTAAAGATGATAAAAAGACTTGAACTTTTTTCCGCATGAAACGAATCCAAAGCGAAGAAAAAGAAACCCAACCAAGTTTTCAAGTCAAGAGAAAAGAAACAAATAAAAAGGAAGATGTTACGAACAGAAAAATAAAAAATAATAACATTTTTCAAAGTGAAGACCTGAAGAAATGAATAAAAGAAGCTGAATATTTAGCCTAGCTTATTATTGCATAGTAACATATTGCAGTAACAGGTTTTGCAACTTATCGGTCGAAAGCCTATGTCTAATTTGACTTTGAAAATGATACAAGGAAATTTTATTTCTAATAAAAACAAAATTTTTTTTTTATTGTAATGGTAGTTAAATTAAATTTATCTTTAAGTTTCTTTTTCTTTTTTTATATATCTTTTTGTGTTTAGTAGTCGATTTTTGTTCTTCTGATCTTATGGCTTTTATTTATCTTATACCATTCATACGGTTCCAAGAACACATTTTCATAATAAGTTTTTAATAAAAAACGAATTGAAAAAAATTTCAATTAAAAGGACTTTTTTTATTGCAAATATCACAAAGAGCATAAATTGTTTTTTCGTTGTTATCTCACCCATCTAATATATATGAAAGATGAGTACCACATAATACAAAATGAAAATGAAAAATCAAACAGAGCAGAATATACTCTTACCTCTATATGTGGTGGTAAAACTAAGCGTAGAACCTAGAACATATTCGCATAACAACAGACGAATGTATGAAATACGTGTATGTACCATAAGTTTGAGTATTGAAAGATGCATTTTTGATTAGTCCTTACCTGTCCTTGCTGAAACGTTTCAAACATGAAAGAATAAAATTGAAAAAAAAAATTGACAGAAAAACAGAAATTTCAATATTCAAAGAATGAATGATGCATCGGATGGTTCACATATGTATACATTTCTTTAATCTTTAAAAATTATTAAACAAAAAAAAGTAGAAAATCATTAAGTATTCTTTAGAAGTCAAAGTTCTACATTTTTATTTTATTTCTTCTCATCTTCTTTTATTTATTTATTAATTTTTGTTTTTGTATATTTTAATAATCTTCAAAATGAAAAATATTGTACATATGTATGTACATGCATGTTTTTATGCAAAGACACAACATCAAAGAGAAACAGAAAACTAATTTTCACTATTGAATTATTATCTTTTAATAATAATTCGAATTTTGTACGATCCTTATTACTCTGCCCCCTATTCCATTTCTATTATACATAACCAAACAGAAAAAATTCATTATTATTATTTGGAATTAAAAGTATTTTGTGTCCTTTTGAGCTTATCTGCTATATAAAAATGACTCGTAATAACTATATAACTTTCAATAATATTTTGTTGTTAATAACCATCTAAAATTTAATTTTTGGTAATCTTCTATGTGAACCTTATAATTGGCTTGAAGTAAATCATAAATTATTTACACGACATTATCTATTAGCTGTTGGGATATATACATTTTTTTAGGTTTCAAACTAGAGAAAACATCTTAAATTTATTGGAAACATCTAAAAAAAGGAAAAAAAATGTTCGTTCCTCTTTGCAATATTTGATGTCGTATTTCTTCTTGGGTAATAATTTTTTGTGCTTCTGACAAACTTTTTTGTTAAACAGAAAAGATTGAATTTTAAACGATATCCAACAAATTACATTAACATATTCATATGTGTACATAATCTGTATATAACAGCAATAAAATAGTTATTACAGGAAATTTAACATAAGTAATTGCAATAAGACAAAGAGATGGGACGTGAAAAGCAACACAGCACTTGAAGGAAAGAAATTTTTGTTCTGTGCCAGTAGAGGAAGTACAGTCGTATTTGTACTTTCGTATTAGTAAAAACAAATTTTGCTTAAGATCGTTATCAATATACCAGTATGTACATGTACACCCTATAGAGCTTTGAAATCGCATGTAACATTTGCATAAAAGAATGCTCATGTAGTCGCCGCCACAATCCTCTTTCTACTAAATTTGGTCCATCTAAATTGTACAAGTAAATTTACATACTCGTACTTGCATACATACGTGCAGTGTGCACACACGTTAAATGTACATTAAAATTTTCTTCTGTATATTTTTGCATGTTTCAATTTTCAATGAAAATCATTGTATTTTGAATTACCGTTAAACATCGCGAGAATCTTTTGAAAAGCAAATCGATGAAAATAAAACTTCGATATGTGTACACGATCGCGGTAAAAGATTTATGCAAAAATTGAAAATGTTGACGTGACGTCTATCGGGGAAATATGTACCTTTTTTGAATCTGAAAAAAAAAATAAAAAAAAAATCTGCCATCTTCAACCTTAAATGGTTATAGGGTCAGTTGTAAAGAAATTTGTGACATGTTTTTTATAGCCAAAAGCATTCCAAGAAATTATCATTTCCTTCATGAAAATTTCAATTATTTTCTGGTGCGTAGAGTTTTGGGAAATCTAGTGTATACGATCGAAAATGATTTTCATATTATTATTCGTAAGATTTAAAGGACTTTAAACCTTTCAAAATAATTTCATAAAAAGAACAAAAACCCCTCAATAAATTATTAAAAAAAAGTGACAATCAATATTAGAGAGTGTCTGTTTAATAATAATAATTCATTAATTTTCTAAAATGAAAATTTATTTATTAATAAATTTATCCTTTTATGTTGTGCATGTTTTGAAAATTAATTTTCTATTATATGAAAACATTTTCACTGCAGCAGCAGCATGTATACGAATATCATAATGTTGATACTAAAATCCGATAATGCTAAAACATAAAATTTATTTGTACATAAATAGCCGTATAGCATTTTAATGTATTCAATTAATCGAATGTATGTGCATACACGTGTACTCTAGATACATTAATTTGCCAATGTATACGAGACTACAATACAATAATACGTATAATGTATGTGCATAAATACAAAATATATAATTCATAATATGCATGCATATGAGCTTATCTTTGGATGACATTCTGATTGGTATACTTTGAATCCAAAATCAATAAAATTCATCAATTAAAGTTTGACTTATGACCAAATTTGATAACACAGATAACTTGAATATATATACGAGCATTATGAAATAAATATTGAAATTATTAAATATATATACATAGGTACTCGTGCTACATATCAAAAAGCTCTTAAATTTATTGCACTTTAAATTTTTTTTATGCTACAAAATACTGATAAAATTTAATATTTACGAGTATGGTATCTAATAATACATACACATAGATGGAAGGATAATGCGAGTATTTTAAGTGAAAATTAAATTTTTCAATTTACGTAGTTTGTTGTGAATGGTAACGAAATAAATAAATAAATAAAACGAATAAAAATTGTCGTAATGATAATAAAAAGGTCAGTGACATTTTCAAGGAATTCAGTTTTATCTTCCTACATTATTATTTTTTTAAGTTTAATTCAAATCATGATTTGATAATAATTAATGATTTGTTGTACACTCAACTTGTAATAATAGAAAATTCATTTCCGAAAAAATATATCAAATTATAGATGTTATGACATTACATACCATAAATATCATCATATCCTGCCAGTATTTTTTTTTTTTTATAATTTCATTTTGTTCTGTGACAAATTTTCAAATAATAAGCTTTCAATGATTATTTTATTTCAAATTCATTGTCTGTGTATACAATACTCGTATAAACGTTATCATATAATAGAGTCCTGTATACGAGTGTATATATTATGTGCTCTACCTATAAATAAATTAACAAATGGATTGGACATTATCCAAAAGTTATCCTTTTGGAAAAATACGAAATAAAAAAAAAAAAAAAAACAACGATATAAAATGAAAAATAAATTATCTAAAATATAATTTATCTATATGAAATTTAAGAAACGTGCACAAATGCAAGAAAATTATCAAGAAAAATATGCGTCCGTAGTGCTACGATATAATATAGGAGTATGGTACGTGTACGTATTTGTATTTGTATTGCATCATATATATAATATCGTATGTACGTGTGTATTTAGTGATTCTATTATAACAAGATCCTAAGAATAGGTTCATCCTTTTTTTTACATTTTACTTATTTCTTTTACTTATTGAAGTACTTAAAATTGTTTATGTTGTGTTGTTATCAGAACATGAAACTTCAGCCATATTACATACATATACGTATGTACATTTTATATACATTTTATATGTAGTTCTATAAATAAAATACGAACAACAAAATATAATAAATGAAAATATATAAAAAATAATAATAAAATGAAAAAGTTTACATATGTAACATGTAAACCTTATTTTACAACAACATCACATGTACAGCAAATAAATCTATGATTGAACGAAATGAAAACAGAAAGAAAAAAAATGAATAGACAATACAAGCATAGAATATTATGATGAGTTATATGTATGTATGTGTATAAAAGGATGACGATGACGATCATAATATGCTTGAAAGAATATTTTCAAATTTTGCTGTTTATTTTCTCTTTTCTTTACAATTTATTTATATTTATATATATGTATATATTTTTTTTTGTTGCTTTATATTTCTGAAATCCTTTTATTATTATTATTACCATTATTGAAAAATAGTTCAATAGAGTAAAATGAACACAAGAAACAAATTATTTTTTCTTTTTATTTTCGTATTTTGTTGCTAAAATAAAAAATAAAAAAAAACGGATTACACGAAATTGCTGACGATTTATCATAAGCAGTTAGATAGCTGGATATAGGTATATATGTATATACAGCTCTAGCGAAAGAATATGTAACTTATGGAATAAGAATAGAACCAACAGAATTGTAAAATTATTTTATACATACTTGTGTATACTCGTATATTACTTTTTAATATTTTCTTGTTTCGATTTACTTTTTTTATTTCCTTATATTTTCTTTTTTTTATCATTTTTTATTTAGATTTTTTGTAATATTCTATACAATAATCCTCATAAAAATATTGAATATATAGAAAAATATGATTTATTATTATTTTAAAATGCAATCCGTTTTTTATTCGAAAAATAATGTTGAGTATCGCAAAGCATGTGATAATGTACATATGTTACATGCACATTTTTCGTACTTGTGTGTTTGTAAATGAATTTAGAAGTATGAGTATGTAACATTTTAAAATTTTCGTGAACAATCAAAATGTTTATCAACAAAAATATATCTACTATATAAAAAGAAAATAAAAATGGAAAATTATTATTATAAAAATAAAAATGCAATATGCAATAATAGTGATAAAAATAGAAGGCAATAAGGTAAAAATTTTACTTAATAATCATATGCACTAAGGTTTCTAAAAAAAAATTATGAAAAACAATAATTGAAAATTATGTTTTTTGTTGAAAAATACTCATATAAAATTTTATTTGGATTGCATCATTAGTCAAAGTTGTTCGCATTCATTTTTTTTTTAGACTTTTGTGGGTTGTATATCTGCGAGTATAATTGAGGCATAAAATCAAAAAAAAAAATAAAATTGAAATCAAAGTAAAATAATCTGAAACGGAATTCATTACTGCAAATTATTTTCAATTAAAAGAAGTCAAGAAAAAAAAAAAACACAAAAATCTAGGTTCCATATACATAACATTTATATTCTAGATTGTATTTTTATGCCAGTATTTATAATTTAGTTTCTCATTCAAATGAACTTATTAGCCTTCTAAATTGTTTTTTTACATTCAAATAAAATTTTTTTTTTTTTAAAAAAAAGCAAAATTAAATCTCAATATTTTAAAGTTTATAGGCTGGTTGATTTTTGTATTTCATGCTATATGCAGTAATTTCATTACAAATTTTAAATAAATGCGCATATTGCACTGCACTGTAAAAAAAATAAACATTGAAAAAAACTATGAAAAATGTTTTTACGCGGAATACTCGTAAATGTGTAAATTTGTTTAATTGCAATCATTAATACCAGATCCTATATGTAATCAATCCATAAATGTTGCGGCATTAAGCATACATATGGGTTTTATAGATCAAATAATTTATAAACTTTTTTTATTCAGATTTTTTATTCATTTATTTTTTCGTTTGGCGGATATTTGAAATAATACGATAGTATATGCACCAGGTATAGAGTGAAAAGAAAAAACAAATGAATTATAAATGAATTCAGTCCGAATTAATATGTATGTGCGGTAGATTGGTATATAGGTGAGTACTTTAAAGTTTTTTCTTTCATTTATTTTACAAAAAAAAAAAAAAAAAATAATATAAATAAAGTTTACATACACAAATTTATCGATAAATGTTAACTATTACTACATACAAATACGTGATTGTATGTACATACCGAATACCACTACTACTAATACTACCATTTGCATATATACGAGTACTATATTGTCTAGGTAATTTGTGTGCAATCGATTAACTTTATTTCAGTTAAACAACAATACTTGCATAATAAAGTAAAGTAAAACTAAAACTAAAACAAAAAAAAAGAGTTGAAAAAAATACAAATAATAAATAAACTGGAAATCCATTATAAAACTAAAACAAAGTCCATTGCATTTCAATCAATAAACACAGGTTGTAAGGTTGTATGTACATTTACACTATGATACAGAAAGTATCTACAAGTATATTTATGTAGATATACGAATATGTGAGTGTATTTTATGCATGTATATTTTTTTTTTACAAATTTCTTATGCATTACGTATCCGACTGTCTGTATAGAATTCATCAAAAACTTTTTACCAATTACATAAGTGTATTAGTTTCTTTCGAAATTCGAAATATTGCTAAAAATCAACAAAAATATAATCCATATAACTGATAACAGAACAATTTTCCAGGATTTCATATTATTTTTCCGATCTTTTGTCTTGAAAAATTTTTTACGTTAAATTATAAAGTTAATTTATAAAAAGTTTGTAACCGTCATTTATACACCTGTACATACTTACTTCTTTATAACTATATTTACGTATAGATCTGATAGTAACTGTATATACGAATTGACTTCAAAAACAACAGCAAAAAATAAACACCTTAACATTTAATTTGGAACAAACCTTCGAACTGCAATCTGCAATGCTGAAAACAAAAAATTTCGAAACGATGAAACGATCTTCATCACATATAAATAAATGTGAATTGATGAAAACAAAACAAGGCTACGCAATATTTTATTATTATAAAAGAGCGCATGGTATCTACATAAGTATGTGGCAAAAAACATTAAAAGTATAATATGTGTAGCGCTATAAAACTCGTTTCATCACACTATCAGCACAGCAAGTTTAGCGCAGTTTTCATCCTAAAAATACAAGTTTGCCGTTTATTTTTTTTTATTTTTTTTAATTTTAAGATCACTATAATAATAAATTTATTCCATTAAAAGTTTAAAAATCACAAATATAAGTAGTACAATAAGTATATTATGGCCAGATATTATAATAAAATAAAAATAAACATGAAATTGTTTTAATCATTATATACCGCAAATGTCATAGAAAAAACATCAAAAAACATTCAAACAAAAACAACAAAAATTAAAGAGAAAAAAAATTATAAACATTAAGAAAAGGTAATATAAAATTTCTTCACGTTTAAAAGGATAAAAAGCAAATAGAATTGAAAAATACAGAAAAAAATAACAAAACAAAATATAGTATAATAATAATAATAACCGAAAGCCAGTTTTTAGTTAATTTCTTTTATAAAAATAAAAATGAAAAAAAAATTTTAAAAAAAAAAGAAAAAAGTATTAAAGTAAAGAATAAATAATAGTATCTTTTTATTTATTTTGATTTCATTTTATTGTTGTTATTTTTAACTTGAAAAAAATTCTTTTACAAAAAATATGCTGTATACAGATAGATAAATTTTAAAAATGGAAAAATCTACTTGTAAATCGTATACACACACATCACATAGAGATGCTCGTATATAACCTTTGTATATGCCTATCCTATATCCTATCCACATAATAGTGAACATTAAATACATCAAAATATTATAAAAATTGTAATGTACAAAAAAGGAAAGAAAATAAACAAGAAAAACAAAAATGATGAAAAATAAAGAAATAAATTAACAAAAACAAAAACAATAAACAAAATATAAAACTACAATAAACCTTCTTAAATATTATTGGGAGCAGAAATACACAGAAAAAAAAACATGATGAAAAATATTTTGTAAAATAAAGAAAGAAAATCGTAGAAATAAATAAGTGATAATGAAATACCATAAAAAGTGAAAAAAATAAAGAATACGGAAAAATTTATTGATGATGCCGAATCATGAATAAAGATGTCATCAAAATATACTACATACATATACTAATACTCCATGTACGTATACATCCATCCATACATAAATCCTGTCCATAAATAATTTTTCAATTCTCAAGTTTTTTCAATAAAACGTCTGTTGTTGTTGTTGTTGCTGTTTTCGTTACGTTTATGTTTTCAATTTCAATTTTTCCCTTTTAGCGTTAATAATTGATTAAAAATTGTTTGTTTTTTTTCTTTGTTCGAGTGTTAATTTATGGAAAATATTTTATTTCTTATTTATTTTTTGTTTTTAGCTAGCATAAAATAAATATTGCAAAGCATCCATATAATACACACAAGAATTATTATTCTGTATTTTTTTTTTCTTTTCGTATTCTTATTTGTATTCTCTTACTGTTTTCGCGAAAGAAAAAAAAATTTTTTTTTTTTTTAAATTCTTGATGTTTTGATGCGAATTAATTGAAAAATTTTAATTAATTTGAGTCAGGTTTTTAGTACTGATTGTTTTCTTTTTTGCTATTAACTGTCGTCATTATTTGAATTTGTTATTGTAAAAATATTGTGTAAATGAATTAATCTATTAATTCACCATGATAAATGAATAACTCTTATATGGCCATATCATGCGCTGTTATATACATACATATGTACACGAATATAATGAAGTACTTATGTGTTTGGAATTACATGCAGACAGATATTATGTACTCGTATTTGTAAGTAGACAGTTTTTTTTTGTATAATAATTAGTCTTCGCCTACACTCAATCAACAACGTGTCCATTATTTTAAGTGTACTTGTGATAAATAAACAATTTTTTTTTGTCTTTAAATATCTGCATATTAGAAAACTCTATATATACTCTATGATCTTTGCTATTACTACAAATACGAATATTGTCTGATATATTTTGACACACCCACTTTACGAATTTACGTCTAATTAATTTTAACTGTTAACAGATTCTTATGTTATATTGTTTTTAATTGAAAACATGAAAAAAAAGAGAAAGAAAAAGTGTTTTAAAACAAAGAAAATCTTAAAATTTTTAAATGGTGACCGCATTTTGCAACTGTCCGATCTAGTTGAGTTTTAAAAATACTTGCGTCTGTATCTAAAAGTATATGCATCATTCATACCGCATTACCATATTATGAATGTTAAAATTAAAAAATTTTTGTGTCAAGGACTTAGAGTTTTTGTGATTTCTTTTGTCTGCTTTTTGGTATAAACATATGCAATCATAAAAATTTTAATGGAGCTCTAAGCTATTATATTGTATCATAATTGCTGCCAATCAACGCCAAAAATATTCAAGGCGTTCCACGGAATTCATTTGATCTAGATATGACTACTACGTAATACACATAATTGAAAAATTATTCAAATTTTATCCTTAGATTATTTGTATTTTAAAAAACTTCAATCTTTAGTCAATTTTTAAAATACTTAAAAATCCTTTTAAACTTTATCAATTTTCGTATTGAATATGTACATGCAAAATTTTCGTTTGTTTTAAAATTATTTTTCCGATTATTTCGATTAACTGAATTTCCTTTCTAAATAAAAAGTTTATAGTTCTCCTATGTCATATGAAAATCATTTTTGTTTTTTATTTTAATTGTTATTACTGCGTGTATTGAAATTTATTTTATATGTATATCGTGACATAAAATAATAACTTTTTTAATTACTGTGAATTCTAAAATAATGCAGGATGAATAATTTTATCATTTTAATTAACTTAGGACAAACAATAACCAGAAAATAGAACACAGAAAAAAAAACACAAATCCTTCTGAGGATTTATTTATTTATTGCATTTTACTTACTATTTTCAAAATTTATATTCGAATTTGTGTAGAATTTTGAAATTATTTTTGGTAATCTTTTACTAAAACAATATTATTTTTGTATTACACCTCTATAGAAATTATTAGAACAAATAGAACTACCTTAAAAGTTGACTAATTTTTATAGAGAGAAAAAAAACAAAGAAGAAAAATGTAATGCTGTTGTAATTAATCAAAACTTTTCACATTTTCATTTATGACTAAATTAACAAAATAAAAACGAAGAAGAGAAAATTTAAACAAAACAGAATTTTTCATTTCTTTTCACTTTTGTTTTCCCTGAAACTAAGTAGTTGTACATGTAGATAGGAATAAGTTCGGTTCACATTTTCAAAATCTGAATTTTAATAATTAAAAGTTATCTCGAAAAGTGTGTATGCCAAAATTATATTATCACTTGTATTTACTCTGTTACAATAACAAAAAAAAATGTTGTTAACTCTATAATTTTCTCTACATACGTGCATGTGTAGATATACATATACTGTACGAGTCTGTATAAATGTACCATCTATATAGCTTACACATACGAGTGTGTATTTAAAGTCTTTTGTATCTAAAATTTCATAATAAAATTTTATGTTTATTTAAGTATAAATTTTTAGCTTGAAGATAAATTGTTCAGCAAAAGACAATGAAATATTGTTAAAGAATTGTAGAAAATTATAACTTTTATTCTTCATGCAAAAATATACATAAATGTAAATGCTCTTATCTATATACGTGTATATACACATAAAGTATTTAATCATCATATACAAAATTTTATTCATTCGAACGTATTGTATGTATTCGTATTATGTCAGTATAAAAGAGAAATTCGTTACAGTTTAGTGTTAATTATGATACTCTACACATAAGAGTATGTATGTATGTATACAACATATAAACTGACACATATAATGTCGTACATAAAATATATTGAAGAAAAGAATACATATGAGAAAAAGTTTTATTATGTCAAACGATCCTTAAAAATAAACTGTTTTGCAATAAAATTGCATTTATTGCACATTTTCGGAATATGTATATGAAAAGTTTTTACAAAATACATAATGTACATACATGTGTATTTTTATGATATACATACATTCGTTTTATTATCAGAGAATTTAATAACGAAATTATTTTACTTGTAAAATTTCGTAGAAATTGTACCCCTAATATCACAGAGTAGTATCACAGCCATATGTCGTACTTCAATTGCAAAACATAGAAAATTTTTATTAAATGAGGAAAAAATATTTATTCCATAATGATATATAGATAGGCAACTAGGTGAAATTGTAGTTTACTCGATAAGCTTTGAAAATCAAATGATATTACTGCTACTTGCTCTGTGAGTATTTGTTATTACTTCTACCTGTCCTACTGCTGTTACTTCATATTCTATTAGACAACTTTTCACCTCTCTCTCTCCTCTCCCATAATAAAGGTAGAGTTGTAAAGCAAGGTGTTGTCAGTTGTATCAAGATTTCCATTCAATTTTTCATTTTGTCGTTTTTCGTTTATTCTGGTCGATCTGCTAAAAGTGAGAAATTGAAAATTTATGAAAATGAAAAATGAATGAGAACTGGTGCTACCGTGCTTTGGTGATATGTGATGCTATAGAACTAGTAGGATTTTATTCAAGCATTTTCTATTTCACTATAATGTATACTCCTTCCTATAAACTACTGTATTACTTTTCCTCGTTCTCCATGTGCTTAGAGTGCACTATATAAATACTCTGTTACTCAGTTAATCAGGAATTGTAAAGCTAATAATCTATATTATTTCATTTTATTTTTTGCATTTGAATTTGAATGAGAAAATTTAAATGATAATATACTTTCGAAATAGTGAAACAATAGAAGTCAAATATTTTTTTCTCTTTTATTCTTTTTAGTTTTTCGTATACCAACCGAACAGAACTGAATGAAAAAATTAAAATCAAACAACGACATATAAAATGATAGTAGAATGAAATTAGTAAATGTCAATATTTACATAAACAACAATTTCATTAATCCACCACAACCACTACTATACCACCACCACTAATAGCATTTGCAAACTAAGTATAATCAAACGTTATTTTCGATGGGATAATGATAATTTTGCACGATAAAAAAGATTGTTTTGTTTTACGAAATCAAAAATGAAAATTAAAAGAAAAAAAATTAAATGATTTTAAGATCATGAAAACAATGACGGAGATAATGATTGAGGTTATGAATAACATTGAATTAACCTTAATTTATAAATAATATTAGGTGCAAGTATATACCTAATATATGCGATATCTATATATGTAAATATATAGATATCAATATAAAATGCATTTGAATTTCCTCTATAATTTTTGCACATTAATTGTTTTTGATTGTGAGAACAAAAAAATTTATCTTTTAAATTAAATGGCAATTTAATCTTATAGTAAAAATCTTTTTAAAGTGCAAGAATATCATTAATGGTGCTGCTATGATTATCTATCAGATATTTTAATTATTTCGTAATATAAGTAGTACGACATAGACGTTCCATGATATACACCCATTCATAATGTGTATATACGAACAATAATACGAGTACCTATAATAGGAAATTAAAAATCTGAACCAATCTTAAGCATAAAATTTTTCATCGCCCCTTATTATTCAAAAATTTCCATTAATTACATTTTGTCATATAAATAACTAGATTTATGTAAGCAGATACATAGATAGGTATAGGTACATTAAATATGAATACACATTACTTCCATATTATATCTGTTCTTTTATATGAAAACAAGTTTCATGTTTTACATTTTATATATGTAAGGTGAATTTAATATCTAATTCAGATGGATAATTTTTTTTTTTGATTTAATTATGTTTTGTTTTAAATCTCGATGATCGAAAATATGTACTACTCGTATATGTAGATTCGCTAACACCTTGCTGCTTTATTATTTTTTCCTTTCTTATCCTTTACAAACATATCTGATGCCGACAAGATAACAAAAAATTTATTAAAAATAATAATATTAATGCGTTTAAAGAGTACAAACACGAATATCCATACACAAACTTTGTATACATACAAGTTGGTATATCGAATCAAATGCATCATGTTAGTGATAAAAAAGATAGTTAATTAATCATGATAGGCTATATAATTCATTACATATTACAAAAATGATTACAAGCAAAAAATTGTACTTATATTATATTTTAAATGATTTAAATACGAGTCTAAACTTTTATTTTCTTTACGTGTACATATGTATACCATTACAATCATGTAAGTATAAGCACATTATTATAATAGACACTCTCGCTTCATCTTTCTTAAGATTTGTCTTCTATTGAAATCATTTCGAAAAAAAAATCAAAAACAAAATTAAAAATAAATATCACAAAAAATCAACTAACAACATACATACTACTCTCCTCTATAGATACTCTCATCTCAAGCAGTGGAAGTCATTGACTAGTATGCTAGTATTCTACACAACATGTATGCGTACTCGTATTTTCCTTCATCAGAAAAAGTTGATTTTCTCTCTTAGTAGAATACGAATACTGTACATGAAAAACATTGAAAATCAACTAACAACATTTTTAATACTTGCTCCTCTACTCCTTGTCTTTAAATTTTTTTTTTTATTGAAATCACTCGCTTGTCTAATAATACGCTTTATTTTGTTCTTCTTTTTAATTTTTTGTTGCTTTTTTTTTCGAAAAAAACATTTTTTTAAATTTTGTTGTTAATATGTTTTATCTATTTTTAATTCTAAATTTAGAAAAAAAATTACAAAACGAAGTGATGATGTAACTTTAGATGTAAGAATGTTTGAAACTATACATTTATTTGTTATTTTTCAATTTTGTTTCGAAATATACAAGAGAAAAATATAATTTTCTCTTGTTCTTATAAAATCTTGAATTTGATCTGAAAACGACGAAACATTGAATGTAACAGAAATTTTGTCTAAAAATATATACCGTCTGTAGATTTTAAGTTTTATACACTTTTTTGCATATTTCTTTTCTTTACAGCACTTTATATGTATATGAAAAGAAGACTCTAAGTGTCACAGGACATTGCAATATTTTTTTTTTCTAAATCTTAAGTTTCTTTTTTTAATTTTTTTTTTATCTTGTTAAATAAAAGTATTTACTACAATGACATTTGATACCACACATTTTACAATTTTACAATTTACAATACTCTGTGACGATTTATTACATAAAATGTATCTGTATCTGGCTAAAGTGGTGTTTATTTCGCTAAAGTTTTTAGTTTCAGTAGACTTATCCATAAAAGCATTAAACAAGAAAAAAAAATTAATAAAATAAATAAAATAAAATTAAAGATGAATTTTACATTTTGTTGGTGAATGGTTTTCTTTGAAATACAAGAAAATTTCAACATCAGTATGTCTTAGAAGTACAAGTTTTATTCAATTTCTTGAGTGTACGTGTACTAAAATATCCACTGAAGTTTTTTTTTAAATTAAATTTGAAAATTATTTTTATGACATCGAATTATGACGAAGATTTTTATAAAATTTTGTGTAAAATGAAACATTTCGTGTAAAATGAAAATATACAATTTCAAATTTTATCTGAATAGATTTACTTATAAATGAAATATTTAATAAAAACCACAACCTTTTATAAAGAAAATTGAAAGAAATTTTGAAGAATTTAGCAATAGTAAATAAATTGTAGAAATAATACAGACCTAAATATCTGCACATGTATAAAATAATGTTTTGATTTTCAAAAGGACACAGGAAACACTAAAGTTTATCTTAAGCTCTTTTTATATGAAATGTAAAATCTTAAAGTTCAGACTTAATAATAATAATTTTAATTTGAATAAATTCAAAAAATTACGTGTTCCGATTGACTAAACTAAGAGAGTAATGTATGTCCAATCAATATCTTGAACACCATCATCATCATCTCATCACCATAAAGCACTCAATTAAAATTTATCCACATCTTTTAAAACTTTCTTTCAAAAATTTATTCATTCCTAATTTATTTCCCAATTCAAATATTTTCAAAATTCATAAATGAGAATATTCTTCTTGTTAAATGTAATTTTTCATTGAAATCTTTGTAAATTGCATAAAATTATATTGCAACGTAATATCAATTTTATAACTTTTTAAATCAATACATTCAAAGAAAATGAATAGTATAAAATCCTAATTTCAAAGGAAATGTCTAAGACAGTTTGATGAATCTTTTCTAAACATAAAATCTGATAGAATCATAAATGTAATATGAAATATAATGAAATTATATAATTTTATTCGTTCTGTTGCATTGTTACATAAAAATTAATATTTCGAATAAAGAAAAAATCATAGATATCAACAATTTCAAATAAAAAATTGTCCTCATAACAAAACAAAATGATATACATACATTATGTATGTTATGTATTTATGATAAAAAATACCACAACATTTTATATTAAAAATCTAAATATGAATTCCATATTACAAAAAAAAGCAATGTTTACCGTAAATAAAATAAAATTTTACCATAAAGACAGTATGCGGCAAAGAATAAGAAACAGTCTTCTTCATTCATTTCCATAGTTTTTCACAGTTATAGATTGTAGTATTTGTTTTTCTGCACAATTTCGAATGATAAATATTTCTCTTAGAACGCATAAAAGTACAATAATTTCATTTACAAGGATATAGATAATAATATGTAATAAATAAAATGTATTCTACAGCATATAAAAATGCATAAACATTAATATAATACACATATTTCAAAAGATATGAATGTATCCTAGTTATTGTATCCACAAGAAATATGAGCAGTGTATATAGAGCATAGTGTAGAAAAGGATAATATTTTATGTGAGTTTATTATTATAATATTATGATGACACATAATTAAATGCATTTATATATTAAAGATACAATAATAATTTTACTTTTTGTTCTAGTTTATATGAAATATACAGAAACATATGTACATTTATTTTTATTTTTAGACGACGACGACGACGACAACAACGACGACAAAAAACCATTATTATGACTGCAATGAAAGTTTATTAAACCAACCAAAACTGTATACAAAGATATTTACGGCTATAATTAAAATAAAACCCAAATGAAAAATGTTTCTAAACTCGTATTCGTATACATCGAGTAGATATGAATACTAAAATTTCAGCAGCAATATACTATCGAAAATTCATTTACGAGCATTGCACATGAACCACATGAACATCAGACACTCTCATACTCATCTATTGCATGCGTAAGTACATTTCACACGTTCAATTTCAGTTTTTTAAATTAATTTCAATGTGACATTGAACTTGAAATTTTTTACAAATTATCAACAAGCAATTTATCTTCAAATTGTAGAGAAAAGGTTATTTCGATTGACCTCAATAAATTAACGTATGTATTCGTATCTTGTAAATTTATTTTTGTACACATCACTTAAGAATTCATTCTTAATCTATACTGGTGCTACATCAGTTTTGTACAAGTACGTATATGTACACGTATTATATACAGATACAGATGCATATTTATCCACAGTTGATGTACGTTGTTTACAAAAAGAAAACATTCAAAAAATATAAAATATGTATATATAAATCACAAATTTTCTATTCGCATTCGTCTGTTTACACGTTACATTTTAAATGAGTTCTAAAATGAATTCTTAATTTCAAAATAAGTATTTATATAAAATTTTCTTTTATTCATGAAAAAAAAAATCCATAATGAAATTTGAATTTTTTTTTTTTTTTTTTTATCATTTAAACAGAAAACATTTATTTTAAGTATTTTTCAACTTTTGTAACAAATTTGTGATACCACAGAAACAGCCAAACGAACAAATATGCAAACATATGTGAGAAAATATAAAAATAATGAATTAATTTTTTCATCTACTTTTTTGTGCTGCATAAATTTCAAAAGAGATCCTCTGACGTGAACTAAACGCAACAATAAACTATATGAGAATACGTTATTCATATATATGTATATATGTATATTATATATGTATATATAAAGAACTCTACAAAAAAATCGTATCCTTTCTTTCATTCATTCTAAGTATAAACTTTACTCATACTTTTTACCTTTCTAAAGTTTCCTTCTTCAACTACAATAACAATGAGAATAATAATCGTAATGAAAAAGAAAAGAAACGAATTTCATAACGAAAAACATCTAATTGTGAATTGCAATTCAAATACACGTACTCTCTTCCATATACATACTAGAAAATATCGAAAAAGTCATTTATGAAAATTTCAAAAAAAAAAATAACTAAAGAATGAAAAACGGAATAAAAATAAAAGAAATCAACTTCTGATGTAATTCATTACATTAATATTCTTACATATTATTAATGAATGAACGAGCAAACAGAGAAAAAAAAACAAATTAAAAGAAAATAATCGAGAAAAATATTTAAAATGAAAACTTCAAAAAAAAAAAATAAACGCAAAGGAAAAGAAAGGAAGAAAACAACTTTTCAAGTGTATAAATATTGTATACGAGTATGTGTACATTTCTCCTAGCATATAAATAACATTTGTAGATATTACATGAATACTATAGTACATTTTCGAACGTTATTTTCTTAAGTACCTACCTATACTCTTAACTACACTTAAAATTCAAATACGATAAGGAATTATACAGAGAGAAAAAAAAATTGTGTTTTTTTTTTTAAAGAAAAAATATTTTTTTTTACCAGAAAAAGGATAAGAAAAAATCAAGAATAAATTTCTTTTTTTCCGTTTAATGAAATAATAAAAATAAAAATGTAAAAAAATGTGGAATAAAAATTGAAAGAAGTTGATTTTTTTTTCTCTTTCATTTCTTTTTTACAAATTTTCATTCCGTAAATATTTCCATTGAATGCATAATTCAAAAAAAAGAAGAAGAAAATATACAGTGATTTTTATTTTTATTTTCATACATATTCTGTATTCTAACACCACTACAAACGTAGTACATACACATTTTATATTAGAGTTCAACTGTTATGATTACATTGGTAAAGTTAGTTTATTAGTTATTCAATTAGAAATTTATGCAATTTTAATGTAAAAGATAAGAATTTTTATTTATTTAACTTTTTGCATTATAATTTTTTTTTCTGAGATATTCAATTTAATTTTTGTGATTTAAAGAATAATTTTCCTGAAGTACAACCCGAAAAAAAAAAAAAACACACACACAATTTCTTCGAAAGTTCATTGACTGTATTTTTTGTGAAAATATCCACAGCTACTACCTACTAGATAAGGTATATATAGAACATTGAATTTTTGATCCTTCATCAAAATATACATATATCTTTTTCTTTCTTTTCAATAATAATAAATTCTCACACACAGTCACTTTGTCATCTTTTATTACACGACATATTTGCGTATGTTGACTTTCTTTAATGCTCGTAAACGAAATTATAAATGTGGCGAATCGCATATATCCTACGAAATTCATTAGCACCATATAATATATGCAATGCGATGCGAAACGTTACATAAAAATTACAAATAAAATAAAAATAAATAAAATGTAAAAAAAAATAATAAAAATACGATATACGATAATGTACTTTTAAGCTTATCAGAAACGAAAAGAAAATAAAAAAGCGAATACTATAAGAAATTTACGGTCATTTTGTCATTATATGCGAGTATATTGTTGATGTGTTTAAGTGTTGTATGCACTTTAGTAATTTCACATATTTTATAGTTTTTATACTAAATGGAAATCATTCAAAACAACATTACATAAATGCAGGGCAATCTGTTCAAAAAAAAAAATGTGGTTTATTTTTCATTTGTTTTTATTTTCACTTAAAATGAAACCATGAAACATGAAACGTTTATTTTGTGCATATGGTGAATGGATGGTGTGGTCTTTCATTTAATCAAATCTTAAAAGGTTTAAATGGATTTATCTAAAATTAAGGGTATTATAAATTTAAAATTGAACAAAATGCAAAGAAAAAAAAATGGAATTCTCATTATTATGATTATGTTATTTGCAATTTTCGATTTTTATTTGAAAACAGGAAATTCCACGATCAACTTTCTATAGATCAAATTTTATAAACTGACAAAGATTACTATATGACAAACGTTTTGTTTTAAGGATCAAAGTTAACATACACTGGAGGATATTTTACTCAAAACCAAATTAAAAGTGTCAATATCATTTTTGTGAGCTACAAAAATTTTGTCAACATGTCTTATTGACAGTTAAATTGTTAACACTATTGCACATTTGAAGTCACTTTTATATGATTATATTTTTATGATTGCAGTAAAACTGATTAATCGTAATAGTTTAATTACACGTATGCACATATTTAAAAAGTTATTTCTTATGACAAATATGCAAAGTTAATTTATAACAATTATAATTCACTCATCTGAACATTAGTCATTTTTCTTCTTAACAAAAACATTCAAAAGTTATCCGAAAACATATAAGGATGCATACATGACCTCAACTGAATAATAATTTATTCTCAAACATATACACATACAGATCTATATATCTTTTAAAATGAACTTTGTATGTGCTACAAGCTACAATTATGTACATTTTAGAGTGTATGCAGTGTAATTATAAATTTTATTAAGGACATTTTGAAGAATCATTTAAAATCATATATAGCAAGTCATTTTTAATATGTTAAATAAAGATAAACTTCTTGATTTGAAAAGTTTTGCATTATGTATGTAAATGTGACGCTATGCACGATAATCTTTCTGCATTTTATTTTATTTCTAAATACATAAATATACTATATTTACTCGCTTACACATAAATTTCTGTCTGTATGGATGTACATACTCGTATATTAAATTTTGTATAAAACTTAAAACCTTAAAAGACATTCATTTATTGGTCTTCATATACTCCGTATATAGAAAAGTTTTTTAATATGTTTTCATGTAAACATCATTACAAATTACTAGTTACATGAACAATAATGTTATACACATTATGTATGTACATAATATAATCGTGTGTGTTTCATTTATACACACATTTTCGTAAGTATAGTGAACATTATTTTATTATTTGATTTTAAAGTGTATAATTAAAACATGATAATGAAATTGTTTGCAAAATATTTTAAAAAATTAACAAATTTTAGTTAAAAGTATAAGAAGAAAGTAATGATAAAAAGAATCTTTAAGTAACATATTAAGAATAAAATTTTATTATTATAAAAAAATACTCCGTAACATGTGGTTTTTTGTAAAACTTTTTTTCAAAATTGAAAAAAATTGAAAAATTTGGACTTGAAAACCAATTGACTTCTGCGAAATTTTCAAATTTTTATCAAAAATTGTGATGAATATACAAAATGCAAGTAACGAAATGAAAAGGTTTTATCTAAATTTCTTTGAATTTATAATTTTCATTACGATATTTGCATTAAAAAAATTAATTACTTCATTTCAATTAAAATATGTACTTATACCTATGTGTTTGTAATATAAAATTTATAGTATAGTTATATGTATTTACGTTACAATGTTGCAATTACAAAAAATTTTTTTTCAATAGAAGGGAGTCAGTCAGTCAGTGTGAATTTTTTATTAGACGATAATGTTTGAATGAAAATTGAAATTTAATTTTAATTCAGTATATACTCGAACTGCTATCTATATTCTTGATGTACACGTAAGTATAGGTGTGTGTTTACGAGTATGTTAAATTTCCATTAAAATTATATCAGATAAGAGACGTAAATATTCAATTTAAATAATTTTGTGTTACACATGTAACATACGAGTATTATATGAGTATGTTGATAATTGCAATAGGACACTATTTCATTGTAACATTACATTTTGAAAAAAATGTAAAAAAATATAATGCAAAAGATTTAATTTTCCAATTAATAAAAGTACTTAATGTACGCATTTTACAATCTCCGTATACAAGAGTATATAAAATATCTGTTAAAGCTCTATTCAGATATATAATTTTATCTCAGCATTCAAATTAAAATATGTAATAAAAATGAAATAGAAAGGAATATTATTATTATCATATGATTTTATAAATTCATTTTATTTTTTTATATGTAAAGTATTTTCGTATTCTTTTTCTTATTATATTATTAAATTTAACATTTTGATAGCATGCTGTGAACCCATGGTTACTATATAAAATATTATAACACCAATTCATAACAATTTTTTTTCTCTTAACTCTCACTGTTCTTTCAAAAAACTATATGGTTTGGTATATGTTTGTAAACGTAATAATATCTGCATAAATAATTTTAAATTCACATACCAAGTTATATACAAAATATGTATAATAGCACCAATATTTTAACATACATACATATATACATATGTAGATGTACACAAGTACTTAATCGTATATACAAACACACTCATACTTTATACTTACAACATTTTAGTACGATATGACTTTTTCAAATTTGAAAAACACCAGGTGTAACATGATCATATAAACATTAAAATCATTTATAAATACGCTTTTTATTGTCCATATATGTACATACTAATGCATATAATAACGTATGTACGTATATGTACAGAGATTCAAGTGCATAAGTACATACATGTACAACGTACAACTAAATCGTCGTCAGCTTTTCTTTTACAACAAAATTGTACATAAATACAGAATTCATTTTATTTTATTTTATTTTATTTTTTTTTTTGTCTTTCATGTAATAATCTACATACATACGATATAAATGTACAATACATACATTTGTATAAAAGTACGAGTATATTATACAGCACAATAAAAAATGAGTAGCTGTGTTTTTTATATATGACTTGCTGTTCTTTATGTGTAAAACTAATGTACAATTATTCGTGTCATCATGATTATAACATGCACAGCACTTTATGATTACATACATATGTATATGAACACGTTAAATATCATTTAAACAAAAACGATAACAAAAAAAAAAAAACACAAAATAAAAAACTAAAAAGATAAAATACTTCTAAGAAAAATTTTCTTGGAAGCGCTTAAGATTTATCGTGACATTCTAGTATTTTTATGCTCAAATATGTATGTGATTAAAATCACACATTTTTAGGAATACATTATATTACATTTTTTTTTCTCTTATTGATTTCAAATTTTTGTGGTTTTTGTTTTACATATTAATTTTTTTCCTATTATTTTCTTTTCATTGCATTACATAACTCAATTAATTTTTCTCTAGCCAAAATATTTCTTACTCCCTTCTTCCAACTATCAACTGACAGTTGCCTACCATTACATCAATTACAGGACCTTCACCTCATATTTTCAATATTCATTTTTCAACACGTACGGCATATTCTATACATTCATTCTTGTTCTCGTACACCGAATTGCTGCCCTATTTTGCTAGTATTTTGTGTCCAGACAAATTAAATTCAATTATCCTTGTGAATGTTATTTAGTTTGATTTCATGAAGTAAGGATACAATTTTTAAATGACAACAGAATTAATTAATCAAATTATTTTCACAGGCACGTTAAATAGACACTACCTAAGCAGCAAATTTTCATGTATAGTCAGTTTAGTTCACAATATTTTCACTCAAAATATAAGATTTCATA
Organism: Villa cingulata; assembly: GCA_951394055.1. Taxonomy (NCBI): domain Eukaryota; kingdom Metazoa; phylum Arthropoda; class Insecta; order Diptera; family Bombyliidae; genus Villa; species Villa cingulata. The sequence continues at coordinate 7,466,216 of OX596018.1, forward strand.
CATAAAAACATAGTTGAGGAACATTGTGTATAATAAAATTTGCATTTTTCGCATTGAAAAAATTAACAAAATCAGTTTCAAATTAAAATTTAAAATTCATTCACAATCGTATATTTTTTAGATAAGAAACAAAGTGTACACCAGTCATAATGTTCTTACACATTTGCCTTAGCAACAATGTTTAGATAATTTTTTGCTGCGATAAAATACATTTATTTTTTATTCCTTTAAAAAAAAATAAATAAAATCTGTACGTTTATTTGTGAATTAGAATGCAATTCATTTGAAGCCACAATTACTACACATTAAAATTATTGTATTTAAACAAAATTAAAAAAAAATTAATTTAAAAAGAAAAGAAAAAAAATTACTCATGCAATAAAAATAAATGAAAATGTAAATGAAAACCAAAAATACGAATACAAGAAAATCTTCTTTCCAATCTGGCATACCCATAAACACTAATTTAAAATAAACCAAAAGAAAAAACAGTAGCAAAACAATTTGTGAATTAAATTCAACAAAAACAACTTAAAAAATATAAAAATACAAAAATAAATTAGATAAAAAAAGATTTATCACCTTATTCATACTGAACACTGAATATACTATGAATACTAAGAGAGTGCAGTATACATGCAGTGAAGTACGTTCATGTTTAGAGATTTGTATTTAATGTTTATATGCATAATGGAGATCCTTTTGAAATAATATTGCGTGACTGAAATGCACGTGGTTATTTTAATTGAATCTTTTATATGCAAAATATAATGAATGAAGAATAATGGATATATGTGCTCGTGTAGAATGAAATGAAATAAAATGAAATTGTTTTAAGAGTTTCTGTTATCTAAGTAATTTAGTTGGTTTGTTTGTTCTGTATTTCTCTTTTCTATTTTTTTTTTTTTGTTGCATTAAATAAATGAATTAGATGTGTAATTAAGAAAAATATATAAACGAAGAAATAATTCTTATTATATAATACAAATACATATATACAAGAATTTTATTTACTTTATATTCTAAAAGTTTATTCTCATTCTACTGTAGTTTTTGGTTTATTTTATATCATTTTTTTTTTCTGGAATTTATTTTATTTAAATTTATTTTCAATTCTCAATGTGATAAGAATTATAATTTGAAAAAAGAAAATAATTTCATTTTAAATTAAGATTAAAATATTTTGAATATTTTTATCTGTATATACCTATTGAGGTGAATTAAATTGGTATTAAGTATCACAAATAAAACGCACCAGAATCATATATGTATCTACTTATTATGAATAAAACTAAATACTGAACACACCCATTCCAATGTATATTTTATTAAAAACAATTATTCTCTTTAAATTCCACTCCTTCGAAAATTGCAAAAAATAAAATAAGTATGTACCTATACATAAAAAAAAAGCATAATAAAAGATTACAAACAAAGAGCAACTAAAAGAAAAAAAATAAAAAGAAACAATGCAATAATTCCAGATTCCAAATCTGTAATTATATATTTACAAATCCGTATATCAACAATTTACAAACACAATAAATTCCTTGTATTACATGAAAACGAATTAAGAATTATCAAAATTTAACAATCAAACATATATAATAAACTCTTGAACATAAGTAACTACACAATTATTTATGTATTTATGTATGTAACTTACATACTCGTGAAGGAATATACACAGTAGTTATTATACTCATCGTAGCATATAGTCTGTTGTAGAACAAATTGACTAAATCCTGACAGATTACCATCATTTTCCCTAGTGACAAACTACATCAATTCGAAATTATTTTAAACAGCCTCTGATCAATTCAACAACAACAACTCTAATGACTTGAAACTATTCAAGGAATTTTCTTCTTTTTTTTTCTTTTTTTTTCTTCATCTTCTTCTTTATTTTTATTTTCTTCTCATTTTTCTGTTTCTTTTTTTTTGTTTTGTTTTCATTATATCTTCTTCATTTTACTACTAGTTGCTGGTTGCATCATTTTTAGTAGATGTATCGTTGTAGTTGTAGTATATTTTATAATAGTATGATGAGCATGTAAGTATCTATACATATGTAATATAGATAAGTTCATCAGACCAAAAGTTTCCTCTTTGGGTGGCCTGGACTGACTGTTTGCCGCCTGCCAGCTGTATTTGTGTATGTTTGTATGTACATACAGATAGATATTTTGTACAACAATTATGTAAAATAAGTATAATTGTGTACGAGTATATTTAATTTTTTTTTTCATTTTTTGCATCAATAGTATCACACAATTTTTCTGAAAAATATTTGCATACTATACATATTATACTACAGTTTAGAGATATACGTACAAATAAATACAATACAAGTACTAATTTTAAATGTACAATAATATTTAAAATGCATAATGATTTATACTCTCTTTAACAATGTTTGGACATATGTAAATGATATAGAACTCGTTTGACATTGTAATATCTGTAATTTTTACACGACTCTTTTATTTACAGATGTTCAATTTAAAATATGTTCGTATATTAATTTTTCGGTTTTATTGTTATTATTATTATTACATGTAAATAAATATTTACATTTATGTATGCGTATGTGTACCTGTACTGTGTCCATTAAGTATATTGGTTCAAGTTTTTATGATTCATAAATAAAATGAATTCTGACTAATTCTTAAACGTAGTCATTCTTTTTTAATTACATGTTATTCCATATTATAAGCAGTCATGATCTTAATTTCAATTTATTTTACCATGAAAACAATAATATGTATTTAACTAAAGTGTAGTAGTTTTGCTTATTTGTTTTCGTTTCATATATTTTACCAACTTTATAAATTCATTTTTAAATTACCCACAAATAATTTATTCTGTTATTAGCAGCGATATCAAATTCAAAATCAAAAAATCTTTGGAATATATTTCAGCAACATAGTAATCCATTTTGTGATTAAAAACAACTGAATTTTCTATTCTTTTGATCATTGCGACTTCTGCCAGTATCAATTAATTTTGAAAATTGTTCAACTGTTTAAATTTGTTTGATATCCTTTCCAAATTAAAAATAAAACCTTGAGTTTGGATAAAAAAAAGTCGAGTAAGGATTAAAGTTCTTACCCTCTCATTAATTTAATTATAGAAGATTTGTTGAGAGTTTAGGACAATATAAATTTCTTTCAAAATAAAAAATTATAAACAATTCATTGTCATCATAAAAATTTCTTTACACCGTTTTCATGTCTGGAGAAAAACGTACTCGTAAAAATTTTCTGTAGAATGAAAATGAAACAGTCTCTAAAATTCGAAATTTTATTACTTCGAATATAGAACATGAGACATTTGTATATCCAATTTTAATATGCATCCAACACCCGAAATACATATTTAAAAACACAAAAAATCATCATCATAATTTTCTTTTTATTCTTCTTCATCATATTGTTATTCTTTTAAAAATAAATCGTTTGTTAATTTGTTAGTTTTCTTGTTACTGTCACAATTAATTCAAAATTATTACTGTAAAATGAACATTATACTATAATTTTTTATTGTTATTTCCTTATGCGATACATGTATCTAATTTTAATGTTCTTGTTAATCGTCAATAGCGCCAATTATTTATTTATATATTTTTCAGTATTTATTTTCGTTTTTTGGTAGAATTTTCTTCTTATATTTTTCAATATTTTCTACTGAAGCCAGATTATAAAAAATTTTCATTCTAATTTTAGAAAATGAATCTAAAAGAAATTTTATCTTATTTGAAAATGAATAAAAGACAAAGAATTAAGATTATGTTCGGATAGTAAAGAAATTAAAATGAATTTATACTTTTTCCCTTAATTAACATCAGCGAGGAATGTAAAAAAAATTACGAAATTTTTTTTTCTTTTGTAAAAAATCTTACGTACGATATTCTTTTATCAATTTTACAAGTGTTGAATTGAAATCGAATACATTTTATACTGGAATGAGGATCAAATTAAAAATTAAGGCAAATTAAAATTTTATAATTTAATGAGCATCCAAAAAAAATTCAACACCAAAGAAGAAGAACATCCAAAAAAAGCAAAATATGCATGTAGGAGTAGGTATATACTGCCTGGATTAATTTTAATTAATGAATAACTGTAAAATGTTAAAAACTTTTTTAACACGTTAAAATATGAACATTAATTTTATTTTATTTATTTTTATTCATTTTTTCTTTTATTATCTTGGTATCTTATTTTATTTCACCATCCATTTATACATGATACTTGCATACGTATTAGAGCTAATTAAAGTTTATATTACATACATGATTACATTTTAACTTTTTATTCCCCATATTCAGAGATTCTCATCAAGAATCTGTTAATCTTTTGCAATTTGCAAAAAACATAATTTACAAGAAAATTATATTATTGAAATTGACATATCGAAATATAAAATTTAATTGAAATCTTTATACTCGAATACATTCACCACACCACACATCACATGCATATGGGCATATAGTTACATATTATGTACACATTTTACTAATTTGAGAAACCATAAAATGTAAATTTTTTTTTAAATTTAACAGTTAAATATCTAAATAAACCATTAAAATAAGCAACAAAAATATACAAAAAATTAAAAATGGCGTCAATTTATCTAAATTTTGTTTATTCGAATACTCATAAAATATTCATTTTGATTTTTTCACGATTTTTCAACTAATGTACTCATATACAAATACATGTTGTGTAAGATGCGAAGATCATAAAAAATTTTAAATACACTACATTTGTCAATATTTGAGAAGTTTGGAATAACTTTTTAAACGAATTATTTCATGGAACCAATCAAAGTAATTAAAATTTGAAAAGCAAGAAAAAAAAATAATAAAAATAAAAAAATAAAAATTATAAATAAAATTGGAAAGAAAAAAAATTAAAAAATAAAAACGATCTGAAATTTTAAAAAAACACCCGGAAGATATAAAATAACCAACAATTAAAGTGCAATTTTCTTTATTTAATATTTTAAACTTGTTTTGTTCTATATATACACAAAAAAGGCTAAAATTCAAAAACAAACTCTTTTAAGGAAAACAAATATCCAGACAAAGAGAAATTAAATTTTAAGATTACATACTAATTATTTTCGCCTCAAAAATTTACAGTGCTGTGAAGTTTTTTTCATTTTTTTCTTTCCGGTTCTCTTGAAATAAATGGTCAGTTTTCAATTCCTAAAAGCGAAAATTTAATATTGTTTTGTGTGTGTGGGCTTAAAAATTTTATAAAATGGTCAGTTAAAAGTATCAAAGAAATTAATTAATGACTCCTGCATCTCTATACATATAAAGTAAGTAGCGTATGGCTATAAGGAAATACGAAATAATACTACTTAAATTTTTCTCGTAAAATATTTTACCTTGTCTTTTAGCATTTTTCTGGTTAAACCTTCTCGATTTCTTTATGTACTATTCGTATATCATATGTATATAATATCTGAGTAGTCCTGAACATTGGTCGTATAGTCATCTATCAAGGTCTGTAATTTTCATTTAAATTATTCTAATGTGCATGGTAAAAAGAAGCCAAATAAATTTCCTATTCAGAATTTATTTCTCGTAATATCGTATTTTATTATTTCGTTATTTATTTTTTTCTTTCAAAAATGCCTTCTTCACTTTTTTATGTATGTATATATGCATATTAAGGACCTTTACATTATGCAATTTTACATTTTACTTAAAAGAATATAATAATAATAACAATATCAAATTCATTTTTTATTTTTTACTTTATTTTTATCCACATTACATCTCTTCCATACACACTTATCACTTATACAGACGAAAAAGGATAGAATGAAAAAAAAAAAAACACAGCCAACCCTAACTTTTTACTCTATAAGTATTTATTTTTTTTAAACACGTAAATAAACTCATACATACATTCTTGTATACACTCATATACCTTATGTACATGCAATTATATACAATGATACGATGTTCAAGTTCATTGCATTTTAAGCACATCCATATCCATCCAACCATCCATACGTCAAATAACGCGCGATAACATAGAGACAACCACACAACCCAATAAACTCTACAAGGACTCGCTGTACATATACGTTAATGATGCATCATTGCACCCTTGATTTTTTTTTCGCAATTTTTTTGCATACAATTTAGGGGATAGAATTATTTCAAGTTAACATTCATTTGTGCTTTTTTTCTTGGTTTTGTTTTTAATTTTTTTACTTTGTTTTGTTTATTTCAGTAAATAACGTTGTCATTAGGGATTTTAAGGACAATTTTTTAAAACTCAGTAAAACCGATTTTTTTTTTTATTTTTTACAAGATATTAATCAGTTTTTTTTTTGTTTTTTATTCAAATTTTCTTGTACTTTTTTATTCACAGTGCAAAAAATGGCGTCTTTCGCTGTACAATTCAATGTGCCAGAGAAAAAAACCCAAAAATTTTTTACTTGATTTTTTGGTTACAAAGTGATGGCGTATAATTTTCGTTTTCTGTTTTTTTTTTTTTGTTTCATTTTAAAAATAAAAGTAAATGGCGGTTTTTTTTCTATTACTGAAATTCATTTTTATTTTTTAACTTTTACACTCAACTTTTACATATTTTCGTACACTCGTATGACCCAGACTAGTTTCACGAATAGGCAAAATACACGGCAGCCTATATAACCATTACCAAATTGACTATATAAGAATAATAATAATATTATTATAATATAGTCGATGCCACTGCTATTGCAGTAGCTTTAGTGTACGCTATGCTACTTGTACGAGTAGTATTCCATGTATTCTTCAGAAAAATATTTTTATTTAGATTTTCTCTTTTATTATAGTGTAGTGCGAGTATAGAGTATGGTCGCAATTGCAACAAAGAAGATTTGCTCTAATTAACACAATTGATCATTTTTTCTAATTTCTTCGAGTATCAGAAAATTAAAGTGCAAATTTTATTGAATTTGATTCAAATGCACGAGTACGATGTATAGTATTATACGAGTACATAAAATTAACTAACAGTAAAGACCATATCATATGTGCTACTATATACAGTTTTCATATAAATGCATACTCAATAGTATATTCAATGTATGTAAGTAAACGTTTATAAATATTTAATATCTATTATTACATCATTTTATTGTGTACATTACTTGTACATATATTCACGATTTTTCGATTGTATATTAGCTCTGAAAATCGTGACTGTGCTATACTGTTAATCTATACAACTAAATGATGATTTTTCGCGAACTTTGCAGCAAACAAAATCAAATAGAAATGCATAAATACAAACATGTATGAGTGTGTGCATAGAAAACTATATGCAACATTCATTTATTTGTTCCACATCATTGGAAATTTTGCAATATGGCCAAAAAAAATATATAAAAAATAATTATTTGTTTCTTTTGATATCATCAAAATTTACCAGCTTATACAATAGTTTTTTATTTATCATAAAAATTAAACTGTACCTACCTACCTCTTGTGTTTGTTTCGGTTTTTGACTATAAGCACACATAAATTCACGATTTATAATTAAAAAATGAAAATCCTATTTTTTTTTCTGATTTATTCTGTCAACTTTCAAAGTTAAAAAACTATCGAAATTTTCTATTAAAAAATTTATATTTTTTTTTTCCATTTTTCATTTATCAGTTGTAATGTATTGTATAATGGGATATATGAGTAATCTGTTTAATTAAATTGTCAGGATAACTTATTTAATTTTTATTGATTTTCTTTTTTTCTTTCTTTGTATTTTGTTTTCTAAATTACCTATCAATAATGAAAAGATTCAGATTTAATGAAAACTTGATGTGAAAAAAAAGAAAATAAAATTTCTGAAATAAGTCTGAAATCCAACAATAATTTGTTCTTCTTATTTATGGAATGAACAATTAAAAAATGAAATGGACAATGAACTATGTACGTAGTGAAATGAAATGAATGAATGAGAAAAAAATGTCTATGCACTTTTTCCCTCCATATATGGAAAGAGATTGAACTTGAAAGGAAAGAATACGAGTACAGTATAGGATAGGGTATAGGTATACACAGATATACAGATGAAAAAAAAAGGTTTCGCGTAATTAAATACACAGATTGGTTCATGTCAGTTCTAATTCCGTAATTAAAAACGTGATTTCCAGACACATAAAGTTTAGTTGCAATTTGTTTTTTTTGTTCCTGTTTTGTATTTTATGTTTGTAGTTCTCTTATTTTTTCATAGAACTTACGTTCATTGCATTCAAATTTTTTAATTTAATTTCAGTATAAATTCCATTGTGATTTCATTAGTACTCCTACATATTTTATCTAACGTCCTGACAGGAAAATCTTTTAGACAATGCATTAAAAATAATTCTTGGAATATTGAGAAAAATCTACTTCTAACTAAAAAGCTGAAATTATTTTTCATTTAAGCTGAATACGTTCTGTTGAATTTTTTTCTCATTTTCAAATGAAAGCTTATTACTATTATAACAGTACTAAATAATATTCTATGAGTATAATAAGAGCACACCTTTTATTCACTTTTGATGATAATTTACAGTGAATTCTATTCAAATTTTGCTACATTATTTCAAAAAAAAAAAATTAAATACATACTTGCATATCTAATATGAATGTTAGAGTATTTCTCTCCAAAAGATACATGCATATAATATGAATATACATTTTCATAATGAAAATGTGTGAGATTATATATAAAAAAAATGCACAAGCTGATTAAAGTAATAAATAATTCAAAACCAGTTCCACTATATGAATGCTACAAATAAATGAGAAAAACATCAGAAAAAATCTACTGAAAGACAAAAAACCTAAATGCAAATCGAATAAAGGTAATCGAAAAGAAAAAAAAAAGAATTAAAACGACTAGTATATTATGTATATTTGCATTATAAGGTCTAAGTACATTCTTTAATGTTATTGTGTCAGTAATCCTATACGAGTATATGTGTTTAAGTTTAACTATACGACTGTACGACCATATTACGATTAAAAACTTTCATAAGAAAACCTTGGAATTTTTCTAAATATGTACAAATGATTATATAATTCATACATACATATGTAAATATATATACCTACCGGCAGTATTTATTATACTTCTATAGTTTAGAACTGTAAATAACAAAACTGTGTGAAAAAATGTTGATATGAAATTAAACCGTAAGTATCAGAAAACATTATTACATATTAATTCATTTTCATTATTGAGAATATCGTATTTCAAGGATACCTAAATTGAAATTCTGCTTACCTACATACATAAATAAGAATAAAGTATATAAGTTTTTTTTTGATTTTTTAATGAAAAGAAAATATAAAATATGTGTATATAGAAACTTCAATCAATGTAATTACTTATGTCTTCGAAAGATCCAAGAATTTCAATTGAATAATGTTTCATTGTTTATACGAGTACATATGAGTATGGTACGTAATATAAAAATATTAATAGCACAAAAACTAAACACCTGTAAAACACATGCAAACATACAAAAACATATTTTGCATAGTATTAGATGTGTATAAATAAATAACCCTCATATACATACATATGTATGTATATAAATACACTTACTTGTAAGTACTGACAATAATGGTACTGCATACAAATTTAACTTTAACATTAAAAATGAGAACATAAGAAAATAACTGACAATTGAAAAATACAAAAGAATTTACAAGTGAGAATCAACATTCTTATATTTTTTATAATATAAAATAAAATATATATAATATTCGCAACCCTTCTTATTCAAAAGGATAAAACAACCATAGAGCTATAGTAGCTTAGCTATTAAATGCTATATAATATATACATGCATATCTATGATGAAGAAATAAAAATTATTATATTCATATTATTCATCAGAGACTCGCTTCTTATAAAAGTCAAAGACAAAAAATAATAATTTCTCCCCTATATATTATTAAAAAAAAAAAATGAAGAAGTTTTTTATTCTGTTCTGTTTCTAACTTCTCTATAATATAATGTATACGAAGTATTTAGTCAAAATGAGACAATTCGAAATTAAAGTATATAGCTCTATAATGGTTAACAGGTCATTCACATTACATAATATCACATACATATTTACATATCTAAAATACGAGCACATATACATATATACACATTTTAAAGTTAAAGAAAAATTCAACACAACAATTTTAATAATAATGATGATGATGATAATGAAAAAACAAAACAAGAAAAACAGATACAGAAACAAGATATTATTTTCATATTTTATTTTATTTTTTTTTATTTTTTATTTTTTCAAGAAGGAAGAAATTTTGCAGTTAAAATAATTTACATTTACATACATACACATATATACATACATACATTATATTACATATAAAAATGTGCACGAACTCGTATATTATATAATATATTATATTCCCTAAAGGTCGATGACTGATTAAATGTAAACAGAATATTGCAATAAAGTGCTCAGAATTTATTATTATCATCGTTAAAAAGACGGTTAGAAAAAACAAAAATAATAAAGCAGTACTTTACTTTTCTCAGTAATAATAATTATTCTGACATAGGAAAGTGATTATTTTAAAAAAATAATAAGGAAAAACTGAAGAATCATTTAAAAATAATTTTTAGTAAATTCACTTAGTAAATCGAGCATACACTAATATACATTTTGAAATCATTATTTTGTTTTTACATTTACATACATATTCGCATTGCGCACCTACAAAAATAATACATAACTATGTATACATACATATATAATAGCACGTGATTAATAAATTTTACTCGATATGAAATTATCGTCTAAAACAAACTATGCAGCATATTACAAGACACGTTATTGGATCCAAACAAACAAAACCAAAATAATAATAAATTAACAAAATAAATATATTTTAAATAATAAAATCGTATGCACATAAATACACACACACACACACATAGGCAACCAAAAAATTTAGGTTATTGGGCAATAATGCTCGTATATATAGAGACACAAAGATTAACAAAATTGATAAATTATCTCGTATTGTCTACATAAATAAATTATTTATTATTTGCCTTACGTCTATAAATTAAATTCATGAATATATTCAGAATGTATGTTTGTTATGTATGTAAGTACGAGTATACATAAAATGTATAGCTAATTCAATTCGATTATAAATAAATTAATAATCATTTAAGTTTGTTTAGAATGAGATAATTTTCAATTTACAATTTTATAGTGATATTATATCTTTGGATCGCATATGTACATACATGTACCATACTCATACTTATATAATGTAAACAAGTATATTTGTACATACATACACATATATTACTTGTTTGTATATGTATATGCATATAATAATTGTATAATATGCAAATTATAAATTTATACATAAAATTTATGTTTTTCCATATCGAACATACATATCTAATCAAATGTGATTTATGAATTCTATTAATTGAAAAAAAATTGAATCTGATTTCGATTTGTTGTTGTTTGCATTTTTTTTTTTTTTCACTTAAGTAATCTAGTTCGAATTTTGAAATCACTATTGCACTTTTATAATAATTTTCTTCTATTTTAGTTGTTTGAAATCCCCTAAAACTGTATTTAAATTCATTATCTGATTTTGAATTTTTTTATGTCAAATTAAAAAGTTAATCTGCAGTTTTTTGATAAGTATACAGCAATAAATTCATTCATTTATTCACTTGTTTCATTCTTTTCCGATTTAAATCTTTTTATAGAACAAAATTTACAACATTTTAATATTTTAAGCGTAATTGTCATCTTATTTAGCATTAAAGCTAACTAACTATATAATTATTGTGCGCACCTTAAAAATTTTACACATCATCAGATATCTGTAATGACATTTCACACTTAATAGTATACGTATTTTGTTCAATTTATTTAAATATTTGTATTTCATGACATTTTTATTTGTTATGCAACATATAGAAATCCATATTTCTTGTACAAATTAACATTCTTTAAAAAAAAACCAAAAACAAGACACAAAATTATAAAATGCAATGCATGAGCATATATAATAATAAACAAACATACATACCATAATAATTTTCAATAATTACGATTACGATACTGTGATCAGAAGTTATCAAATTACTTCACTGCTTTCAAACCACTTCTGCTGATCATCGTCATCATATCATATCATAATTCTGTTCTGTTTATGATTACAACTCAACATATCATTATACTCGTGTCATATCCTATTTATGTACAAATAAATTTATGTATGGAATGTGAATCATCTACTTATATACGCAAGCGAAAATCCTGTGATTTAATCATCCTTAAACACATTATTGAGTGAATCATGTTATAGAGATAGATAGATTATTTTACGAGTATATATACATACTTGTATTGTGGTTTGTGGATAACGCGTAATCGCTTGCAATCGTACCTAATCTCCTCCAGTCAACCGTGAAGGGATACTGTATACTGTATAATAAAAATTTCAAAACCAAATTTGTATTTGAAAAAAAAAAATTCAATTCTTTTGTTTATAATTAATTTTTAAAATTGATTTTTTACTTTTAGCGATGGCGTCAAAATTGGATCGTTTCAAATTACGATATTGCGTTGCTATACATACACTGCACTGATATTCATTTTATTTTTGGACATTGCGAGCATTACTCATTTTACTTTACATATGTAAACAATTTCATCAGTTCTTCGCTTACAAACGTAGCCATTGTCATTATGCTACATAATATTATGTTGCATTCAAAAATTTTAATTTGTTTTTTGTAGTCAAAACAATAATCTCATTTTTCGCACATTCAAATATCTTATGTGGTGTTTGTTATTATTTGTAACCAGAGAACAAGAAAATATTATTTGAGTAACATATTGAAAAAATAACAATGGAAATTATACGTGATGTTTGAAGAAAATATGAATTGAAGCATTTTTTATGGTGATTAATTTTGAACTTTTTTCAAATTTTTATTACCATCATTGTAGTGTTGGTGAACAACACATCATTAACCATACAAATACTTTTAATTTGTCATCATACATTCTTTCCCTTTGCAAATTATCCAAAATATCATAAAATTTAAATTTTAACAAAGAAGACCTCACACATTTTCGAAGAATTTTAACTAATGTGCAGACTAAAATTATTATCGAAAAAGAGCAAATGAATCGATCTGGCCAAAAAATAAAGAAAAATATTCAACATTAGAGTGGAATTGAATTGTAGATATTTTGGAGTTTGTAGATCCTTTTCTAATGTGTTAGATTTCTTACTCCATCCTATTATTCGATTTATAGAAAACGTTATAAATCAAAATTGTTACAAAATTTACAAAAACAGTTAATTGAAAAACAACATGTTAAATAGCCATATGTTTTACTACACATACATACATATGTATGTACACATTCAAATGTGTGTATACATTCAAATGTATCTAGTATCTTACATATGTTACATATGTTGTAAGTTTTGTTTGTATCATAAACATTCATCGCTTAACAAATGATTGCTTTCAAATTTTCCTATGTTTATAATTTGTACTTCATACCATATGAACATGCATTTACTCATATACATTATATATATATATTTTATATATAGTATGTTTTTGTTATGTTCGTATGTATGTAGTTTGTAAATGTACGACTATTCTGCAAATATCCACCCACTTTCAATATTACTGCTACTTTTATGCTTACTTAATACCCGGTAGCAATTTATTTTTGACATAACTTATGTACTATTAAAGAAAGGTTTATTCTTGGATTATTTTATGTCACCAAAATGTACATACATTTGTATTTAGTGATATGTATGCATGAGTGTGTAAACATATGCATTTATGTATTTGCATACTTTTACTTGGTTTTTCAGTTAACATTCATAATATGTCATTTCAACGCAAGAAATTTTTTTTTCTTTTAGATGCACGTATATATGAATATATAAGATCATTAAACATATGGACATAATTTTGAAAAATAAATAAAATTTAACCTAATGTTTAGATCCGTATTAATGTAAGTGGTAAAATGCAGTCATTTTGGAATTCGATTTTGACTTGTAGTTTTCCTTTCATTAATCTTCGTATTTGCAAAAAAAATGAAAATAAAAAATATATATCAAGGTTTGTCTTCTAGAAAATGCACGCCCGCCTTTCTCTTCCGCTTTGTTACACACAAAAAAAAATAAATAAATAAAAATAAAATTTCGATTAGAATTAAAAGAAAAATTTACAAAAATTCAAGGTAAAAAGATATTTAAATTAGAAGAAGTGAAAAAATAACAGCCTACAATTATTGTTGTATTATATTTCCTTTTAAGCAACAGTTCGTTTTTTGGTTTAAAAAAAACATATAAAATTGAAAAGGAAAAACTATAAATATCTTTTTTGGATTCTTTAATTCAGCAATTCACATTTTGAATTCAAAATTCATTGATATTCAAAAATGCATCAAGTTTTCACAATGTTCTCTCTCTCTCTCAAAATGTTTCGATGATAAATAAATAATCAAAAAGTTTGTAAATGAAAGAAAATCAAAAAATTTTCCCAATTCATGACACTTCTTGCATACGACGCGACGACCACAAAAATTCTTGTACTCAATGTTTCAAATTTCATACTGTTTCTATACACTTTTTTACAGAAATTGTATATGCTGTTTAGTTGTGTATGTAATCGCGTAGTGTATTAATTTTGAGCTTTCAAGATAAACTTTTTCATAAAATTATATATATTTACTTCGAATACATTTTTATCTTTCATGCAAACTGCTCTGTTGCTGCACAGGCACAGCAAAGATAATAGGCACAGCACAGTCATATAAACATACAAATTATATGTATGGCGAAGAACTTTTTCAAGATTTTATATATTCCGGTTTTATCTGAATTTCGGATTGAATTCTCGTTAAATGATATTGAGATGGATTAAAAAAAGTGGTCGTCGTCTTAAAAGATATTTTTGCATTTTTAACCGGCTGCAAATTTTGCTGATTTGTTTTTTTTTATTTTTGAATTTATTTTTTATACTGTAATTCGCTTATAATACCTATTTTCTTCTTATCTTTTTTTCTTCTTCTTCTTCTCATTCGTCTCCAAGTCTCCAATTTCTTGAATGTTGTTAATGTTATGTTATTATAAATTTGTATTTTTAGGGTCTTCTATTTTTATATGTTATCTCACCATTTGAATTGAATATTTTATATTTATTTATTTTTTTATATTGAATATAATGTGTTGTTATCGTTGTTATGTATATACAAATTCAGATTTTATAATTACATATATGTAGGGAGGTATATATTGTTATATAAAGAAAATAAATTTTGCTGAATTGCTGAGTTTAATTGAATACTTTTGTTGCATTTTACTCAGTTTAGTTATATTCTCGCATTAAAACAGGGAGGACTAGGACGCGGCGATATGTATATAAATTTGAAATATTCATTTTATTCTTATTTTATTTTATTTGTATTTTTTTAAATAATTTTTTTTTGAATTTGTGAACGTTTTTTTTTTTCGTTACACATAATTAATTACAACTAGTGATAAACAATAAATACAAGTTTTGGAAATTTTCTTACATATAATTCGAAATACAAGTGGAAATTATTTCGATTTAATTTATGTGAAAACAGTTTTAAAAAGTTGCAATGTTTGAATTCACAAAAAGGATCTGTTGTACTTCAGTGAAACAGTAGTAGATTTAGGTGGTAGTAGTAGTAGCTATTTCTCAGAAAACAGTTCATATTAAAATTGAAACTGTACCATGATGGTATGGTACCTATATAAAATAGTATACTAGTGTAGTAATGGAACCGGTTAATATATAAGGAGCCGGGACAACTTGACATAAAAGGTGTGACAAGTTTAAAGACGGGATTTAAAGTTTTTTTTTACCATCTCATTTTCGTAGAAACCGGGTTCCATTTTCAAATTTAATTTGTAATAAAAAGAGTTGCATTAAAGAATTTCGATGTTACAGACGTGTGCATCATAACCAAAACTAGCCATTTAGTGTGTGTTTTCAGTTACATACCATTGTGATCATAAAATTTTTGTGATTTTTTTTCTCAAATTAAATATCTACATAAAAAGAAGTGGTTGTAATTATTAGAAAAGAAGTGAATATATAGCTTACAAAGCGTGTATACCTACATATGTATATACATATAATATTTGCACATGAAAAAAAGAGCAATTAAAAAATTTTTTTTTATATATTACTATGGTGCCTAAATAGTGATTATTTGTGATGCAATTATAATTATAACGAATTGTTTTTTTATAACAACACACAATTAATATAAATTCCATTGCTGAGAAAAAGATTTTTTTACATTTAACAAAAAAAAATAATAAAATTTAGAAAAAAAATATATCGATGTAGATACATTGTATATAGGTATATTAGCAAATATATCAAGGAATAAATTGGTAAGAAAAATCTGTATTAGGTACCTATATCATTAAAAATTTATTTTGTATTATTTATACCTATCTAAAATGAATTCTAAAATTTTCTTTCAATTTTATATTTTGTCGCTTACAAATTAAAATGTATCTAAATCAATTTGAAAATAATAACCATTATTACTATTTGACTATAAACAATAAAATTATTCGAAATTTCTAGAATAATTTCGCATTCAAGCAATCAATCTACTACACCCAATTAAATCGATTCAAAATATTACATTACGAACAAAAGACCACACACAAAGTTCAAACAATATATCCTCGTGAATTCTTAGAGATACACATAAATGGAAAATGTTGCTGATTTATCAACGTCTAATCTTTCTTCAGTTGCTTCCAGACCAAAAAAAAAATAAATAAATAAATAAAAAAATAACAAAAAAAATTTTTTTTCTCTTTTATTTGAAACCGGGAAGTCTTAAATATCAAAATTTTAGTTTTAGTTAATTTTAAATCGAACACAAAAGCACAAGGTACGATAAAATACGAGTGTGTGTAGTGCATAAAATGCACATTCACACGAATATATGCATTCAAAAGTACATATACATATATATATTCATACAATACAAGTACATATACTTGTACTGAATAGATAAATGAAAATAGAAATTCTAATTAGACTTCGCTGGTACATTTCACTCTTCATTCTACCATGCAATAAGTTAATGAAGTATATAAGCAACCATAGATCTGAAACATTTGATAACGAAATGACATTTAGAGCTCTCTCTTGAATAGACGTACATAAAATACCTACATTATCATTGGATCATTATTTATTCATCTGTACTGTATATAAAGTACGTAGTATGTATGTAAGTACACTCTATTGCTTTCTATATAACTACTATTATTATGTAGTAGTATATACAAGCATACCAGCAATTTGAATATGTACATTGTTCAACTGTATGTATTGATGTATAATAATTTATATACTTACTTTCAAATATTTATCTGTCGTTTTAATTAAAATTATTACAATAATCAATACACACAGATATTGACACATACATCAACACAAAATATACCATTTCTATTATATGTTATAATTTACTGTTAATGTTTTAAGTAAAAAAATTTTAAAAATTTTAAACTTTATGTCTGATATTGGATACCTATGAATAGTATGGTTTAATCAAGAAAAAAAAACCAAAAAGGTGCAAATATAAATTTTCTTCAAATCAACAAAACGCCCACTTTTTATAACAAAGTCTACTTATATTTAATGTGTTTTATTTTTTATAATTTTTGCTATATTAATGTATGCCTAAAATATATACGAGTACGTATGTATGTGTATACATACATACATTCCTTATAATTTTCATATAAAATTAAACCTGTCACCAAATTGACAAACTTTATCAAAGCTAAACCAATTTAATTTTTTTTATACATTTTTTTTTTGCCAAATTTACAAAATAGGAAACTGGTTTTCAATATACATACATACAATTGTATAAGACAAGGTAAAAAATGAGAAGAATTAAAAAAAGAAACAAAAGAAGACAGAGATATAATTTTTTAAATTATGAAATTTTTGATTGCTTGTTAATTCATTTCACAGTTAATTTACATATTATTATTTATTATTATAGATATTATTATTTTTATTATCTACTTTTTTTTCCTTTTTGATTTTGACTTTGAATAAAATTAATAACGAAACAAAAATTTAATTGACATTTTAAAATCAAAAAAATGAAATGTAAAAAAGACAGAAGAACAAGATTGATAGAATCAATGATTTAGATTCATTGATAATTTTATGTTAATTTTTTTTATGAAATTTAATACTTTGAGTACATTTTTAGTTAATTTTAATAAATATAAAATTCAAGAGAATATATATTGCACGTATAGTATCTTAAATCGTAATTCGAAATTTACACTTTCTTAATTCGATAAATTTGCTAATTTGCTAAATTAATGAAAATCATTTACCTATACATACTTGGACATATATAGATTTATTTTATTTGATTATTTTTATTTTCTTTTTAAAATTATTTTAAGAAATTACAAAATTACAATAGAAAAAAACTGCGCAAAATGATTTTTTAAAAAATCTAAAATAAAGCTTGCTTAATTTCCCTAAATATTCTTTTAATTTGTTATCTTAATAATGTTGTATCTTCTTTCGCTACATTTTAAATGAAAATAAAACCAATTTTTTTCTTATTATTATTTACACATACATTTTAATTCGTCGATATACATATTTACTCTTATGTAAATATGTAGATACATACGAGTATATTTATAATGTTACTGAATGTCTGAAAAACTCTAATTTAACTATTTTCAAACCATAACCATTTATAGATATATATATATATATACCATAAATATATACTTATGTATATGTATGCATGCAAATATAATGACGTGTATATATTCATTCAAAACTTTTCCAAAAGAACATATATAATAAAGAAATAAAATCTATTCGAAAATACTTTTAAACATATAAAATGCTATATATGTATGTGTATTCTTAATTATATGAAATTAAATAAAATGACAATTATTTACACAAATATATACACAAAGTAACTCTAAAACTATAATAAAAAAAACGAACAAAGTGTATATTATGAAATTCATGTATTAAGATTCAAATTTAAATTTTAAGAAAAAGAAAAACTTTTTTTTTCCTCCTTATATTGTTGATGTTTTTTTTGTTTGTTTTTCTTCTTCTTTATTTTCATTGTTTATAAAGAAAGTCAAATAAAAATAAAACCAAATATAATAATGACTATAATTATATAAAATACTCGTATACTATACACAACGCTTTTCTGTATTTATGAATAAATGAAAATCTCAAATTGTAATATGGTATTAAGAAAATAATATAAAAAATTGAAACAAATAACAGAAGAAAAAGATGAAAAAGAAAAAAGAAAAACAGAAGAAATTAAAGAAAACAATAATTTGAAACATTTGAATTTGTTAAATCATACGAAAGTTTGTCTTTTATTTATTTGCTCGTCTTTTATTTCTTATTTTTCATCAAATTTTCTAAAACTTTGAACTATAGTCAAATAATAAAATCTGAAGTATGAAAATTATACGTACATACACAAGAGTATATATGTGTGTATCCACATTTAAATAAGAAATAAGAGTAGCTAGTATATGAGAGAGAGGATAAAATTTAAAATTTTTCAGAATTTATTTTATATCTATCATTCTAAATAACTATACAAAACCGTACCCATATGTATTCATATGTCATCTGCAAATGTACGAATATATGTGTGTACTGTGTATGTACATATGTAAAATCCCTAATGAAGCAAAAAATAAATTCACAGAATTAGAAAAAAAAAATTTTTTATTTTTTAAAATAGAAGATTTAGGTATATGCATAGAAAAATCTTTTAGAATTCTAGAAGTTAAATAAAAATGAAAATAAAACTTTATCCTATTTGATTTATTTCGATTTAAATGCAAATCTTGAATACAGTTTGTAATACATACATATAATATAAGAAAAAAATTATGGTTATTTTTTTTTATTATTTTTAACAAAAGACAAAAAGGACACGATCGAATGATTTAATTCAATATTCTCGTATCTATGATAAAAAGTATATATAATTATCAATGTTCACTTAATATAGATATTTTTGAAAGGATATCACGAAAATTTCATCATGAACAATATAATAAATAAAATGTTCATTTTCATTTAAATAATAGTCTATAGTATAGGCACCAAAAATCAAATTATTTAGAGTTAAATGGTAACGTATATCGTATAATTTATACAATTTTACGATTATGTATTCATGTATCTAAGTACAGACTACAGTGTATTGCAGATAAAATTTATTAATATTGGTAGACAGAACAGACAATAATAATTCATTGTTGTTGCCAATCATAAATCGACATAAAATGTCATAAAATATAGCATTAAAATCAATTAGCTAAATTCATATTTGAACTGAATCCTCAGCATGTACAATATATCAAAAGCATGTTTCAATGTGGAGCCAGGCATCCAGGAGAAATATATATCGTGTATACGATCCTAAAGTATAACCGTAGAACATTTTACGTACAAGCATGGTATAAATTGGATCTACCTTTTTGTATATAAAAATAAATAACAAGACTGCACCATCATCATTATCATCAGCATCATCATATGACTGCATGCTATGTTCAATTTTATTTTAGTAGTAGATTTTCACGTGCATAAATCTATATTCAACGTATACAAACGATTACAAAATATATTTTGTGGTTTTTGTTAGCTTTATTTCATTTATTATATCCTTTTTATTATTCTATACGTGTACTATCACAACTTTTGCATGTATATATATGTTCATCATTTTTATTCGATCTTGTATACGTTGATTTCCCATTTATTTCACATGAATTTTCATAAAACGTCATACTGTGAGCAACATTTTATCTTTCTCAGGATGCGTTATTATTATATATTATGAGTATTTTATATGTGTATGCGTTGGTATCCATATTGGTTGGTAGATTGATACATTGAACTTTTGTATACAGAAAAACATAACAACAAGTCACAGTATGTACTCATACACACGTACATTTTTCTCAATTGTTCAAACTGTTTTTATTACTACACGAAATATATAGTCAGTAATTAATGACAACAACAACAAAAATATATTTATTTTATTTATAAAAATTTGTTTTTATATAATATTATATATTTTTCATTTTCATTTTTCCATAGAAAAAATTATTTGCAAAAATATACAAAGAAACCCATTACAATCGCATGCCTACTGATAAATTGATAATCATTAAAATAAATTATTTAGATTCTTAAATCACTTGGTTATTGTTATTTTATCAGGAAAATAATTATTTTTCATATATTGTTTTTTTTTTGATTTTTTGGAATATATAAAACATGTGAACCTGGAATTATTATCAGATTACATATATGATCTTGCAAAAAAATGTTATGCCCTTTCGCATTTTATATAATATATTCCAAATTTTCAATATCACAAAAAAAAATTATTTTTCACCTAAAAATCAGCATAAAATCAAAATGAAAATGTGACCATCATTTCATCAGTTCTAGATATTTACGTATTTATTTCATTAAGTTAATTTTATCAAATTTGTAATCATTTACACTGTATGTACATACATATTTTTATGCATACTTTTTTTCTTTGTATGTATTTGTATACATTATCATTTATTCTTTTATACTGAGTACATTTATTTTTATTATATACCAAGAGAAAAGATGAATAATGTCAATGATAATTTTTTATCTTGTTCTTTGCATATACATATATACACATTTATATATATTTTCGGTTCTTTCTGTATTTTTTTGATGGTAATAAATTAGGATTAAGCTTTTATATTTACATACATTTATATACAGATATCTACACCGTACACGTATACATGTATCACTGTCGTACGTGGTCATACCATAATCATCATCATTAGCATGTGAAAATGAATTTTTTTTTCAGTCTGCTAAATCAATGAATGAATGAATCAATAAATATGTATGAAGTATGAACAGTATAGTCCATATTTCATTTTTGATTTCTTTGATGCATTTTTCTTTCTAATTTTTACGAGTCGTAACAAGTTTTAATGATCGAATGTGACATGGTAAAATAAGCTCTTAATAGCTTCTTTTACCATGGAATTTGAAGGAAGTGTTTTTTGCAATGTTTTATAAAATATTTATATTTTAAGAAAATTTAATTAAATCGAAAATATGAGTTCGTGTACATATTATATATGTACATTCATTATTTCGATAAAATACTCGAATATTCATCGGTATTTTCAATATTAATTTCAAACGGAATTTATGTGGGTATTGAAAATACATACAAAATTTATGTTAAATGTATTTTCTAAAAACAAAATAATTGGGGATTAGTGTAATTACTATCGGTATGTACTACATATATATTTTATAAATTATTTATAGCATGTATAGTATGTTTTGTACATACTCATTATTCGTATTGTACACATACATTTATGATATAAGTACCTAATGTATTCACAAAATTGATAATATATTTTTATTCTAGGAAAATCTAAATACAAATCTGAGAAATATATATATTCGTATTTGTGCTTCATATTCAATGAGGAAAATGATATTCTTATTTTAGTATTTGTTATTTATTTGTTCAAAGAATCAATTAATAAGAGAAAAATATTAGGTATATTATATTATTCGTAAATACATATGTTATAAATACAAAATTCTATGACATCATAATAGTCATCTTAAAATATATAATTACTCAAATTTATTATAATATAAATCAAAGCAAAACGAAAATAGAAATTAAATAATGAATTCTTTTGTAAATATATACCTAATATTATATTTTTCAAAAACTTCTAATGTATGAATCGAATATTTATGCAGTGTACATGTATGTAGTTGGATTTATTTCTTAATTTGTTTCTCTGTTATGTGTACTGCATATTATTTGTATAGAATGTTATTCCATTGAATGTTAACCAACATTACGTATTTATTTTTCGTATATACAACAGTTCTTAGTTCTTACAAAATTTTCATATTTATGCGTAACTATGTACGAGTATATATGTATATATAGGAGTATATACTTACTAATATTTATGTACTTATGTACAATGTTCCCATATGTCTTATGTAATATTAACATTTATTAAAAGTTTCTTTCTTGACACAATATAAACAACAATTATTCATATCTATATAAATATATGAATAAATACAAATACATTTTCATAATGAATATGAAACATATTTACAAAAATATTTATACCCACCTTCTTTAATATGAAATACGAATAAATATAGATTTATGTTTGTATATACATGTATATAATGTAATATTAAATTTGTAAACATTAAAAGTATATGAACACTTCTATTGTGTACATATACGACTACATTGTATTTTCATTTCATTTGCACACCTTTATTTTCATATTCACATGACATCATACATATATAGATATATATGCAATTAACGAACATGTATATAAAGGTGTATCTATGTACATATATATAAACGAGTAAATATTTTTTGTATGATATATTTATATGTGCATTTATGTAATCTACATATTGAAAGTCAATAAGATATAAATAATGAAAAGTTTTCGAAAAGTTTAAATTTTCTATTCTAATAATTGACTGTTCTGTTTTACATATCTCGGTGTGTATATATACATATATAAATATGCTCGTACATATATACATAATGGAATAATATTCACAAATTCTACAAATGTTACGTACTCTTACGTATCTTGTACATTATTACACAAAAATACACTTTGTATTTGTACATTCATTCATATCGATAATAATAATAAAGTGAAATTATGATAAATAATTTGTTAAATGTTTAACTAATTTATTAACTGTTAAATTGTGTTTAATAATTTGTATATGGAAATGATATATGTTTTTCCCAATGTATATACGAATAAAATAGGTACCTATATGTATACATAACAAGGTTAAAAAGGAAGCTGGAAAATAATTAATATATCTAACATGTCGTATTACGTAAGTATATACATATGCATCTGTGTATGTACATGATAATGAATGAATGTACTATAGAAAATAATGAATCTGAATGTATACAAAATGAATTTATACATGCAGTAGTCATAAATTTCAATGAAATACTATTATTACGTACATAGAAATACGATTTATATAATGTTCTATACTCATACAAATACGGTCGATTTATTACTCAAATTATTTAAATTTATAATTTTTCAGTAATTATATTATTTCTCAGATATGATGTTTAATTTGCAAATTGTAAGTATTTTTTACTGTTTAAATTCTCATTTAAAAAAAAATAAGGGATCAATATAAAATTATTTTCTTCAACAATTTTTAAGGACAAAATTTCTGAAATTTTTATATAAAAATTATTTTGAATATTGTAAAAAAGTTTTGTACATGAAATTTTGCACCAGTCTGAATATTGCCCATAAACTGAAAGCAACAGGAAAAGAAAAGAGTCCAGACAAAATGATACGATAGTCCAGTATTCTCATATGTATATACATATATGTACCAACACACAACACGTTACATACATGTAGTGGCTAGCTATAAAGTGATGACACCATACATAAAACAATAATGGTGAAAATTTTTACCTAAAGTATGACCACCTTAAACAGGCACTTTTAAATAAGGATCATGAGTACACACTTATTTCAATGTTTTTTTATTATTGTTTTATCTTTTGTCTTTTATACAAACAGACAGACAACAACAGCAATCAGCACAGAAAAACTTAAATTCCACTTCAATTCTGTATAAGAAGAATGCTGATGATGATGATGATGATAATGAGGACGTAATTCTGTTTTATCCACTTTTATAGACCTATATAAATAGAGTGTCTTTTTTAATTGTATCTTCAATAATTTTCGTACAAAATATGAGGAACATTTTTGTCCATTTTGTCCAACTTTTCAGACATGCACATTTTTTTCTTGTTGGTTATTCTTTGAATTTTATATACGAGCTAGCTTTATTGGTGGTACTTTGATATTTTTATTTTACTTTGAATAATTATAAAAAGTATTCAACAACATAACTTCTATATAAATGAAAAACCAAAAAATCTATATAAAGAAAATTTAAATAATGTAATATACTATAAAATGAAAATTTTTTTAGGATTTTTTTATGTACAAATTATTCTGGTATTTAATTTTGTGTAACTGTAGAAATTTAATCTATTTAGTATTTTGTTATTTCTTATAGTTGTTATTCAAATACTATACAATATAATATACATATAAACACATATGAATGTACAAGTTTACGAGTATATAATACACATTACATCAGAAAATAAAATCCATAAAATTGACCTCATAGAGTAAACTCATTTCAACATTGTACGTACACATACACACACATATACGAGAGTACTAAATGAAACTACTAAAGAAATGTAAACATAAATCTTTTCTTTCTTCTTTGTAGACCACAACGTATTTCTTTAAAAAAATATATACATATATAAGAATATAAGAAAATAAGAAAATAAAAATTATAACAATAAAAAAAAAGGAAAAGAAGGAAAACAAAATAACTGCTCGTACACATATAAGAAACAAAAAACCAGAAAATGATAAACCAAAAACATAAAAAAAGCAAATAAAACACTAAAAAATGAACAAAAAAGTGTTTGACTAAACTTAAATAACCTTGTCTTTAAGAAAAATATATTTTTTTTGTATTATTTTTTGCAAATAATATACATACACAATTTAACACACAATTGATTTGTATGAATGTTTAGATGTGTAGTGAATATTATTATGTATGTATATGTATGTTTGTGTGTGCAGGTCTGTATAATGATATTGCGAAATATAACAGAGTTTTTAAAATCAGGAATTTGTCTGTGAATCTTTTGAAATTTTTTATACAATATAAGTACTGTGTAAAAATACATATAATACATATGTATATGCACATATACGTAGTTAGTACACAATAAATATAGTGAAAACCAAGAGTTGATTTATATTTAATAAAAAAAAGAAAAAATGATTTTTCTATGTTGCACAAAAATAACTATACACATTCATATGGTGCATATATGCACACACATAAATAAATTTTCAAATACATATACGAATATACAAAAATATAAAATGTATATTTAAAAAGAGTATACAGGTACATATATCGTAATCATATTTAGATCCATTAACTAAATTAGACGTGAACTAAAAAGATAAAATGCTATTTTATAAGCGTATAATGAAGCTAAACATTTCACTTATTAGTTTAGCTGAATTAGTTACATATACATATACATATATGTGTATGAAAATGATGATTTTCTTAGAGAAATTCAAATGAATTACATCAATTTGTATATACTATATGTACGAGTGCATTACAAACTATATGCGAGTATACTCTACAATGCTGGATAGTTACACACCATTAAACATTCCAAGTTAAATTATTCATTATTAACTGCAAAAAGTTTTTATTTTTTTTTTGGTTTTTTTCGTTTTTTGTAAATAAATTAAATTAAATTTTTAAATTTATTAACCAAATGATTTATTTTTAAAAAAAACAAATTTTTATCAATTTTTTCTTTTCATTGTTTTTAATTACAGATTAAAATCGTATCCACAAAAATGTCTTAAAAAAGGTAAGTAAATCATATAAACATTTATTTATTTTATGACGAAAGTTTAACAACAAAATTTTTGACGTTGACAAAATGTTTCATCTCAATCATGTTTCATTTCTAATCAAAATTTTAATTATGTATCTTGTGGTATAGATAAAATAAATTAACAATAAATTAAAATTTATACTTACATACATATGTATATATACATATGTACATATATTTGTACTTATATAGGCGAATTCCTGTTTGAATAAAATCCTAAATATAACTCCATTTTTTTTAAACTCAAATACATAAATGCATGTACAACATGTGCCTTTATACTTAAATGTAACAAAGTCCTTATATCCTGTTCATTTTATTATTGTTTTTTTCTCTTTCATTTTTTTTTTAATTTTATATTTTATTTAAAGTACTCTTAAACGTTCATTGCCATTTTTTTCCCATTTTCTATGCATATGCAGTTTCCACATAAACTCACCAACACAAATATTACATTATTTGTCATTTTTTCTTTAAGTAAAATTTTACTGAATTTATTATACATAATTTTGTATAAAAAAAAAAAAAAAAAAAACAAAAAAAATGTACAAATATGTAAAGGAATGAATGTCACATAAGAGCTAATAGGGCATCATCATCATCATCATCATATCATCATATGCATGACTATATGCATATATGATATATGGTAACATATAAATTTATATAACTTTTTTTAATGTAACCCTTTTATTTTCCTTTTTGAAATATTACAGTTATAATATCACTTCAAAAAATAAAAATAAAATAAAAATAAAAATATATTCTTGTTACAATCTTATAAAGCTTCGTTACAAAACAAAATAAAAATTAATAAGTAACAACAAAAAAAGGATGAATATGATGCAACTTATAATTATTATTACATGATGATGATGATGATGAGAAACATTGTAGAAAAAAAATAATGAAAGGAATAAAACTTGTTGTTTAAGAAGAGGGACTTTTTTCTTGCTTTACTTTGCTTTCTGAAATAAATAAAAAAACAAAATATGCATATTGCTAATTAATTATTCTCTGTTGTTTCATATTACATACTTATCGTAAGATTCATTCTACTACTTTTACTTTTATATTACATAAAATCTATCTCGAAAATCTATTCAAATTCGAGGAGTATATACATTTATGCACATATGTACATCATCGAACTATTAAATAAATTCATGTGCATTATGCAGTATAACGATGATTACGGTTATAGGGTTAGGGCAGGGTATACAGAATGTGGCAGAGGAAGAGAAAATGTTGGAGCTAATTAAATTTAACTTTGAACTATGTATGTAGTTCATTATACAAATGCAATTTTAAGAAGAAGAAGAAATAAAAGAAAATGAAACGATGTGAATTCATCTTCCTAAATACATTTTAGTATTATACCTGCATACATTTTGTCCAAAAATTTATCAAATTCGAATTATACTATCAGATTGCCTGCATATATTTTTTGTTTTTTTTTTTCTGTTCTCTGTTTCGTTTTTTCTTCATCTTCTTGGAAATAAAATAATAAAATATAAATAATTTATACTCCTCATCATTCATTAGGAGTTGGAAATGATCAATTTTTGGTATTTACCCACCTATTCACCTATACATTAACTCTTGTACTTTGTATATAATATAATGATTTAAGTAAAAAGTCTAGATTTTTATACACATACACATGAATATATGAATAAGATATCGAAATAAAGATAAACGATTATGAACCGTAGATTTGCTTAATTGAAATCCATGTAACGCCACTTTCAATTTAATCGTATATTCAACCGAAACAAAAGGCCATAAAATTTAAAATTAAAAGAAAAAAAAAGATGAAAAAGACAAAATCAAAAGAAGAAAAATAACAAACACAAAATAAAATTGAAACATGAGGATAAAATATACGATGTAAAATAATTTTTTTTTTCTTTGATTCTTTATTTTTCTTTGATTCTTTTTCTTTTTTATGTTTCTTTTTTATTTTTTGATATTTCGTGATCACAATTATCTGTTATGTTATATTATTATAAACGGATAAATATAAGATAAAAGGATTCAAAAATTACATACAAAATAATACAAAATATTTATATGTATGCGATTTCATTTTAAATATATTTTTTTTATTTATTATTATTTTAATTCTGTTGTGTGTGTTTATCTTTATCTTTTTTTTATATATATTTTTATATATAAAAATATAGAGAATAATTCTTTATGTAAAGAAGAACTTTGTAACCATAATACAATAAATACTCGTATATTACGAATACATTTGTATTCGAGTGTAGATATAAAGAAAAAGTTGAGTGACATTATGAAATGACATCGATCAGATCTTTTTAAACCTGCTCATGATGACATACGTCAATAAATTGATCGAATAAGTATGTAGGGATTCAAAGATACAATTTTTTTTTTTTTGTTTTCATATAACAAAAATTTAAAAATGAAAAAATTGCTATTTTTCTTCCTTTTTGTTATCAAAACCGAAAGGCAAAAGATAAATTCTTCAATTTTATTTATGATCAATTAATTATTAATAATCAGATAAACAAAAATGTAGCAAAAACGAATAAATGAAATAACAACTTTAAATTAAAACAAAATATAGAATGAAATTTATTTTCTTCATTTTCATTTTTAATTTAAATTATATGGAATGAAAGTTCAAACCCAAATATGGATCTATAGAACAGCTTTGAAATGATTCACTTAATATGCGAATAATTATCATAATTTATGTAAATATTCAAATTTGAAACAATTTAAACGATTATCAGAATATAGGAGTACTCAATCCATAGATATCTATCTGTATATTCAACATATGATACACATAAACATCATCAGATTTTTTGATATCATATAAAATTTATTTTCAATCTTATATCAATACTGGCATCACGATTACGGCTTTAAAGTTTTGAATTTGTGTAAAAAAGTCATAAATCAATAAAATTTCATTTAAAAATGAAAAAAAAAAAAAATAAATAAATAAAACTCTAGTCTCATTAAATCTCATTAAACTGTATCCTGAAGGCTTTTAAAATGAAAATAAATGCATATCTGTACATATATGTGTACATTGTACAATAATAAAAATGCTTCAATAAAAATTTATATCTATATACTGTACAAGTTGATACTTCATGCATACATTATGTACGCGTATGCATAAGTATACATTTATCTCTTATATGAAAGCCAACATATAAAATATTACATACGATCATACACGATATTATATTTTACCATACAGTACAGTATCTATATAGTCGTATAGAATATATCAACAATTACGATAACAAATATTTGTCCTTCCGCTGAACCTTTTCAAAAACATATTTTTAATTTTTTTTTGTGTATACCGCGGTAATATAAAATTGTTTATACTCTTAACAATTTCTAATGATTATGATGATGACGGCGATGATGATGGTTATAAAATTCTATTTTATCTACGTGTACCTGTGTATGCACACAACTTTGTATTATGAACATAGAGCATATAATAACACAGGGCTGCCTACTTGATTTGCTCTCTCAGAAGAATGCGAATATTGCACATGGCAAAACACGGAAAAATCAACTAACAACATTTTAATACTTGCTCCTCTTCCTCTATTCTATACAAATGCTGGAGCAGTGGAGGTGATTGAATATAACTAGTATTCCACGGATCTTGTGTACTCATTTTAAATTTTCATTTTGAAATTTCGATTGAACGCCACTGTACACTCATATTACATACTATACAACATCAACTAAAACTTTTTGCTAATTTTGAAGTACTAGGTGTATATTTCATTGTATAAAATCGCGATTCTGTATTTAAATATAAAAAATAAAAAGCTCCGGTCTTATTTTTTCAGAAAAAAAGGGGGATATTATATTACACAAAGATTGAATTTTAGTGTTAGACACACACACAGGAATGTACGTGTGTTATATCGACAATAAATTGTAGATTATTTATACCGCATGTTTATTGTTCACTTCTGTATAATATTTGCAATTCTCTAAATAGATACTTTTGCACGGCTTTCATATAAATCCTTTTTTTTTGCAATTTGTTTTATTTTTTTATTTTTTTCGAAAATAAAAGAATAAAATAAAAATTTCTTTTTCGCGCTGTTGCAGTCAAATACAGATGTTGGCCGATTAAAATGGAGTATTCATCCTTCTAAAAAAAAACTTCGTAAATAAAAATAATCGTAAAAATCAATTTTTGATTCATTCATAATCAAAAGCATTTCGTATCTTTCTTTGCAGATAGATATATACACGCCGCCATACACTCTGTGTGGATTGTTGGATACACATGCAATAATAGGACAACATGCAACTGTATATTGTGTTTACTCACTTACCTACCTACCTGTTTTATATATTTTTTTTAAATTTTTTTTTTAATTTTAATGAAATGTAACCTTGTTCCTTATACGTACATGTACGTACCGTATTTTTATAAATAAAATAGGCTCTGACACTTATTTAAAGTTTTATTGACAGTATAAACTTGTACACAATATATAATATGTACATGTGAATATATAAAGAGTATACGTTGTTATAAAATAAATTTTTGCATGCATATACACACATATCAAATGAAAAATTGAAAAATGTTTATTTATATATACATACGTATATATGTACATAATATTTTACTTTGAATAAATACTTAGGTATCCATATACACATGAACACACAGTGTTATGTTATGATAAATATTTATTTTTTTAAAAACGATACAATTTTTCATCATGTTTTTTTTCAATTTTTTTTTTATTTTTGCAAACAAGCATACCATTATAATACGTATACATATTACATATTACATTACACACTATATGCGTAACTGAACTTATTCATATGCATATTCGTACACACATACATGAATTTATCTGGTACTCGTTTATTTCTTTTTTTATTTGATTCTATTTTTATTTTTTTTAAATAAATAAAAAATATTATTGTATATTTATATGCTCGCAGTTACGAGTATAGTATGTGTATTTTGAACCCTCATTACACATTATTATTATTTTTGTAAGATGATACAAATATGCAAAAATAACATTATTTTTTTTACAAAATAAAAAAAAACTTACCTCTAAAGTTTATTTAAAAACTTTTTTCTTTATCTCTCTATACATACCATTTCATAATATACACATACACACATACACACATATAAAACGCATCACATGTTATGTGATTCTTTAAATTTTATTATAAAACGTCTCAGGTTCACCACAGATAAAATTATGTATGCATGAAAAAAAATAAAAATAAATAATATTGAAAAAGAAAATTATATAAAACAAAATGATCAATAAAAAAATAAATTTAAGACAAAAAGGATAAAAAATAAAGAACAATACAGGAAGAAGGCAACAAAAAATTAAATAATATAATGCTTATATGCAGAACATTATCTTAAAATGAATTTTCGATTTGAATGAATGAATGGCGTGGGATTGCATGATGATCATCATGATGATGATGGTGTATATGATTGGTGTTATATATTGTTAACGTATTTGTGTATGTGTAGAATTTTTTTGTTTATTCTTTATAAAATATATGAATATTCAGGAGGAGTAATATTTCAAGATAAATAGCGCATATTATACAACCAGTAATTCAAGAATAAAACCTATATAGGGTGACGAATTTCGTTCGTATATGAAGTTGTATGGATGTTATGTATACTGCATACCAGTAGGCAGAATAAAAGTATGAGTGTGTTATGTACTTAAATGTAATAGGGCAGTCGCTGTCATATACACATATTGACAGGTAATTTATTTCATACTTATTCAGATTTGACTCCTTATAAACTGATGTAATACATACGCATCAATATCATATATACATTCTCTTACATTTATGATACATGTACGTACATATGCGTATATATTACATAATTGTATATGTATGTAATTCATTTTACAATCGGTGATATATTAAATCCTTTAAAATAATGAAATAATATCATATTGCATGAATAACACATGTACATATGTTATACATACATGTATTTCTATCCTACATGCAAAATATGCAGTACATATACATTCATTATCTATACTCTGGTAAAATTAATTTTTTGTTTCAACTTCACACACACAACTTTTTATCATTCATGTGCATTAATGCATATACTCGTACATAAAATTTGTATAAATAAGAGGTATTCACTCAGGCTAGTATTTTAGCTATTGTGTATTAATACATAATCAAATTTAGTGTGGAGTGAACATACTTTGTAAATACTCTTGTTGTATCAAAATTTTCCAGTCAGCTGATATAGTTTGACAATTAAAATTTTAAAATTTTTAAATATAAATTTTATCAAAATTTACCAAATGACTACTGTGTTTTCAACTGTCAAAATATTTACTACGAAATACTACACAGAAAAAACATGCCTTTACCCTATTGTTTTGTTACAATGATTGGCTTACTTGATTTTATATGGGAGAAAATAACAAGGCGTAGTATATTAGCAAAATGTAGTAAAAATACTTCGAGTATAAATATACAAGGCCAAATACTAGAGAGAGTGAATACCTCTAATATATAAATTATTATTACAACAAGAGAACTGTATATATGTAATATTTATACACATACATATATTCAATTTATTATATACAAATATAGTACATACGTATGTACATATTAGAATTTTCTTACTGACATTCTTTTGACATAAACTTGTCGATATATCAATGAATAAATTATTTGTATGAAACTATCGTACATATACGAGTAATAACGAGTACTATCTGCATATTTTCCGTGTTTATTTATTCACATATCAAATTACACACACATTTTGTGATGTGATATGATTGCAATATCGTCGTACTTAATAAAAAAAAAAACATATATATTTATTCTTTTATTTTTTCATCCATCAAAAAATATTCAATAAAATATTATTTGACTTTTGATGAAAAGAATTCGATTGGTTTTACGAGTTTCAATTTACGTGCACAAGTATATAGTAAATTGTTTTTAATTAATTACATATTTGCTTTATTAATAATAAAATATTGCATATGCGTGTAAATATTTGCAAGACGATCTATATAGACAATAAATTAATCAATCACATAATTCATTCTTATAAATATGAATTTTACGTTTTTGTCTACAATAAAAAAAATTTTTCGATTCCATCTTTTGTACACATACGAGATACGAGCATGTGCATTTTTCATTTGTAACTGAGAGTAAGGAAAATTTTTTTTAACGCAAATAAAAAATCTAAAGTTATGTTATTTCATATTTGAAGACCACCAACATTAAATATTTTTATTGACAAGAAATTTGAGACAGATTTAATTAAGCAAAAATATCCAGATGGTCGGGTTCGTTTTACTGATGGGAAAATTAAAAAAATAATTCAAAATTAATAAAATATTTGAATCATATCATACACTTATATAAATGAAAAGCTCCTATACTTTCTTACATCATAATGAATCTAGATGTACATCATGTGTTTAAAATTTATTAAATTTTGAGTGTCCTTTCTTTTTAAATTTAAAAAGTCGTGGGTATCATTTTATTATTATTGAATGAATCATATGATATAGTTATCTTTTTTACAATCATTTCTTGAATGCATTCTGTCCATAATCCTAAACAGAGCTTCCATTTAACATAAAATAATGTCTTGTAAGTGTTGTGCTTAACAAACCATTTCGGCGATTATAACGATCCATATATACACATTGCACTATACAGACTCATATTTTCTCTAGATTGGCACTGATGTCGACATCGTTTAATTCTGGCTTTGTTCGTTATTTTTTGCTTGAGTCTTTGTTGTCCAATATCACAGAAAGATCAATATTGGTAATTTACACTTAACGTGCAATACAAAAAATAACATTTCAATAAATTTCCAAAAGACACAAGAAATTAAACAGTTAAAATTATGGACTTTACGTACACAAAAATACATAACCACATATTCACATGCACATGGTATACAGATAAAATAAGCTGATTAAAGCAATAACTTATTCGGCACCAGTTCGATTGGAAAAATATCTTTACAAAGTAAAATTTGAAGGTTTGTTCCATTGTAAAGTGTGCGAGTTTTAATTCATCTAGGTCCGGGTCCGATACTTCACAAAAAAATACGTATGTGATTCTTTTACAAGTATGCAGAATTCTATAAGGAAACAAATACAGATATCTGTACAAACTGAATGTTAAAAAATGAAAATATATTTGAATTGGAATTTAAATCAAAATTGAAAGACTTGTACCTTTAGATGGCATCAATATGAATCGTTGAATCGTGAGGAGGAGGTCTGAAAAGTTTCAAGTAACATTCGTATATTTCATAGAGCTATGCATAATACTGAACGTACGTAATTAATAATATTACATATACATATACGGATTCAGGCAAATATATATTCTATAGGATAGATACAAAGTACATACATAAGGTGAATCGTTTAAGCGAAATATCAACTACATTGGATCAACGTTAAAAACCTTCTTATATTTTAATATCGTAAGTATATAGATACAGATATACATATATGGTACATTCGTTCGTGATTCTTATATTCTATAAGCTCGAAATGTTCAACAAAATGCAACTAGCATAATATATACAGGTAATCCATGTCCCATATATAAAATACTATTCTCTGTATAATAAACTGTAAAGTAGTTAAAAATGATAAAAAGACTTCAACTTTTTTTCTGCATAAAACAAATTCAATAAGAAAAAGAAAATGTACAAGAAGAATAAGATTGTAAAGAAAAAGAAATCCAACCAAGTATTCAAGTCAAAAGAAAAGAAACAAATAAAAAGGAAGATGTTACGAACAACAAAATAAGGTAAAAAAAGAATTTTCACAAACTGCTGAAGAGATATAAAGAATATTTAGCTTAGCTTATATGCTGCAGCAGAAATAACAGGTTTTGCAACTTATCGGTCGAAAGCCCGTGTCTGATTCTGATTCTAATTCAACTTCAAGTAGAAAATTTTTTGGTTCTTAATTTTTGTTTGTGATTTGTTTTTTTATTTTCTGTTTTGATCTTTTGTATGAAATTAAAATAAGAAGCATGATTATAGTTTATTTATGTAATTGTTATAATATTTTAGTAAATTGTCGTATTAATTAAAAATTTGAAACCATTAAAGCAATTTTTTATGGCTACTGAACTGTATAATTATTTTCTAATTAATGTCAAATAATTTTTAGAATATTCAACTCACTCTGTTGGATCGATGAAAATTAAGAATACGATTAATGTGTAGGATTTTATTACGAACTTTATGTGGGTATGACAGAAATGTGCGAAAAGTATTAAGAGTAGAAAAATTCAACATTTCAATATTAATTATCAAAAATATTAGTAGTATATGTATATGTACATAATTATCACAATAATTATTGTAAAACTTAAAGGTTTTCGTAATCCAATCGTTCCAATCATATTCAGTGAACCCCTCAATAGTTTCATTTTACAGTCGTCAATGTTACCTTATATAATCTTATATCTTATATATATTTTATACCAATGGATTCGAATAGTTTTATAGTTTTTCTTACACATTACAAAAGACGGGCACAGTTAAATAATAGATACACTCACAACTTACATAATTCTCAGGAATAATAAATACAAAAGGATATTAAATTGTAAATTACATTAGATATGAATATACATTCACAGATATTGTTCATAAACTAACTGATAGAATGCGAACAAGTAGGAGTGAAAAACTTGCGAATGTGTTACAAAAAGTAGAGCGTGTTGTATGAATAACAATGAAAATGATGCGTTTTATGAAAATCACAATGCATTTATATTGTCATATAGTCATTAAAATAATAATAAAGAAAAGTATGGCTCGAGTTTTTCTACTTATATCCTATATGCGAGTATGTTCGAGTAAATAATTAACAAGTGATTGTAAAAAAAATAAGCATATTCCTTTTGTAATTTCTCCCACATTCTACGATTATAGCTACTAATTTTCTTTGCTAAATTATTCAATGGAATTTTTGCTCTATTTCACTGTAACAACACTTTTCTATTATCCTTTATCCTTTTTCATTTTTGTTTTCTTTCCCTATTTTAATATTGTATACAATTAAAAGAATTTTATAGTTGAAGAAAATTGAAAGGACTTTGTATCTATTCTTCCTTTTACATCGAAATAAAAAGTGATAAAATAAAATAACAGAAAATCATGAGAATAGTATAATTAAAAGTCCTTTGAAAAATCATCTATATAGTTTTCACATTTTCATTATACAAATATTTTGGCATGCATATGAGTATTTATAAAGGTATAAGATGCTTTAATGCTTTAAAACTGAACTAGGAAATACTCGTGGACTAATCGCAGTCGACAACAGCTATACAAAAAATTAACTAGAAATTCAAAAACTAAATTCTAATTCTCTTTAGTTTCTGTTCAAATGCTTTAATCCTGCTAATTTAAAGGAATAAAAAACAAACATAAAAAAATATTAAAATGAATAGAATAAATGAATGGAATACCTGAATTCAAAATCAAATCAATCAAAATCCGAACTTTCCACATTTCAAAATTTTTCATCCGAATCCCATAAGCGAACAACAACAACAACAAAAAGTGGAAAAAAAGTACAAACTTATACATGCTTATACCTTTCGTATTTATGCATTCATAACTAAATTGGCATGTAACTTTATACTTTTTTCATTTTGGTTTTATTTTTGCATTTTTCTTTCAGAAGAATAACCTAACACAAAACGTACTTGCCATGTTATCCACATGCATACATGTACGTTTATGTAAGTATACAATATACGCGATATACGTTTGTGATGAATGCATTTTCATAACATAACGAAAAAAAAGCAGTCATCATTATCATCATCATCGTGTATATATTAGCCTGTACTTGTATGTTTGGTTGTCTATTCTCTATACTACATTCATACATACATAAATACTTATATTCTTTTAATTTGCATCATGTGATTATGTTAATTTAGCAAAAAAAAAAAAAAAAAAATGAAAAAAATACAAAAAAATATATATAATCATTTCAATCGCAATAACTCCACAGGAAGTCTAATAATGCTTATTTGCTTGTTGTTAATTAACATCACACACAGTAGAGAGAATTTTATATTATATAGCATGTATGGTATATATAACAATAACCACAGAACTCTGTATATAAATTTTTTCTGTACGTGTACGCGTATATTATATGATGTGCTGCCATTGTGTATCTTTCTATAGTACATCATGTTCTTTTGTTTTGAAATTTTTGTATATTTCTTTTTCCAATTTCAGTTTGATTCTGTTTTATTTACGAGTTTTATGTATGTATATGTAGTATTATAATAGTTTTGAACGCATTTAATGAGAAAACAAAAAATCATGTTCAACTTTCAACAGTTTAAGCTCATTAAACAGCAGAGGGATATATACACAAAATGATTTAAAAAACAAAAATAAAACGCATCGAATAAAAAGCTCTATGATCATTTTGCATTTGTTTATTTGGTCGCATTTGCATCTGATAAGCGCGAATATATAAGCCGCGACAGCGACACCACAATTACATATGTACGAACATACACTTTATTATATGCATATAAAACTGAAAATACAAGTACATCCTATACTACATTTTATTTTATTATATTTTTTTTTTTCACTCTTTAACTAAAATATTTTTGTTAAGTTTATATTCTTACCTATCCGTATAGTAGTACTATGTATTATAATGCATGGCACTCAATAACTAACATCAGTTATCATTAAATTCATATTACATTTGCACCTGTATCTTTTTTTATAACCGTACATAGATTATTGCATTCATTGCACATATCTTTTTCTTTATTACAAAAATATAAAATAAAATAAAAATTCAAATAAAGAGTGTAAAATAAAAATAAGAAACATAAACTTTCTACATAATATATAGACGAATGCATACACATGAAAATGTAATACAATGGAAATACATATATAAAGTAAAGCGTTATAAAGATAAATTTTATATCCTTCAGGCCAATTTTATACGCAAGTAAGTATATACGAATGTGAGTATATTCTGTATCGTTATTTAAGCGAATAATGATAATGGTCTATGTATACATAACTTTATGCTTGGATGTATTTTACTTATTTGTAAGTCGTTTGCTAAGTGATTTTCTATTTCCATTAAACTGCTGCAAAAAAAGTACAGGAGAAAATGTAAAAAATTATATTTGTTATGCGCGAATATATCAGAAGCCTTTAAGGCATATATTAGAAAAATTATTAGAGGGTTTTCTATTAAATTGAAAAAAAAAATATATTAAAAATATGCGTATATGCATATTACACTTTACGACTCTATATGCATTAGGTACTAAATTATATGCACAGATTCTTAGATAAGAGAATTCTATAGCTACATTTTTCTATGGAAAAAAAATTTTTTATGGACTGCATAATAATTATTTTTGAACAGCATAACATTCAATTTATCAATAAATTAATGTTTGTTAAACGAGAAAAATTAATATAATGTACAATTCTAATACGTGCTCAATAGACATGCCATAAAGGTTTTGTATATTTGGAAAAATATGTAGAGAATCAATAAAATTAAAATTTTGATTAGAAATTATTGTTTATTGTTAATAAAATCTGGTAGTTACATGATGGAAAATTCTTTATTTTATTTTTTTTTTCTTATTGTTTTTCATTTCCAAAAGACTTTTGTTCAATCTGTCTAAACCCAAATTCAACATGTGCAATGGAGACTTGTTTAGGAGGTCGGCGGAGCAAACAAAAACAACAGCAACATCAGCAGCAACAAGAACAGCAACAAAGTCATCATCATTCACATCACCAACAACAGCAGCAGCAACAACAACAACAACTATCCGTTCAACTACTCCAACAACAGCATCAGCAGCAATTACAAATTCGTCGTCATCATCATCACCACGTTCAACAGCACCAACAACAATCACATCAACCACAGCAGCACCACCAACAACAACAACATCAGCAACAACAACAACAAAAACATTTTCATCAAAAATCGATTCAGCAGGACAAATACAATCCAGACATTATAATGCATCCGAACTTTAATCCCAGTGCATCAACTAACGTTAGACATAATATATGCTCACCGAACAGTTTCCAATCACCATTTCCACATTTTCCTCCTCCACCAGATCATCCGCCGCCGCCTGGTGTAACGTCATCAAATGTAATGTCGAAACAAGTGAGTCAAATGCACAATGTAATTGTCGCCAGTGGAATGGGAGTTGGGTGTTCTGGTATCACAAGTGGGGACAGTGGAGAAGGTAGTCTAAGTAGTGGAAGCAGTGGTGCGAGGCGATTACTTCATCGATATACAGATGATTTGGATAGCATTGAAGTTTGTTTGGAACAAGAACCAATTCTATCGAAATCATTTAAAAGCATAAATACAGGGAGCAGTGGGAGTCTGGGTACGGTGGTAGGAAATGTCGGAATTCCAAGCAGCAATTCGAGTAGCAGAAGTAACAGCAGCCATGGAAATAGTTTAGCTGATTCACATGTAAGTAATTTTTTTTGTTTCGTTGTAATAATTCAATGTTCTAAAATTTCAATTTGAATGACTTTCGTGTACATATAGGTAAAGTGGTCACGAACCAATATGTCAACTACGATAGACGCATTCCCTCAAAACTCCACAACATCGACGTCTGTTGAACCAGTACAACATATACAACAGGACTATTCATATGCTTATTATGAGCCTGGAGCTGCAATGCGACATTCAAACATTCCTCCACCAGAACAAACTCCTGGACCATCTCGTCCACCTCCACCCAATTCTATACGTGCTCTATTATCGAAGGGTAAAAAAAACAAGTTGCTCGTGTCTCAATCCACTAGACAGTCTTATCAATCACGATTTGCTGGTGGCAGTGGTGGTACTCAGGAA
Source organism: Villa cingulata (assembly GCA_951394055.1). Classification (NCBI taxonomy): domain Eukaryota; kingdom Metazoa; phylum Arthropoda; class Insecta; order Diptera; family Bombyliidae; genus Villa; species Villa cingulata. Next base: position 7,506,940 of record OX596018.1, read on the forward strand.
AATTTCTACGAAGAAATTGGAAGTGATGGTCGCAGCAATATTATAAATGTGATGGTACATCCTGCTGGTTCAATTAATCAAACAATGGTAGAAGAAGAATTTCGTAGAGTTCAGAATCGTCATCGAAAAATATTAGGTGAACTGAATTTATCTGTAGAAGCAATGTTAATGCCAGAAACACCATCAAGTGGGAGTCCGACTGAAGAGGAACCAACAACCAGAAGTTCTGATAATTTAGACGAACTTCTGACCACAGTCGGTCCAACTGATGATTTATTATCACCGGTAAGCAGCAGCAATCCAGCATTTTGTGGTGACCTTGACAGTGGTTTTAGTGGTAGTAGTGGTGCTAGTTATATCGGTAGTTTACGTTATCATAAAACTAATGCAGCTCTATCGAATTTAATAAACGCGCGTAAATGTATACCTGGTGATAGTAGTAATAACAGTGGAAGTGGACTAGGCTCATTCTATAATAGTAGTTGTAGATCATCGCAAAGATCGAATGATGAATTCGGTAATTCTGGTTTAGGTTTATTATCGCATTCCTCCCACGGCAACGATAACAAAATAATTTGTAACATCGATAACTTAAAGCAAATCGACGATCTTTCAGAGCCAACAACAGTCATCGTCAAAGAATCAAAGGCGAGAAGTTTTTGGAATCGTAAAGGATGGAAAAAGTTACCTGGCTTTTCGAGTACTTCTAGCATACATCAGACTGGAGTCGGTAAGTTGATCATAAATTATTTATACGATATTATCTGTTGAGGTATTTGAATCTTTCAAAATTGCAAAAAAAAAGATCGTAAATTTATTTGAAACAATCAAAAAAAAGAATCGCTCTGACCAATGTTTGATGTCGTGCTTTTTTTTTGTTTATTTTTTTATTTGGTATTCAGTTCCTCTGACAAACTTTTTTGTTGAGCAGAAAATGGTGAATTTAAAACGATATCTAACAAATTGTATTAACATTCATATGTGTACGTAATTTGCATATAACAACAATAAAAAAGTTATTACAGGAAATTTAACATAATTGTAATAAGGAGATGAGAAGTGAAAACAACATAGCACTTGAAAAAAAGAGATTTTCGTTTTGTGCGATTGGAGGAAGTACAGCCGCATTTGTATTTTCGTACAGTAAAAACAAATTTTGTTTAAGATCAATGTTGTATTGATGATCGTTGTCGTTAATACCAATACACACACCCTATCGAACTTTAAAAATCGTATGCAAAATCTGCATAAAAGAATCCTCATGTAGTCGCCGTCACACAATTACTGCTGTTACTACTACTAAATCTGGCCTATCTATTGTACTAGTAAATTTACATACATACGTACATATACATACGTATGATATGCCATTAAATTTTCTTCTTTATATTTTATGCATGTTTCAATTTTCAATGGAAATCATTGTATTTCGATTTACCGTTAAACAGCGAAAATAAATCGGTGAAAATAAAACGTAAAATAAAATTTCGATCTGTACAAGTTCTCGGTAAATGCAAAAAAAAAAATAAAAAAAAAAACTAAAAAACTAAAAAGTCGGATAGAAGATTTATGCAAAAAAATGAAAATGTTGACGTGACGCCTATCGAAAATGCCTTATTCCAATCTTGACTTGAAGTATTTCTCGTTTTGTACTCGACGTATTTAAACGGTCATAAGGTCAATTCTGAAGTATGTTCAATGTTTACACATATACCTACATTATCATATGTAAAGATTGCAATTTTGTATATTATTATATATACACGTAGAATACGAATTTTAAATTCATATTAAAAAGATTATTGTTTATTTATTCGGCGACATCGAAAGATTTTTTTTTATCTCATCGAATAAATTTTCAAAATTTTCACTTTAAATTTAGTAAAAGATTTTAATGTTTTCTGAGAAAATTTCAAATTTTATGTTCCTGGAAGAGATGTGAGATTCCTTTTCAAGATAAAAAATTAAAATTTTAATTATTTAATTCGGGATTCTTTATTAATTATAAATTTAAATGAGTTATATAATACTCGTATATCCATGTAAATTATTCTAACTCAATATACAAGAAGATACATACACAAAATTAGTATCCATCTCATGTGTATACTGTACGTATAACCAATTTAACTACCATGAAAAACAGCAATAACAACAACAAAACAAGAACAGCAGAAACAGAAGCCAGCAAAGGACTCAAATGTAAACACGAAAAAAAATAAAAATCTTGTTGTAAATGTTATCCTCTGATGAAACTGATTTATGATGTTTCATATTCGTGTACAATTTCATAACGAGTATTCTGTTGAAATAACACAACACAATTTGCAAAATTTATCATAGCACACAGTATAAACACATTTATATTCTTATATACACAAATCCTTTCACTACAGAATACAAAATGTTTATTGAAAACTAAAAATATAAAAAATTAATTTTTATTTCTATTTTTATAGTTTTTTTTAATCATCAATCTATTCATGAATAAATTATTTTTTTTTTTTAATTTTATTCTTAACTAAATTATAGATACACTCGTCGCAAATATGAAAAATTTTATGAATGCAATTTGTTTGATACAACAGCAAAAACATAAAATGAAAGTAAGTACTAAACATGCAATTACGACGACGATGAGACGATAAAGATTTTCAATAGTAACAGCAACAAAAAATAAAAACAAAATCCTTGATTCATACACGAAAGGGTTTATTTATGTTCAATTAATTTTAGAAACCGCGAATATATAGAAAATAATTTTTTTTTTTAATAATAATTTATAACTTTAAAAAATCAAAAATATTTTATACTGCTATGTTTTGGATTTTATGATTTTTCCTCATCCAGTAAGGAAACACGCAAATATAGAATTGAATATATTCTCATATTTTTGTTTTTTGTTTTGAATCAAATATAATGCCATTCTAATAGTGAGCATTGATTCAAAATTATGGCTACGTATGCATGTATGACAGTATCGACAGTTAATATAAATGTGATTAATTTTTATAGATAGTTTTATATTGAATAAGTGTATACTTAAATACATTCAATCGAAATCAACTGAACTGAATTATTCATATATAATAGATATAAAAAACTCTTGAAAAATTATATTTTTCTATTCATTAATTTGCAATGTAAAAAAAAAAAAATTATGTACTCAAAAACGAGATACAGTTAAATATAATACCTAAATATAATATCTATTGAGAGTTATGAGTATGAGTATATTTATGTATCTCTACACTAGTCTATATATATTTTATACTTTGCTCTTTTACTCTATATATATTCTGCAGCAGTGGAGGTCATTGACTATAACCACCTATAACATTGCCTTTAGTATATACTATGATATAGTACGAGTAGTATTCTACACATCATGTATACTCATATATCTTTTCAGAAGAAAGTGCTTTCTTCAGAAAAAAGTGATTTTCTCTCTCGGTATAGAATGCGAATATTGTACACGAACATGACCTATACGGAAATCAACTAACAACATTTAATATATATACTTGCTCCTCTTCATCTATTCTATACATACTCTAGACTAGAGCAGTGGATAACATATTGATTATGACAGTACACAGTACCCATAGTATACGCTATGCTAATACCACAGAATATAGACATAGTCATAGTGAGTCGGTGTACGATGCTAATACGAATGGTATTTCACTCATCCCGTGTACTCATTTTTGAATTTTCATTTTGAAACTTCGCGTTATACCTGAGGTCGCTTTTCCGGAAAATCCGCTACTGAGTATATGGTAGCATCAAGATTTAATCAAATCAATTTTCAAAATATCTGTCGAAAATATTTTTTTATTGGAAATATCATATTAACAAATTTTATTACCTATTCAAAAATTTATCCTTTTTGTGTGTAATTATATACAAAAATGTTTATTAAATATATACTCATGTATAAAATATGTATATATTAGAGATGATACATAAATGTACATAATATTGATTTAGATAGACACGAGTATAATAAACTTTAAACCACTATTCCATAAAATTTTTGAAAATTAAATTTTATTAATTTTAACGTTACTTGTATATATTTACCTGTTTTATATTACATATATGTATGTATGTATACAAAATAATATTGTATGAAATTTTCTAAATTTAATTATCACTTGAATATGATAAAATACATATCACCACAAATGGCATATAGTAAGTAAGTACATTTACAAGCACATATTAATCGTATATACCTTTACATACTATATACGTGTACAAATTTAAAATGAATATACATACTTTTATCAGTATTGATGATATATTTTGATAATTCAAAAAGGCAATTTATTTTGTATCCATAGAATTTTAATGTATATTCAATTAACCAATATGTACGAGTACGAGTACATATATATTTACATCTATGATACCATATTATGCCTATGTCCTATATACGATACTAACATTTGCAATATTAGATCCTTTATCACGTAACACATATACATTGTATTGTAGGTGATTTGAATAGAAATCAATAAAATTTGTCAATTAAATATACTGGCATATGACCAATTTGATGACGTAAATATACCACGAATATGAAATTTAAATATAAAATCAAAATATGTATACATAATACAGGACATACAATAAAATTAAAATTATTTATCACTACATATGATTCTTTTAAATATGTATGCATGAATACTAGTTTATTGCACATGAAATTTTCATTTTAATGCGGTAAAATTAAAAAGGAAATTTATGAAAGTATGAAAATTCATATAATGGTCTAGATAACTAACTATAAAGTTTTGATTTTAGATTTACTTTCAGTCCTTTTAGTGTTTATAGCAATGTAGTTTGATTGTGAATGCAATGCAGGATACTTGATTTATAGGTACTTCATAATATTTAAGTAACAAAAATATATTAAATTTCCTAATAGAGTATGAATCCATCTCTCTTTGCAATTTGCATATATATCTCTATTCTTATCCTTTAAATTACAATCAGAATTATTTTTAAGTTTTTTTTTTTGACATTTCTGCATTCAATCAATATCACAATGCACACATATCAAATACTCAAGTATAGAATTCATACATATGTATGTATATGTGCATTCATTTCGTATAAGTATCCAATACATCAGATTGATGTATGTATACATTTGCTCGTATAAATTTGAATTGACACAAACTGAAAATAACCACAAAAGGTGCCAATTCTTTTTCTCTTCTTCTAGTTTATTTTTAACATATATGTACATATGTACGAGTATATAGCACTTGTACATAACATAGGTAACTTTTAATTAAATCATTCATCAAGACAATCGTTTCAAATCATTTTTGTTTTGTACTTTTTTCTATTTATACAAAAAAAAAATAATAGACACTCACATACACACATATAAATACAGTTTTGATTGAATTATTGCAAATTGATTTTTTGTTTTTACTTTTTTTTATTTTCTTGTTTGCTTCCGTTCATTTTTTGCATCCCGATTTGATATATCTGTCTGTATAGTTAAATTGATTGTTATATACTTACTTGCATCAATTATGCATGCACACACTCGTACATACATACGCCAAAGTTTCATTTAAAGTTAATTTATTGCTTTTAATTAACCGACTTCTAATTTCTAACCAAAAATTTTATGAATCATAATCAGTGTACAAGATGTGGATAATGGAACATCATCATCATCATCATCATTATCATCATCTTCTTTGTCATAGTCGTCAATATGATGTTAGATACTTTTAATAATGTACACGATTTTCATCATTAAAATTTGAATATGACTTTTAGTTGTAGTGGTTGTAGACTAGCGGCAATTTACCACAACTATACACAGCATGTACTCGTATAAGGTTTACATACTTTAGAAATCTTTTGGTTTAAAGCAAAATTTATCTGATAAATGTATGTGTACGTTTGAATGTTTGTCCTTGAGTTTGTGTGCGTGTGTTTCAGTGTGTTTGGTCGAGTGTATTTGTGTAGAAGAACTGTTGCTTTATTTTGCTATAGCAATTTGATTTGATGTTAAAATTCAAATTCTGCTATGTCAATTGAATTTTGCAATTAAATACGTGACGGCCATAAAATTACGTGTAAATACATACATTCATACTCGTTGTATGCCTATATTATTCTGTATACATAATATGTACATATTATATGTGCCTAACTTATAACTATACTGATTTATGCAAACATACATATATTGGAATCAGATTAAATTTTATTATACACATCAGAATTGGTGCAAAAAAAAAAGAATCTGATATCCTTTGCTTATTGCAAAAAACTTCACTTGTAATTAAACACTAACGCCATTTAAAAATGTCTGAAAGTTAAAAACAAAATATAAAACAAAAAAAAAACAACCAACAAATAACAGCAAATTAAACTCGCATATCTGACAGGAATCGAACAATAACTACCCAATTTAATGTTTGGTGATATAAACAGAGAATCATATATCCATATATACATCCAATTTTTCCAATTTTCAAGGATGATATATGGTATATAAATATATATATGCATACATACACATTCAAACGTAAATGTACAAGAGTATAATATGATACGTTTTGTAGCTCCCCAAACCATAATATAATGTGTGTCGTTAATCAAGTTTTTGATTTTCATGTTAAACATCAAAACCAATTAGCCGTATTTATGCAGGTATTGAATTATTGCATTGTCTTGTTGTAGTTACATTATATATATTCATCGTTTTGCTCCTTTCAAATTCAATCTCAAAAAACAAAACAAAACAAAAAAATAATAAATAAAATAATAAAATGAAAAAGAAAAGAAACAAAAAAGATATAAAACAATTTTCATATTCGCATTTATATATATATTTCTTTCTTTGTGTATTATATACGAATATTTGTATATTTATATTTTTGTGATTTATATACTTACATAGTATATGTATGTGTGTATGTATGTATTTTTATATATTCGATAAATGTTAATCGAAACAAACAGGAGATAAGACAAGACACTGAAAATTAATGACCGTAATCAAATTAGTGTAAATTACTGTTACCATACTACCAACTAAACTACTTATACATATGTATGTACATACATACATATCGCACTACCGTTTTTATATGTTATATATTACCATTACATATACCATTCAACCGTGACGCCATTATATTGGCCAATTTTCAATTATTACAACTTTACTCTTAATTACATTCTATAATATACACAATACTGTGATTGCGATGGTATGTAGAGTATCTGGTATTCTGGTATTTTTATTTATTTATTTTTTTTTTTTGTATATAATGAAAATTACTAAAAATTTTCTCTGTGTTTAAATGTTTATAATTTTTGTTTCTTCATGTTTACGTATACACAAAAATAAAACTTCATTCATTCATTTGTATACGAGATACAACCATAGTATATGTACATAGATCCTTATGCTATTATATTGCTAATTCGTTAAAATATTTGTCAGAATTTTGAATTACCAATTAATGTGTAAAATGTATTTGATATAAATATACTTGATATTATGTACAAGGAATGAGTGTGTATGTGTATGTATATATTATACATTTTTTTCATCTCATCATCAAAACTTTTCAATAATAATTAAAAATTAATTTTGTTAAAATTAAAAGACAAAAACCATACTTTTCACTTTAATACAAAAAATTTATATCCTGTTTACGACCATTTATTTTAAAATGGATTATTATTTTGTTTTTTATATTCCATTATTTTGTTATTCTTTTGTATAATAGCAAACCAGCATTTTATATGTTATATTCATTCTCTACATACATATGTCTGATATGTAAAATGTTTATAAAATTTTCCCTCCTTAAAACTGTACAAAAAAAATCAGTTCATATTACTTCTACGAGTATTGCAATGAAATACGAAAGTGTTCAATGTTTTCTTTCTGAAAAAAACAAAGAAAAAAAAACGAATAAAACCCAAAATATTTGAATGGAACGGTATCATGTACGATGAGGCAAAAGCATACAAAATACTCGAAAATGAATAACAAAAATATAAAACAAAAATAAAAAATTGGAAAAGATGAAAATGCAACAACAGAATAAGAAAAAAGGAAATTTCATCAGACTAAGATGTAAATGCACTTGTAATTTTTATACTCTTCTACATACGTATAACACACACAAGATACAACACATTTTCATACATTTACCATATAAGTATATAGCAACGTGTACGTATATGTATATGTAGTAGAATTTTCGTGTAATTCACGTTAACATATTCAAAAATTTTCATGTTAGGTAATACTACTCGCATATTCATTCATTTCGAGTCATAATATTTACATATTTTAATTTATTTTTATTTTTCCATTTTTTTTTTCAACTTTTTTTTGTAAGTGCATATAAGGATAACGAATATTATATTTTATATTTTTGTACATTTTCATATCATCTATACATTCATTTTGTGTATGTACTATAATTTTTCTCATCTTTTTCATTTTGGGCTGTTCCGTTTTCTTTTTTTCTATTTTCATTTTGATTGAAAAAACAAAACAACGATAAGAGGATATTTTTGTGAATGCATTCACCTTCCAAAAATCAACAACAAAAATATATGAAAATGAAAATATTTTTATTCTTTTTGTAATTCGTTTGTTTTGTTGTTTTTTTTTTTTTGGAAATTTACAAGTACGAATATGTAAAGGATTGCATAAAGAACAAGACGAAAACTGCACTCATATAATCCTTTTAGTCTTGCAAAATAAAAAAAGAAAAAATCTTAAAAAAAGGACAAAATTTTTTATTTTTTGGTTGTTGCTTTTATTTTTTTGTTTTCTTCATCTTTCATTAAATCGGTATTTTTTTTTTACAACAAACAGTCTGCTACTAGTACTACTAGTACTATACTACTACTGCCACTATACCGTTGTGATAGCATAGTAATTCAACTACTACACCACATTTACGTACATACATAGACTTCCCCAAACTTTTTCATCTTAATTTTTATTCGACATTTTTTGTTTTCATTTTCATTTTTCATTTTTTGAAAATTGCATTTTGATTTCGTTTTGCCTATTTTAATTAATACACGCTTTTTAAACTGAAAAACGAAAATTCCCTTACATGAAAAAGTGAAATTCAAGAATTAAAAAAAAAGAATGTTTTTACGGATAACAAAAAAGAGTAAAGTAAAAATATATAGATTCGTCACTGATATATTAAATCCTTTTTGTTCCTTTCGTTTTCATTTTATTTTTGATACTTTACTACATCGTATAGATACCATAGTATACATAAAGAGAAATATGTTCATGTTTTTGGAGTAGGTACTTTTTCTGCTGTTTTCATTTTTTTTTTTACATTTTTCGTTTATTAATAATAAGTAAACTTTTTACAATATGAATGTGCATGTTGATGTGCATGAATCATGTATGTTGTACGTATACTAATGAACGTTATTTTTCAAATTTACTTCGCTTCGAAAAGCTTGTATTCTATTTTTGTTGTTTTTTAATGTCGTTTTTCTTTTAAAAATTTTCAAATTTTCTTCGTTTTTAAACACAATACTTATAGCGTGTTGCAATTATATTTTATTTTATTTATGCACTGGAATATAATACCACCTTCAACTTATTATGTCTAGAAAAGAAGAAGAAAAAAGTGAAGAACGAAAAAAAAATTAAAAAAAAATAAACAAATAAACATAATTTGTTTTTTTTCATTTTAAATTCACATGTATGAATATTTAATTGTTTTGATTTGTACTCATGTAACATCAAAGGATTTCTTTATATGGCATATCGTGCTTATTTAAATTGCAAAAAAATATATATATACAATGTAATGTATAATAAAAATATTTTTTTTTTTCAGTAAATACAAAATAAATTTATAGGTGTCCTTTTTATCTATTCATCTGTGTGCGTCGGCATATGGATACAGTTTAGTTTGTATACCTACTCTGAAAATTTATTACACACGACACAACTTTTTGTACAATTTCAGTTGCATAAAATATAAAATGCATAAATATGTATAAAGTTCGAAGACATTTAAAAGAAAAAAAGAAAAAAACAAACGAGAAAATAAACTATTTTAGACTCGTTATCCTTTTATTTTTCATTCATAAAAGGACATACTTTTTATAATGAATTTTGTTTTTACTCTTTTTGCATAGTTATTCCACTCCTTAAATTTCAAAAATTTTTAATTTTCTCCAACACCAATATCTTTAGTATACACACATGTATATCTAACATATTGCATGTTTATTATAGAAAAATAAGGACAAAACAAAAATTACGAATACTTTATTTTTCCAATTCGATTCTGTTGTATGCGGGATGATGCATGAACCAAGCATGAACAAAACTGTTGCATTTTACATTATACTGTACGGTTTAAATGAACCTTTATATCAGTTTTGTTCAGTTTAATTGGTATGTATAACGTGACGAAAAATAGTAATTTTCTCTACATTTTAATTCTTTTTTTTTTGTGAGTTTTTTTTTATTTAAAAAAAAAATACATTTTTACTACACACACACCTATACAATTTACATTAAGGAAAATACATATATAAAAATAATATAAAAAATAATAACAGTAAAAATTGAAAAGAAAAGAAATGATATTTCCGTTTTGATGGTATTTTCTTGCATGTGAACGTAAAATATACATGCATATACAATAGCAGGTGTGAAATATGATTGTAACATTTTCTAAAAATTATATAAAAGGATAATAGTATAAACTGTGAAAAAAGGATATACTTATGAGAATATAGACAACTATTTTTATTTATTTGTTGTTGTATACGAAGAAACAGAAATAATTATTATTTTGAATGGTGGGTGAAACGCCTTAAATGTTAGTAGTTTTTCCATAATTGAAATTCTTTGCATTTTTGATTTATCTTTGAATGTACGAATTGTATAAATTAATAAGTGAGTGTGTATATTTAATGATCTGGATTAGGGCATTATATTGTTCCTCATAGATAATAAAAAAAAGAAGTACATATCACAATAACTGTTACTCCTAGAAAAATTAATTGAAAATAATTGCTTTCAGTTGATAGTAATATTATGCCAGTCAACCATACAAAGTGCAGTTTTTTTACACAGTGTATATTTTTGTTCCATCATTTGCATATTTTTCGGCACTTTAACTTTAATTTTTTAACACCCAGAAAAAAATAAAAGGGATAAGACATTCATGAAAAAATAAATTTTTTGATAAAAATTTTAATATTTTTCCTTCTTTTTTATTAATCTCATTTTTTATGTACATAATTCTGCTTTTGATTGTTCAATTTTAAAATCAAATATTTAAATAAATTGATAATGTTATAAATATCAGAGAATTTATTGATAGCCACAATCAGGTCATTTTGTAATCAATTTTTAATTTTCTTTTTTATTTTGGTTTTAATTTATTTGTAAACATAAAATATTTATTTATTCAATTTTTTAATATAACACTGTTTTGTACTATCTTTATGTTTGTTCTTTTTCTGTTTGTTGTATTAAAGATTATCGATTTTGCAATTACCTGGAACAATTTTATCAACTTCTTATCTTTATCTGTCAGAAAAAGAATTTTTTTTGCATGAATACTTAGCATTTGAGTCGGTTATTGTTATGGAGGTGACATATTCCACTTCATTAATTACATGAATTAATAATTAATTAATTAATTAATTTTAATAAATAAATATTATAATATCTACTAAAATTTATTAGGAATACAAAACTTCATTCGATTATATCTCTACCTATCGACCGTTACGATTTAAAAATGACTTCCGATTACAAAACTATACCACAATACACACTACACATTCCACATTGTGATAAAATTTCACATTTCTTTTCAAAACATTGAATAAATACTGGTTTGTGCTTTTACTAAGCACGTATTTTTACTATAAAATTTGAAGAAAACAAATGTAGCAAATATTTCTACCACAAATTCATATTTTTCGTACAGACATCTATTTTATTTTCACATAAATAAGATTTTTTGTGTTTTTGGTAGAAAATAAATTTGTAAATTTTTCATATCGTATTTACGTTATTCATTTGATATCGTCGGTTGGTTTTGGACGCTGGATTGAATAATTTTTTTTTACTTTTTTGCTGGAATTATTGAATGATTCAGCTATAGCAACACACTACACCATATGGAATTACGGCTGTATGCATGCTAAACTAAAATACAAATACGATACGATATGTGAATATGATGGTTGCGTTCAGTTCAATTTCAATGCAGCGATGCAAGTCAGCGATGAAAATGCAGCGATGTTTAGATAATCGCTGTATACAATATACAATTTACTGAACTGTTTACAGCGGAAAAACCCGCTGCAAACAGTTAATAGTTGGCTTTGCTGTTGTTCTAACATTAAATATGTCAAAATTTGTTTACGATGACTTTTAAAGCGAACTTTTTTTTAGCTGCAAAATATTTACATCGCTGCAAAGTAGCGATTATGCAGCGAAGCCGTTCAGTAAGAGAAATTATTGCAGCGATGGAAAATTATACATCGCTGCGTGGAACTGAACGCACCCGATAATTGATATGAATATGATACACATACGGTAGATAAGCCAAATAAGCAAACAAAGTACAAAAACAAGTCAAATGCATTATGTACAGCAGAATGAATGTATAGACAATATTTTCATCTTTCACACAGAATACAGAGACGGTTTAGTTATTTTTTTTGATCGTTCTATCTTTTTCCTTCCTTTTATATTGTTTGTTTTGTTTTTCCCCATATCAACACAAAATACAAACACTAATCATCGTATGTATATGCTTCATGCTTCTTAACTTAATTCTTTGAAATATTTATTATTATTTATTTTTATTTTAGCCATTACGTGTATTTGTTTATACTTTATATATATACTCAGTTCAGCTTACACTACAGTCCAGTTTCCACTTTTCCATTAATATACTTACGTTTGATATGAATTGTTGTTTTCTATAGTACCATTACCAAAAAGAAGTACAGTCTACAGAGTACGGACGGTGTTTTGGAAATATTATATGTATGTACATATATTTACTTTACATTATTACATTATAAGAAAAGTTGATCGAAGGCAAAAAAGTAACTGACATTGGTCAGTTTCAGTTTTCAGATTGATTTTATATTTTAGTGCAATCAGTGTTACTTTTCCATATTCGTCTACAATAAATATTATTATTAATATTTTTACGTATTTTTATAACTTGTAACAATGCATTTTGTGTGTGTCGCAAAAATAATATAAGTTCATAAAGAGACATTTCTGTTTTTTTAAAATTACTGCAAAAAAAAAAAAAAATAATTTAAAATTCCAAATTAAAATTCAAAAAAAGTGTTTTGGAAATGTGAAAAAAATTATCGTTTTTATGTTAAATTTAAAAGATTATTTTGTGTAAACATTTTGAATTTAATTATTATTTCACATTTCTTCATTAAAAAAGATTGATAATATTTTTGGTGGCAAAAATTGAAGAGAAAAATTTTAAATTTTCTTGTTATAAAAAAAATAATAATAGTTTTGTGTTATTTTTATGAATATAAGCACACGCATGTTTTATATATATGTATTATAGTGTAGTAGTGTTGCTTAGCAGCAAACTATAACAGAAAATAATTCAAGATACATATACCTACATACATATAATTACAAAAAAATATAAAATAAAATAAAATTTATGAGAGAAATATTAAAAATTTGTGTGAAAGTAAAAATTCCAAAAATAAAAATTTTCGTGTTCGTTATTCGGTTTTTTTTTTTCAATTTTTCGTCTATATTTTGTTCGGAAAAATAATTATATACAAATAAATGTATGTATAATGTACACAAATTTTTTAAATAAAAGTCTTATTATTGCTATCTTAGTCTTATTATCTTATGAGTATTAATTTGGCTTTGTGTGTACACATATATTATTATATAATCAAATTTATGAATGTGTAGTATATAAGTTAACTTCATAACATACATACATATGTTGCGTGTTCAAATGAAATTTTTGATTATATTATTTAAAAAACTACAAAAAGGGATATAAAATGGATTGATGGAATGAAAAAATATCAATTAGATAAGCGATCAATATACAAAAAATCACAACAAATTCCAATACAGTTATATAAAAATCAAAAGTTAACGAAAATGTTAAGATCAGCTTTAGATGGTGGAGCCCATAATGGCGTTATCTTAATTAAATGTAAGAATGATCAAAAAATATTATCATAATTATAATACACATTACATATTAATAATATAAATTATGCATTTTTATCATATAACAGAATATAAAACAACCGAATATATATACCTATATATGTTTTCATATTTTTATTTGTTTTTCTTTAATTTTCTTTCTATAATTATTTAATTTATTTCATTGATGTTAGTTGTACTTATGTAGTAGTATACAATGAAAAATGAAAATTGTTTCTTTTTTTCTATACTGTCGTGCATTGATAATAATTTCTTTCTCCTCATAAATCCACGACAAAATTTAACCTCTTCATATAATTTTATGGTGTACTTGTATAATGTAAAATTTTACTGAATTTGTTTGTTATTTTTTTTTATTATTTTTGAAATTTTGTCATGCATTTCCGTCGTTTTTCGTTATCAACAATCTGAATGAATCTGAGTATATTTAATTTATGAGTATATTTTATATTATTTTAGTAAAATATTCATATGTACATATGTATTTGTTTATTTACATACATGCACACACACACACACAATAGTATTCATATTGCGCTATCTATTTAATCGAAAGTCTTTTGTTTTTGATATGTACACCTTTAAAAGAATTCAAAATAAGTTGCTTTGCATTCATTTACATCTATATATTATTTTCGATTTTTGTTAAATACCTAAGTATACATACTTTTTTTCTACTTAATATTTTTGGTTTAATCTGAATCCGTGACTGTAATTTAATTTTTTTCTATGGTCAGTTGGATAATTAATCCAAAACATGCACTGTATTGTACGATTTGTACGTATTTATTCTCGTATGTATGTATGTACGTACATTCATCGCGTACATTTATCAGTATTATACGATAATATGCATTCATTTCATTTAAATTAATTTTATGCCATTTTATAGCCTTTGTACCCATCATACCCAATGTATATAGAATAAATGATGATTCTCTCTATGTGATCATTCTTTGTTTATTTGTGAAAATTTCATTTAAAAAAAAACTCAAGTTAGATAGGTATATGGGAATGAAAAGAAGAAACAGAGGACTTCACTTTCTACACTTTAATATAGAAAATTTTTCGTTTGTATATCCTATACACATATAAAATATGCTAATAATATCATTATAATATTATATACGTGTATATAGAATAATGGAAGAAAGTTTGTCAATTAAAGTATAGATATGCAGTTTTGTTTTTACTTCTTTGAAAAAATATAAAGTCCTTCTGTTTGCAAATTCCACTTTTCCATAAAGTATGATTATATGCAAACACATGCACACATATTAAGATACATTATATACTGTATGTGGGTAAACATTTTAAACAACTAAACAAATTATAATACGATAATTACAACTGCTTCGTGAATGACCATAAGGTTAGTCATTTGAATTTAACTTCTATTTTTGTATTTTATAAATGTACTCATATATAATGTAATGTACTTATCTACTAACTTACCTATCCCAACTTAATTACGCATATATTTGCGATTGTAAAAATGTAAATAGATATATATTATATATATACGCGCGCGATAGGAGTACATGCACATTATTAGGAGTATTGTTTTTTTTTAAAAAAAAAAAAAAAATTTCCATTTTAAAAAGGTACATTATTACAACAACAAAAATATATGTATGTGCTTCGTGAACTAATGAGGTTATTATCTATAAATGCTGCGTCTATATACTGTGTATGTGAATTATGTGTGATATCAAAATATGCAACCAGTTCTATTACTTTGTATAAATATACTCGCGTATATGCATTTTAAATGAAATTTATATGGTAGAGACACAATACTGTTAAAAGTTCAATCGATATCTTTTTTCAATTAGAATTGTTTTTCGACACTTTGTATAATATGAAACATGAATAAATACTTCATTCTGTAGATACATTACTCGTACCGTACATAAAATTGAATTTAATTTTTCGTTTTTTTTTTTTCAATCGGTTTTATTGTTAAATAAACGAATTACACTTTGAGCGTTAGCAAACATGTTGCCAGGTGTCGAATGTTAATTATGTATACATACATATAGGTACATTGTATATTTTGCTACCTGATTCATCTGTTCATCGCTGATCTTTCTTTATTTTATGTGTACATAATGTATAATATTAGGCATATAAAAATGTAAGAAAAATACTACAAAAATATATATTATTAAAAGGACCGAAACGTGACTTAATTTGAGACTTTTATTTCAATTCTTTTTGATAGATTAGAATCGGCTGTTTTTCATGTATACTTTGTACTTACAATATTTTTTTAACATACATATAATTTATACGTATATATAAAACCACCATTTTATTATCATTACAAGCGTATATAATACATAATAATAATAATAGATGATTTAACAACGTTTAACTTACTGTCTTTCTTTAAGCTGTTATTCCTTCTATACGTGCATATTTAATGTCAATTCTAATCAACTCTTTTAACTCTATCCATATATTATTAGATATTATTACTCATGTAATTTTGTTGTAATACAAAACAAAAACTAAAAGACACTGGCGCTTCTACCTGTAACATATTAAATAGTTTTTTTTTTGTTTATTTTCTGTGTCCACAATCTTTTCTTACCATGTACCTATAAGCTAAATGAATAAATATGTGTATATTTTTGTCTTGTCCTCAATATGCAAATACCATTGCGGATTTATTTAACTGAGAACTAATCAAATCAACAAATAATTCACATTCGGTTTTTCTTTATTTCAATTTTTTTTTCTAGTAAATAGATACAGTCTATTATTTCTTTTAACATTATATATATACTTATTAGAATATATTAGTATTAAAGATAGTATATGTATATAATATTAAAGTAAAATTTACCGTTAGTAATTTTTATTTAAAATTCGTTCTACTGCAAATGACAAAGAATTAAATAAAGACTGTAAGCCGCATTATATATACAATACTTATATATAAGCACACATAGATATACATATATTAAATAATATATTCACATTATATATTATAGTATATGTGTAATACATGCATAATTAAGTTTTGTTAACACTCATATGATGTATAATATATCTATGAATTATCTATATACGTGGTGTGGTACCTATATATTTATGTAAATAGATAAAATTTATAATCGCGGCTAATAAACCATTCCTTTCTCATATAAACACCTTCAAAGGTTTGGCTATTTCTTATACTTCTACATGTATATGTATATCTATCTTTTTATGTCCATCACAAATTTACAATAAAATGCATAACATATGTGTACTTACGTATATTCGTTCAAATATAAACAATTTAATATATTTTTTATACCTACCAAAATACACATAATGTTGCCGATATATTATTATGTGCACAGAAATGTACTTATTCGCGTATGTAGCTATATACTCGTATGTATACATAAAGTGAACGGCATTCAAATATTAAACATTCACATTATGTATATAGATAGATACCATTAAAACATAGTCGTACGTAATTGTATTACTGACATTTTTCAGTTGGTTAACTGGTGTATTTATTTAGATGCAATCCATAATGTATTCGCTGTACACACAATATGTATAACAAACATTTATATCATGTACCGCAGTATGTTAAAATATAATATCATATTAATTGTATGTGAAAAATTCTTAAAAGATTTTCAAATATTTATTTTTGAATTTTTCATTTATTTAAAAGTACGATGACCTTTTTATATATTTGAAAAAACAAAAAACTACTATACTCTGTCAATAATTGATAGCAAAAATAAGTATAAGCGTGACTTTAAAATTTATCAAACTAACTAACTCTAACTCCACACGTATACTTATTAGGTGTACTGTGTACTATAACTATTTTAGTACTCGTATATTTACTTACTAAGTATCACATATTTTTACAATAACCTCATGCTTTCAATATAAAAATAAAAACACTTTAGATATATGAAGGAAATATTTTATTAAATTTTATTTTTTCATTTTATTCTGTTAATTGTAACTTTTACACGAGTGTATAAAAATGTAATGCACTATAATAGCACTGTTATAATAATATGAATATATGTACATTTAGAACACAGTTAAGAAAACCTTGAGAAAATATGTTCTAGAAGTGTAATAGGCGCAAATGTAGCATTTATAATATGTAAGTGGGAAAATATATATACATCTCTAATATTAAATGAACACTGGTCTTACCTAGTTACTTAATGGTGCTTAACGCGCTTACCTCATCAAGTTGCAGATATCTTGTCCCAGATTAAATTTAATTTATTTTTAAACTGTAAATATTAGTGCTAGATATCAAGTATAAAGTATACTATAACTAACTATATAAATAAATATTGTATCTCTAAATAGTATATAGAGTCTCAGCCTATACATCCTACAATATCAAACAAATTTTATGCATCATCATTCTATTCAATTTTTATATTTTTTTATATTTTTTTCACAAAAATATCTGCTCATTGTATCTCACTCATCATCATCGTAAAAGTACGCATAAATCGACTTCATATCAACATGAGAATATGTAATATGTATTATAATCTCGATAATTTCGATGGTTTTTATGTCGAATACATAATATGGCAATGACCCAGTCTCTTTATGTATGTAGTTACCTATCTACATATTTTATTTAAGTATACCTATCAATTTTGACAATTTTGTTGGAATTGAATCTTACTGTATATGAGATGAGATGCCAGCCAGCCCTTTTATTTCACCTCTCCAGATTAACATGATTGTCATATTAAAACAAAAAAAGTATGCAGTAGTGGCAGCAGATCATGCACACTATACATACGTGGTCGTAAATTCAATTGATGAAAATTTGTATATACATATATGTAATTGACGCTGACTCATTCACCTTAAAAATTAAAAAGAAAAATAATTTTGTTTTTATTATTATTACATGCGATATTACATGTTCAATCAATTTTTTAGCTATTGTACGAAAAAAATTCTAAATAAATACATACTTATTTTTCAATATCTTTTTGTATGCAGAGCTTTTTTGTTTATTTTTTTTTTTTTGAAAAAGTCTTCATTTAGATAAATACAATTTGTAAACTACAATACAATTTTACAAGTATATATAAATGTGTCTGTATGTTCGCATTTGAACTATGATATGATTCAATGGACGTTTGTATATGTGCTATATAAACCAGCAGCTACACAAGAAAAACGCCCAGTATAATTTCATTTAGCACCTACCTTTTGATTCAAAGCAGCAAGATTTATAAATAGATTCAGTGTATATTACACATTCATATAAAATTTCCATAATTTGTTCGTTTCATTGCATGGCTGTTATTTTTTCTTTACTTTTTTTCATTACATCCAAATCATAAATTAACAACATATAAATATCTGAATTGAATATTTTTTTTTGTGTAGTGATTTATCGGAATTTGAAAAATTTTGATTTTTATTTTTATTAAATTTTAGCAACAACGCATTAGAGTAACATAATTTCAAAATAAATACACATGTTACATGTGTATAAGAAAAATAAATTACATATTTAGAAAAATTTTTAATTTTAAATTATTAACATATAAATTTATTATAAATTTATCATAACGCATATGAATACGTACGTTTGTAATGAAGTCAGCCAACCCCATGACGCACATATAATTAAAATAAAAACTTGATTAGAATGGAATGTCGGTCTCGTGCCAGGTCTCTCAATATTCATTTGTATTTTCAATATCACATCACACAACTATATGGAAATGAAAACCATTATTATTATACGGATAGACAGCATATACAATGTCCGATTTCTTTAAAAATTAACTCTTACAAACGTACATAATGAAAATGAATAAAAATGGACAAGAATATAATGTTTAATATTAACCTATAAATAATTTGATATGATTTAATAATATTTTATTTTTCTTTTAACTATACTAGTAGTGCTACACATTATTGTACGTACGTACATGATGTCTATCTAACCTCACTCTGCATCATAAAATTACAAATGCATTACACACCATTCTCCTGTTTGTTTGAAATTCATCCGCATCTCATAATATTTATTCAGTACACATATACATATATGTACATATGTATATCTATTTTCCACAATACTGTATACATATACATACTTATTTGTGATGCAAGAAGTTCGTTTTGTTTATTTTATTTGTTTTTATTTAAAATTTAATTTTTTGTTTAAGTTTTTTTTTTTTTTCATTTTTGATCTTTCAACAATTTAGGTCAATTTTAATATCTTAAACACTATATCGTGTACATATTGTATAGGCAAAATTTATTATTTTATAAGCCGTTAATTACTTTTAATATAGAATTTATCATACATATACATAAATACATACAGATGAATGCATTTCTTATTGGCACATATACATACTTACATATATGTGCATACCTACATCATATTTGAAATTAAAATAAAGGCGACCACCATCAAAAAACCTTTTAAAAATGAGATACTCATAAAATGCGATGATCATCATCACATCAATGTAAATAATTTATATATTTGTTATTCGTATACATAATTGTGTATGTGTGTGTGTGCATAAAATGATTGGAATGAATTTATCACCAATCAATATTTGTAATTGGAATTGATTCTGAAATATGTAAATAAAAACAATTTTGTTTTTTGTTTTTTGTCTATGTGTGTGTGCATTGGCAACTACCAATTTCAGCAAATTAATGTTGAAAATGAAAAAAAAAAATGAACGTTACATACGACTTCGAGTACCATTAAATGCATATATGTAAATGAAACAAAAACGTTTAAATTGTGTATCACATTGGATAATAAATTGGTATCTATACATAATTATATGCGATTTATTTTTAATTGATATGCAACAGAGAAAATTTTAATGTATATGTACATGTACGTATAATTTATCTTTATTTATAAGCACCTGTGAGTGTGTGTTCATTTGGAAAACTCTAAAATGCAGCAGCAGTATAATACAAAAAATGTAGGCATTTATATTTATCGTATATATAATAATTTGAAAATACGTACGAAACGTATATGTAAACAAGTTTCAACAAAGAATTTGCCTTTTTTTTTTAAATATTTTTTCACTACACACATATTCACATACTAGATAATGTACGAATATATGTGTTATGTTTGACGTTGATATTGACTCTATAACCGTTTTTTTTCCTCTTTTTTTGTGTCACTTTTTTATAATTTTTCACTCAAAATACCTATAAAACAAAGATTGATTTTATAATTACCATGTAAGAGGTACAAAAATTTATAAAGGGATTTGTTGATATATTATACATGATCGGATTAAAACTATTTTTCTGGATTGTTGGATTGTTTTGTTATTCATCAAACAAAATAAAAAAGCACTAATAAAAATTATATTTTTTGATTATGACTATACGTTAAGTCACATTAAATTTGATCATAAATTTACATACACATATATACGCGAAGATAAATGGAAAACTTAAAAAAAGAAATTTTCTTAAATGTCGTACCTACAAAAAATCAAAAAAAGAAAAAAAAAAGTTGTTAAGGTCACATACTTGTATCGTGAATCGTGTTAAGTGGTTTAGTATTGTATCTCGCCTCCTAAAGATTACGAGCAATGGTCTTATGGAAGATTTTGGATAATTACTTTACAATTAATAACGATAAAATGGAAACAAAAATGTTAAACGATAATCGAAATTTATACTGCATAATGCAATGCGCATACACACATGCATCAGTAGATAATATTCACATATTTACATATCCATATGGAATCGATAACATCATTTTTTTTTCTATATTAAAATCTAAACATTTATGAAACATTGAAAAATTTTGGTTTTTTAAATTAACAAATCTATAAAAGAACAGTTTTAACTTCTTCAAAATTTTCAACAAAATTGAAGAAGAAAGAAACCAAAAGTAGGACTTTTAAAACCAAAAAACGTAAATAAATAAATCAAATTTAAATCGTATAATTAAGTAATCTGAAAAGGTCAAGTTTTTTTAAAATCATGACCTTTGAAAATATTTTTTTGTTTTTTAAATATAAGATGACAGAGAAAGAATTTTTATTCGAATTATTATCATGAAGAACACGAGATAATAACAAATTTTCGTTTCGAATTATTTGAAATTGTTTAAATATTCTACTATCGTATACACATTCGTGTTGATTTATGTGAATTGCTCCACTTTTCGGTCAAAATATTTTGCTTTAATAAAAATTATCAAAAAGTGTACATAATATGATTATGAACTTGAACGTAATAATTATGATTAGGGGCGGATTTTATAGCAACAAAAAAAAATAAAAGAAACATTTTAATCTATAAAATATGTATGATCATAAAAAAGAAATAAATTTTAATTATCAATTTTTTTTTATTTTGCATTCTGCGTTGTTATTTCCCCTCTAATGGAAATATAATTAACGATCAGTATATGGGTATTGTAATCGTATGTTGCTAAAATGATCAGAATCAAAGTAATCTCATGTATGGAAAAATATTATAATATGTATAACAAAATAAAAAAAAATTGATTTTTTATTTTTTTTTTAAATCGAAGTTAAGATAACGCAAAAATTTTTACAGGAAGAATTTTCTTCATTTTCTGCACAAAAGTCAAATTTCTTTTAAATTATACTGACTATCATTCAGTGTATTTTTGTGTTCAAATTATTTTGCTGCATCTAGCTCTCTTGTACAACAAAGTATTACTTTAAATGAAATGAATTTTATATACGCAAATAATCAAAAGTATTAAATACTCGTATGTTTGTGGTAGTACATAATAAAAACATCTTTAAAAAATCATGTAAAAATCTGAAAGAATTCTTTAAAAATTAATGTAATTATAAAAAGACGTAACTGAGTAAAAAGAATATAATGACTGACTGGGGCCGATCGATCATTAAATAAATCGATCAGAACCAGTCGGAATCTGATCATCATCTTCATCATCATCATCATCGGATGAGATGAAAACACTTATGATGTCAAAGAATGAAAGGAAAAAAAAATTGTCTTGTTCTTATTATTCTTACTTTTTATTTATTTATATTTTTATTTTTAATTTTTTTTTTTTTGTTCCAAAAGAATAGAAAGAAAATAAAATCAGAACGTTACATTTCATTTAAGTTTTCGATTTTGTATAATATATATACTCGTTCATAATGAATAATGTAAAATGTTGATTTTCACTTATTATAGAATTATGTACAGTGTATTCAATATGTACATACATATATGTACCTGTATACATGTAAAGATATGCATACGGATAGAATACATTCATATGCGACGTGTAGTACATAATAGTAATTTTAAAAAAAGAAAGA
This sequence comes from Villa cingulata, assembly GCA_951394055.1. Lineage (NCBI taxonomy): Eukaryota > Metazoa > Arthropoda > Insecta > Diptera > Bombyliidae > Villa > Villa cingulata. The sequence goes on from OX596018.1 coordinate 7,530,532, forward strand.
AAAAAATAAAATTATTTTTTGTAGTAAAAATAAGTAATGCTGTAGGTATATTATAGGTAATAAGTGAAGCATTACTTATTGCCTAAAGGTAAAACTAAAGTCAGTGCAAGATGTAACTAATAAATTCTTATATAAATCTTTATAAATATAGAAATTTATAAAATATATGTAATGTACATAGATGTGCATATATCTACATAACATACATATGTATTTAAGAAAAAGAATAAACCGGATTTCTTAGCAACAAAATCATCGTCATGTTGATAACATCGGTCAAAGACTTCTTTGCTTATATGTACAAGTATAAGCATACATATATACAAATAAATTTTTATATTATGTACCACTTGTGCTTATATGTACATTCTGTTAACTACTATTAATATATATGCACATACGTTACATACTTGGTATATATAGTTTTAAAGATATTCACTAAAAATGAACTAAACTGAATTATATAAATGCACATGATCGCATTATGTACTATATCATATATACGGATATATACAATAACAAATATATCCAGTATTACCTACATATAATGTACAATAAATAAACTACATATAAAAGAACACAATAAGAATTATATATGTATGTACATTACAATACTTGTGCAATATAAGAAAAATAATAAAAATCATGCAACTTTATTGTATTTATGTATCACATGCATCTATACATACAAACATATGTATAAATATACCTGTACAAACACAGATACAGCTGATCGCATTTATGTAAAATTTAAAAAGAAATCAAAATACACACTGGTATAAGTGAGTACATATTTTTTTTGTTTTGTTTCATTTCGATCATATTACATAAAAGCTGCAATTATCACAATGATGAATGACTTTTTTATTGCACAAATACATACAACTGAGTGTATATTGCTCTGTGTAACAATATGTACATAAATGTGCATGGATATGCCAAGAATAATATGAACAAATTTTTACTTTACTTGTTAAATATAAAATAAAATTCAAGATTTTTCTACATATTCAGCATTTATATATAAAACTGTATGTATATATGTATATATATATGTTTGTATACAATGCACATATTTTCATATTATTATCAAAGAAATGATTCATGATCACCTTCTCACAGATATTTTCATCTTCTATCATGACTTATACCACTTATACATACTCTATACTCCTTTATTTCTTCTTCTTCTTTTTTTTTTATTCGAATCATCACAGTTTTTATTTTATTTTGATTTTGCAATACGTAGATAAGTAAAAAAAACAGTTCTTTAACAATGACAAAACGAATTGATTTCTTTTCTTCTTGCCAAATAATTTTTTCGAAAATTTTTGTTCACAAGAAATACCTATAATATATTCAAAATAAAAACACAAAAACACAAAAACAAAAAAACAAAAAAAAGGAAATGGATTCCAGTTGACTTTATTTTTTTTGCAAAAATGATAAAAAAAAAGAATTTATTTACCAGTAAATATTTTATATCCTTTGAGACATTAATTATGTACATATGCATTTTGCATGGATATTTTTATGGCAAAAAAAAAATACATAAATACAAAAATATTATTTCGCTGAGACAAAAATTTGATACAAAAAAAAAAAAAAACCGAACATACATTTAATAAAATATCGAAAGAAAAAAGAAGACAAAGTTGTGTAGTGACAGTGGTAGTAGCAGTAGTAGTGGTGAACTTTGCTACTTTGTATATACCAAAAAATTATTTTCTGTCCATCATTAAATATGCATATGCATGCAGTCTCCACGGAAATGATATTTACATCTATCTGTATGTGTATATATGAGTTTGCGAGGAAAATGTAGGCACTAAACAAAATTTTGACTTAAAAAAATGTTTAATTTTAATAAAATTCTCAGTCTCGCACATAATTCTAAAAATTTGATTCTGATTCTGATGTTTTTTGTACACCCATCATTCATATTTTATCTCTTTTTTTTAATATTCCACGAAATTCTGTTATTGTTGTTCGAAAATAATCACAAAGAATATATCTTAAATCTTGATTTTATGAAAAACCGTTATGAAAATCTTATAATGAATTAGGAGTGTTGTATACAATCAAGCACCGAATACATTTTACCTAGTTATCATTTATTTTTTTTTTACAGTTTTTTTTACCTTTAAGCAAATTATACGGCGCATGAATAAATAGGATATTTTTTTTCTATTTTTCCTATTTTTTTTTCGATTATGATTTTTATAAATTAAAAAAAAATTGAAAAATATAAAATTTCTGTCGTATTTTAAACATGGCTCACGAATTTTACTTCATTTTTATCTATTTATACATATGTATGTTCAGGGCTGGATTTATGCATAGAACATAAGCGGCTGTCTAGGGCGGCATAATTTTGAGAGGCGACAACTCAACCTAACTTTTTATTACGAAATGTGAAAAACTTTTCGTCAAAATTCAATATGTTTAAGAAAAATATTTTTTCTTTTATTGCATTACAGATCGCAAAATCATTTAATTTTAATGTAAAAATAAAAAACATTATTAAAGATACAGAGATGATTTTCTCTCTCAGTACAATGTGAATATTATACATGGCAAACATGGAAACTTAACTAACAACATTTAATAGTGGCTACTTTTTCACTATTTTATACATACTCTGAGCTCTGAAAGTATATATGACATACACGGAAATCCACTAGCAACATTTAATACTTGCTCCTCTTCCTATTCTATACATAGTCTAGAGCAGTGGAGGTCATTGACTACAACAGTACCTACAGTATGTTATACGATGTGTACTCATTTTCATCCGCCACTGTCTATATTACATTGATAACTATGTGCTTACGTATACATATATGTATATGAAGAATTTGTGGTGGTATCTGTATACATATAGAAAATTCAGTGATTTTTCTTTAAATTTTCTTCATATTTATTTGTGCTTTTATATACTTACCTTAGCTATGCGATTGATTATAATGAAAAAAATTACAATTTTCACACGAATTAACATTCCACTATCAAGTATAAATATGAAACTATAAACACTCTGTATCAATGTACTTACATATTATGTACTTACACCATCCATAGTATGTATGAACATACGTGTATATATACGAGTACACGTGAAAATGATTTAAAGTTTATTTTCTTTTGTGATTATTGTGATATTTTAAAATGTTACCTGAGAATTTGAGGTTTTTTCATCATGTACCAGTCATATGTATACTTAATACCTTATGTATTTTCTTACTACACTCATATATTAGATATGTGTGTATATAATCGCGTATATAACATGTTTAAGTACTAATGTATCATGTTAAAAACATAATTTCTTTGGTGTAATTCAATCTGTATCTCCATATATATATATATGGGGGCATATCGTCTTCATATTTTGAGAATTTTTCTATACCTTAAAGGGTATATTGTGCCTTTTTTTTCAACTATTATTGTGAATTATTTGAGATGAGTCGATTATTTTTCGTGATCAAATCAAAGTTATGCATTTTACTATTAACTCTCTACAATGTATGTTCATACATAATCTAAGTACTATTGCGGTAACTATGCCGTAAAGATAGCGATACTATATATATGTATGTAGTATATGTATATTTCTTCTCATTTTATTAAAAAAAAAAAACTTTTTTTCTTGATAGCAGATACCAAAATGTGCAAAATTTAGCTAAAAGCAAGAAAATTATTAATGTTAATATTGCATGTTTTTCAAAGATTAAATTAAAAAAAAAAAAAAAATAAAATAAAAATAAATAAATACGAGTAATATATAAATGAATTCCGAAAAATAAAGGAATCTTTATTTATTTGTAATTTCAATAAAACAATGAAAAACAAAAAATCAAAAATCTTTTAATCAAATCAAAAAAAAATTTAAAACAACAAAATCATATAAGGAAAAGTTTATTAATCGGGCGCAAATAATACAAAGTCAAAAACCAAATGAACAGTAATAAAAATATGTACATAAAGGGAAGAAATCACATTTTTTTTTCTCAATTTTTAAAAAGCCTTAAGGTGTGAAAATAATTGAATAATTGTTTTGTTTTTTTTTTCGGTTTGTGTTGTGTTTTTAAGGTACATTTCATTTTCTTATTAATCGTTGATTAAATTAAATGCGATATTATAAACGAACCGCGAAAACGGAAATGTTTATGATAAATGCAATTTAACTATAAAATTTTGAAAAAAAAAAAAAATAAAAAATAAAAATAAATTAATTTGAAACAATAAAATAGTTCTTCTTGTACTTCCTTTTTTTCTATTTGCTTCTTTTTTCTCATGGTAAAATTTCATCATAATATCTGATTAAAAAAATACTTAAAGTGATTTGTAATTGATATCTTTTATGAATTATTTTCAAACTAAAATAATTAATTTATTTTCGAAACTTATTTGTGATTGCTTATAAGTAGAGGTATTGGTATATATAGTATTAGTAAAATATAATGAATTCATAAAATCAATAACAAAAGGATATTCACCTTAGATTTCAATTTCTAAATCGAACCAGAAAAAAATAAATAATAAACAAATACACGATATATTTAGTATATGAATGCAAATATGTACACATATATAATCAATCAAAATTTTATAATACTAAACATTGTTTCAAGTTTTTTTTTTTTTTTTTTCATTTTCATTTTCATAATTCTTTGTTTTTATTTATTTTATTTTGATTTAGTAAATTTCATAAACGTTTTATATTGATTAGAGTTTCAATTTCAATTACAAAAATATCTATGCTCGTATTAGTAATAATAATAATAATAAAATGCTTATATATACGTTTTTCATTTAATATTGCATTATACATGTATACATATGTATACAAAATCTATCTATACTTACAGCAACGCGAGTATATAGACATATGATTTTTCGTATTCAAGTTCGTCTAAAAAATTTTCATGTTAGACAAAACATAGACGAAATATTCATATACTACCTACATTAGTTAGCTAGTAGTATCTATTACAAAATTTTCTTAGAAAATATAAGCGATTTATATTATGAGCAAAAAAAAAATAAAATATAAAATAATATAAACAATCAAACAAAATAATAATAATAATAATAACAATAAAAATTAAATATATAAAATAGAAACTATGAAAAACAAAAAAATCAAACGAAATGAAAAGAATAGAAAAAGTTTACAAAAGCTGAATACATAAATGAATTTGTATATGTTTGTAAATAAAATAATAATAATAATAATAAAATGTATATCATACATACATGAATGCATAATATTAAATACATATCCATGCTCTTATACATTGCATACAACAAGTACCTATAAGAAAATTTTTAACCAGCTGAGTTAGCTCGACATGAATTATTATTAAATTTATCCGAAATGCATACGTAAACGGATATATAAACATATATTGCTAGCGTTTTATATACATACGAGTACGAGTATTTACATACATACATTTAAATATAATATTTAACATAATTTGTATATATACGAGTATATGTTTGTACTTATAATATATTAGAAAATTTTTCGCAAAAACAAACTTACAAAATAACAAAAATTATAATAATAACATAACAACAACAAAAATGGCAGCATCAACAACAGCAGCAACAAAAACATCAGCAACAAATTGAATTGAATAATATGAAAAGAAAAAAATATACATAATTTGAAAACAATGATGTAAACAATTTTTATATGAGGAAGAAGAAAAATAAATTTTACAAGTATTATACGAGTACATTATATATAAACATGAGTGTACTATACGTGCACATTGTGTTAGATTACTACTTGTGCATTTATATATATCTATATATTTACAAACATTTTTATAATAAGAAGAAGAATATTATAGAAGAAAATAAAACAAGGATTACAATATTACAACAAATCAGAGTTCAACACTAAGCATTTATAAGAAGTACGTATACATATGTATATTCAATAAAGATTTTGTAGAAAATATGTACACAAAATTTACATAGCATATACGAAACATATAATATTTGCGGTATGATATACATACACGAGAAAAAAAATATGAAAATAAAAAACAAAAACGGAAAACGTATGTACACGTTTTTTAAAGGAAAACATTGAACCTTTGCATGAACTTATATGTATCCAGCAGGCAATGCAATGATATGGTATGCATATGTATGAAATAAAAATGAAAAAAAAATTTTTTTTAAAAATAAATTCAAAATAATAAAATAATAAAATAAAAAATAATATAAAACAAATTATGCACTCGTTGTATGTATATTGCATATAATAGATACATATATTTACATAAACATAATTGTGCAACTTACTATTATACTATGTACATTACACTATTATATGCAATTCTTGCAATAGCGCAGCCTCCTGTCCCCATATGTATGTAATGTACATGATTCAGCATCTAACCACGTAAAAAATTCTCTATAATTGCTGCAATTTATTTGATGACGGGCTTTTATTTTTTTTTTTATTACTTTTTTTCATTTTCGCTTAAATTTTTCCTTATTTTCCTACATGCATATACCCGAATGTAAATGTGTAAATATGTAGCTCCCTTTTGCTTAAATGTTAATTTTCATTTATTTATTTTTTTGATTAATTTTTAAATGTCTTCTTTTATTTATCATTAGCGTTGTCATCATTCTCGATTATACGCATTTGAGGTGTATCATGTTTACTTACGCATTAATAGTTTGAAAAGAAATATTTTACGAAATATTTGCATTGCATATACACATTCTACATGAAAATGAATGTACATTTACATGGTATACACAAAAATCTACATCCATTAGATATAGCTACAATATAAAGGAAAATATCTGTCGGTTTTTTGACTATACGAGTTCTACATACATAGTATGTAGAGGTACATTCTTGATAAAAAAAATTTTTTTACTTGATTTTCTGTTAAATTTATTCTCTTATATGAATTTTCCAATCACCACAACATCATTCAAAACATTTATAGAACTGTACACACTGTACACGCACATACATGCGTACTGTATTAGTGAATAAGTAAGTATTTAGTAGTCTCGCGCAAATACCAAAGTATGCGCAACGCAAACGTATATGTAAATTTTTTAATTTACGCTTCTGTACCTCTGTAAACGAGTATATATATGTGCATACATATGGACACATGGAATGAAAATTATTTTCATTATCATTACATTAACTGAAAAATAGTCAAAATAAAATTATGTATTATGGCGTACATATTTTATAAAAGAAAAATCAAAAATAAACAAAACATAAAATTGAATATTTTTGTATAAAGCATACTACATAGTCATGTATACATACCTATGTAGGTATTTTGTAGATATTATATATGTACATGGAAATGTACATATGCACATTTTACATTATATTTAAAATGATGTCTTATGTCCTTTGAAAAATTAAATATATTCAGTAGATAAATGAATTCGATAAAAATTTTGTAAGAAAGCATTAAAACAACGAAAACAAACGAACAAAAATACGAAGAAAAAAAAAACATACGCCATTTAACATCATTACGAAATTGTTAACATTAATAAATCGTCTGACCATAACCTAGATAACATATTTAATTGGATAGAAGATGATATGAAGATGATGATGATGAAGGAGATGAAGAAGTGAAAGAATAAGAATGTACATATACATATAATGTTGGAAAAAGTAGGTGCATCGGTGTAAATGTTCATATCATCCATATTTGAAACCCCGTCGTCAGTTTTTTCTTTTTGTTTTATTTTCTTCTTTTAAAATCAAATTTTTCTTCCTTTTTTTAAGTAGGTATTTTCTGAAATATAATTTTATTTTTATTTACTTATCTATTTTTAATTTTTTGTCTATGAATAAAACACATTTTTGTTATATTTTGTACATTATAAAGAAAAAAACAAAATGTTTTTTACTTTTTTTTATCATCATTTGCATCATTTACATCATCTGCTTTATCGTAGTGTGTGTACATATTAAATGTTGTTAATTTTAAACAACGATCTTAAATTAGAAACTCTGCAGCATGTTGATATAATTTTTTGTTTTCTCCATTTTGGTTAATTTTTCATGTACATACACATATATACGTACACATTTCAGTTCGGTATCATCAGATTGTTGCAATGTTTGATGCAATCATCGAATAACATATACACATACGGTATATCTTAACATTCACAGATCACAGTAGTCGTCGTATAGAGTGTAAAGGGTCTGCATCTGATACAGACAATGCGTTTTTTCTTTTCTTTTTTTTTAATTTTCTCTTGCGGTTTTTGCAATGATCATCTTGCAGTATATATACGTTACATATTAATTTTATTTTTTATCTGAAATTTATGTGAATAAAATTTTTAAATAATATAAGAATTTGTAATATCATAGAGCTTCATGCTGAGGGTTAAATATGTTCCGAAAATATGTGTACTTAAACTCTATGACAATTAGAAGAAGCAAATAATGGAAAGATTAATGGTAGCTATTTGAAGATAATGTTTAGGAATTTATTTATTAAATATGGAATATCATATTAATTTGATAATATTTAATTTTGATGGCATTTATGATCTAACTCGAACTGTGACCTGTTTGGTATTTGGATTGTGGTAATTTCCATAGAATTTAGAACTTGAACAGATCGTCTACTATTTGTAATCGTTATCTAAAGAAAATTACTGATAATTCAATACAAAAAGTTACAAAATATTTTAGAAACATTGTTTTGCCTGTTCTTTGCAACATTATAGTCATTATCATAATCGTAAACCTTTATCGACTTTAATTAATAGTTAATAGGCAAACATCAGAATTTCTTTCATGCATATATACTACATAATATTTCTAGATTTAATTTTATAATATTCAGATATTATCGATTAAGTATAAATTTATAAAATAATAAACGAATATTTTCTCTGAAATCTAAAAAAAGAACCAAAAAAAAAAAAAAAAAAAAAAAAAAACAGAAAAAAAAGCATTTTTAAATAATCGGAAATGAATGAATATGAAATAAGAGAAAAAAAATGTTTACCTTCCGTTCGTTTCTTTTTTGAAAAAACAAGACGACAACAAACAAAAAAGAAAAAATTAAAATTCAAACAAATATACATGTGTTCATCTTCATATGAATATGTATGAGACATTGTTTGTTAGTATGTATAAGTATTAAAAATGGTTTGAATGTGGTAGTAGTTTAACATCTGTCTTTGCTATTATAAGTATTGAAAGGAAAATACACATGTATTTCGGATCCACCACATATATTGAATCAGCAACCATCAGCAGCAGAAAAAAAAATTTTTATAGAATTTTACATTCAAAAAAATTTTACGACATGCCAGCTAACATTTTATTCTACATTTCATCGAGCATGATTTTGGCATTGTACGAGTATGAGTTTTCAAGCATAAAATTTAAGTTATATCTGTATGTATACGAAAAACGTGATAAGTATACACAAAAATGTATATTATATACATTATCTGTGGACAAATACTAAGAAATAGATCTTTGAAAAAAAAAACATAAAATAAAAATATAAAGATCAGTCTCACGTAATCATTTTAAATTGTACTCGTATTATATGAATATCTATATGATATTTTATACGTACATGTATTTTGTTTTTATATCATCTTATCCGCAGAATCTTATCCAAAATCCATTCGAAAACTTACCGAAAACTTCACAAATCCCAATATATCCAGATATATCCATGGAAATGTTTCAAAAAGATGGAAGAGGAAAAAACGTGAAATCATCATCAACATACATGAGTAATATCATTCTGCTTATCTGTGAATTTTGTAAAATGATCACTTTTTCTTTCTCGTTCTTATTCTTATTTTGGCTTTTTCTTATTCATTTTATTTTAAACAGAATCCATGAATTCAGTCAGAACTAGAACCAATCTTCAAGATTCACAATGAAAAATTTGAATCATCAATACTTACAAAATACAAATACTCTTTACTATACTTTTACTCTTGTATATAATGTACTTATACTGATCTTCATACCTATTTACTGATCGTACTGTGTCTTTTACGTTTTATTTTTCTTATTTTTTTCTATCAAAATTTCTTCATCATTGAGTTCTTTTTATTGTGCATTATTTCGAGCAGATAGAAAAGGTATAGAACCATTAATTTTTATTTTAGGACATTATAGTAACGAACATATTATAGTAATATGCACATGTGTAACGTACCTTTTCATTTTTACCTTTGTATTGTTTCAACAATTCATGTATACATGAACACATGTATGTACATTATTTTTTTGTTTAGAATTTTTTTTTCTTCTACAAATCAAGACAAAACATTCAAAAAATAAAATTCTAAGAAAAAAATTTTTTATCTTTAGTTTATTTTATTTTATTTTTATATGTAATTTTTTTTTTTTTTTATTTTATTATTTTTTGCTCGTTTCATTCTTATCTTGAACTGTGTTTTACTCTCTCTTTTTCTATATTTTGTTTTTAATCTTTGAACCTTTTAAAAATAAAAAATCAAAAAAAATATATATTAAAAAACAGGATTTAAAAAGAAGGGTCCACTTGTCGTAATAAAAATGAAATTAAAAAGACAAAATAAACTACACAGACACAAAAAGACAAGGCAAAAAAACAAAAAAATTAAAAAAATAAAAATGAAAACTAAATAATCAAGAACCCCAAGAAATGAACTTTTTTTATAAATATAGGTACTCGTGTATGAAATAAGGAAAACAAAACTCTGAAAATGAATGGAACACATGCGGATGTGTATGTATCAAAACAAATATACATAATGTACATATATATGTATAAAATTTTAAAAATAAAAATACTCATACACTTATAAAATATCTGAAAAGATATATTCAAGCAAAATAAAATTGCAAAATAAAAACGAGTAAAAAAACTTATTTGAAACGTGTATCGTACACATGTGTATATGAGTCTGCAACATGAATATGCGAACATCATGTTGCTATACATGTACCTATGTAGCTTATGTTGACTATACGTTGTGTACTGCATTCTGTATATACCGACAAGAAAATGTATTCGCTTTATTTGATTTTTTCGATGAAGAAGATTCTTATTTGGAATTTATACAAAAGCAAAAATAGCACACCAAAGAATGAAGTTAAAAAATATATAATCGCATAAAATGCATATTTTTTAAAAGAAATAATAACCGTGAAGCTTTTCATTTTCTTGGTTACCGCAAAGAAAAATTTTAAAATCCTTTTTATGAATATGCATTAGAGCATTATACACGATTATATAGGAGCCATTTTAGTAGTTATATTATGTGCATATTACTATTAATATTTGTAAGTATATGGTAGGGTAGTATAGATTTTTTATCATATTATAGTTATTACTGTCGTTTTAATAACACACTGAATTCGCTTCAGGTAAAAATTTGCATTTTAATGCTTTTTTTAAAGCTACATACCAACGTTTATAAATAAAAAAAAGAAGAAAAAGAAAATTCTTAAATAATAAAACAAGAGATATACATAAATAAATAATATATTTAAATAAAGAAGAAAAAGGCAAAAAATAATTTCTTTTGAAAGAAAATTCAAAAATAAAAAAAAAATTCGAAAACGTACTACATTAAAATATATATAAAAAATAAAATATTCTGGGTCATAAATCAAAATTAACAAGATCTCAATTATAAAAGATATGCATTTAACTTGCATTATGAATTTTTGTGTACATCATAAAAATGCACGTGTGTTTAACAATCATGCTTATATATACTATATATATATGTACATATATGAACTTGTATATATGCGTATATAAAGATGCGATGAAGATTCGATACATATTGTACATATAGACGAGAACATATTCAATGTGAATGTATTATCTTCTTCAGAATATGTAAAAGGCGAAACGAAATATAAATAAATAAATAAATAAAAATGACAAAAACTGATATTCTCTATACAGTTTAAATCTAAATTATGTACATATATAGAGGGTCATAAAAATAATATTTCTATACAAATTTTGTTGTGATATTTATGCAAATCTTTATGGTACGAGTAGTTATTTATATGCATTTTTCTTTATGACAAAAGATTCTTCTTCAAATTACACATATAGATTAATATAATATATACGTATATGAATATTTGAAGTGTCTATACATACATAACTATTTGTCGGTATGGGTTATATTTTATTTATGAATTTTCTTACATAAAATAATATTTTTTTAAAAATAAAATTCTTTTATTAACAATCAACATATTTTTGTTTATTTTCTTTTCTTTTCAGGTAAGTGTGTTGCTATTCAAATAATTTTCTTGTAAGTAATAAATATATAGCACAGTAAGATTTTATCAAATATTATCCATTATATTCATACATAATATGTGATAGCATAAAAGTATAGATAAATTTTAAAAGTCATTCAACTTAAGTAAAAATGACCAACAACAACAAAATATATAATATCCTGCTGTATACACATTATGTACATATTTAATACTTCCTTTTTCTGATCAAAAATACTTCCACTAATATATACAAAACATTTAAAGAGTTGAGATTTTATTTTTATTTTTCGTAAATGACCAATTATGGTGACTTTCACTGTAAATATTAAAATAACTTAAACATTTCACATATACATATGTAATATAATACAACTAAAAGATAAGATAATTATTATGTTATTTTATTATTATATGTATACATATCTTGATAATCATAATTTTTTCATTGTATACTTACATTTTATTGTCCAATTTGTTGAAATATCCTGAAAAAAATATTTAACTCCACATTCATAATGTTATCTGCATTGCATTTAAGAAGTATATCCACATATTATATACATACATATATGTATATAATATGTATGTACTGAGTAGGTAATTCGTTACAATGAAATTTATTTGTTTTAAAATTGATACAATAATTCACTCGTTTTACTTTTCGTTATCATATAAATAAAAATAAGATAAAATAAATTTATATAAATTTACTCTGATCTATACGTGATCATCAGTGACCAAATGTAATTATGTATCATTTAAAAATATAAAAAAAAATATTGAAATGGATCTGTGTTTTTTTTTTTTCTTGTTGTAAATGATTGCATGTAATATAAGTATACAAATGTGTAATATGTATAGTAGATATAGTGCAGCTTTTGGTCAAAGTCAATGATCTTTTTAGTTATGATGACAATAAAATTTTTTATTGAATAAATTTACATAAATAAAATCACAAACAATTACAATTTTTCAATGTAGATCACATAAATTTTTATTTAACTGGATATATGTATAATATGCATGTGCACTCATACAAAATGTTTAGTTATTACCGTATAGAATAGACTTTTAATCAGTGTTACCATATGAACTTATTTTTCGTAATAAATAAAATTTAGCAAAATATAGTGTAATGACAGTGAGTTCAATGATACCTAACTGTTAGTAGTAAAGTAAATAGTGGACAGCGTTACGTCTGAGTGCTCTGGTTTCATACCTCCCCCCTAACAAACAACAACAACAACAACAAAGTAAATAGTACTCATTCACTTCACACGCCTCTTACACTAGTATTTTTTTTTTGAGAGAACTACACTTTTTCTCTCAGTAAAATTGGTAAAATGAATGAAAAACACAAAAAATCTAGTTTCAATTTCAACATACTTACGATACTTATTCTACACTACACATGAGTGAGAGAGAGAGAGTTCCATATTAAGTAATGACTGATGTTCCCGTGGCTGTGATTCTGTGAAGTGTGATTCTGTATGTGGTAGTATGTAGTATCTCTAGTACTCCACACTAGCAGGATCTTACACACAATATATTTTTAGCTGTTACGCAAAAATTATTGTATAAAAATTTTACAAATTTTTGGGTAGAAAATTACCAAAACGGTAACGTTGTCCACAATAATATAAAGTGCAGTAATGGTTCAAAAAATAATAAAATTAAATAAGATAAAATAAAAATGTAATTGAAAAAGCAAAAAAAAAAGAAAGAATACATTACGAGTTACAAGTCAATTCACCTTTAAGTACGATTATGCATACGTAAAATATTATTGTTTTTTTGTTTTTCATATCATCCAAAAAATTACAGTGATTTTGTATTATGAACATGTATATGGCTGTAATGTTTATTTATGATTGGAGAAAGTCTAAAGAATTTAATGTATGCACATCCAAAAACAAAAGCATAAAAAATTTTCCGAAAATCTATATGCATATGTACGTCGTACATACTCACATTTATACATATTATGTACAAGTACAAGTGCATATAGATATAATTCGTAAATTTATCTGAATTTATATTCACAGTCAGAGTACTGCATTATAATTCTTGATGTCTTGATTCATTTTTATGACTGAAACAAAAGCATTTTTTTCTGTAAATGTTCGAAAGAAAAATGGTATTTTTTTGTTGTTGTTGTTGTTGTAAACATTCCAATCCCTACTGTATACACTGACCTGTTGAATAATGATATCAGTAACAGAACAAAATTCAATAAACGAATAAAAAATAAAAATACTTCAATGAAAAAAGCGCGGCAAATAAATACATAATTATACAAAAAAAAATTTATGTAGTATCATAAACAAAAAACATAAAACGTATGCATGTACACATTTAATATGTATGTATAAGTACTTTTTCATTTATATGCATAACAATATTAATCAATAAAAATTCGAAAAAAATCATTATTTTTTGTATCCATGAGAAAATATTGTAGTACATATATAGATACTTTCCACAATTTTGTTTATGAAATTTGTTAGCTATACTTAAGCATATAATACCATGTAAATGCACATCTAATTATGTTCTTTTTCACCAAATGATCACCCCACTTCAATTACAGAAACATAAATATGTATGTACATACAGAAAAATTTTTGCGATCACATATATTATCTTATCAATAATAATTGTAAGAAAGGAAAAGTTTATATTGTATGAAATTTACAATTTGCCTATACGCACACAATAAATATAATATAGAAGATACTTGTATAAAATGTGCACATATAGGAGTATAAATAAACCGCATCACCACCACTATATGTACTTATGTGCATACATGTATGTAACTATGGGCAAAATGTTTTTTTTTTTTTGATATCGTAAAAGAAAACTGCATTTATTGTGAAGCCCTCCAATAATATACGTGATTTTTTATCACAACCGTCACCATCAACATCATCATCATCATCATCATTTACGATGAAATTACTTATTTGCTTATTACTTTACTATCCATTCAACTGATGCGTTATAGATGGATTGAAATATAAGTTAAGTTTAGTTTTTTTCATATATTTTTTTTTGTTAATTTTTAAGTTTTTTTTTTTTTCTTAAATTTGCAATAATAAAATGGAAGGGAAAATAAAATCAAGACACCATAAGAGTATAGTGAAAGAAATAAAATAAAATGAAATTTCAGAAAAATTCAAAAGGAAAAAAAAATGATGTATAGAAACCTTTAGGCATAAATTGATTCTTTTTGAATAGCAATAATAATAATAATAATAATAATAATGATAATAATAATAACGATAATGATAAATATCAAACGATAAAAAAATATATACTCGTCTCGTATGTGCTTTGCAATCATTAACTCAATTGTACTTCATATACGTACGAACATAAACATTTGTATAATCGTAAGTATATAATGCATATGAATATCATAAATATTGACCATCTCTTTTTTTTTTTTAAAAAAAAAAGTTCATATCGCTATTATTATTACTCATACTTATGTGCTGTTCTTTTCGTAGATATACATATGTTTATATTATGTTTCATGAATAATTTAAGTTTGGAATTTTTGTGTATACAGAAAAAAAAATTTGTTTTCAAGCACAACAAAAATAAACAGGAATTTGTTTAATTCGTTTTTCTTTTTTTTTTCATAACACTTGATTACATTAATCAAAAGTATCTCTTATTCTGGTTATTTTTAGTTTTAAATAAAAACCACAAAAATGTCACATATTTTTGGAATCAAATTGCATCCACCTATACAAAGAAAAAAAAATATTTCAAGTTTTCAAGTTTTCAAGTTTTTTTTTTTCATAATACACTCAATACAAACATGCATATTATGTTGAAAATATTTTATTTCTTTTATATCAATTCTAATCTTAATTCATATTTCACAATTAAACTGCATTTCATTATGAAAAATCAAATAAAAAAAAATCTACATATATATAAATAATATAAAAGATATTCAAAAAAGAGTGAAAGAAAAACTTTATAAAATATGAGTTCAAGCTAATGCACATTATCATAAAAAGAACGGTTCTTTTACTTATCATTAAAATGAAATAAAATAATAAAATCAGAGAAATAAAAAAACTCCAAAAAATCTTTAAAAACTCACTCCAAAAAAAAAAAAAAATCGTTATCAATGAATCATTATATTTTTATTTAAATCATTCACTCTATTACAAGCCTGCATACCCGAATATTTAAATATATGAAAAATATACTGTAAATGTGAGTGTATATGTATGTTATATACTCGCGTATTTGATATATACATATATATACATTTATGTAAAGTGTTCATTTTTGTGTATTAAATTTCAAATTCAATAAATTTATCATCATCAGCGCCAGAATGTCAGAATTAAGCGTAAGAATTAAAAGGAATTATCACAGGGAATTTTGAAAAGATCAAATACATTCATGTAGTATGTGTGTATGTACATATACACAGTTAAATGTATAGATTGAGAAAAAAAAAGTCCATTTACTTGTATTGTGTACAAATTACAAATAAAATTATCAATGGATAAATACATTAAAGTAAACTAAAAGAAAGCATACTAAGAGATGCATTCAAATAAATGCAGATAGATGTATACAAATGAACGTATAAAAGGTAAAATACTTAGTAGGTACCTCTTCTTATACGTGAAACATGTGATTAGAAATGTAATTTCCATACGCTCTTGTATACACTAGTCTATGCACAATTTTATAAAAAGAAATATAAATTAAAAATACTCGGGGATTGTATCAAAAAAAAAAAAAAATAAATAAGAATTCATGAACGCATATAATAGATAAATAAGGCCCACACGTTTATTAACTTTTTGAGATTAAATTGTTTAAAATATCAAATTGAAAAGTTTGAATATCTATACACATCAGACATTTATATCCTCTCTATACAAGTATATAATGTAGATATGTGCATACATATGCACGAATTGTTATACAAAAAATGATGGCAGCCTACGTTCACCTATCATTCATTTCAAAGCCTGGTCTTAATTTATAACATAAATTCGGTGATTTTTCTTTATGTTCACCTGAAATTTATAAATAAACATACACATATGTACATTCATTTGTATGTATATTTGTATAATGTAAAAACGTTTTTTTTTTATCCAAAAATTTTACGCCCTTTTTTTTTTCTTTTATTCAATTTTTATTTTTTTATTTTTTTTTTTTTTAATTTTCTTTTAATTTTGATTGTCTCTTATAAACATACAGATATAAAAACAAATATTCAAATCATTCTATGACCGGTGTATAGTGTTTCACTATCGAATTTGTCGTAAAAATAAGCACACACAGAGTGCATATAAAATATTTTATGTACATAGCTACATCATATTACGATAAATACTTACTGTGCATGATTACATACATTTGATCATATATGAATGTTACATTTATAGCATATACTATATACACGTCATGTCAGATCAGATTAGATGCATAATGCATCCAAAAAATTCAATATACATACATTTTATTTATTTTTATTTTTTTTATTTGTTTTTTATTTGTTTTTTTTTTTAGTTCTTCTGTCGTATTATTTTTATTAGCTTTGATATTTTATTATTCAAATTTATTTATTATTTTAATTTTTATTTGTTTTTGTTTTCTTTTGATTGTATTATGTATGTATATTTTTTATATTATCATATTTCAATTAGACGTTATCTCATGCATGTGTACATTATACGAGTAAGTAGATATATATGAAATACATAAATACATATATAGGTATCTACGTATCTACATAGATAAATGTATGTAATGTGAGTTACGCTTAATTATAATTACATACATCTTTATCTTATTGATGAGAAAAAGTGATTTGATTTTAACTGAAAAAAAAAAACCTATTTTTTTTTCCTTTCTGAGATACACATATGCATGCACATGTATGTATCTACACAATACATAATATACAATATAAGACTCTACTACGAATTGATTAAATAATGAATACAAAAAATAAAAAAATAAAAAATTAAATAAATTTTTTATTTTTCCTTTTCTCTTTTTAAAGAACGGAAATGAGTTCATGTGTAGGCATTAATATAAAACGTGCGTATATATACATACATACATACATATTTATGTATGTTACTCGTATGTACGTATAATATGTAAAATTATATACAGTTGTATATATATATGTACGTGCGTATCATTTTGATTATGAACCTATTCAAATCATTAATACCAGTATTGTAATATAATAATTGTTTTGTTATGTAAGTATAATGATGGTTGTTGGTTGTACATATATAAGTACATATTTGTATATTTCTTATTAATTCATTAGATTTGTATTTGAGTATATAAATTACACGTTCTCAAACAAGCAACCAACAACTAAGTATATTAAAAAAAAAAATAGTGTTCTATTTACATCAAGAAATCAATTTAATTTTAAATTTGATTTATTTAATTCCGTAAATTACATTATTACATCAGAATTATCTAACATTTGAATTTACATACATAAATGTGTCCGAAATAATATTCAAAAAAAACACAAAAATTCTCGACTTCCTTGTGTTACGGAAATTTGAAAATGCATATAATTTATTTGACGAGAAAATTTACAATATTGATTTATGTACAGATCATACGTTAAATATGTGTATCACACTTGAATTATGTGTGTATCTTGAAACTTTCTATAGCTAGATGATTATTAAATGTTATGAAAATTCCGTTTTTAGAAAAATAAAATTTAAAATTAAAAAATAAAAACCAACATTTTTGTAAAATGCACAAGAAAATACAAAAAATATCATCATCTTTAGAATGTATGTGGTATTATCGTTGAAAATACAAGAGAAAAAAATGAAAATATTTGCACTGATTTGACCGATTTTTTTGTTGTGTACCGCTTCCTTAAGTAAAAGGGCTTACTATTTACCTCTATAATTTTCTTTGGATCTTTATCAATGATTTTTAAATATAAATTATTATTAAGTTATAGGTATATTTTATTTTTCATTTTATTTATTCATTCATAATATTATGTCCGATACAATTACATTTAATGACAATGAAAAATATAAAGAAAAAGCTTCAATAAAAAACGTCCAAAAAATGAAAAAAAAAAAAATAAATAAATAAATCTGAAGAGGATAAAATCATTATCAATTATTATTATATGTGCGTATTACATATACATTATATACTAGTATTTGTATATATGTAGCTACTCATTTCTTGTCATTTCAAATTTGGGTCAATACAATTATAAATTTCTGATATTCTCTCGAAATAAAATCAATTTCTCTATAAATTTTATATTTAATATCCATATACAAGTTCATTCATATGATGAACAACGAGTTAATATGTAGTACATAGTACCTAACCATATAATGTGTATAATTACAAATATTTTTTCACATATCCATATATGTACATGGTGTGTGTAGTAATAATTTTTTTTGTTCTGGCTGTTTTTGAGTACATCAATTCAAACTGACATATTATCATTATCAGGTGCATATTATTTTAATGTTATTAATTGAGATCTTTTGATATCAAGTGATTTTTTTTCTTCCTTTTTTTTTGTTATTATCATAATGCTTTTTCCTTTTTTTTTTTTTTGAAAATATTTTTTCTTTTCAGATTTTGATCAATTAATAAATCATAAATGATTTTCATGTATGCAAAAAAAATTGAAATAAAAAAAAAATAAAAATTACAAATATTACAGATTATTATTATACATATACAGTATATGTATACTCATCGTATATAAAAAAAAACAAAATTTTTTTTTTTTTCATATTTGTCCGCAAGCATAAAGAATCGCACGTTCTCAAATTTTACAGTGTGCTGCACCCGATCGATTCACAGAAATAAATCTGAAATACCTGAAATGACTACGAATACGAATATGACCTAAATTATATATTTTTTTTACAAAAATTTCAATTCCATTACATGTACACATACATATGTGTACATAAATAAAAATATTAAAAAAATTTTAAAAGGAAAACTAACAAGATATGTAGTATTTACATATTTTATTCAATATGTATACATGGGCATAAAAATTCAAATAAAATATGAACACCTATTCATCAGTCAATAATAATTTAAAATAAATACGAAAAAAAAAAAAAACTATAGCACTTGTATTATGCATACGTACATACCAACATACATGTATGAGAGCTCAAAATCATTATTTACGTACACCTGTAGTATGCGTACTCGAATTTAACTGGAAATATAATTCGTACATACTACATACATATGTACTTATGTGAAATGACCACCCAAAATATGCAAAAAAAAAGATTCAAAAAATACGTCCAAAAATTGTATTAATAATCATTCACATGGTCATTTTCAAATTTGTATGTATATTCGTGTATATAAGTAGTACCTACTATTATTAAAGTAAAGATTTTTTTACATATTTATTTATTTTTTTGATGTAAGTAAACGTTTTGATCTTAACCGAAAAGAATTTACACTTATATTTCGGATATATACAAGGTATGTAATGCATGTTAATGCATATTCGTATATGTACGACATTCGATTACATTTGAACGATTAAATATAATTACCTCATGTCGTTATATGTTTTAATTTAAAATGTTTTTTTTTTATTTTTATTTTTAATTTTAATATTCGAAAAGTTAATATCGGTTCTGAAATGATTTTCATCATATTTTTAATTTTTTTTTTTTCGTTAATACTCACAAGAAATATCATTCATTCATTCATTCATTTATTTTGAATAATGTATCGGGTCACTTTCTTTTTTCTTTATTCATTTTTACAATATTACATTTTATAGCTAACGTATGGATACTACATATTAACATGTTCTTTTAAATGTAATGTACAACATTTATTATTTCATTTTATGTACTTATGAAAAAAAAAAATACATTTCATATAGTATGTGACAAATACTGTTTGAATTGCTGGAGGCTATCAAACTTAATTTAATTTAATTTCCCTTTTGTTTTTATTTTTTTTTTTTTTTCAATTTTTAAAATACCTTTAAACAGAGAAAAAGTGATAAGGATAGAAATATAAATTGAAATGAAATAAAATATAATTCAAATACATTTATTTTTTTTTTACATTTTTACCTTAGGCAAATTATTATAAATAAAAATTTTAAGATGAGATATATAATATACATATACCATACACCACTCTTAAAAGCCACACATTAAGTGTCTTTTAAGTTTATTTTTGTAGTACACAACATATACATATGAACATCATATGGCTTTTTACAAATACCCCATATAGTTAAAATGAAAAAAATAGAATAAAAACAAAAATAAAAAAATTAAAAACGTTTCACTTACACTCACTCTACAATAACTCAGCATGAGGAAATTTAATGCATGTAAAAAAAAAAAATTGCTTTTACAAGAATGCGTACTGTGCGAATTATTATCATGTTCATACAAATGTAAGTACACATTCGTATATTGTATATGCATATAAGTATCTTATATTCAATGTTAAATGCAAAAATGAATGAATTTTATGCGAGAAAGTTTATACGCATATGTACAATAATTCGTGTAATTTTTATAGATTGATTTTAATTTTAACTGTTTAACCTACACCCAATATTGACGATTTCCAATAAAAATCTAATTCACATTCACATAACACAAAACTAGTTTTCATTCATAATTTCAAACTTTACTCATTACATTATTTGGTCTAACGTCAAACCATATACATACATATAAAGTAGGCATTAAAAATTTGACATTTAAATTTCCAAAAAGACAAAAGAAAAATTACATAAAATGACATTCATGTTAAAAAAAAGAGTGTCTCATATAAAAGCATGTGTGAATTAAAAAAATTTTAAATTTTCCGTATAAAATAATCAAATAAGTGGAAAAAAAATTCAAATTAAAAAAAAAGAAAAAAAAATGTGTTGGGGACATACAATTTTATGTTGTACTGCTGGCTATTGCCTAAGAAACTGGATGAGCCCACATACAGTTCTTGAAAAATTTATATTTTTATCATTGTTTTCGCATGGTGTTGCCGGAATAAAAAGCTACCTAACGAATGACATTTGTGAACAAGAAAATGTTTATAAATGTTCTGGATATTTTCATTCATATCTACCATTATGCATTGCAAATTCGAATATCTATTATCACATGGGATATCAGAATGTATCAATGTTTTTTGGATTATCATCGTCTATACCAAGTTTATCATTTTTCTCGAATAAAATTATTAGATATAACGATATGGTAGCTGTGATTATTGTATTTAATGTTTGCGGAATGATGATAGCATCAATACGAAATTCTTGTACATCTGGTACATTAGCAGCTATTCTATCTGTTATCAATTTTTATGGTGTCAAAAATTATGAGAAAGGAAAAACATTTAATAATTATGAATTGAATGCAATTGGTTTGAGTGCATTCAGTATTTGTTTAAATGAATGTTTCAAACATTTACATTGTTTTTGCATTAAACATTAAAAGAATAAAATTCGAAACTACTCGTATATCTCATCTAAAATTTATGTTTATTTTACTTAATTAATTTTTTGTTAATTTATATTTATTTTTTTTTAATAATCATCAATTGTATGGTACGTATAATTTAATTTGAAAATAAATTTTTTTAAATATGCTCGTAATTCAGATTTTTTAATTTCATCATATAAACAATAATGAATCAATATATTTGATATACTTAATGTAATAGCGTATAAATCATTTCTTGATATTACTGATAATGTCTTCCGTAGAAATAAACGTTGATAATAACAATAAATATTGTTGCTACCGTCATTTTCATCTAATACTTCCAATACATAAAAACTTATGTAATTCATGATTGCTGAAATCGCTACAAATATTATCCATGTAGATTGACATTTAAGTGCAATCAATAATAATACAATTAATTCCAAATGAAATATTAAATTTATAATATCATGTCCATGATCAGATGTTAATTCGTTAAGTGGAAGTGATATGATCCAAATGAATGTTAGGATTAAACTGATGTATATTGGAAATTCTAATTCATGTAATAATTCACTTATAACACATTCTAATGGTATTATTAAATTTACTAATTGAAATGTTGTATAATTATTTTGTAAATCGACAGTTTCATAGATATTCAATAGAATATTTGCAGCACTCAATATGAACGTTGATAAATATGCTAATGATGCCCAATGATATTCTGTCATATATTCTAACATTCCAAAAATAGATGTTCCTCCAAGAAGAATGTGTGCCAAACTCATTGTTTGTTTGTTTTGTTTTTGTTTTTCGTTTTCCCTTTCTTTCTTCAACAATAAATTATGGTATGAATATATTTTCAATAAATTATTATAAATGTATGTACTTACATATTAAATTATATTGAAACAATTCCCAAAAAAAAAAAATGATAAAAATGATAAATCAAACATACTATTCAGTTCGAAAGTGTCAAGCATATACATAAATAAATTTTTTCTTTTGACTGTCAGTCAAAGTTTAATGCAATTTGGATTGATTTTTATTAAATTTAAATTAGATTTAACTAAAGCCGAAACCTAATAAACAATAAACTAAATAATCTTATGTGTTACTTTCGTGTTTGATTTCGTTGCATTTATAAAATTGAAAATTTTCAAATTTCATTTATATTAATTTGTGAATTCTACTTCAAAATCATTTGAAATCACCCACACAGAACACGAATAATAATCATTATTCATATTCGATCACAGCATAGCACAGCATTATATTATAAGTATCACTATCCATCTGGTCATAATTTCGATTTGAATCATTAGACATTTTGCCCTCATCTATTCAAAAAAAATCTTTAATCTAATTTTTTTTTCTTAAAGGAAAATGAACAAGTAGATACCCCAAGTACTTTAATACAATTTAAATGATTTTAAATTATTTTTAAATGATGACATTTTTAATTTTTGTTGTTTTATAATATTTTTTTTTCTTTCATTTTTCATTTTTATAAACATAAAATTATAAAAAAATCTATATAGATATGGTCCATCAAACATTTCATTAGATAATGACAAAAATTGAATATGTAGTTTTTTTTTGTTATTATATTCCACTAGATGCTTACAAATTTTTTTTTTTTTTTTTGTTTTGGTCAAGCAAATATTTATTCATCGTATATAATAAAAAGAAATATCCATGCAAGTTAATATATAGCAGAATAGAATTTATCAATTTTGAAATGCTGGTACTTATATGTATATGCGCACTACATACATATGTATATGCAACATAAAATAGATAAGTACACATATGTATCTAGTTTAAAAAAAAAGTATTATTTATTTATTGATGCATTAATCAAACGTTAAATTTATGTGTACCATATGTATCGGTCATATGAGAGCCATAGCATATAATAGTAAAGATAAAATTGAAGGTACTTAAAGTAATCTTGATCAATTTATACTCGAACAAACATAACAAAATATATGTAATGTTAACACCCACCCTTTTTAATAAGACATTGACATATGATGAATGGTAAGAAAGGGTCAATTAACTTCATGAAATGTCCATAAATACAAATATACAAATACGAAATATATCATGCACATGAGTGTACGTATGTAAATATTTTTATGGAATACATACTCATATGTATGTACATATATAAAATATTTTTACAATTCAATTTTATCTATTTTTTCATATATACATATTATGTGCATTTGTATATATATTTTTTTACTATTTATTTTTTCTATAAAATTTACAATTGTTATTTAATAATTGAATTTCGCATTTTATTGTTATCTATTCATGAAATTAAATAATTTCCTTAATGCAATATGGACAGATTATGAGTATAAACAGCAAATACATATGCATAATGTACATATGTTCATGTGAATATTAACAAAACTTTATATTTTTTAACGAACAAAAAATAAAAAAAAAATAAAATAAAATATGTTATAATAATCATATGAGCCCATTTATAGATAATGATGTTGTCATTATTTAGTCATTTTTGCTATTGGTTTTTTTTTATTTTACTGCTAAATTCTAAATGTTATTGTACATGTCATGCATGTGTATATATGTATACCTACATCATTAGGGAAATAACAGCTCTCTGATTCATCATCTTTCGACACACAAGAAAAAATTCATAATTAATTTTTGCATGCATTATTTTTCATTTTCTATTGTAAGATTTTTCTTCTCAAAAAAAAAAAAAAAAAAAATCTTCAAATCATAAAACAAAAATAATATTTAAAAACACTTTTCTTATAGTAAGGTAATATCAATCTTTACAACTTATAACACCTTGAAAAAGCAAAAACATCATATTCACATCCACTTAAGGTTCACTTCTTAAACGTTCAATTATTGAAACTTTATTCACTTTTGTTTTTCTTATACAATTTGATTTCAATGGTTTTCTAAATATTTAAAATGTCATATAACGATGATGACCTTATAAGAATAGAAAAATTGTACATGTTAAAAACTGATGTTATACCACTACAAAAATAATAATAATAATAATGACATGTTTAATGCAGAGATGAAATGCTTTTTTTAAGTATGCATTATATAATTTGAATGTGTGAAGAACATTAGGATTATGACGATTTACACTAAATGTGGAATTTAAATAAAAATGACAATAACCACCATATAATAATGACAATATTATATAATATAGACAAAAAAAAAAAAATATTTTGATGACTCATATTACCTCATATGTGTGTAGATATATAAAGAATTGCATAATCGGCTAAACGCGCAGATCAGGTACAAAATTTCAAATTGATTATTGAACAAAAAAAAAATATATACATATATATAGATTCAATCAATTATCAATTTATAATTTGATGTCATTGTAAGTAAAGAAATATTGTTTTTTTTCTTTTTTTTGCCTATTGTATGCTTATTTGACATTACGTTACGATTGTCATTAATTACCCATATTAAAGATACATATACGCATGCGTACTTAACTCACGTACAGAATATAATGTAATGTAAGTACCTATCTATAGTTGCATTACAATCTTCGCAATCCATTTTTGCAGTAAAATTAGTACATATACTCGCTGTATATATGAAAATGTGTGTATGTAGTAGCATGTATTTTATTTTGTTTTCAATTAAAGTCAACCGCGCATTGTCTATCTTACATGTATGCGTCTTATAAATATATTATGTGTATAACAGATTTTTTTTTCCATTTTGTTATTTTATTTCAGTAATTTTGATTTAAGTGAAACATTTGATTTCGCTTATTAAAACCAATTTGGTAAATTTTTGTTCAAATTCAATTCAATTTAATTTTCAATAAAATATAGAAATAATAATGATGACCGATCGAAAATAACAATATTAATATTTTGTATTTGTAAACTTATTTTTTGACCTACTTATTAAAATATATACACATACATATACATATGTATATACATGAGTACATGAGTATGCTTGTATGTTTTAAATTATTAGATATTATTATATGTACATTTATTAAATCAATAAAATTCCTGATTTGGATATCAAATTACCATTTTTAATGAGAACAAAAATATATAAAATGATCAATATAAAAATATGAAAATACTGTAAAAGTAAAAAAGAAAAAAAATTCTTTTAATCAAATTTTAATTGAACAAAAAAATAAAATAAAATCTAATTTTTCTATTGCGAATGCCATTGTATTAAAATTATTTTATTGCACTCAAATTAAGTATGTACATATATATTTTAATGTATATAATGTATACCCACTCACGCACAGGCACATACACAAATAATACATCGTTCATTTTGCATTGATTACGATTACAACTGACATAATAAATTGTAATATGAAGTAACCGATTGATTGGTTGGTGTAATAAAAAAATAATGATGACTGCAATGCAATAGCAAAAACAAGCAATAAAAAGGTGTAAAATGATTACAAATGAAAAATGTTTTTTTTTTGTCTTACTTACATACACATACTACCCTACTTATTTACGTACATATGAACATTATTATTGTAGTAGTACAATATTATACGATTTTATAAAGTTCCAAATTAACATTTTCATTATTTAAAGTTAATTCAACAACAGCAGTAAAAAGTGCGAGTAAAAAAAAAAATGAACTAAAGTCTGTGTAGATAATTAGGTTGAAAACATTTAAAATATAAAGAAAAATTTGATACGTATGTATAGATAAATCTCTATACAGTAGAAATTATTAGTGGATGTCAATCACCTGATACTTACACTTACCTATATACTCATACAATAAGACCGACAACAAAAAATATACATACTGTGATATATTTTGACTGATTTAATGGTTATTGTGTTGAATCGAAATACCATATTTGCAAACTAAAAGCTAAAAGTAGAAAAAAAAGTTGTTAAAAAAAAACTGAAATACAAAAAAAAAATTGCTATATACATACACGACGTGTATAGCGGCGGCCATCATCACTCATCAAATTCACTTTTTTCACATATGGTCAGAAAACTAATTCCAGTCGAGTCGATCTACAAAATGAAACCAAAATATCAAAAATAAAAAAAAAAAAATGAAACAAAAACGAAAAAAATTTCATACCGTACAGTAATCGATAAAACTAAAAAAAAAAAAAAAAAAAAAAAAAAGATTCAACGACATAATGATTCATTTAAGATGAATGTGTTTTGAATAACGATTACTCAATAATGAAAAAATTTTTATACAATTTTTAATGCCAAATGAAATATTTTACAGGTATAAGTACTTTATGTACATATACATATGTATGTATGTTGTATCGTTGTATGTATACATGCAAGTACTACGAGTACTTTTTCATTATTAATTTTTTTTTTTTTTGTTTTACATTCATCCGTAAACCGCCGCCTCCTATTTTGGTTTAGAGAAATTCATCATTTTCGATATTATTTTATTTTATCGCGTATCAGTAATAATTTTTTATAAATGTTTAAAAGAAAAAATAATTATACATACACATATAGAAAGTGCAAAAATTAATACCTACACACATACTACTAACAAATAAAATGTTTTATTATAACTATACGAGTATAATATGTACTTACTTACCAAATGTACAATGTAATATAAACCATACATTATTCAATCTAATATTATTTTATCGGTCTATAGCTGTCTGTCTGTATGTACATTTAAAAATATCACAGAGAATATTCATCAGAATACAAGTAGAAATCTCTGCTTGAGAGAGATATTTATATTTATTTATTTTTCAAAATTTTATTTTCAACAGAAAAATGTAAAACGATTTTGGAATTAAAAATTAACCTAAACAGGTGTATATTAACATCAAACAGAGAATTGCAAGTTTATTATATCTACACAATATTTTTTTTTGCAAATACACAAAATTAAAACTTGTTAAAATCATATACATATTTACATTTTTAGAAAAAAAAAACAGTAAAAAACTAAAAAGTAAAATAAAATAAAAAGTATTAAAATAAATAAATTAAATACTTTTCAGGTGAGGAATAACAACAAAAATAAAATTGAATTTTGTGTAACTAGTGGGAGGTAAAAATGTTGTACGTACATGATTTGAAGATGCAAGATACATTGATTTTTGCAATTTTTTTTTGTTTGTTTGTTATTGATAAAAATCAACAATTTTTTGATGTTTTGTAAACATGTGCATATACATACATACATACATTGTATAAACAGCATTCGTACAAAGTAATGTTTACGTACATATGTATATTAAGGTACCCGTCCACGATGCAATTTTTCTTGCGTGCAAGACGATTTTGACAGATAAAATTGCACGAAATATTTATTTCGAAGTGTACGCTGCCTAGAAAGATGAAATATTGCACAGAAATACGTATTTCATGCAATATTTCTTATTGCAAGCAATTTTTTTTATTGCATAGTGTACACAGAAAGATATGCAATATTTCGCGCAAGAAAAATTTATTCAACTCATTCAATAAATATTTTTCTTGCATATGCAATAAATTCAGCTGACTAAAATGTAATGTGTTGCTGTGTTATCTATCATTCGTTGGTTGATGTTGTGTTGTGCTGTGACTTCTTGTGAATTTGGTATGTATTTTCTATTATTATTATTATTATTATTAGCAAGGTAGGCCTTTCAACTCTTAAAATATTGAAAAAAAAAAGTATGAAATACATATTTGAAATGTAATGTATATGCAAGAAAATAAGAATTTCGTGTAAGTGCTCGTGCAATAAAAATTTCTTGCAAATATATTTTTTTCTTGCATGATGGAAATATTGCATATTTTTCATGAAATATTGTCTCGTGTGTACGAAGTACTGCAAGTTTTCTTGCACGCAAGACAAATTTCGCGCAAGAAAACTTGCATCGTGGACGAGTACCTTTACGATGGTTACGAGTACATAATTTCAATTTAGCAATACAAGCAAAAAAAAAAAATTTTTTTTTATTTTTTTCGCTATGGAAATATTTAAACAAAATTTGTGCACATGATTATTATTATCATTATTATTATTACATATTTGTATATGTATGTATGTTTGTTTAAAAAATATGTTTAACAACGATAATAAATTTCTTTTTCGTTATTCATTTGCATTTCCTTTTATTTTTGGATAAATTTTTTCTTGATGTTTTTCAGTTGATGATGATGATTTTATTTTAAATATTTTATTTTTTTTTTTTACTTTTTCTACATATACTCGTACATTTTATGAGTCTGTTTAAAATTAGATTTCAAATAAATATGTAAAATATCTAACTACTGATATATTACCGGGAGAAAGGTAGGTAGTGGTACCTGATGTTATTTATTTGGAAGCATATTAAATGTAAATTGAAATGTTTAACTATTAAAAAAAAAAACAAAAAAAAATTTAAAATCCTATCAGCACTTTCACACAGAATGAATTTGCAAATAATATTTCTATACAAAATTTATGAACAAGTATACCAGGTCATAAAATATACATACGTATTACGATTATGTATAGTAAAGAAAATTTCATTACCATATGCAAAATTTTTGAACAAATAATAAAACAATAATAAATTAATAATATGTTAAGTACATGTATTATGTACGAGTACATTATATATTATAAGTATGTAGAAATCAATTAAATCATATGCGTGAATACGTAGGTTAATTTCACTTGTTTAATGTTGTATATAGTTTTTAAATAATATCTTCTTGTCATCAAAATGTTAAGTTTCAAGTTTGTATAATATGCATGTTTGTAAATAGATATGTAGGTATTTGATAATTCAATTATGTACTTGTTTTTGTATAAATATAAATATGAGATATACATTTATGATGATTACAGTACAGCTACAGGCAACAGGCAAATATGATGTATGTACAACTACACAACATATATGGTCTCATATCTTGTATTTAGATTTTGCAAACATAAATGATGAAAGTAAAATTTTGATTTATGTATACGAACATTATAATTTTCAAGGAATTGTAAAAGTTATACAAGTACGATGATATGATGATTATAGTACAATCTTATACTACAATGTTAGGATAAATTAGTATTACGAAATGTAAATATAATAGATTAGGTGAAGATGATAAATTAAACACACTCTTCACGAAAAGGTTAAAAAAATAAATAAATCCGATATTTTAGACTACATAATGTACGAGTTTATTTATTTGCAGAAAGACGAATGATACCAATTTTTTCATGTTTTTTTTTTTTTTTTCTTTTTAAAAAAAAAATATTTTGCCTACACAATTGACAATAATAGCAAAATTATTATAAATGAAGGTAATTCCTAAAACAAATCGAAAAGAAAATCCATTTCTGGTCGTGTGAAATAGCTTTTTACTTTCACAGAACTATTCTGACATTTTTCAAGGGTAAAATGTTTGTGTCAAAAAAAAAAAAAAAATGTCAACAGCTTTATGTCAAAATCAATTTAAATTGTCACGAAAAAAATAATAATTATGCGCCTATCTGTCAAAGATAATTAATTTAAAATTATTAATCGATTGTTAATACCTAAATACATACATAACGTATACTTCCTATTTTTTTTTATATAAATATTCAGTTTGAAAATTTTTAGTCCAAAAATTTTAATTATATAAATGTTTTAATTTTTAACAATCAAAATTATCCTTGATGAAAAATGTGTTTGGGACATTTATTTTTATTATGCTCATCTAGTTATTGTATAACAACTTACGCCATTAGCAAATCACCAATTCTTTGTGTCGCTTATGGAATCGGAATCGTTCATGGATTAAGTGGAATTATTGAATATTTTTTTCAAAATTTTCATCAAAATAAAATTGCACATAATATTTTAAATGATATACAAAATTCTACAACATTATCATTGATATCGCTATACGTTTATTATAATATGGGATTACCAGCAATTATCAGTTACCTTCTATGTATACCTGGACTGATATCATATTATGAAAAATATTATCAAAAAAGAACTATAAAAAGTGAAAAATATATGAAAATTGCAAAAATAAATTTTGTAATATCATTTCTTGGATCTGTAACTCATTTATGTGTATTTGGTGCTTGTGGAGGTACACTGTATTATTTGGGAAATGTTTTACGTTATAAATTAGATGACGATTCAGAATTTTTAATTGACGAAATATCAGCAACATTCTATTCTTTTGGACTGTTATGTCTAATGGTATAAATTTTAAATTTTTGACATTTTTTTTAAATTAATTTCCTTTTTTCTGTTTTAAATTAATTTTGTTTTCTAACATTTTTTTAGGTTTGTGTAAACATTGGAACATGTATCAATGTTTAAATCCGTTTATTCTTTAACGTAAATTTGAATACTTGCTAAATAGATCTACACAAAATGTAATTGAAATTCAATAAAAATTTTCATTTTTTTTTTAATTCACAATAAATTAACCTTTTAAATCCAATATTCATATACTTTACTTTGTATTTTGTATAAATGCGACCCTGACATTGAAAATTGTCACTAAATAAATTTTACAATGTAAAAAAATTAACATGAAAAATTTCGATTTTAGTTCATTTTTATTTTCATTATTTATTTTGTTCCATTATCATTAAATAAAAAATGCACATGTATATACACACTCATATATGCATGTCCAGTTAGCCATAATATAAGCTAAGACCGATTATTTAGTTACTTTTGAAAATGAAACTGAGTTTATTTTAATGATTATTTATTTATTTCATTTTTTTTTTGTCATGGGTATGCGTCAGTCAACAGAACCATCATTAGAATTTTGTTTTCAAATGTTGTACATTATAATCGTCTGAGGTCTGAGCTTACACACACATTATATACTTACATATGTTTTTACTATATGTACTGCTGTTATACTCACAAATACATAACCATATACAAATGCTCGTAAAAACCACATACGGGTTCATATATTTTTGTAATGTTTTTATTTTAAATTGATTTTAATTAACGATGTGGAATGATCACAATAACATGGACTCGTATGTACACTGTATATGAAAATGAACGAAAAAAAAAATAGAGTAATTCTGAAATTATTGATATTTCCTGTTTTAGTTTTTTTTTTTTCAACCAAGAGTCAAAAACAAAAAAAAATTTTTTTTTTTTTTGAAGAAAATGGTTTTCATTTAAAATGATAAAGCAGAAGTAAAACAATAACAACAACATGATAAATACGAGGACATATATGAATGAATTGTAAAACATTAAAAGCAAGGCTTAAAAGAATTTGACGTCATACACATTATTATATACGAGCACTATACAAAAAAATGACTAATAAGTTTATTCGATATTTTTTTTTCATTTGAACAATATCATTAAATACAGGAAAAATAAATTCACTTCTCAATTTTTCATAGTAACCGCATTCAAAAAAAAAAGAAATGTACAATTAAGAATAATATCTTACAATATTTATTTTATTATCGAACAAAAAATAAAAATGCTGAATTGAATTTTCTAGATAAATGTTTTAATAAAATTTTGTCTCTTAATATTTTTTTTATAAAAATTATCTGTATATGTAATAAGCTTACATAAGTATAAAACTCATTCTAAAACATGAAGAATGATTACCAAAAAAACAAATTACGGTTATAATTATGAACATTTTTAAATTTCATTTTCGAATTATTGAATTTGTTTTTTATTTTGTTTTACTTTCAGTCTTGTGTCTATATGCTTGATTGTTTTCTGTATTTATATTTTATTTAATTATTAAGAGTATAGTTGTTTTTTATATTTTGTATGTAGGATATGAGTATTTAAATTCTCATTTGACAATCATTCAATCGTGAAATGACATTTTAGAATTTTTATTCTTAGAAAAATGAAAATATATACAAAAAATACTTTTAAGAAAATGCAAATGTAATGTAATATGTACAATACAATATATGTAATTGTATTGTAGATACAATATGTACACATAAATACATGCAAAGTATTTAGTGTAGGGTTCATTAATTTTTTGGAATTTTTGGAAAATTGCCAACATTCGTGTTTATTTATTTTATTTGTTATTTTATCTAAAATATATACACCACTGTCATATTACCTAAATAATATTTATGTACACAAATACACGTAATGTACGTTAAAAAATGAAAACAATTTTTAGTTCAATGACTCATCATCATTATATATATGTTATGAACAAAACAAAACAAAGAAAATTCAGTAAATGTATACTGTACATGGATATGGATATAGAGTTTAGCACACGCATAATTTTCCAAAATAACAGAAATTAGAACGAAATAATCATCGATGTGAAAAAATCATGTATAATTATAAACAAAAATACATATATGTATACATATGCATACACAATGAAAAATTTTATTTTAATATAAATGTACATGTGTGTAAAAATCTAACACAAAATGCATACAATATTTCTCAAAATATATGAAAAACTAAATTTACACCACATACAATTTAGGATTTTACCAGATTGTTCCAGTGTGTACAATAATAATTAATCTTTGAAATTATATATTAAGATTAAAGTTCATTTTCAAAGGAAAAAAAGATAAAATATTATTTTTTTTTTTTTTCTAATTTTTTGTTACATAAAAATCTCCTCCAATACTCCAATCACATAGAAATCCAATAATTATAGAATAAACTTGATCTAGTGTTTCTTTGAACCTTTTAAGTGTATAATTACTGGATATAATTTACGTACATATGTGTGCATCGATATGTTTTTTTTTTTCCACATGAAAACAAAAATTTATACGTTTTTTTTTTTACTTTTCTTTGAGAGATCTAATTTAAAAATTATGTAATTAATAATAATCAAACTAAGTATCTAGTGTGTGCTGTGCAATCAAAACTAATATGCATAGTAAATCAATATAAATATAGGGAACATTATAATGAAATGGCGGAAAAACAAAAAACAAAGAACTGTAAAATATGAAATATACAATAAAATACGACCAGTAAGCAATACCTAATTATTTAGATTTTCTCTAAAATATAAAATATGTGTTGCATCTTTATTACAGTATGTACACAAAAACTTCGTTTATATTTATACAAACACACATATACATATGTTCATATGTACATATTATGTATACGTATATAGTACGATGTTTTACAAGTGAACATCATCATATTTATTAAATAAAAAAAATAAAATAAAAATGACTTTGATCATGACATTATGTTAAATTGTATATAACGTAACACACGCATTACATATGTTTTGTATACATTTTACAAATATTACAATAAAAAATAAATAAATTTTATTACAATCATATATTAGTATAGTGTGTATAATTAATAATTTATTTTTCTTATTTTCTTATTTATTTTTTTTCCTTTTTTTATTTGTATAATTAAAAAAGCGTGAAAAATTGTTACATTACATATGTATACTGTATTTGTACAAATTTACTAGTATGTATATGTACATATGTGAACATGTGAGTTGTGTATACATTACATATGTATATATAAGTATGAGGGATATTACATAAAATTTTACAATAATAAATGATATACAATTAAAATTTTAATGATATGTGTATATAACTAATGAAGATATAATATTTTGTGTACTTACATACACATAATGTACATATATGCTTGCATGATGATGATGATACGATCGTCAATCGTCATTATAATTATCATTTTTTTAGTAGTAGTATGTAGGATAGTATTGTATCAATGTGCATCAAGCAGAGATATATACAAATGGACAGCTGATCTCCATATAGTAAAATGGTATAAAATAAGTATAATACACATAAGATCTGCGATAATATATAATATAACAACAAAAATATTTAAAAACAAAAAAAAAAAAATAACAAACTACCATGAAAAATTTAGAGGAAAGCAATATAATAACTAGAAATTATATTCATTCGTTTGTATTTACACAACACTTGTACATATGTATGTAATATGTATGAATATAAAAATAATGAACGGTTTTTATTAATATGACATTAAATATGAGAAAAACGTTTCATATTTTGTTTTTTATCTAAAATTTTTTTATAATTTTCTTTTTTAATCTTTTTGTTTTTTTTTGTTTAATTCATTCGGTTTCTTTAATTAATCACAATTTGTACTCAATACAAAAATGAATATTACTATGTATAAATTACTTTATTATTTTACTAAGAAAACTAATGATTACCATTATAATACTTTTACAATACGAACTAGATTGTTTTCTTTTTATTTATTTTTTTTTTTTTACTATTATTACTATTTTGTTTTGTTTTACTTTACAATTTATATGTATACCGGTAATACATGTATAGTAATAGTATGAAAAAAAAACAACATAAAACATACGTATAAAACTCATATATGAGCATGTACTATTTTTTTTTATTATTA
This sequence comes from Villa cingulata, assembly GCA_951394055.1. Lineage (NCBI taxonomy): Eukaryota > Metazoa > Arthropoda > Insecta > Diptera > Bombyliidae > Villa > Villa cingulata. The sequence continues at coordinate 7,566,752 of OX596018.1, forward strand.
TTATTAAAAAAAATATCTGTTTTTATATAAATAATAATGATTGTTAGGCCAGAATAATGATGATGATAATTTTTAATGAAGATCTAAAATTAAATGTTCCACTTAGTTATTTATCATGTTTTCGCTGATTTTTTTTTGTATTATATTTTTTTTATTTGCATTTTTTGTTTTTTTTTTTTTTTTGCTGTTTTTGTTGTATGTTGTATATATTTTTTACAATAAAAACAGACCGTAAATTGTGTGCATGTTTTTCTATTTTTTATAATTTTCTTAACGCCCCTTTCATTTTTATATTGTACATTGTATCTATAATTTTTTAAAAAAATTTTTTGCAAGATTTTAGATATTAATTTTTGCAAATACTTATATGATATATAAATGCAAATTATTTCATATCATATTTTATGTACGTGCATATTATTTTATATTAAATTACAAACTACTTTTATACCATCTTACACTTTAAAAATGGATTACCAATAAAATTAAAAATTAAAAATTGAAAAAAATGAGCTAAAATATACTTATAGTTACATGAATTTAATTTTGAAACAAATAAGTTAAAACATAAAAATTTTACAAAAAAAAAAAAGCTGGAATGTATACGAGTACAAGTGATTTGCTTCTATAAGTTTACTCTTATTAGTTCGACTTTATCTAAAATGATATCATCATATAAACATAACGCCATAACATAAATATTTTCATTATTATAAATAAGGTGTATGAAAAAAATTTTTTTTTTAAATTAAAATTAAAAATTAAAAAAAAACAAAAATATTTAATCGAATAAAAATTGATTTAGTTTTATATATGTATAATTTTTCTGTTCATGTGCGGCTTATTTAAAAATTTGTTTTTTCATATTCATATATGTATGTAGACTTGAAAGCAAAAGATGTGAAAAAAAAAATAAATGGGTGAACTTAATTAAAAAATGTATTCTTACAAAATATACTCGTAGTACCTATACGAGTATGTATATACGCATAAGATGTACTGGACACATTACATGCTGTTTGTTTGTGTGTATTTGTGTAATAAAAGTGGCAAAAATGTTTTTTTATCTGTTGAATTTTACTTGTTTTTAACAGGATCTGAGATATGTTCTACCTATCTGCCTAGGATAGTTATAAGAAGTTTATCTTTATGTACGAGTATAATAATTTTGCTGATATGTTTTTTTGCCTTTTTTGAATTTTTAATAAATACAAAATGTCTATAGATATAGATATGTAACTAAACTAAGATGTTGTAATTGTAGTCTATGCTATATTACATTACCATTTACCATATTATATCTTATGAAAATTCATGTAATCTTCATATATGAGTACATATCATGTTTGGATATATGTATGTGTATACATATCAAGTACATGATGCCCATACTCATATACAAGTAGATATATGTAATAAGATTTTATAGGTGCTGTAATAACGATCATCATCAATGCCATATACACATATTAAAATAAATATTAATTATCCGTGTAATAAGAGTGAATCCGAACATCAACTCTTTGTTGTTATTGTTGCTGACTTGCTGTTTTATTTTCTTTTTCGGTTTTTGTAATGAGTTTTCATTCTAAATACAATATGTTTTTTTTTTCTTATATTACACCATATTTTAGGAGCGCGATCTAAATAGTAGTACCACGTAACTACTTTACTATGGATAGTATGATACAGTATGAAAAATTTATGCGTAACGTACTTACATTTTTATATGCATCCATACTACACTCGTATTATAATGTGTGCGCATTTAAAGTGGTGATTATCATGTATATCTAAATATTAATGTAACTCGATTATAAATAGCGATTGACTGTATACCGACAGAAGAAAATTTATATACAAAAAAAAAATAAAAATATAAATATAATGAAAAATTGGAAAACAAAAAAAAAAAACCAACTAGACATATTTTAAAAGTGCAACTTTATAACTTGACAAGAGTAATTTTTCACAGCATGAATGACCTTTAATAGATAACCGTCAAGTTGCCGCCATCTCATAAACATAATCATCATCATCATCATCATCATCAGCATCAGCATCAACATCAAGCAGCATCGCATATACTTAAATACTTGACAAGTAATATACTGCATTAATTTTATAAAATTAACTTTTTAAGATAAACGACAGAACGAAATAAATAAAAAAAAAATAAAAACGATAAAAATATAAAATGTTAAAACGCTAAAAAGGTTTAAAATAATCAAAATCATATGTATGTATGAATGTGTACTTACATATGTATTTATAATGTGTGTGAAAAAAAAAATATTGATACTTAATCTATGCATAATAATTATAAAAGTGTAATAAGTATAAAATATATACCGCAGTATGTAAGTATATAAGTACATATACGCTTAAATGCTAAATGAATGTTGTTCATAATGTATATGCAACTTGTTGCTATAGGCGAGCACACTTAATAAAGTATTCAATAAATATGAAAAGTTGATGACAGCTTCAAATAAATTGTACGAGCATATATGTATCTACCTATATACGACAACGAGTATAATGATCGCAGTGTATATATTTATACTAATATGCACACACGTTTTTGAATAGATTTACATAAAAATATTGCATAACGTGGCTTCATTTTTTAATTTTTGTTTGACCCAATTTAAACGCGTGTAAAGTGTCAATTTTTGAATATTTTATGTATACAGTAGTGTAGTAGTAAATAATTTGCACTTAATATATTTTATTTACACGCTTGTATAATGTAAATTATATATTTGTACGAGATATACATACGAGTACATATATGTACTTCAATTTTAAAAAAGCTTTTAAATAAAAATTCTAAAATCTCGATTTTTATGTGAATTTCTTTTAAAAAATATTTACGATTGAATATTAATGTTCAACTGCATTGTACTTATGTAGACCTTGAATTGAAAATTCATCAATAATACGAGTTGTTATCTAATACACTCGTATATTGTATTTTTTATAAAAACAAAAAAAAAAAAAAAAAATTGAAATTCATTATCATACCCTAAAGCCTAATTACAATGCATATTTTTCATTAAAATCCACAGGTTCCCATATATTTTATTGAGGTAAATCAACAGACAGATACGAAAATTTATGAACAAATTTTATAATTCAAAAAAAAAAAAATAAAATAAAATAAAAATTAGAAAAAAATAACCACCATTGTATTATATAAATTTTTAATCTTAAATTATGTATTTAAATCAGTAGAAAATTTAATTTTATAAACATCACACTGAATGCAAAGTATGGAAAGTTATTTTTCAAGATATTTTTATGTACATTCATTACCTATTAAAAATGTTATGACTGCAGGAAACTAATTTTTTCTTCTTCTTGAGAAAACTTTAAAATATATAAAAGATTTTAGAAAAAAAAATATTTAAAAATAAAAATCATACCTCTAATAAATTACAAATACAGTAAAAAAAAATAATGATAATTTGAAGAAATGAGTATTTAAAATATTTGATTAAAAACATAAACCACATAAATCGTTTAAAACTGAGGAAATTTAGATAAACTCTATGTCAAAATATTGCAAAAAAATAAAAAAAATAATGGCATTTTGATTAGAGAAGAAACACTTTTGTATACGCGAATTTTATTATAAATTTCAAAAAAAATGATGTGTGCAATAAATCAGTAAAGAAAGGAATAATAAAGAGAAAAAAATAAATAAAAATGAAAAGTTACGAAAATATTATTTAATGTCAATTATATAAGAGCACTTTTGCAAAATACACGAGTATACACTCATATGTGTATATTACATGGTACAATCTCTATAATAAAATTGACATTTCATTTGAATTTAAATTGCTATTAAAGTCAAATCTAATCCTTCATTTTGATATAAAATCATAAATAATTTTTTTTAATGAGTATTTACTGGTTTTTCTTCAAATATTTATGTACTCTACATCTCATTTTTATGTATGACTTTTAAATATTTTATTTACTGTGTGTTCAAATCGATTGTAATTTCTGTCAATAGAAAGGATTAAAATTGAAACTTAAGAAAGAAATCAACTAGAAAACCCTTTGCCAATTTGACTATATGTATAGTACGAGGTATACGAAATATTACCCTTGTTATGTTTATTTTATTTATTTATTTTTTTCTTTCGAAATTCATAAAAAAAAAAAAAATACTTACAAAAATAGAAAACGAATATTAACCGCACGCGTTCGACTGAAACCACACTGCAAATAATAAACACTAAAAATCTACCTAGGATAAAATTTTAGATGACTAAAAAAAAATCAAAATTATTTGTAGTAGTAATGGAGAAATAATCATTTTAACTGAATTGTAGTTTAACTGAAGAGTTGTTGTTATATTTTTAATTCTCTAACATTTAATTTTCATCCCTTAAAAATTTATGTGTGCATTAGTAAAAATACTGGTAGCAGTGATTTTAAATTGAATTATATTATATACAGTCGTCTTGTAATTATTAGGGTTTTCAAATTTTCACTTCAACAGCTTGATCAACTATCAGTAAGTAAAATAAACATCATTTGTTACCCATATATACATTATAATAAATGTTATTCGTGGTATAAATGTTTAACTACTGGTATATTATATCATCCTTGTAAATGTTTTGAAATTAAAACAGGGAGAGAAAAGTCAAAAATAAAAATGAAAAATACTCGTAAAAATAAAATGTGTATATATTTACACGCAGAGGAAGGAAAATTATTGAAAACTAAATAAAGGGAAGAACATTATCGAGAAGGATGAAAATTTTTTGGTATTTTTAAACAAAAAATACACACATTCATATGAACGCATATATGATTATTTATTATTATTATTAAACTAAACTGAATCACGCGTTACCAGAAATCGAAAAACAGCATCAGTATTAACACAAAAGAAAGTAAACAACATTTAACAAAACAAACCAAAAACTGAATCAACCAATTACTTTTAATCATAAAATTAAATGCAAAATCACATATGGTAGGGAATATTATATATGGCATGACCGCGTATGCATATAGTCGTACTCGTAAATGTATGCGTTAATACCAAATCATCTAAACGAACATATTTTTTAAATATTTCATTTCCTGTCGCATCAGAAAAAAACATCTGCATTCAATTGAATTTTCTGGGCTACTATACACACAGATCATATAATATATGGATGGCATTTCGCATGGTGAATGTACGCACTTTCAAATACACAGGCACATATTTGGATTTTTATTGATGTACAGCAGGGTCATGCTGAATATCCAAAAAAAAATAAAAATTTTAAATGTATGCTCTTTCTAAATAATAATACCACCTGCTTGTATATCTTATTACAGAAAATAAAAATGCACTCTGTAAATTTGTGCAGCCGATTCACTGTAATTTGCTGCAATTCTACGAGTATTCTTATACCTAAAAAAAATCTAAATCGACCGATCGAAGATAATCCAGTGACACATTCTAAAGTAGTAAAATAAACAATTCATAGATTTTATGAAGTTTTCATTTATTATTTACGTTTACAATATATAATGTATTAATAAATATATTTTTTTAATTTGTGTTCTTTACACTTTAAATACTTTCCATTTCTTATTGAACATGCACGTAACTTACGATTATTTTGAAGAAGTTAGGCTCCGATAAATTTTTGAAGGACTCGTTACTCCAAATCCAGCCTTTAAACATTCATGAAAGCATACACAAAATAATGCCAAAGCAGCTGAAAATAATTCCCGATCATTCAATCGTTCAGCATTAACATGAATTTCATAGCGTGAATAATTGGCTATCGCTATTGCTGCTGTACCAATTCCCCATAAACAGAAATGTAATACACTTCCCATTATATGTGCGATTGTATTAAATATAACAATAGTATCCATTACATCGGAATTATAATTTTGTGTATAATATTCATACATTAATAAGCCAATACCACATACAGCAAAACATAATCCAAGATCACTGCAGCATGTCCGTGAAAAAACTTCAGCATTTACCAATGTCAACGGTAATATATTATTTATCCATTCGAATATTGAATGCAATAAATTAATATTCTGTTTACTTTTTTCATCGAAAACAAAGTAATCCTGAATGAAAGGCTGACTGGAATTGATTAGACCAATCACCCCATGACATAGAAGATCCATAAACACAAGAAAACCCCAAATTTTATAATTTCGATCGTGCGTTATTGAAAACATTGCAACTAAAACTAATAATATTTGTCCCCACATTATTTTTGATTTTTTTCTTATATTTATTTTTGGATTTACGAGTATTTAAATTATTTTTTAATTTACATATAATTTAATTTTGAAAAATATTCAAGACCTTTTGTTGATTTTAATTTAATTAAAACAAATTTTGCATGTCAAAATTTTTAACCGAGTAGGTTTATACAAAAATATGGTAGTGAATACAAGGATGTATGTTGATGTGCATTTTCGCTACAGTAATTTCCATGAATAAGGATTGTATTTATTATCTGATTCCATACCTTATTTTAATATAATAAAAGATCTCTTTTAAGATAACAATAATTTTATTTTCCTTAAATTTTTGATGACTTCTAGAAAATTTTACAATTTAGAATTTAGTCTTAAAATTAAAAAAAAAATTTAAAAATTATAAAAATTGCTGACATTTAAAAATAATTTTCTCTGAATTTTGTTCTCCATGAAATGTGTAAATTTTAATAAAAATTTCTTCCGATTGGTATGTATTTAATAGGTTTGGTGAAACATAATGCAAACAAAAAATATGCTGCTGCATTTAATCCTAATCCAACTTCGACTGGATTCATAAAACGCATTTTACGCAAAAACCTACTTCCAAAAGTTGGTATCCCAAAGAGAAGTGTTCCAAAACCTGCATAATAGCATCTATGCGCAAATGAAGCATACCCTAACATGGTTAAATTGAATCCAGATACTATATCGGTAATAACAGGATGCAATTTGACATATTTATTGACTGCTGGTATTATGCCAAGTATTAAAAGTGCTAATCCAAAGAATTCACTGAATGAAAACTTCGTTACCATAATATGATAACTGATTAAATTGATCGATAAACTTTGATTGCATTCATTTATAAAATTTTGTATTGTTATAAATGTTTCTTCATTCGAAATACGAACTTTTAAATCCTCCATTAATCCTAATACTCCTTTTGCAAAACCAATATAAAATGGTAGAGTTTGAATTATCATACTCAGTTCAAGAGTCGGATTGATTTTCCATGCGCCGAAACCACAAGAAATACATAATGCTACATTTCCCCAATATAGAACCATATTTTTGTTTTAATTCAAATTAATCAAATTGGAAAAAAAAATTCTAAAATTAAATAAAAATTTTTAAGTAAAAATATTTTTAAAAAATATTTGATTTAAATCCACGTACTTTTTCTGAATGTCTTTAATAAAAGTATTTTGTTGCAAATGAATTTCAAACGGACAATGACAGCAACTGCTAACTCGATCGAAATGGAAGTAAATTAAAAAAATTTAGTGGAGTAGAATTTACCCATTATCATAAATTCTAATCAAATGAGACCGATTAAAAAAGAAAGTTTCCAATGATAATTTTTAAACTATTTTTTATAATTACCAAATTCGAAAAATACTAACATTTTTTCTCGACAAAAAAATGTGCAGAAATCAGCAGAAAAACCTTCATGCAATATTTTATTAAAAATACATTTTTTCTGTTTCTAATTATTTTTCTTATTTTCGTTTATTTTCAGGTAAGTGTAAAAAGAATTAAATTATTAACATAAGGGAACTGAGTAAGTAAATAACTTAAATTTCCAGAATTTGATCTCGTTATATTAATTTACATTTCAAAATCAAGGAGTTATTGAACTGTTGCGCACATGTATACCCGGTTCTTTTGTAGGTTGAAATGGTTCACTAAAACTGGATGCTAAAACTATGTTCGAATAAAAACAAAAAACAAAAAAAAAATTTAAAATAGTAAGTTTCAACCTAGAGGACGAAAAGTTTAGAATTGTACCGAACACCAAAGAGTCTAAAACTTAAAACTGGTGCTGCATATATGCATTACGCCCCTTTCTATAGATCTACGTAGCTTTAGAATTTTTATTTGTTGTCAATTTTTTTTCCACTACCATATAAGATACTAAATTTCTGTGTAACGTTTTGTTTATATTCACATATTTTAATTTAATTTAATTTTTAAATTGATTGAAACCCAAGAATTTAACTGACAAAACTGTGCTCTTTGAAATAGAAGAAAAATAAATAGAGAAATTAAGATGTGTTGGGGTCACATAATACAAATAATGGGTTCCGGATATGCCATTCGTAATACAGCATCGTCGCATCCTTGGATGTTTTTTGCATTCTCATCATGCTGTTTCTTTAACGGTGTTGTTGGTGTTTTAAGTTTCTTTAAAACGCATCGAGATTTCGATAAAATTCTAACCTTCAATGATATTTACCACAATATCTGCATGCTGGCCGTCTTCAATACAGAACTATATTTAAAACTTCAATATCCAAAAGAGATTGCTTACATTCATGGAATTACAGCAACATTACCATTTGTTGCTGAGTATTTGGGTGAAAAATTGAAATGTTATATTGATAGATTGATTATTTTACATAGTGCATCTGGAATGTGTGCAGCTATCAAACATCGTGAATCATTTGCTGTTATATTGATATATTTAATGTACGCAAATCATTTTGATAAATTGCACATTAGTGGTTTGGATAAATTTGAAGTATCAGCTGCTATGTCTGGTTTATTTTGTTTTTTAATTAGAGAATGTATCCGAAACAAATCGAATCCAATAATAAATTAATGAAAATACTTAAATTTTTCATTTTCCATCACGAAAATTATAAAAGAATAATAAAAAATTTCAAATTTTTTTATTTAAATTATAAAATTTTTAATTACCTGAATGAATAATAAATTAAAAATGACGATATGAAAATTTTTGTTTAAGAGACTTTCAATTTTTTTTCCACTCTAAACAATTACGAAATATAAAAAAAAAACTAACCAACCAACCAACCATTTCTTAATTTATTACACATGTGTGATTGAAAAAAAAAATATGATTTTTTAATTTTTTTTTTTTTTTGTTTTTGAGATGTTACATTGTAACTGTTTTGCAATACCATAAATATGCAATAAAAATTGTACGATTATTTTTGTTTTTGTTTTAAATGATCTGGGAAGGACATTCATTTTTCCTTTGTTTAATTAAAAATTCAAGTTTTCAAATAATGTGACATATGATTGGTAAATTGTGTGACCTAAAAATGGTTTTTTATGATAATTATTATCCATAATCGAAGGTGACAAAAAAAAGAAACAGAAATTCATAAAATTGCTGTAATCAAGTGATGCAGCAAAATAAAATTGTGACTTTAATATATTACTTTCGCAATATATTGCCATTTAAAAATAAAAATCATCGCCTAATGTAAAAAAAAAACCATCCAATAAAGATTCTCCGTTATCGAATTCAATTGGAAATCGCTTAAAATAACTGGGCGAAAAAGTAGTTTTTAGAAGACCGAAAAAAATCCTAGTGTTTCTAACACAATTTTCGTAATTACCTTTTATGTGTATAGCACACTCAAAAACCTCATAAATATTAAGAATTTTTGGAGTAGATTAACATTCATGCACTCATACTATAAGTATCTAAAAAAATTTTTCGTATTTTAATATGTTTTGTTTTTCGTAAATACACATAACCAAAATCAGAACGCAATTCATTAGGATCAGTTCTTATCTCTGAAGTATCCATAAGTGGGAAGTACATTTTCGTCTAATAGCAATCAGTATCAGTCATATGGCCCTTCATTAATAGTTGTTCATCTTTTTATATGAAGACGGGTTCTTTCTGTCCAAATGTTGTAATGTTTTGGTAGTTTTTTTTTTTTTATTTTTAATTTGTCTTCAAATATTCAAGTATATTTTCTGGAAAGAGAATACAAGAAAATGAAATGAAAAATTAAAAAAAATGATCATAATATTCAACACTTAAATATTAAATGAGATTTTTTATATATTTGTTCCATGGATGATAAGTGTCTTTTCCTGTTCTTCTTTTTAATTAATAACAATTTTGATTAGTATTAGTAGTAGTAATAATCACAAAAATTTTGAGATTAAACAGACTTTTAAATATTATACTCGTATGTGTCTATATATTTCCTGTTCTATTTGAAGCCATGCCTTGAAGCTGCTGAGTATCTTTTAAATTTTTATAAATTTGGTTCATTTATGATGCAGTTATGATAGGCTGAAATAAAAAAAAAATATTTTTTAATTCAAATTTTATATAACAATTTAATTTATTTCTTTTCGATATGAGAAATTAATTTTTTTATTTTGATCATGCCATTACCAATGATCACATTTATTGAATTTTTATTTATTAATTTGAATTTTTCAACTCTTCATTTTGTTGCTATTTCAGAATACATCAAAAAAAAAAAAATATTTTTTCTAGACTTTGTAAATGTTCTTTCATTTCAAATTCCAACCGTAAATATGGTCTGAAGTCTGAATGCATATCAGCAAGAACAAGAACTGAAACTGAAACTAAATCTTAATAAGATTTCATTCCTTTTCAGTGGTTTAAATTTGTTTTTATTGTTATGCCAGTATATAATATTTTGGTGTTAGTTCGATATAGGTATCATAAAATGCATCAAAATTGATTTTTTATTTATTTTGTTTTTAATCTTTTATTGTTATGATGGAAATATGATCATGAAAAAGTTATTATTGTTATAAATTGATATCGATATATTATAATTCTTGGAATTATTTTGTTTTTTTCTTGTGATTGTTCTCTTCAATCGATTCAAAAATCTTATATCTGAAGGGGCTATTCATTTTTATTTATTTCAAGATATGACTGGATTTTCACGTATGTATTAAAATGGTACCTGTATATAAAAGACAAAAAATAAAAAAATCTAGGAAAAAATTTGTTTTTTAAAAAGGGTATTATAATATTAAAGAAAAATAATCTGATGATCTGTCCTACAACTGACTTTTGACCACTTTTGACTGTTCATGCGGAGTAGTGTAACACTTAGTACAGTTGTACGTGTATCATTTTTTTTTGGTTTGTCTTTACCTTTTTTTTAATATTTTAAAATGACATGATATAAAATTTTGGCGCCATCTGATTTATTATTGTTATTCGGATTTCATGTAAAACATTTGTTATACTACCTAAGTAATGTATTTTTTTAAGTTGAAGGCATCAAATTCAATACTAAATTAAAACAAAAAAAAATTAAAATATCACAGCATCAATTCTCATACTCGTAAATAGATCGGTAAAGGAAATCTGTACCATTTAAAAAACAAAACAAACAGACAGCAGCAATATTGCACAATACTCGTATGTACTACTCGTAAGTTGTAACATGAATTAGATACGGGCAAAGGATCGAACATTAACACGAAGGAAATAAATCAAAATGAAGCAAAACAAAAAAATATTTAGAGATAAATTTTATGGATACACGTTATGCATGTACATATTTGTACCTCTTTTACGATTATGGTAAAAATTGAAATTCATAGGTAGCCAGTCAACTAGCCTTGTAAATAAATTTTGCATAATAATATGTGAATGAATTTTTTTTATCTTTCATTTTTTTTTTTTAAATTCACTATGTATGGCACTTAATTTTAATGATTACTTCATATGCACTGTGCAGTAGTCAGAAAATATTCGTTTTTTAAATTGGTAATTTGAAAAATGCAAATTGATCATTCACTTTGCTTGATTATTATTTAAAAAATTTCTCATCATCTATTAACCATAAGTATCGGAGAGCAATTAGCATGTTGTTGCAATATTCGAGAATGTGTATTGTATACTTATAACCATAATCGAATATTCAATGTATACCAGCAACATTTTAAACATTAAAAATTCAAGTATACATGAAGCCATTATGTACTTTGCATATAAGCATACACATCACATGAGTGTATTACCATTACTATTGATATTCATAATAATATAATAATTGCCTGCAATGCAGTTATTGAATTTTATTTAAAATTCTCAAAGCAAAGAAATACCGATGTGCAAATTAGTATAGTGAAACCACCATAAAATGTTGCTTTTCTTTGTATATAATACGACCATTCGTTGTATATATTCATATCTATCTACAGCTATAGTATGACCTCGCTATAGCATACACAAGGTACTAGTAAATAGCATGTATGCACATATATGTAAAACTAAAAGGCGTTAAATCAAACATCAAGGAAGCAAAGGTCTCTTGTCTTATATGGTGCTTCATATATTGAATAATAAATAAACATGGAATGACAATTAATAAACGTTTTAAAATAGAAAATGATCTAAACTTAAATAATTTATACTTGTCCCCTACGGAACTAATTTCATTTGATTCGTTTTCGGATCTACAGCGACACATCAACATGGAATAGACGGAATTCAATTCTTGTTGTAAAAATTTAAAAGCTCAAAATTAAAATGGATAGGAGTATATTATGTACATATGTATGTACACAAGTTTGAGGATATAAATGAATGTCTACAGAAGATATGCTTTCATTTAACGCTTCATAGAGAACCAATTGATTGGTGCATAGATGAACATGTAGGGATATAATAATGAAGTCGACGCGTGTGTTCTTTGGTACAAATAAAATAAAATAAATAAAAATAAATAAAAATGAAAATAAAAATAATGACCATCATCATTGATGATGATGACGACGACAGGCCAGGCATCATATAGGTCTCCTTAAATCTTCTCGAGCATTGACTGACCTCGACCCCTAACAGCATTTTACTAGCAATATTCGTTATTAAAGAAAACATCACTTGTAGAATTTGTCGTTCCCGTTCGTGTATTTTTTTATTTATTTTATATTTTGCTATATGTTTTACGTGCAATTGAATGCATTATTTATGTCATGCATTTATGTTGATTTTATTACATTACGTCGGTCGGCGGCATAATAACAATTTTCAGTCTGTTAAAAAACTCTCCTTATAATCTGCATTTTAATATGCATTTCCTTTTGTGCAGAGATTTGCCTTTTGTTCTATTGATTTCACTGCAATTTCAATATTCAATTGTAATAAAGGCGCTGAGATTGTTAATCGTGTCGTGTCTATACATACACACATATTATTACTATCATCATATACAAATTTACATTATGTATTTGTATGTAAGCGTATTCGTATGTATAGAGTGTATGGTGTATACAGAAAGATATTCCATCTATTGACACCCGCATAAAAAAGTTAGTCATCATCGACATTAATAAAATGTATGCATTTAATATTCTACAAAGTGCAACGAAAATGACTTGTTGATCACTGCCAATGTTGAATACAATGCACTGTAATCTATGATAGACGCCTCTCTAACTAAATTCGATATTACGAGCAGTATAATGATGATGACATCGTTTCACTGTGCATATTCACTCGTATCGTATAATATATACATTCTGCCAATTTACACAGTTTATGAATTCATTATTTTTGTACACGTTACATGTTAGGATAGGTTATGTTGCATTATTTAGATCTGAAATTTAATTTTTCTTTCTTTTCTTTTTTGTGTTTTTTTTTCAAGTGAAATTTAAATTATAAAAATTCACTTTTAAAGTACACTGTCAAGGCTTCATTATACTGATATGAAGACATGTCATTTAAAAAAAAAAACATGAAATTCATAAGACATAAGACCCAGCAAGTCATCTTAAATGTGACCAATTGTGATAATTTGTTGTGTCATCCAAAACAGAAAATGAATCCATGCATGATGGTGAAGGAGTATAGTGATATTTCTTTGGTGACTAACTATAGATGCTTGATGAAAGTCACGCTCATATTGAAAATATACACTTATGTTTTTGAAATAATAAATTTTATTGCATACTTAATTCAATCTGCAAGCAAATATTCAATCTTATAATACTCAAAACATGAACTGGTACTTGAGTTTAGAGTCTGGTTATTTCCCAATTTTCAAATAGTGAAGTGATCAAAAGTAAAAACCACGGACACAGACTAAAACGATAGGTAGGAGTGTATCATATTTGCTTGATACATACGTAACTGTTTTCTAAAAAAAAATCTAGAAAATACTTTTGCCTTCATATAAATACACATATATATATATATATATACATATGTATATGTATTATAAATACTCGTATAATTGATGAAGGTATATAGCTCGATACATACAATGTATATACATATATAGTTGACAAATATGAAATATTTCCACTATGGGGGTCAGGAAGTTTTTCTTTGAAATTTTCATTACTTATAAATATTCACAAGTAGGACAGGTGAATTTATAGCAATAATTTTTCTTGTGTCGCAAAAAAAAATGAAGAAGTGTGTAAGATATATGCATACAATAAATTGCTGGCATATAAATACAGATGTATGAAAATATTTTTTTAATAATAACAAAAAGGAAATATGTACGACTAAATAAAGAAAAATTTAATGCAGAAAAAAATAAAAATAAGCAAAAATTATTTAAATAAAAGATTTCTCGTAAGTGATAAAATTTTTTGTCACGATTCCTAAATATGAAAAACTCAATTCAGTTCTTTTTTTTATTTAGTTTTTTGTGAAGATACAAAAGAGTATATTTTAGATTTTTGTCCTTTTATTTGCTTGAAATTTTTCATTTCCAAAATAGCAATTTTCTTTAATCAGATTTGAAATTCAAGTGAAAAAGATTTGTTGCAAAAAAAAATTTAACTTCAATGGAATTTATTCAATCTTTATGAGAATATAAATCTACAAAATGAATAAAAATATTACCATTTTCGTCTATCTTCCAATGCTCTTTAATTAAATTTTTTAAACATTGATTGCTCAATTACTAATATACTTTATTGTTGTTTTATTATACCTAACGAATTCTTTAATGCTATGCTAGAGGATAATTAGGCATTATATTGGATTTATTTTTATTTTTTAAATTTTGCTCATCAATCCTAGAATTCTAGCAAATATCATGGATCACTCGATATTGTTTTTTTGAGAAACAGATAATTTGATTTTTAACCGAAAGAACAGACATACTTTAAAATTGAGTAGTGTAGTACGTAGTACATTACCCTTATTTCCGTTTAATTCTTTTTTATAAAATTCTAAAAAAAAATTTAATAAATCAAACCAATCCAAATGCTTACATCTCATCTTCGCTTATTTTTCTTTTCAATTTTCTTTTTCTTCAATCATTTTTTTTGTGATAGGATAAAATTTAACGTAAAAGGTTCTGTTTCTGTTTTTATAATTTTAGGGAGTGACTAGACCGTTTAAGAAATAAATGAATTCAAATTTGAATTTCGTGGAAACACAACTATGCGGAATGTTGATGACATTACGAATAGGAATATATAAAGTTTTGTTCTTATTTTCATCAAGAATCATTTATTAAAAAGATCAGTAGCAGCTGATTACTTTAAATACAGTATAGAGTATAGAGTTCAGTTCAATTTTATATTCAATTGTGGTAGATTTTACTCGAAATTGACGATGATTTCTTTGAAACATATGGGCATCAGATATATCAGATATACGATTACTTACTGTTTAGATGAACGATGATAAGTAAAAAAATGCCTGTATAATAAATTGTGTACATGAAATAATATACGAGTATTATAAGATACATATTTCTTTCATTATATATAAAAATGTAATGTATTTTTTTTTTTTTTTGTGTAGTGAATACACAGAATACATTATTTACTACAAAGATCTGTAATAGCAATTTTAAAGGGTTTCATGCTTGACAAGTAATGAGAAAGTAAATGGGAACCAAATTATGATTTTAATTCGAATGTTTAAAAATAGAATTCAAGGCAAAAGCAATAGCAACATGTATATAAACAACAAAATTAAATAAACATAATAGGAAATCTATAAAAAAATAATTCAAAATGAAAGAAAATTCAAAAATTTTCATTCAAAAATTAATTTATAAAAGGACAAAAATATTCTCATTCGTAAATAAGTACAAAATTTATGTTAATTTTATAATGTAATTATTTAGATTCGCTGTTGAAAACTTTACTGCATCTGTTGATAATAATCAGTTCTTTTATCTAACATTTTTTCATAAATGTTATCTTTAACAAAAGAATAAATAAAAACAATTCGCTTTCTTCAAACATTTAGAAAATTTTTAATAACTGAATAACTGATACAGAATTTATCTAAATTCTTTGTAATAAATAGAATTACCATGGTGACAAAAATTATGAAATAAAAAACCAAAGATAAACATAATTCTGTGACGACTTGTCGTATATTTGTCATTTGTATATAAGATAAAATGTGTCTGTATGTGATATCGCGTATGTTTAGCATACAGAAATGAATCGTTTCTTTGAAGTCGCACAAGGTGTACATGTGCATCTAAGAATATATTTTCCATGTATCTGATATAAATTCTATATCATCATATATAAAAATATTTATTTATCTTTTAACAATAACACAATTTAGTTTACAATTATTATTACCATACATACGCACATATACATACGTTCATAAATTAAATCTGCAGTAATCTTTATTTGTATCTATTTATAAACCGAAGTAAAATAGAAAAATAAAACAAATAATAAAGAAAAATAAGCAATGAGAATAAAAATAAACAGACTAAAACAAGAGCATAGAAATACATTTTAGTTAAACATAAGCATCTGAAATATTAAGAGTATAGTCACAAATTAAATTTATTGTATTATCATATATGCACCTATTGGTAGATAATGTAATATGCACGATACTTTGCGTTAACTAGAAGTTCGGTAGACCATGAACAAATGCATATTTTATATGAAATTTAGCAAAAAAAAAAAAAAATAAGAAAATTTTTCCACATATTTTCTTTACAATCAATCTGTTAACAATATGTTAGATTTTAAATTAAAATACTTATACTTACATTCATATACGAGTAAATTTACGATGAAATTTTATGCCAGAAATCATAATTATTTCATTTGAAATTAATATGAGCCTACGATTGTACATAATATATATGTATA
Organism: Villa cingulata; assembly: GCA_951394055.1. Classification (NCBI taxonomy): domain Eukaryota; kingdom Metazoa; phylum Arthropoda; class Insecta; order Diptera; family Bombyliidae; genus Villa; species Villa cingulata. The sequence continues at coordinate 7,583,870 of OX596018.1, forward strand.
CTTAGAATATGCTCTATAATGCAATGTAGGTATACAAAACTAGGAGATAAATTCTTAACTAGATAAAAAATTTTCAAGAAAAAATTTCAGATCTTTTTAAATATGTATATGTAATTTTTTTTATGGTTTATTTTTTATTTATTCTTACTTAAAAAATTAAATAAATTTTATGACGTGTACATTGATAGAATTAAAATAATAAAATAATACGATAAAAAGATAACAATCATAACATAAAATACAAACGTTTAAATAAGTACATTGTGTATTTATATCTTCTATGTAAAACACATATTTTTAAAGTAAAGTGTACAAAACGTATCTCAGTGTATTTAGTATTTAAAATAAAATAATATATACACAAAATAAAATTAACAAACTGTCGCACAGTTCATTGCTCTTTTAAAATATGTACATATGTATATAGACTTAGACAGAGTAGGTGAATACGAGCACATTACATACTCTGTATTCATAATACATCATTTATAAGAAATAAAAATGAAAATGTTGAATAAAATACCCCATACATTTACTTATACATACATACTCTTATGTACATATATGTATGTTAATATAACTTTAAATATTAAATAAATAATCTGTACATATGTGTAGTGTAAAGTAAAGTTTTTATCTTATTATATTACTATATTACTTAGGAATAAAATCTTCATGTATATGTATAAGTGTATCATATGTTTTTATATTTATAAAATTAAAAAAACTGTAATATATTACACGCAGTGTTCAAAGCGTTTAGGGTAACTATATATTATATAAAATAAAAAATGCATATGTGGTATTCAGAAGCTAAAACATATACGTATTTACTACTAGTGTATACTGTCATTTTAATCCGACACATGCAGGATAATATGAAAATATTTTTGAAAAGAAGAAGAAAAAAATATAACATAATATAAGTTAATCCTGACAGAAAAATGAATAATACCTAAACAATTTTTTCAATTTTTCCAAAACAAAATTTTTGTTATTTACTTTATGTATATTTTAATCGGTAACCAAATTTTTTTGGAAAAGAACAAAATGTTCTAAGGACCTGAATACATTTTTGAATTTATATTTTAGTTTTTGAAAAAAAAAAATGTTTTCTCAGTTATAGTTACAATGGTTACAGTTTAAAGTTTAAACATAACGATGCATATATGATGTGATATGATATTATAAATTCTATGTAATAATTGAAAAATTTTATGTATGTAAAGTTATAATAAGTATATAATGTAAACGTAACATTATATGTACCTATTTGTTGTTTATTCGTCATAATTTCCAAGAATTTATTTATTAGGATTTACCTTCAAATCAAAAACAAAGATCCGACATAAAATACTCTCATCGTACTCGTACACAAGAAGGCGTTCCATATATAAAATTTTCGCAATGCTGTAGGTCTCTTGTGTTTTTCTTCATTTTTCTTCATTTATTCACAGTGTTTATTTTTTATTTGATTTAATTTCCTCTAGCATCAAAAATGTTTTCATGAAAATCACATAAACAATTTTCTCTTTTTTACACAAGTACCCATATGTAATGAATATACACGAAGAATATATGTACATTTTGTTAGATACATACACATCTGATCCACATGTAATGTAAATATTCAAATTTATTAACATTTATGTGAATCCTTTTTATCATGTACACACTGTTCAAACATATACCATATTTGTTATAGAAATTATGAAGAAGAAAAAAAAAATTAAGTTATATGCATTTCTTGAAGAAAAATTATATTTTCCCTCCTTGTATTTGTTTTTCGATTTAATAACCATAATCATCAGTTATGATATACGCACACACATAAGAATATGTATTTTAGTTTTTTACTTTAATAAATTTAATACTGAACCAATTTTTTTAGTTTTTTTTTTTGCTTCAAGTTTATTATATCGTGATCTCATTATCATTGCTTCAGGACTAATTGTTTACATACGGCACCACATATGTATTACGAATACATATATTCTTCTTTTCAATTGAAATATATGAAACAGTTCGAAAATATAAACAATTATTATTTATTATTTTTAAAATTGAATTGGAAAAATTCTAAATAACAAAATTTTGATATGGTTGAGTTATTCCAAAAAAAAAAAAAAAAGAACAAAAGCTCATAATATGTATAAGATAATTATTATTATAGACTCATGTAAAAAACAGTAATAACAATATTGAAAAATATTCAACTGAATTCATTTACTTATCATTATTTATATCCTTTTCATTGTAATACGCATTCGTTAGATTTTTTCATTGTTACGTCAAAAAATTTCCTTGATTTTATTTTTATCTTTTGTATGTAGATATATTCAAGAGAACGGAAATTCTTTTTAAAATTGTTGTAAATTTCAATTAAATTAGGAAATGATGTAAAAGCTTTAAAACCTCACAAAAAAATTATCCTTACATAATAAATTGACAAATGACAACACACAAAACAATTGATGTCTATACTCCAATCTACAACTCTGCTATACATACATTACAAATAACACAAATAAAATATAAATACCTTAGTTTTCAGCCCAAAGGGAAAATTAATCAGGTGGATGCCTCCTTCTACTGTATGCTGTGATGCTGTGTCTGTGTAAGTCATTGTCAAACATCACATCATGCATCATCATTCATTTTTCATCATGATGGAAATGAACCTACATAGAAGTTTTTGTTGTTGTAGAATGTGGAATGAAGTTTTTTGAATTGTGTTGTTTTGTTATTATCACAAATTCATTGAGAAAAAGTTTTAAAATTTTCATATTCGCATTGAGCTTTTGAATCTCTTAAATAATTTGGTAGTAATACCAGTAATACCATACCCACATTTTATAATTATTGTTTGTTTCTCAGCAAATTACATATTTAAGTATTTCATATATCATATATTTTTGGTAATTCACGAAAAAAACCAAAGTGTAACATTTAATAAATTTGTACAAAAATCATCAATTATTAGGCATTGTAATTTCATAAAGTAGAAAATTATAGTTAAATTAAATATTAAAATATTTTTTATTCCTAATTATTTTCACAAATGAATAATTGTATCACATTGGCAACACCTAATTATTATCTCTTCTGAGCTTATTAAGAAAATTATTCTCTTAAATTTAAAATAAATTTCTCACATCAAATATGTAGATTTAAGAGAATGGAAATTTATTTTTTGAAGTTCACCGATTCAGTTGTTCATTGATGAATTTTAAAACTTTTTGAAAAATGAATAGTTTGTTGCATTATTTTATGAATTTTTATACTACTACTAAGTACTAATATCACAAAATTTTATTGTACGATTAAGTATGTAGGTATGTAGGTACCTATGAAAATAAACCGTTTTGCGTTTATATTTAAAAACTCAACTCAGCTGATTTTTGTTAAGTTCATCATCATCGCCATATAAAACTTCATCTTCATCATCATATTTTGTTGTACGTTCTACATACTGGATAAATGAATTAATGAATCTGTTTATATTGTTCAACACAAGAAAAATATTAAATTTCTGACTTTTCTTTTATGCAGCACACATACATACACTACCCATTTATTTACTGACGAAAAACTGAACAACCATACTGACAACAAAATGAACATGAAAATTGAAGAATTTGTGTGGTGCTATTGTGTGTGTGTGTGTTGTTTGTTGTTTCTGTTTGTTGTGTGAGTTTACGAGACTGTGATGTGATATGATATGATAGTGAATTAGTGGACGGAGTATAGAGGCACAGTCGTTCATTAAGTGTAGTTCCAATAGGAAGACCAAAATATTGTGCATCATTGTAGTTTTAGCGGATAGTATTAAATAAAAATAAAAAAATATTTGTTTTTCTGTTGAAAAATTATATTAAATTTCTAATTAAAATTTAAATTAATATAAAAAATTTGTGTTTTTAAAGAAAACGAAAAGTGATAGGATAGTAATTTTTTACAAAATATATATTTTAGAAGTTTTTTTGTACTGTTATCTTATCAGTTCTAAACAAAAAAAAATACAATTTAATTTTATTTTGATAAATATTTTGTACAATCAGTGAAAAAGTGTCAAATTTTGAATTATTTTACATTTTCCATCATATGTAGGTACCTTGCAAAAGTAAAAAAAAATTTTTGTAATATACCGAAAACATATGGTAAAAAAAATAAATAAATAATATATGCTTTTTTGAATACTTAGACTGTGTACATAATATTAAATAAATAAAAAACAATATCACCGGATGTTTTATGTGTACAAAATCGAAAAATATGTATATGAATTTATCTGAAAAAAGAATTACTAAAATTCATTCATTAAATTATTCAAAAAGCTGAAAAACGTTAAAGTCAATAGAACTTTAGAAACTGCAAAAACAAAAAAAAGTTTCATTTTTTTTGATATTTTAATTTTTTCGAATAAGGTGTGGTTTTTTGTTCGTGGGGGATGTGAATTTAATATTCGTATACTTTGGTAGTTGCAAACAGATATTTTTATTTGTTAAAAAGTTTTAAATATTATATAAAAAATCTATAGTTAAAATTTCCAGATAAAAAATTCAGTTGCCAGTTGTGTGTGTATCGGTAATATAATTGTCATTAGATATTCATTGCAAATACACAAGAGAGAATCTTTGTATTTAAATTTAAATATTTTTTTTTAATTTGAATAATATATGTAGATACATATACATATCTGTTTTGTAAAGTTCCTTTGAAAATATATTTTTTTGTTTTTGTATAACGTGCATATACACGTATTCATCTTAATTTTACATGCCTATATCCATTTTAGGCAGTAATTATATCTATAGAGAAAAACGTGCTCAAAATTTTTAAACAATTTTCATATATGATCGTGTATTGTGTCTGGTATTTAAATATATGTATGAATACAAGTACATACTTTGAAACCACAAGTGAGAAGAATATCAAACTAATGTGTGTATACTGTATATTAAACAAAAATTAAATTAAAAAAAGGAACAAGAAAATACATACTGAAAACTAGGTATATAACGTATACAACAAAATAAATAAAGGATATTTTAAGGCTGAACAAATTAGCATATTACATTCCATTCTTAATTTTGTGTAATTTTCAGAAATTTCGTGTATAAAATTCATATTTAGCTTTTATGCTTCTCTATATGCATGCATATTTGGATTATTATTGTTTTGAGCAAGAAGTAAATTGGCATGTCCATAAATTTAACGAGACAGTGAAAACTGAAAAACAAGAAAACAAAATAATGTAAAAAATAAAACGAAAATTAATGAACAAGGGCGTACAGTACATTACATATATTTTAATGATAGTGAAAATAATTTTAAATTGTTTTCATGTTTTACTTTAAGAAAAGTGTATAAAAAACTTCATTCATTACAAAGGTCATTCGCAATTATTCAACAAGTGACAGTGACAGTGACTTGAAATCTACTTACTTACTTTTTCGTTTTCAATTTTTTTGCGAATTTTGTTGCTTTTTGTATTTAACATTTATATTGTTTGTTATTTTATTGAACACAATAACGATTTTTAATTACGACAATTTCAAGTATTACCAGACTGATTTTGTATCATTAAAAAAAAAAAAAAAAACTTTTTGATTAAAAAATAAAAACAAAACCAAAAAAAAACTCCTGAAAAAAAAAAGAAGAACATCAGCATAATCATTTTTGCGAAAATTATTGACATAAAACGCACCATTTTGTCAAGTATCATCAAATCATCGTCAGGTGAATATATCTCGTTATAATAAATCTTAAAATTAAAGATAAAAATAAATTTAAGAAGTAAAAAGAGAAAATATTGCGTAAGTGATTATGACATGATATTTTTCTTATTTTGTTTGTTTTTCTTTTTAATTTTATTTTTTAAAATAAATTTTAACGGTGTCATGAATATTATCGTATCATATTAACATCAATAATATACCTGTAGCTGTACCCAGTATTCATATATTCATGCATATGTTTATATGTAAAATTATTAAAATACATTATGTATGACAATTATATCTACTTATTTACATTTACATATATTAACACTTGGCCATTTAATTCTCTTCTTCTTCATATTTACAATTTGTTTTTTTTTCACTACATTATATGAAGTATAGCCTTTTAACTTGTCACATTAATATAATATGTACGTACATACATACAACTTTTTTTTGTTTTACTTTGTTAAAAGGCAGAAAAGTAAAAGACAAAACGGTCATAATCGCATAATGTATACAAGTATGTATACAACTACTACTACTACACATATGTATGTAGAGTTAAGAGAATATTACCAATATTACGTTATGCAATAATTTTTTTTTATAGGTACAGAATATGTCAATATAATTCTTAGCATGAATATCGTGAAGATATAAATTTATGAAACGAATATGTGTATATAAAGGAAAAATGAAAAAACACACATACGAACTGATTATATACATTACATAAAAATACGAATACATATAGGTACATTAAGAAGAAAAAAAAATTAAATAAATTTTGTATTTTAATATAATATTTTTTTTTGTATTTTTTTATATAAAATACAAGATTTAAAAAATTCCATCTTAAGTACATTAAAATGTACATATTTATGTATGTATTCAGCATTAAATCTGTGGTACAGTAAAACACAGTAGGTACGTAACTACATTCATAATAATATATACATAGGACTATCTGTACTACGTGTTTTTATTTTTAACATATTTTTTTCGCGATATTTCATTATGGAACTTTACATTATATACGTAATACATTTTGTTCGTTCGTTATCCGTATCTATATATGTTATGTACATATGTATGTATGTATATATTCTGAACATTAAAAACCACTCACGTGTAAATCAAGCAAACAATATAGGTGCTTTTTTTAATTTGTAATTTTATTTTTTACACTTTTTTGTTACTGGTTCTTTTAGATGTTGAAAAAATTTTCGGCTTTTTATTTATTTTTTTTTTCTTACCATTCAGCTTTTATCTAGATTTACTAAATTGCTGAGACGCCTTATAACAAAAAAATAAAAACAAAAAATTAAAATAAATAAATAAAGTGAACTATATATAGTATATATAGTAATATCGAAAGCTTATATATTTTACAAACACACACATACCTATGTATTTATGTAAATTACTACTACACTATACCAATACCAAACTACAAAACATTTTTGCATTAAGTAAAAAATGTTTTATATTTTCATTTCATTTTTTTAGAGTAAACAATATGAAAATAAAAAATAGTAAAATATAAAGCAAAAAAAAAAAAAAATAATAATAAATCGAAAGACAAAAGAAACAAATTAACTTTTAAAAATGCATAATTTGTCTTCTTATATAGGTATATGTACCTATACACAATTTATTTTCTTATTTTTATCATTTAAATCTCGTACACACTCTGAAAAAAAAAAAACGATTAACTTAAAACGCGAAAATAAAAAACACCGCAAATATGTGTGGTGGTGTCGATATGGATTAAATTGGATTTAAATAAAAATCGGCGACAACTGTACGAGCTACGAATACAATACGAGTATATCGAGAATTTTTTGGACCTTTGTCAAAAAAAAAATTTTTTTTTCTAGTTTGACTACTAAATTCTTTGATGTATTCGTAATGATTTGTTTTTTTTTTAAAGATAATTTAAAACAATTTAAGTTATCGTCAATATTAATTATCGTCAATTTTAGATATCTTCAAGTGAAATGTTCGCATCAATTGCCAATCACTATGTGCAGTTAAGAAATTTGAATGACATTTTCCAATTGAAAATACATACATATTTTTGACATAAATATATGTAAATACATTTTTGTATGTATTATATGTACTGTTGTAGTATGTGTACTAACAAAAAGTATAATATCGATTTATTGTCGTCATTTTGATTAAAAAAAAAAAAACAATTGAAGGATTATATATGATGGATGAATAAATACAAAAATATAAAATTGGAATGAATTTGTTTTCTTCTTTTAAATGAAAAGTTCAAGTTTCTAATTAAAATCCAATGAGAAAAAAAAAAAAAAACAAAATACAAATATTTTTAATATTAGCTGTAGAATTGCTGTATGTGTATATATAGTTATCAAAATTCCATGAAGAAGATTCTGATTCAATAACAAATAAATATGCAATAAAATGTTTTTATTTCCTTTATTGTTATTAAATTATTTAATATTCCGAGTTTAATTTAAACGCAAATAAATACGAGTTTAATATAAGATTGTGTATTGGTGATATTAAAATTAATCTATGAACTTTGATTTTCAATTAAAAATTCACATACAATTAATATTATGTAAATAATTATGTACATCATATGCTCATAGATATCTATATACTATAATATTGAAATAACAGAGTCATGGTCAATTCAATTGAACACATACACAATTTTTAATTCCACATATATTTTTTCACGGTATTATGATTATTTAAAAAAAAAAAAATTATATTTAATTTATTCTACAAATGGGCGAGAATTATTTCTTCTAATAGCTGAAAAAAAAAATAAAAAAATTATTAAGTTTGCTCAACCTAATCCTCTGTATTTATAGTACATGCTTATACAGATTATATTATTCATTTCATGAAAATGATCTACCATAGTATAGTATAATAAATTATTCATTCTAGAAAATTTAATAATTATAACAAAATTAACGGATATAATTATCAGATTTAAAGTGAACTAATTTTTTAAGCAAAAAATAAATTTTATTTAATTCCATCGTTGATCTACCTACATATAATATTTTGGACGTATAATTTACATGAAATAGAGTTCGATAAATAAATGAAAATCCTGAAAAAAAAATGAATGATGGTGTAATTGAAAGAATTCGCTTTTGACGTTCAACAAAAAATCAGTAAACACTTACATGAGAGAGATATCTTTCAAAAACTATATGTTACCACTTCCAACCAACTCAACCTTCCAAATATATTTTTTGTTGTTGTCTTTTTTGCCTTTCATAACTAGGACAAAGAAGAAAAATGAATGCGTTAATAAAATGTTAAGAAAAGTTCACTTATTCTTTCCTATATAGTAGTATACTTACATTGTAATGTATAATGAAAATGTTTAAATTTTCATTCAAATGTATATTTACTTTGACGTTAATCATACAGTGTTAAAAACAATAAATTTATACAATATTACGATCAAATAATAATTACAGCAGCTTGATTTTATAATAATTATGGGTTGTGTGTTGATTGAAATGTTACCCAGAGCAAAGATAAAGAAAAGATCAATTTTTTTTTGTTACTTCTCGATCATTCACATTACGAATGGTACCATGATACGTACCCTGATACGTAGATAGCCAGCTCTACAACATGTTCGTATATACTGTGTACTTAGTTTTATTTGACTTTCATTACAATATTCAATGCTGAAAATGAAAAATAAAAAAAAAAAAAAATAAAAAAAAATTCGAATTGATGATATTATTATGATGTTACAAAGTTACAACTGTCAACCCTTTTTCCACATTTAGAAAATTATGACGTTGCATGTCAACATTAATCTTATTCGAAAATATCAAAGAAGTAGATTATTTATTATTTTTGATTTCTCGTTTTCATCCTTTCTATATGATATTTTTGTTTATTTGTTTATAATGCGAATAAGTCAATAACATTATAAGAAAGTATATACACACTTTGTACTCATACTGGGTACTGTGCACTGATTCCAAAGAAGAAATTATATTTTAATTCAAGTTTAAACAAAAGTCACAATAACAAAGATAAAAAAGAATCTGAAAATTTTAATCTTTATTCTCCGATGATATAGAATTATTAGAAATGCGCCTGTATAAGGGAAATGTAGATTTAAATATGAAATTTTTCATGTTAATGCATATTCTATTCCATATTACATCAGCTATAATCTTTAGTAATACATGCATTTTTTTTTTTTAATTTTATATTAACACACATCAACTTCTTGTTACATATGTACATATATGCACTAAAATGTAATTTCAATATATATTTTAATGTGATAACTGACAGACAGAATTTTGACATGTTACTGTGAAATTTCTAAACTAAATGATTATGATTAACAGAACTTATTATGAAAGAAAATAAATAAAATTAGAAAATAATTTTATGTATGTTCGTATATATATACCTATGTATATTCAATGCATTTGTGTGTTGTATGTATATGCAGTATGCAAATGTTAATAATGACTTCCGATATTTATATTCTATTCATGTGATATTATTTAGAATAAGAATATTAAATAAAAAATTATTATTTTTCATATGTACGAGTATCATATGCACATATTAGCATCTGTTCACCATATATTATACCATATTATACGGGACACATATGCACATTTATGTATTTATTAATATTTTAACTGTTTATAGTTACGCTTTTGTGTAGATATACACAGATAAAATAAAAATAAATTATTATTTTTTTTTTTTTTAAAAAATTCACAATAGAATCTTTAAAAATATTTATCTTAACTGAATACTAAATAAATGTATACGTATTCTGATGCGATTTTTCGCAACTTTTTATCAGTATATATAATCTTTCGACATCTTTCCGCTTTTTATTATTATCGGTGTAACTACATATTATAATGTTTATGAATACAAATATGTAGGTACTACTAAAAACAGGACTAAAAACATTTTATTTATTTATTTTTTTTTTTTAATTTTCAATTTCTTTTTTCTTTTATTTTTAAAATAAACCTGTTCTGTTGTTATATTGATAATATGTTCTATGAAAAATCTTAGATAAAATTAATAGAAGAAAAAAAAATGACTGCCTATTACATTATGTACGAGTACATATGAAATCAAATTCAATATTATTTTTCCTGTATACTAAATTAAAAAAACATACATATGTATGTATATTTATATGTATAAGTGTATGGAAATACAGAATACACGTATTTTTATATTTTAGTAGCAAATAGAATTTAATTGCAAGGTGTTAAAAGTTAAAAATAAAAATTCTAAAGATTTATAACGGTTACCTGATTATGAATTTTATCAGTTTTTTATTATAACATTTCATATAAGAAGCGTATCCATATCACATTTGCATACTAGTATTTGTATATTCTAATATAAGTAGAATACCTATATGCATTCATATCGGAATGTGTAATAAATGCTACACATAAGGTAATATATGCATTCAACTGATATTTTGTGTGTATATATAATTTGTTTTATGTGATAAATGCATACATATTAGAAATTCTATTCTAGAATAGAATATATATGTATGTATTTATGAATGTGTATGTTTAGATTTAATTGTGTATATACTACATATAAAATATTTATAAAGATTTTTTGTACGTGAACTTACATACATGCATGTCTAATACACATATTTGCATTCAAAAAGCGTTATATTAAAATGTTTTAAATGAACGTGAAAAATGTATTTATGTACATATTATATATATTTTTTATTTACCTTTTAATGCTTTCTTTTCTTTTTATTTTCATACCTTTCATTTCTTTTATTTTTCCATCTTTTTTATTTAAAAGAAAAAAAAAATTCTTCATATATAGGTAGTAGTTTTTCTTTCATTTATTTTTTATTTATTTTTTCTCTGTTCGATTTGAATAAGAATTCAATTTGGAAAAAAAAATGAAAATAAAAAAAGGGCATTATAGTATTATACGGTATAATATAATAATATTTAAAATACATAAAGGAGAGTCCGTGTAATAAGTACGTACCTAAATACTCGTCACACATCCATATATGTATATGTATATACTTAATAATATGCATGTGTATTCAAAAAATTCTTATTACGCATTCATTCAAGCATATACTTATATGTATTTTCATTCTTTCAAATTTTATTTGAACGATAATAATTCTTAGTTGACATATAACTCATTGTTAAAAGAATTTTCTATCACATATCTGATGACCTCTTTCGCAGCAACAGTATAAGAAAAATATACACGTATGTATATGAAAGCGAAAAAAAAATTCTTCAATAACGTGTGTGTAACGTAGATTTTTTTTTTCATTTCTCCGCATAAAACAATTTAATTTTCATATTTCTTTTTCAAATTGTACTGGTATTTATGACAATAAAAGAAGGGAAAAAATGATAGAAAAAAAAATGCATATCATATACACGTAAATTACTAGAAATACAATTACATTTATGTAAGTATAAGAAGTAAAGTAAAGTAAGTATACTCTAGGCTTGGCTATTAATTTGTTTTGACAACATTTCAATCAAATCAAAAATTTTATTTCCGATTAATTTTTCAAATTACTGATTGAAAAGTTTACATATACTCGTAATATTCATACCTACTCGTAATCGTATTGTACATAATGTACGATAAAAAGAAAAAAAAAATATGTATGTATGTACATATGTATTTTTTCCTCAAATTGTAATTTCTGATGATTAAGGTTAACCGGGTGATGAATATTATAGCCTAATGAGTGGTTTGTAATATTTGATGATTTGTTGCAAAATCTTTATAAATTGATTATTTAATTTTTATTAAATATATTTTTTTTTCTCATTTTGCAAATGTGATTTGAAATAAAAAATATGCAATAAAGATCATGTAAAAAAATACCTTTTATGTTTTTGTTTTGTTGTAGACTCTGTTAATATAATACTCGTATACCTTTTGTGGACTTGAATACATATATATGCTATAGTATCTGTAATATCTTACGTAGATTTATATGAATTAATTATAGTGGTTCAACTTTGCTCTTGTCAATATAATAATGCTCTTGTGTGTTAAATACCATGATCATCATTACAAGCAACAAATCAATTACGATTGATTACACATGATTGAACAACAGATGCAGGCCATTATAGTCAGTTAAATTTCACTACCATTTATAATATGCACCTGTAGTAAGTAGATAATAAATACACATGAGAATATTAAGTAGGTATTTATGTTTTTTATTATATTATTTTATTTTTTTTTTAACTTTGAACAAGAACAACATGTTAAAAAAATTCCTAATAACATAATTCCTGTTTAATATAAATTAACAAATCAAACTTAACTTTATTACTCACTCATTTAATTAATTTAAAAAATAAAGAAGAAATAGATAAAAAATAAAAAAAAATTAAATCGTTGTTTTACAACAAAATATCAGCAACATTTTATTTAATAAATGCATTTATAGTGTATTGCAGTTGTTTTTCAATTTTAATCATTTTTCATTTAGTTACATGCGTATATAAATTAAACATCAATCCATATACATACATACATATACACTCAATTGTACGTATTTTAGAGTATGTATAGCTAAGTAAATATAATCCAAGGTTACATTTTTAATTATTTTTTTTTTTTTTCAATTAATTGAAAAATATAATAATAATTTTATCTCATTGTTATTTATGTGAATTATTCGTTGTTCTTAATTCAATCATAGAGTATAGAGAGTAGTAAGTAGTAATTTAAAAACTTCATAATTTTCAAATAATTATATATTTTAAAACAAAAACGCAACTCAATAACAATGAAATGAAAATTTTATGATAAAATGATTTTTTTGTTTTACAAAAATCAAGTTAAATAGTTAATTTATAGTATACATATACGTACTTTAAGAAATGCATTCTATTTTGCACTAGTACACATATAATAAAAATTCGCAACAAGTAGTACTATAAATGAAATTGTAAAAGTGAAAATTACTATACATTTTTTCATCTCTTTTGTCATTCAAATTTATTTATTAGCTGAATATTACTGCACGTTCTATACAAAACCATTATAATATGAACTAAAAAAAAAATGAAATTTCACAATACATATATGTACATACATACTATATCAATACCGAGTATATTCAAATAGAAGAATAAAAAAAAAACAACTAAAAATATAAAAATAAATGAAATAAAATTAAAATAAAAGAAATAACTAAATAAAAATGAAGAGGTTCGAAAGTCAATTAATCAGTGTATATACAAGTAAGCACATGTATCACTTTATTATATATATTGTTCAAAAAACAAAAAAAAAAAATATATGTCATATTTATGTTTTGCAATAACTTTTGTAATATATTAATATCGCAAAAAGCGAATGAAATTGAATACAAATATATAAGTAGAGGTATAGTTTAATAAATACACAGTACAAATTTTGTAGTTATATTTAGTACATTGTTATCAAAATGAATATTTCTTTCTCTATTATTATGTTAATTTAACTAAAAAACTTATTAACTTTCTACTTCTTTTAACATGTTTATTTCCTAGATTTTTGTTTGTTTCTTTTGGATTCCGTTTTATTTTTATTTATTTATTTATATTTTTTATTTTTTCATTTAACTTTAAACTATCGTTAAAATGAAGCAATAGTTTTGCGAAAAATTAATTCATACATTTTATTGTTTTTAAATTTGAATAATGGTCTCATATTTTATTTGAAGGATATAGTTTGATACTAAAAAAAAAAGTGAAATTAATCATAAAGAAGATTAATCTTTCAAAAAAAAACAAAAATTTAATTTGTTTCAGTTACATTTGCTGAATATCATTTAAATACAAAATGTATCTAACAACATTTGCTGAATAAAATTTATTTAGCAACAATGATTTTTCTAAGAAAATTTTGTTTGTAACAAAACTTTATCGGAAATTATAAAAAAGTGAAAATTTTAATCATCATAATTATAAAATTTCATTGAACCTAATGTAATTACATGTCGTTATTATATTACGAGCTATGAGTTTCAATGACCTTTTTTCCACTTAAAATAAAATCATGTTGCTGATATTTTTCGAAATTTATTTATTCTTTAAAATTTTTGTTTGTTTTTATAATAAATTTTTATTTTCAGTATGTGCATTTGATATTTATTAATGATGACCCACAAAAAAGGATTTTTCGCAACCTAATAAACCACAAAAGTATAAAGAATAGCAATCAAATAAAAGAAAAAAAACGCAAACTACTAATTTCATTATGTTTTTACTTCTTTTTACATTCTACCGAATTGCATAGTTAGTTTTCATAATTTTTTTGGACTTTGACTCTTCTACAAAAATGTATCATGCGAATGTTGTAAGTCAACAACGAAAAATAAAAACAAAAATATATTAATTAATTATTCTTCATTTGTATTTGTAACTGTTTTTTTTGTTTTTTATTTTTTTATTTTTTCAATTATTTTTTATTCCGACTGTAACTAGTCTGTCTAATTATACAAATTTTAGCAAAAACAAAAAAACAAAAAAAAGAGTAGCTTTTATTGTATAATGAGTCACGCGAGTTTAATTATATCAGCAAAACGTAAAAGAAATGAAATGAGAAAATAACGCAAATCGAAGCAAGAACAAGCACTAGTAAATTTTATTTCTCATGTACATATTATGTTGTCTTCTTGTATATACGAAATTTTCTTTTAGTTATTTTCTATTTTTTATATTTTCTTCTCTGAAATGTATATCTTCGTTCACATGTGCGGATTTGACGAAGATGCTAAAAATTTAATTCGTATTATATTTACAAACGATATACTAAGCCAAAGTATTTTCACAATAAAATGAACTATAAAAATCTGTGTGTATTTAATGTACGTGTACAGTAAAATAAAATAAAATTGATAAACAAATCAGAAATTCAAAGAAAGAAATCCAAAATAAGGTACCTACATTATATACTCGTAAAAGTGCACCCAGTAATTTTGCTTATTTTCTATTTATAATTTATGAATTTATCTAATTTTAGATTTTATGTGAATCTGTTTTTGTTGATCTATAAAAACGACAAAAAATAATTGTAAATATTTTGGAATATTGTTAGTCATTGTGATATTTACTTACAAAATTTGGTCAGAAGTTCACATTTTGTATTACATAAATAGTCAATGCACTGCACAATACTTCTACTTCACAAAAAATATATTATTAGAATTTGGATATACACGTAGTGATGATAATTTTTTCCAAAACGTATCTAAATAGACAGAAAAAAACGTGATCATCTGAGTCATTACATTTAAATCCATTAAATAATTTTCTAAATTTATTTTTTTTTTTTGGCATATAATTTTTCTTCTTCTTTTCTTCTTTTCGAACAATTAATACACCATTATTAATGTACATATACATACTGTACATAATTACTGAATGTGACATTAACTGTCAGGCTATATCGTAATATAATGGAACAACAAATTTTAGAGGCTTGTTTAAAACTCAAAATAGCGTGAATATCAAAGTTGGACGTTGTATTTCCTGATTCTAATAAAAAGATAAAATTTCATTATACAAAGTTCAGTATAGCATCTAAAATTGTAGAAGTGCCTGTATACATATATATATGAGATCATGAATTTAGAAGTGTAACATCGTAGAAATTTCTGTTATATTCTTTTAATTAAATTCATTTTAATAGAATGTTTTATAGTTCACCAGAATCTATAAAAATTAATGTTACTACACACGAACATAAATACAAAGAATTAAATAAAATTTTATAGAAAAAAATAAAATTAGTTTTTTTTAAATTTTTTTTTTTTCAGTTTCATTTAATCTTTGACTATTAATTTTGTGGTTTACACCTTAATAAACAACATAATAACCATCCTTTCATTATCATTTTAAAAATATATATATACATATATACATAGTATGTTACTTTTACTTACACTTGAATTCTAATAATGTACATTCTTTTTAATAATATCTAAATATAAATTTATTATTCTTTTTATAAACTTTATACCATATATGTAGATATGATGAATATATTATATACGAGTATGTATATATTAAAATTTACGGGTAAACACACTTTATCATCAACTACTGTCATCACAGCAATCATCCATTCTACCATTCACAATATAATTTATCTTATTATTACCATTATTATGATGACTATTAAAATATTATTTTTATTATTAATACAAACATCTAGATATTAGGATTATCTGTATACGATGATGATAATATTAAAAAATTGCGTAAAATTTTAATATCGGTACATGTTATTCATAATACTACCTAAGTATATACCGAGTATATATACCTCATACAACACAATAGGTAGTTATACCAAAAGTTTTTGTGGTTAATAGAAAATTGATTCAAACTTTCGATATCGGTTTACTTATTATATACATACGTATATATGTGTACTGAGATACCAAGATAAAATTATGTACAAAACAACTATACTACCTGTATCATTTTTTTAAAATGAAAAAAAAAAGATGAAATCAGTGGTTAATAGAGTAATAGTATTATGAAAAAAAAACATTTTTTCTCCTTTTAGTAGTACAGTACACAATTTTATTTATTTAATATTTTTTTTTTATTTTCAGATAAATTGCTTACGCGCATTTGTATACATATATGTAATTTTATTTATTTATTTTTGTATCTTTTTTTTTTTTAATTAAAAAATTGATCAGATTACATTATGTACTCGTGTATATTGTTTTCTATAAAACTACACACAATGATCCTCTATCCCAACGACATACAGATTTGCAAATATACAACATCAGTATATCCACAATACGTAATGGTATATGTCAATTTTTGTTGTCTAATATCAAAATGAATTCTATGTGATATTTTGTTGATTGCTATACAAATGTTTATATACAAATTCAACCATGTTGTACAATATACACACAATATAATAAACATGTCGTTAACACATAACATACATAAATAATAGTAATAGAAAATTTTCTCTTTTTGATTGCAAAAATTAGAAAAAAAAAATAAATAAAAATAAAATAATACATACTAAAAACATTTTTAAAATATACATATGATACATACATACATACATATATGTATACATATTCAAATTGTAAAATAATTAAGTAACTATGAGTTCTCTCTTGAGGGTTTGTTTTGCTGGTGAAATTTTTTCATATTTATTAACTTGCACAAATTATGATTTATATACTAGCACGTATACGTAAGATTTTGTTGTTGTGGTTGTTTTTGATTTTTTTTTTTTTTTAATTTAACTTTTTATTTTATTTCATTTTATAACTGCTTCTTTTTATCTGTTTAAATATTAATTTTGTTTATTACCTCAAGGAATATTTTGCAAACTTTTAAAATTTTATAAATTATGGTAACGAATTTTTCAAGAAATAAAAGAAAAAGAAAAATAAAAGTAAAAATAAATAAAATGAATAAATACGTATATTATACTTCTAATAATAAAATGAATATAAATTGATTAAGACAATGTAGGTATACAATGTTTCCTGTTTAAAAATATGTACAAAAGGCATTTCAAATATGTGTGCTAATGTTAACGTATACGTAATGTGTATACACTTACTCCATAATCGTACATAATTGTATACGCATAGCAAAAGGAAAATCAATATTATACAAAATATAAAAAAAAAAAAAAAATTAAATAATTTGAAAGTTTGATTGGTGTTTTTGAACATATTATATACCTAGACAGCAAAACGTGTATTCAATTTTTTTTTTTAACAAAAATTAATTTTAATTTTTCCAGCGTGGAAACAAAAATTTTCGAATATTTTAAAAACTAAAAACATTTTAACCTTTTCTGCCATACGGTTAACACAATTTCTTTTCGATAAAACAACACAAATTTATAAAATTATGATCATTTAGTTCAGAAAAAAATAACTTCATTTTCTAATTTCTTATTTTATTTATTAAGAAATTCTTTTGTCATTTTCTAATGGAAATCATTTTTTTTTTTCTTTCAATAACAACTCGTGATGTGATTCCATAAAACATAAATTTAATTTTTCAAACTTTTTGCAAAAAAAAAAATATATAAAATAAATAAAAATTGGTTACGCATTTGAAAATTAAATTATGTAAAATTATTATAATTCAAAATCTCCTTCATTCAGTTATAATTCTGTTAATTTTACTATGAAACAAGTAAATATTATGAATAAAAAAATATTTTAATTTATGTATATATTTATATTTATAAAGACATACATATGCATGTTTTAATGAAATGAAATGAATCTGATAGTATAGTATGAATATGACTAATATAAAATTTGCATATTATTCTGGTTGTACTTCCCAAAAGAGTCTTAAAAATGAGTATATATAAATGGGAAATAAAAAAATTTACATAATAGAAGGCGTGAATTATAACAAATGAAAAGTAAATTACTTGTAAGTTGTAACATATACGAGTAGTACGAGTATGAGTGTATTGGAGTGAAGTAGGTATACGTATCTCTAGATATCTACTATAAAAATATGCATTATTTAACATATCAGTGAAGAATTGTTGTTATAAAATTGACTTTAATTGATTTTTCGTCTATACATACTTCCAATAGATTTGTATTTGTATATACTCTTGTGTATACATAATATTATATAAAAATAATTCATACATATAGATAATAATATGGTTGAAATAGAATATGGATATCATTATTTAATCATTCATGTGGATAAAATGAAAAAATAATACAAAAAAAAAACAAAAAATTGAAAATTATTAACATCAACTTTATGATGTAAAAATAAATTGACAAGTCTATTGGAATAAAAAAATGACATTATTTTAACATTATTTTTTTTTATTTGTTTAAATATTTTAATAAGAAGGCACGTTTTAATATTTAATTAAGTCAAATAATGTCCTTGTCTTGAACAGAATTTTATTTATACATTTTTTTTTTTTTCAATTTAAATTTTTTTTTTTTTTAATTGTTTAAATAATAATAAATTTAATTCAAAATAAAATATTTTATTTGTTGTGTGCTTCGTCTAATTTTATTATTTTTCAACCAGTTCTACTTCAATATTTTCAAGATTCATTCACAAATCAATTCTGTTCAAATTATTTTTATTATTAATTTTGTATACTCGTATTTTTTTTTAACAACTTCTATTAATAGATTTTATGTATGAGTGTTTGTACGTATAATAATTATTATGTGTCTCTAAAAGGAAAATTCAAGATGAATAATAACATAAAAAGAACCGATACAAATATAAACTGAGCAATGTTTGTACAAAAACAAACGCTAATTTGGTGTGGTTTTTATATACTTAACACATATAATGTAGTCGTATACATTCTAGTATGTATGTATAAATACTTAGAATATTATTTTATTATTTCAAACGATATTAAATTGTTTTTTATTTTTTTTGAAGTATCTTTTTCAAATAAGAGCGCCGGATCGCTTTGATTGAGTGTTTTTTTTATATATACGAGTATGTACAATGTATACGTATATTCTACACAATATTGTGAAGAACTGAAGACTAAACATTAAAATTTGTAGCGCCAATCTAATTTTTCTACATACAAGTACATAACATTACATACTTACATAAAAATGAATGTTTAAAGTAGACATTATAATACTTACGTTATATATACGTACATATTCTACAAATATATATGATGAGTATACACAAAATACAAATAATTGTATACAAATAAGCATATTTTAAATATGTATATATTTTATATGAAATCAAAAAAAATTTTTTATTGACCTAGATAAGACCCGAACCTCGAACGTTCAATTAATGATTGTGACGGGTCCCTACAATAATCAGGAAAAATAGAGGAGGAAAAGTAAATATCATATATCACTTCGTACTGTTATCTTCAACTTTAATATTTCTTTATCATATATTTGAGATGTGCATTTATAAAAAAAAAAAACAACAAAAATTCTTTAAATAGAAAATTATTGAAAAATGAACTTAGTGTACATACATTACATTTGTATGAAAATGTTCATGTGTTTGTTTTATCTTTTATATAGTAAAACTTCACATATGGACGTTAAACACGTAGACATCATCTTCATTATGATCATCATCATCATTATCATACGCGCAATAACACAAATCTATCAAAAAGTTTTCCTTCACAGTCTCTGCATTTGATAAATATAGTGAATCTGAATGTAATCGCGCAACGATAATAGTCAAGTAGTCAATCATATTCTGAATTTCTTTTCCTTTCTGCTAAGAAATGAATTTAACAAAAATACAAAATATAACGAAAAAAGATAACAAAACTGAAAAATATAAAATTTCATTTTGAAATACAATTATAGTAATAACAAAAATGGCAATGACTCTTCTATATCATAAGTAATTATTTATTTACATTACGATAGTTTGTTTTCTTTTCCATACATTTTTTTTTCTATAAATTTTTAATAATATGATATTCCTTATCGTTCATTCGGCAAGAAATTATTGATAACGTCAGCATATATGTACAATACAAAATTTGTATGTACATGAAAATATCTTTAAAAAAATGCATCTGAGGATCGAATCTATATTTATATACTCGTATATGTATATATTCCGTTGACATATATATGCATATATGAATACATATGATATGTATTACTTGTATAAGCATTAAGTACATAATATAAAAACAATGAAAATTATCTGTGTTTGATTATTTTTTTCAATCATATGTACAAAATGTACTTATGTAGATAAAATTTGTTGTAATAAGTAATTTACACACAGAACGATAGAATTCAAATGCAATCACAAAATCACTTCTTCTCCATTACATTTGTCTTCTTTTTATATTCAAATTCAATTTAATCAACATAAATAATAATTAACTTATGAAATTAAAAAAAATGTTGTAATACAAAATATTAAAAGTAAATGAAAAATGAAAAATTAATTTTTCATTTAATTAGTGACAAATATGAAAATAAAATAATACAAGCGACTAATAAACCTTCAACTTTTAATATCTTTTGTTGACAAATTCATTCTTATTAATTTTTTGTTTTTATAAAAAATACAATCTCACAAAAGAAAAAAATAAAAAAACGAAAGAAAAAATTAAAATCAAGAAAAAAAAAAGAGAAAAAAAAAATCAAAGAAGAAATCAACATAATAACGACTACAAATTTTAATAAGTATAGTAGTACACGAGTAGTAGTAGCCTAGCTATGTGATATATGCAATTAAATAAAGTGACGTGAAAGGCGAAAAAACTTTATAATGAAAACAGAACGTACTTATGTCATGTGAATACAACTTGGAATATATTGCTATTGCTGTTGTTTTGTTGGGTAAAAATTAAAAAGTTTTTCGCTGTTCAAGAAAAAAAAAAAAATTTAATATAATTTTTATGTGAATTTTTTATCTTTTTGTACTTGTACTACTTACTTAAAGTTATTTTTTGTTCATTTTTCATTTAAGTATTTTAAATTGATAATAAAGTAAATAAAATGTTCATGCTTCTATTTTTGGACTAAACAATTAAACGTATTGTTGCAAAATGTGTAATATGTACATTATTTATATAGAAGTCGATAGCATTAAAAAAAAAAAAAAACCAAACAAACAAAATTATCACAAAACACGATTCGGTTTATACTTAATTTGATTTTAAGGAAAATTTTGAAATCTAAAAATTGTTGACAAAAATATTTGAAATCTTTTGAAAAATGTTTTTATATTTTATGTGATTTTATACATATTTTTTTCTATAATCCAGTTTTTTTTTATTTATTTTTCCCCTCCCTCTCTCTCTCTCTCTCTTTCCATTACTCAATGTTTTTTTTTAATTTAAGTAAAATTTATGACTGTTGTGTTAATTGAATCATAATTTGGTTCATTTGAATTAGAAAACCTCATACATTAGCGTATTATGAACATAATGTGTACCATTTATTTTCTTGATCGAAATAGAGTAAAAACATTTACATATAAGTATGTATACCATTCAAAATTCTCAATGGAGTTTATGCTATTTATATACAGTGTATGTGTGTGTGTGTATTAATAACAAAAATATTAAAATGTCGAAATAATTTTTAAGATCAATTGCAATATTGTTCTTTTTTTAGTTTTTTTCTTCAATTTTTCAATATTTAAAGTGAATAAAAATTTCACAGTTGAGTGATATTTCGTTCTTAAAATATTACATTGTGTATAAAATTACAATGTAAATATTATGTAGGTATATTTATGAAATCAATTACCTATTATTCACTTTGCTTATATGTAAATTTGTTAATTTTATATTGATTTGAATATGTCGACAAAATATTATGGCTTTTTTTTATGATGACATTAATTTATCAATGAAAACTGATATGTATAGTCCTTCGTGCAAGATATTAAAGTAATAATTTAGTATTTGGATATTATTTTTAATGTGTAAATGTGTACATTAATACGAAGTATTTACCTTTTGTCGGTATATACTTACGTTACGTGAAACGCTAATGAACGTGTATCTCTATATAGTTGACAGTTTATTAATATAAGGCGGCACATGTACTACTATACGACACTATACTGATACTATTTAACATAACGAACAGAGGTCAAACTTTATTTAATTAGTCGTGTGTGCGTCTCGCCATCAGTTGTCTATTCGAAATTTTTGACAACAATTATTCGTAGAAATTAAACAAAAGATCCTTCAAATTTTAAGTTAGTTGAGCTATTCAGGGTTGAAATTTCTTTAATCGTTCACGCATTATCTATAGCAAACGAGTATACCACAATACACCATAATAGCCATGAACGATCAAGTATATTGTCTACTGGCTGCTATAATATTGCACATTTAAGACAAAATTCACATAGAATATATTTTTTTAAATTATCAATTCAGGTTATCAAACCATTTTTTAATTTTAATTTAATTATAATTTTTTTTTTGTAATTTTTTTGTGTGGACATTTTCCTTTTTTAAGTACTTTACATTTTAAACGCCTGCATTTTAAATGTCATATAGGAGAACCTTGATTATATTAACCGCCTAGTGAGATTTTATTCCAACGTACTCGTGTATACATTAATATGAGTATATAAGTACATTCATAAAAGAAAAAACAAAATAAAAAATAATTTTATAGATAAAAAACCATTTTATATCACCTTGAATTTGATCGATTTATTAGAGTTTATCTTTTTATTCTATTTTTTTTTTTTACTAAATTTTATTTTCATTTTTTTATTTTTTATCCGAATCATTCATTAGTATGTACATACTTACTATACATTCAAATATGCTCATATTCCACAAAGTATACATGAACATTTTTTTATTATTATTTTCTATAAAATTTATTATGCACATTAAGATTATGATTATTGAAATGATTGACCCACCTACACTACAAACTATACACTACACTCTGCATTTACATACGTTCACTTTTTATTTTCTACAAATTTTATACAATTGATATGGAATTGCACTTTTTATTTCTGCATATAGCAAATAACAAATTTTACATTATATTGCATACACATACATATGTACCTAGATACGAGTCTGTGTTTATAGGAGATACGAATATTATGCATTATAATATGTATATGTAAAATAATATGAATGCAATTTTTTTATCGTCTCATTTTTCTTTTACACATGATTGCATATACAAAAGTATACATACATACATACCTATATTTAAAAGAAAAAATAATATTTTTATTTTCTTTTTGTCGTTAATTTTTTTGTTTTGTAGTATTTAATGTCAATTCTCATGTCAGTTTTATTTGTTTCAATTTAAATGAAATGTTCATATAATATGTACTTACAGTTACATAGATATATTCGTATTCATATATACATAAAATGAAAATAAAATGAAGAAAAATTTAACCTGAAAACGTCATATGTAATATGTAAGTTTCAAATATAAAATTGTAGAAATACGAGAAATAAAAAATTAAAAAGAAAAGTGTATACGTGCACCTAAATATATAATTTCATTTTCATTATTACATGTAGTATTACAAACATGAGGATGTGAATGTGAAGTACATATGAAAGCATATACATTATATGCTTGCATAGATACCATAAATAGTAACGAAACTGTCTAATAAAACAGTATAATATGCATAGTGTAGTTAATAGTAGCTCTCTTCAGGATGTATGATATTTTATAAAAACTATTTTCTCATTTTTTAATGATCGTAGTAAATATGCACAAAGGTTTTAGAATTCAAATAAAATGTATCCTAAAAAACATTTTTCAAAAAAAAAAAAAATGTAAGAAATTGTATATGCAAAATTATTATTAATAATTTCGTTTATTTTCGTTCATACTTTTAGTTGTTACATAACAATAACGTACGTATCCAAACTGTCAAATAGGATATGTGTGTATGTGGATATAGTTACGAGAAGTATGTGGGTTTAATGCAAATTTTGTTACAAAAACTTCGCTACTTAAATTTTTTTATCTTAAATTTTTGACGGTATATGTAGGTATATGAATTTTGTGTGTTTTATAAATATTTCTCTTCTGTTTTTTATTTAATAATTTTTATATCTCAAATGTTTGTTTTTTTTTTTTGTAAAGCATTTTTTATCATATAATAAATGCTCTGTGGTATAAATATATAAATTCAGAGATTCATTAAAAGCAGTACACAAAGATATGCGGCATTTTAATCACAAAGCAAATATACAGACATGAATTCCAAAATAAAATTTATGAAAACAAAAAACCAACTACCGAAAACTATATGTAAGTATGTACATGTTAATGTACATCATGATGTGTTTACACAAACATTAAACTGCAGCATTCATTCATTTACAAAAATTTGAAAAAAACAAAAAAAAAAATATTGTTGGAGGAAATTTTCAAATGTTATTTATGCCCTGAGCATAAAGGTCATTTAAACTTTGTATACATATGAAATACCTTTTTCAGATTGTATATTTGTATGTATATATTTGTGAACATGAATGCATTATTTTATAAAACATGACATAGAGATACCTACATTTACATATAACCTATATAGACACAAATATACATAATATACATTTTATATATCAGAAGATATGGAACAACAAATTCAAAGTTTATAGATTGCATAGTTTTTTCTGATGTTGATAAAGAAGTTATTTATCCGTACATACGTAAAATTATACGTACTGTACATATATACATCATTATATGTATGTGTAACTTGGTAGAGAAATAATAAAAAAATAAATATAAAGCAATTGCACATTTTGTATACGTACATCATGCATATGTAATGTACATTCATTTTTTTTTTTTTAAACTCAGTGTTGATTTTTGTCCTTTATCCGAGTGAATGTGTGGAACAGAAGGTAAATTTTTATTTTAAAAATTTTTGAATTGTTGAAAAACATAAACACGCACATGTCATTTAAATATCTTAAAGCTAAATTTATGTATCATGCAGCAGTATACGATCCATTCAAATTTATACAAGCATACGTACACATTTTAAAATGCATAAAGTATATAAATATATAACGTAAACGCAAAGTGATTAAAAGAAAAAATGAAATAGTATAAAAATTACTCAATTTTCGGTCGAATTGAATCCAATGTTCTGTCTAAGATATAATCTCTAAGATAAAATTATACATTTAACATTTCATTATATATATAATTTTAGACTTACGCATGTATTTGTTTGTATCTATATGTAACTTTTCTTTTATGTGTGTAGATTTTCTAAAAGTAGAATTCTTATAACAGTATAGAGTATTAGTACAGATGGTTTATTTTTAGTTAGATATAAATAATATTATGCATTTATTCGTATATGAAATTGAACTTTAGTTGAAGTTCTTTTTAAAATGTTTACATTCTAGAGATTAAAACAAGCAGGGCACCATACATAATTAGTATAGCAGATATGTTTTTATAGTCAACATAAATACATATGTATATGTACGAGTAACGTAATGTATTAGTGCATATTGCATATGATTTCCGGTAGGCGGGTAATTAAATCTATTCAGAAAACAACAAAAACAAAAAAAAAACTAATAATAAATAGCTAGATTTCTAAATTGAAATGGAAAAAATATTGTTTAATCGTAATGTTTTTCTTCAATTTTCTTTTTTCAAAAAAAAAAAAAAAATAAATAACTAAAATTCATTATGTAGGTGCACATGGTATAATAATGTTCTGAGTACGGTAAATAAATCATAATAAATTCTTTTACGTGTATTCTTTTAAAATTGTTTTAATAACTCTCGACATTTTGTTTACATTTTTATGTTCATCAATTTCATTTACCATTTATAAACTTTGAATAAATATTTACATGAAAATTATGGTCATAAAATGTAAATTTTTTCCTGATAAAAAAATTCTATTAATTCATTTAATAACTTATTACGTATACTGTTATAGACAATAATATGTAATTTATTTCGTGGTAAATAATAATGAAAAATAAAATTATTATTTATTCAAATAAATCTTGTTTATCACTTAAATGCTTGATGACAATAAAATACCTACATATATAATATCATGTGGTGCGTTATTCCATCTAGATTGTAGATCAAAATCATAATAATATAAATGGTATACGCTACGATATTGCGAATAAGTATTCTACACATAATATATTTTTATTGTTGAGAAAAATTGATTTTCTCTCTCAGTATAGAATGCGAATATTGTACATGACAGACAAGGAAAATCAACAAATAACATTTAATACTTGCTTCTATATATCCTATACATATTCTATATGGAGACTCTAAGCTGTAACCTCAATAACTCGCCTACTACAGTGTAGTGTGTAGTGTAGAGTACTACATGATTTACACAATACAAGGAGAAGAGAAATTATTATTCGCGTGTATCTTTCTACTTCTATTTCTACTTGAGTACGGTACGGAGAAGAAATTCAAGGTGAAACAAGATTCGTGTATATAAGCAAAACAGAATTCTTGTTTTGACCTATATTTTCCTATGTAAATAAACATGGTCATATTGAACTCTTGATTATTTGAGAAGTAGAAACAGAAAGATAAAGATACGCGAATAATAGTTTATCGTCTCCTTCTCTTGTGTGAATCAATTACTACACTACATTAGTAGACGTGTTGATTTTCCGTGTTTATCACGTACAATATTCACATTCTATACTGAGAGAGAAAATCAACTTTTCTGAAATACTACTCGTACCTTCATAGCGTATACCATAGCATATATGCTCATACAATTTCGAATTTTTATATTATTTTTTATTTTATGGTTTTTTTTTTACTTATAAATTGTGAAAAAAGTTTTTGACATACGTTAACTTATACACATTTTACAAATATTACCTATGTTATAAATTCGCTTAGATTAATTTATAATAATAAATAATATAAACAAATTAGATTAAAAATTATTATAAAGAAAAATATCATTAAATGATCATAAAATCATTTTAAATAATATTTATCTTTTTCTATACAAGAATTTCGTTTAAAAAGCTAAAAAATATTGTTATATACGAGAATGCACATTCGTAATATACGAGTATTTAATACACAATATGTGTACCTACTCAATTTTATTGAATTGTATTTGAATATTGAATGAATACATATAGGTATTTGTAATACAAATTCTAATTATGACTTTAATGGAAAATTTGTAGCAAAATTAAAAAAAAACTGTAATAATAATTTATGTGACGATGACCTCATTTTAAAAATCAACCTTACAATAAAAATGTAATAGGTGTTCGTTGATACATATATTTTAAATTTCATGTTCAAATTCATATACATTAATACTCTATTACTCATACAAATATAGATTACAAGTTCAAAATTATAAAATATATTCAAATTGATCAGTTAAATATTTTTATTATTTTTTTCTGTAGTTTTTTATTGGTATCATAAAGAATTTCAAATTTAATTTTTGCTTTATACAATATCGCGATTCGTTCTTATGTGGTACACCACAATCATGTATATACGTACGTACATATATATGTATGTATGTATGTATGTATGTATATTGGAAGAATTTATCTTTTTCGATTATAATATCTACACGGTGTACAACATTGTGTGTACATGATTCAGCATTGCATTATTACCATTATACCTACAACACTGCCATATTATCTTCATCATCATCAGCATCATCATAATCGTTGTCGTTGTCTTCGTCACGATTATTATATGCTGCGCGAAAAGCCACAGGAAAAAGAATAATTTATATTAAAAATAAAAAATTGAATTCTATAAAAGAATTTTTGAGGTTAAAAATAACTCATTACAACTACAACAGACTTTAAAATTATTTCATTTATTTTTTTTTTTGTTATTATTTTTCTTTTTAATTTTTATTTTTTACGTTTTTATGTATTTGATATTTTTCAAATGTGCAGACAGGTATTTATAATATTCAATTACATTTTTAGACATATGTATTTTACATGAATGTATTTGTTACACTTCCGATATAATTAACAAATAAATGAATTATTTTCAATTTTATTATTATCTATTTAAAAATAACTAGACATTATTTGAATTTATACAGATATATGAGTATGTATACGTACTGTACGAATATATAACTTCCAAATTCGATCAAAATTAATTCGCAACATTTGTTATTCAATTAAAAGAATATAATTCAACAATGATTCATACATACTGCCACATTTCAATTTGTTGAATTTTTCGCTTATAAAAAAAATTTTTTTTTTCTTAATTTTAAATTTTATTTAATTTTTGTATACATTAAGTGAAAAATTTATTTACTGCATATTACATATAATGCATAAGTATATATGTACATATATGTTTGTACTTTAATAGACATTTACAAGTTTATATTTTGTTTTTGATATTGAATTTAATTTCACACAATAATTTTATTTCAATTTTCTTATTTTTATTTTGAATTTTATTTATATAAAATATTCAATTTGTATAAATATTTCAAATAAATTCTTTTTACACTGTCGTCATGGTTAATTTTTATTTCATACATCCACATATTACATTTGTTTAAAAATAAGGAAAATATATTGAAAATTTATTGAAATATTAATTGCAATTTATTGGCATACATTTCTATTAAAAATAAATTTTTTTGCATTTTATTATTTTACATATTTTTATATCTTTTGCGCGCAATAATTGCATTAAAGTCAACAAAAAAAAATTTATTTTAATTTTTTCACAAAAACAAGGTTTTAATATCAAAAAAAAAAAAAAATTGTACAAAAAATATAAATTTATCAACACAATCACAATATTATCTCAATGTAAAATATTAGTAGCTGTGTATTAGTGTAGGTATCTGCAATTTTTCATATCCGTTCCATGATGTACATACATACATATATTTAATTTTATCTACAATGTTTTCTTTACTACTCGTATGTACATTATAATGTACGTAACAAATTGACTTTTATCAAACGTAAATGAATTTTCTTAATAATTCATAACACGTCATTACGTGAGTAATAATTATTTATTATTTAATAGTGTTCAGTAAGTGGTTGGTTTTTTTTTGCGAAATAACATAAATGCATGTAAATATATTTTAAAAAATAATAAGCAAAAAATACTTATCTCATTTGTTTTATGAATTTCATATATTGCTCATAACTAATACGGCTCTGTTATAGATGCATTTTACAATACTTTTGATTTTTATTTATTAATTTTTTTTTAACTATATTTTCAAACTCATAAAATATAAATAATTGCGATTGTGTCAATATATTATTTTCTATATAGATATGTATGTTTGAATGTGACTAAAACAATAAAAATGTGGTATATAATATAACTCATTACTACCTTAAATGTCAACATATTCAATATTGTGACCTTCGAAAAATAACGTAAATGTACTAAACATATACATATGTACATTCTTCCTCATTCTATTACCGATATAAATTTGATACAATATAGAATAAATGTATGGGAAGAATATAAATTAATTCATTATTATAAAATAATACTACCATAATAATAATAGAATATGAACTCATACAAAATTTTCGTTCAGTTCTTATCCAAAATTTACATATAGATTAAATGCATATGTATATAGAAATCAAAAGGGTCTGTCTGATTTCAATTTGATTCGAAACGTGTAATGAATATAAAATACTTAGTATACCTATGTAACAAAATTATTAAATTTTAAATAGTTTTGAACAAGATTTTCAATAGAATGTAAATTAAAATTATGATATATAGTATGTACCTGCCTTTTTGCGCAACAATAAATTTTCATTCACATAATTTGTTTAATTTTGTAGAAAATTAACAAGAAAAACTATAGAAACATTTCTCCAAGATATACACGTGTTATGTATTGTATATACGAATAGTATTATGGAGTGATAAGGTGAAATGTATACATAAATGAATACAGGAATAATTTTATGATAGCCTAGAAAAATATTTCATATATTAATATATCTAATACGTTAATATTCAATTTAATTTATTTCAACAATTATTTACCTTTAAGGCTTTAATCAATTTCAATAATAATAGCAAAAACTAACAGTATCATAATGTATAGGAAATAGGAGTAATATTAGAAGTGAAATTATATGTACTTATATTTATATAAATTGTAATATAGGAGCATACCTACATAACAAAAATGATACATGGTATAGTGTGTTGGCAATAATTTTACATTTTAGTTTTCTATGTTATTAAATGTATATTTATTAATAAGCACCTATAGCCATATATAAATTCATGAATATTTAAATACACAATTTTACACTTTACACTTTATATAATGTAAGAAACGTGTACTCGTATGTGAGAAATATAGGAATTGCAAATGTGTAGTTTTCATTTCGTAATTAAATAACATTGAATATATCCTTGCATTTTATTTACTATTTACATTATTCCTCCTGATATGTTATATAATATCATTGTGTATTTATGCGCACCATACATAAATAATTATTACTTTATATTCATTTTGCATCCTGCACTATGTTAACATATAATTCATATACGACGAGTACGAGTATTTTATAATTAAATATACACATTTAGCTATATTCTGGACTTATCTGCATATATGTACGTTGTGTAGGAAAAGTTCAAATTATATCATAAAATCAAATACAGAATATAAAAATGTATTATAATATTCAATTTATGTATACTCAAACCTACCAAGAGAATATGAACATTGTCAGACCTTCATATTAACTAAATACATATAAGCAATTTTCAAATTATAAACATAAACTCTAATTTAGAAATATAAATATGTATGTAATACATTTCATATAGAATGTATTCTGTGTATCTAATATCTATGTAACATTTAAATTTATAATGTCATTTTTATATACATATATATAAATGAAAAATCCTTCAGAAACAGAAAGTTGTATAATTCATTTAATTTCAAAAACAGTAGTCATGTATACCTTACTCATATTATGTATTTTACTTATATAAAATAGTATCATATAATCAAATTTCTTATTTCTTATTTGATCCAAATAATTTATTTGTTATTACCTTTTACATATTTTAATTTTGTAACAAATATTTAATTCTTCTAAAAATTATTTTTAATTAATTTTTTTTTTTATTTCTTTATTCTATTTTCAGGTAAGTGTCATACACACAACACACCGGATACATAATATTTAGCTTTATGTTGAATTATTTTTATGGATATGGATTTTTGTAGAAATAACAGAAATTATTCAAATCGATTTATCAAAAAAAAATGATTGTCATCTTTTTTTCTGTAAAAACGCATATGAATTTGTTTTATAAACAAATCGTATTTACATCACCATTAAAAGGTTACATTAAAAATAAAACTAATATGTAATGTATGTTATGTGTATATTATCGCCGGTTATCGGTTCATGCTTATGTAATGACAGCTGTTCAAAAATATGTTTACAGGTATTATTGTGTTGTATGTTGTCAATTGGTTTTTTTATTATTGGTTTTTATTCATATTTTTAAATATTATTTAATGCTCGTTTCAATAAGTTTAAAAATAATTCAAAATGAATCACAGAATGCAATCATTGTTAGAAATTAATTCATTTAACAGCATTTAGTTCATTTTTTTTAAAAAAAACATTAGCTATACATTCAATATACACTAAAAGGACAACAAATTAATACAGGAAATTGACTATAAATCCTTTTTTTAATATATAAAACACGTCAATTGGTCTGTCAATAAATAGATTTACTCTATATAAAACTATAATTTTTTTGTGATGTGTACTCTGTGATTAAACATGCATATGCTCTACCAAAGACCCGATATGGTCTTCGGTACTACTAAATAAAATAATAACATTTAAATGTTTATGTTGATCTTGATGACATGATGATGATGATGATGATGATGGATATGTGAATCGAACATATGCGTTAATATTTTTATATTTTCTATGTGCACATAAAATTATGTATAATGAACGCATGTATACACGTCAATAAAGTCATATACAGTTCGTGACTTTATCAAAAATAATATTCTATAATGCTGGCGATATTATAAATAAATTTTCTAGACTACATTTTATTTATATATTTTAATTTTATATAAAACTACACATACTCGTACCGTATTTTATACATTTTTCTTTTTTTTTTTTCGTATTCATACATATTATTTACATTACACGCTGTGTTATTTATCGAAGTATATTACAGAGTTTTATTATGCATCATCGATCACATAATTGATTTCAAATTGTTCACCATACATCATACTCTATATAAAACATACGATTTGAATATGAACCGTACATTAAGTATGTGTATCTGTTTAGTTTTCTAGAAACAAAAATTAAATTATTTTTGTCATGGCAAAAGATTTATTTGATTGTTGAACCTGAACGAATTAATATAAATTACTACTAATATTCTATGTTGTGAGCGAATGAAAAAACAATTCAAAAGTTTAGTGCACATATATTTCCGAAAAATTTGTAAAAAGAAAATGTTTATAAAATGAGTGAAGGTTGAATAATTTTTAACACCACTACTTACATTCAAAAAAAAAAAAAAAAGAAAACGCACACATATTCATTATTTCTTAATATGGATATGTACACAAAAAAATTTTAATTACTAACCAAAGTTTGTTTTCTTTTCCGTTTTTGTTTCTTTAATTCTTTTTGCTGTTTTTGATTCTCTTCATGAATATTTCATTCGAAATTTTCATCTTTATACTTAGTCATATACAAACATATGCTACAATAATTTTTCATTTTTCTGTAAATGGTATGCATTTCATTTATTTTTAATGAATTTCTTTTCCTTTCATTTCGTTTCTGTTTCTTCGTTTCATCCACTGAAATTCAGAAAAATCAAAAAAAAAAAAAACAAATTCTCCAGTATATATAATATCTTTGTATATCTAAACTTGCATTTAATAATTTTTATTTCATTTAACTTTTTTTTTATTATTTTTTTTAATTGAATCAAATAAAATACAAGTTTTTCATTTTTGACAGGCAACAGCATAAGAAAACATAACGTATACATACATAACCTAATTTTTTATTATTACAAACAAAATGCTTGATCTGATGGTTACATGTGTATTTTTATAATATTTTTAAAATCCATGTAAAAAAATAAAAACAAATTTTCTAACAGTAAAAGATTTATGCAAATATTATATTTGAAATGATGAACTTTTTTTACTTTTAGTAGTAATGATTACTTTTTCAATACAAGAATATGTAATTGAAAAAACAATTTGAATTTGATATGTGTACAAGAAATTATAAAATGTTTATAAACAAATGTATATAGATATGTTTAGAAATATATTCGGATTCATATGTATATACACATATTTTAAGAGAAGATTATTATGGCATACTGTTTATATGGATAAATACCGACACAGTAACAATCAAAATATTTTTGCAAATTAAGATATAGCTATGTACATTACTCGTACTCGTACATATGTATGATATTAGAGTTGTTAATTTATTACTTTTCACATACTGAACTCTACAATCTACATAATCGGTGTATATATGACTTATAAAATTTTATTGCTTACTAACTACTTTTTGTTATCTTTTTTTTTACTACACATACTATGTATGTATGATATAAATGAATGCAATACACATGTATTTATGTGATATTCGATTTAGTATTTACATATATGAATGAAATAATATATATCATTCGTTCCGACACATTAATATATGTGCATGAGTACAGTGTAGTATAATATGTATATTATGAAAAATAAACGAAATCACTATGATACTTTTTTTTTCCTATAAGATTTTTATCATTAAATAATGTTAAATATAATTGGTTTTTTCTTGTATCATTTCACAAATATTACGGTTTTATATTATATATTAATTGTACACATATAAAACAAAATATTTATATTCATTCATTTAGTATTTTATTTTATTTTTGAAAATAAGATGCATCTTCTGTTTGTATCATTCTTTATTTATTGCACAAACTTTATCCAGTGCCATAAAATATTTTTTTTTATAATGTTCAAACTACTCTATAACTTCTGTATACATATACTCATATATATGTACATTGAGCAAAAAGGTTAAAGGCATAAAATGAATTTTTCATTAATAAAATTTCAAAATTGAAAAAAAAAATTAACGAAAGAAATTTATTATTACGTTACGTTAGTTGATTTTTTTTTTAATTTTCTCTTTTCTTTTTTTCTGCTTTTTACTTAGTTTGTATATAATTTACTGGTTTAATTAAAGTGTTTTTTAATAAATTTTCGATTCTAAAAATGAAATGAAAGAAAATGATTCGTATAAACAAATGTAGTAATATGCAACACCGTAACTGACTAAATTAATACCACCCATATATCTGTTCGTTATTATTATTATTGATCATTTTTAAAATTAAATATGAATACTTGATTATAATTGATTGATTTCAAACAAGAATAACAACACATAAATGTTCATATACGATCAGTGTTATGTTAATGAGCATATATGTTATAATATGGCGATTATCTTTGCACTATACACTGCATTATACATTATACACTGTTTATATATGTAAATAATGTGTTGTTAAAAGTCATTTCAATTTCTTTTTTGCATTCAAGAAATTATTTTTTGTTTATGATGCGAACATTATATCTACCTACAATAACGTAACACTTGTATACAAGATAATATGTAATGAATGTACATATACGTATAATGACATAAACCAAAAATGATGAATGGAAATAGACAATTTGTTGATTAGATGGTATTTACATATGTACATTCTACATTCATAGACAGTATATATGTGTAGTTTGATAGGCGCAAATAAAAACAAAAGTTTATGTAATCTTATTAACGATTATAAATATTCACATGTGAATATAACTAACCTATACACTTATGTATGCAGTATAATTTAAAAGTTTAAATTAGGTCAAAATGAAAAAAATACACATATAAATTCTTGATATATTATACACATATGTATGTATAATGTACATATAGTAGAAACAGAAACTGAAAAATTGGGTCACAGAAATTTTATTCGAAAAACTTCTATGACTTCCTGAGTTCTTTATCGAATTCATTCAAACAAACGAAAAGAGATAACCAAATAAAATTATATGTATTCATATATACATTTGTTCACATGAAAATAAATATGTATGTATAGATAAATGATATTATTACATAAATGGACTAACTCTATAAAATTCTTAGTATGCAGTTAATAATGACAATTTTAAAGTATTTAACTTAATAATCATACTAATCAAATAACTATAACGTCTCAAAACGAAAAAAATGCTATCATATTCGAAGATATAGAATTTCTTTTTATTATACATTAGACGCGATTTAAGTAAAGTATTGTGTTCATGTTTTCTAAATTTAGCTAAATTACAATCGAATCAATAAATGTTTAAATAAATAAATTGAATGATTATCTATGTTGACGTAAAACGTCATATGCCCCATTTAATTCAAGAATGAAATCTTCTTAACCAAAATCTTTTCCTTTTTTATTTTTTAAAAGAAAAGTTCGATATATCTTTTAAAATAAAAAAAAAAATACAACAGAAAAGAAAAGACAAGAAAAGAGAACCGATAAAATTTATTTATATTCTCTTGTTAGTTCAATTCCAATTAATGACAATAATCGTGTCTGTTATTTTCTTATCATCAAAAATTAAATGACTGCCTTAATAAACAAATTGATGGATTGGTGGATATATATTTATAAAAAAATATATATATTTTTTTTAAATTTTTCAACTTAAAGTTTATTGACGCATATCTTCAAATTCAGAACGATGGAGTCTGAAACAACATAAATTATTGATTTTATAACAAAAATTTGTCTTTTTTTTTTTCATTTTTTCTTTTTTAACATTTTCAATTTAATGAATCATTTAGTATAAATAGTGTAGGTATTTTTAAATGCATTTTATATAAAACTATGTATATAAGTTAGAGAATAAAAAAATTATATAAAAATGTGACAAGATACAAATTTAAATCTCTAAATGGCCACATTTAGTATATCAATTCATCGGCTCATATGTAGGTTATTAGAACACATTTTTATCATTTTAATCTTCCAATCCAATCTAA
Source organism: Villa cingulata (assembly GCA_951394055.1). Taxonomy (NCBI): domain Eukaryota; kingdom Metazoa; phylum Arthropoda; class Insecta; order Diptera; family Bombyliidae; genus Villa; species Villa cingulata. Next base: position 7,621,300 of record OX596018.1, read on the forward strand.
AAAGTTTAAATTCCTCAAGTGCATTTCTTTATTTTTCATTTTAAGATACAAACATTTTTGAGGAAATATAACAGAAAAAAGTTCAATTGCTCTGTATATCATATCATATCCAAAAGAAGATTTCGTCATTTCATCAACAAGATTAGAAAATTTGTGGAAAATTATATTAGAGATTCGTATACAATAAATTTAAATAACGACTTTTCTTTTAAATTATGACGTAAATAATGTATTTATGTATGTACTATACAGGAAAATTTACCAGCATATTCGTATACCTTTTTTCGTACAAACGTACATACATATGCATGTATGTATATATACATAAAATAATGGCATGTACATTTATTGATTATATTTTCGTTTATTTGTTTTTCATTTTTTTTTTCGAAACTTTCTTAACATCCTATTGAAACATTTTTATATTCTTACGTCATTATCTGTTATTTTCCTTTTCATATCATATATTGTTTTTTCTTTTTTAATGTAAAATTTATTTTAAAAATGAATAAATAAAAAACAAAAATGAATTCAATAATGCAACATCCTACATATACGTATAGAAACATTTCCCCAAAAAATCAAAAAAATAAATAAATTTAAATTTTTTTCAATTTTCTATTTTTAATTTTTTTTTTTCTTATTTTGCGTTCTTGATATTAATTAAAAATGTAAACACAAGAAATTTTGTGAAAAATATTTACAATTAATTATTCTATAATTATGAATTTTATTAGTTTCTTTGTTGATTGAAAATGTTTATATACATTGAAACACAATATTGCTTATAAATACCTATAATAATTATTGCCTCGAGTGCATGTACTCGTATTTAACCAAAAAAGAAAAAAAAAACAAACATTAAAATTATAATTCACTCGATAGAAATAATTAAGAGAAGAAAATTATTTTAATTAAATTCTGAAATTTATTTGCTTTTAAATCGATTCTGTAGTACTCGTATTATGTTAGCGTTAGATTTCAAAATCACGTACACACGTTATTAATTACCTCACATCTACTACGTATGAAATAATGAAATTTATTAAAATAAAATTCAATTAATTTTAACAATAATAATAATAATAATTCATTAAAAATAAAATGTATGGAAAAATAAAATAAATACATAATTATTTTATATTCGTTTCGTATGTAATATGCTTCAAGGATAAGTTTCTATCGTGTGTTAATATATTATTTACATTTAAAATGTTTAAGTATACCAATACAGAATTAATGATGAATATATTATTTTCTTTGTTTATTCTCATATACGAATACTCGTAGATATATATATAAGTTATTGGTTTTGTTTAAGGATTACTTTGAGAAATTTTATTCACTAAGGAGGAGTCTCATTTGAAGAGCACTTATATTAATCATATCATTGTCAAAAAAGAGACAAATTTTCTACTATACGAATATCATTATATAATCTACGTTTGGATAAAATTTTATTATCGAAATTAATTTTGTAACCGATATACACAAGTATGTATATATAAGTATGTAGATACATATTACGTTTATTCTATTTTCATTATCTATACTAAGGTAGGTATATAATGTATATTTATGTGTACATATGTAAATTGAAGAAAAATACTCATATATCTGAATTTATGATACGATTGTTATTTTTGATATACGAGCATACTCGTAATATACGTATATACGACGTGTACATAACCTTGAACCGATAAAAATTTATTTGATTTAAAAATACAATTGGTACATATAATACGACGTCTTTTATTCTGATCAAAATCATCATCATCAACATCATAATCATTTTTTACATGTATGTATTTTTATTTAAAATCATTTCAGAATTCATTAATTTTAGGGCTGTAAGCATCATTTACAATATTATTATTATTATTTAAACAAATACTTGTATAAAATATGAAAAAGTTTTTTACAGTTGAGTACCTTAAAGAGTTCTTCACAAAGGTATTTATTTTTTTGATTTTTCTGATTTTATTTTGTGACTGATATATTAATAAAAACAAAAAAAAAAAATTGAAATAATGATGAAATTTTTATATGTAGTACAAAGAATATACGAGTATGTACAAGTATGTACCTATATACATATTCAAACAAAAATCATTCATCCATAATAAGATGGGTATAAATTTTCAGCTTTTAAGATTTTAAGAAGAAAAAAATGTGGCTTTTTTTTATACTGTTTTTGTTAATTTTAAAACGAAACAAAATGTTTTCACATACATATACCAAAATATCGTACATATGTATTTATGTTTGTGATGCATACATGATGACAACATTTTTCATTTTAAATTTTTTGAGTACGGATAACCAAATACAAGTAGGTATGTAGTATAACTAATCAAAGGATGATGTGTGGATGATGATAGCCAGGATAAGATTGACATTTTATATATTATACGTAGTTTATAATAACAACCAGATCAAAACAGAAGAAAAATGAAAATAAAAATAAAAATTTCAATTCTTTATTTTTCTTATTTTCATTTTTCTTTATCTTTTCTCTTTCTTTCTTTTTATTTTTCTCATTTTTTATGATTTTTGCCATTTTTTATGCCATTTTTAGTTTAGTTAGAAGATTATATTATTATGTATACTCGACGTGGGTGGTCTCTCTTGTATTTAGATAAATGAATTAAGCATGTACATATGTACATTCATCTTCTAGAGAATATACAACAAATAATATTATGTTCTCACAATAAGAGCATTCTATATAAAAATGATGGTATGAATATACGAGCATATTAATAAAAGTGCCTGATGTAGGCCTCCCAGGGAAATTATTTATTTTTTGTTTTTTTAATTTCATTCTGAATTAGCCTTCTAACATTTTTACATAAATATTATCTGTTGCTATTTAATTCCTTTTTATATACTATACCATATATTCTAGTTTGTAAGATAAATAATACGACGAATGGTATAACATGAAAAGAAATTTCAATTTACAGTAGGTATAGTAACTTATAAATTTATCTTATACATTGTATCTATATGTGTATACTTAAAATATTTATTATCTGAAGATTTTTGAAAACTTGTTGCTTCATATTTTTGTAACTCAAATACGTTAAGGATATGAATGTAAAAAGAAATGAAATACTTGATGTACATAATTCTATTGCTTCCATTCAAATTATCACAATGCTCGTGTATCATTGCTGGAAGAAAAAAAAAAGACGAAACTGTAAGAAATCAAATAATCGTCATGATCATCATTAAAATTAAACGAAAAATTATTTTGCTGTCACACAACTGAAATTGAATAAAAAAATAATAATAATCGGGTATAGTGAAGTAACACACAAATGTATGTATGCAATGTATGAACATGAATGTAGTACGTAGTACGTTGTGAAAGAACACATGATGCACATTACATAAAAGAGTATATAATATGTATGTATGTGCAATATCAAAAATAAAATATAATGATGACGCCAAGCGAATAATGGTGATATTATGGTCATCATCATCATCATGAAAGAGGATGTTTGCCTGAATGATTAAATTTTAAGTTTATACATATGCATATAAATGTGTAAATTTAATAAATATGCTAGTATATTCATGCGGACGTGGTATATGTTAAATAGATTCAATTTTGAACTTGTAAATAAGTACATATACATATAAAATATCTGTTATCTATAGTGTCAGCCATAACACATAAAACACGTATCAAATATGTAAATTATTGAATAACAGGAAAAGGTGTTGATGGGAATTTTAAAAATGATTTTTCACTTTAAAAACTGAACATCGAATACGTAATTAAAATTGAATCTCAAACAGAAAAATAAAACTAAAAAGGAAAATATCAAACCGAAAAATTATTTTGAAAAACCACGTAGACACGAACATACTTTTTAAATGAAAAAATTCTTCAATAATATTTACATTTTACACTTTTAAAGTAAAATGACAAAAAAAAAAAAATTCGAAGTAATGAGATTGTTATGTCAAAATGTACTCGTTAAAAAAAATAAGGAAATAAACAAACAAATAAGTACAGAATACACCTGTAGGATATTTATTAATCATTTCGTCATATAAAATTGTTCGTGATGCTGTTGAAAGATTGAATAATTATTTTAATTATTTGTAAGCAAAAAACAACGTAATAAAATAATTATAGAGAACACAATAATCAATAAGGACTTTTTAAGGATATTAATTAGTCAAAAATCAAATATTTGTTTAATTTGATAAACTTGATAAAGTATTCGATAATATAAATTTTCAGATAATCTCTTCTACATCCACATCATCATACAGATACAAAAAAAAACTCAAAAATTTAACTTAAATGTTAATTTCACATACAACTTTTTTTAAGAGAAAGTTGTTTGTCATAATTGTTAAAAATTTTTAAAAATTGTATATTTTGAAGATTTCGATCTCTTTTTTTTTACATACATATGTAGACATCCTTTTATATGTTGTGTTATGTTAAATGACTTTTTTTCTGATTAATTTTTAAGAATAAAAACTTGAAAACATCTTCCAATTAGGTTATGAACATATGCAAATGCATATATTATCTCTAAATGATTAAAATCCAAGCCGAAAAAAAAATTCATTTTTATAATTATAAGCATACATTATGTATATTTTTCACAAGATACTCGTGTATATGTGTACGAACGTGTTAAAGCTACATATTGTACACATGAATACAGCTAGGTGCTTAGCCATAACAGATTAAATTGAGATCAAGATTCAAAAATTATGAGAAAAAAAAAATGTAAAAAATTAAAAATAAAACTGAGAAAAAAAATTTAAGAAAAACTAGATAAAAGAAAACTAAAACCAGAATCAAAAATACACATAATTAATAATAAATTTTAAGAAATGTTTTACCGTATATATATATGAAATGAAATTAATTAAAAATTTTCAAAAGTAATCATCAGAAACTTGTGTCTGCAACATATAGAAATGTGTATTTATATACTTAGTTTCGTGTTTCATCACCAAACATATGTATACATTTCGTACAGTAATCATTAGTGTGTTTTTGTTCTGATTTTTGAATATTTACAAATAATAATAATACCTTAATTAATTAATACCAAATACCTATAATTACTATACAATTTGTATTTATAGCGTAAGCAATATAGGCATGTACTAGTAGGTACATCATACAGTAAATACATAATCAAGGATGAATAAATAAAATTTTTGTACATTTTTATTGATATGATGTACGAGTTATATTGCATTTGCCTATACTTGCTTCTCTATACATACTCCAGAGCGAAGGAAGCCATTGACTATTAGAATACCTGTATGCAATGCTGATACGAATATTATTTCACATATCACATGTACTCGTATTTTCATTTTTGAGAAAATGTTGATTTTTCTTTCTGAGTAGAATGCTATAATATTGTAAATGAAAAAAATAAAAATCAACTAACAACATTTGATACTTGCTTCTTTACTCTATACAGTAATTTTGTATTTTTCTATACTATAGAAATCTATTAATGAAATAAATTTTATTTTTCTTTCACTTGGGTATACATATAATTTTTGGTGACACAATAATAAACTTAAAAAAAAAAACTCAAGAAAATGTTTTATTAACTATGTAAAGATATAATACGCGAGTATATATGTAGAAGATGCTGATGATGATGTTGTACAAATTAGCTGTGTTTTATTATTGTTAACTTTCCATCCGGTTTCATAATCAAAAGAGATCTATATAGGTATAAGAATAATGCATGTAAGCATGTGCTTCTAAAAAAAAATATTTAATGTTGCATGCATGCTGTATATAAGTATGTATATTGTACATGGATACACAAATTTATACATATTATATTCAAATATGTAGAGTATCTATGTACGTAACTTAATTCAATTTCTTTTTTTTTTTATTTTTCATCATCTTTACCAAAAGAAAAAATAATAATTTCTCAATTTTTAACTTTATGTTTTACATTTTGAAATATGTATGTAAACTTTTTGAATATATACAAATAGGTACTTGTATTTTTCATATTGTTTCAATTTTAATTTTTTTTCTTTTTATTACTTTAATACTACATTTGACTGCTACACTTTACTTTACAGTACATATACAATACATTCAAGTATAGATTTTATAAGATTAAATTACACATACGACATGCGCATATATGTAGGTAAATATATACCTTCAAGATAATTATATTTTATATTATTTTTTTTCTCTTATTTTTTTATTTTATTGTTTTAATGCAGTAAAAAGAAAATAATATTTTTTTTTTAAATAGTTAGTTGTTATGTACTGTTTATTTGCATTACATTTCATATATCTCTTTTACATATGGTAAATTTCTCATTTAATGAAATTGAAATAAATCATTTTTAATTTTTTCTTTTTATATTTATATTTCATATAGAGTATAATGATACATATAAAAAATTTTTCTTGCATAACATAAAAACAAACTGAAAATGCATCTAGTAAACATGCATATTATATATTGTACTATGTAGTGTACATATTATGTATATCTATATGTTTGAATGAAATAAAAAACAAATTGCAAATAATATATGTAATATAGTTAACTATAACCTATTATTATTATTATCATTATTATTATTGCAATGAGAAATTATATTTTCTTATCGGCATCACATAAATCACATCTAGCCCTCTGTATACAAGAAGAAGAAGAAGAAAAAGAAAAGGAAGAAAAACAATTGTAAAATAAAACGACACATTCACAACAAAAAATGTAATATTTAAAAAAGAAAAAAAAAACAATTTTAATAATAATAATAATAAATGAAATATTCGTACTTGATTATGTATGTATACTCGTAAAGAAAAAGAATCCATGTACGGAACTGAAAATTTGTACTAAAACCTGCCACAAAACCAGACGCAATGGTATACGTAAATAATAATAATAGTAGATTTTAACATACATGTACATATGAGTATATATAGGTATAAAGTACACAAAAAAAATATGATTTGCTCTACTAAAAAAAAAAGAAATAAAATTTAAAATCCAGGTTATAGTATACCTATCTAAAGTTTATTTGGTTTAAATGTGTACGTATAGATATGTATGTATTCTCTTTATATTTTTGATTAAACAATTTGTTTATTTTTGTTTTTATATTTTTATTTCATTATTTATAATTGAAATTTATTTTTATAATATTACATACAGAAGATATATTATGTACACATCCATATATGTTTACATGTAAATACATACATATAAGAATATATATGCACTTTCACCGCAAAATAATAAAAACAATACACATAAATACATACAATTTTTCACTCTTCTAGATATTATATGTTTACTAAAATATACATACATATTTTCAATTCAAATTTAATTTAATTCAATCATACTGTACATACATACTTGAATTTTGAATTTAATACTCACATTTATCTGTATCTCTGTAAGTATGTATATACATAATATATGTACTCTACGTTGTATTCAATTTTATTATACATTTGTCTTGTGTATTTTGATCTCCATCCATAATCAAACGTTTTCCTTTAATGTTTAAACTATAATTTTTATTTTCAAATTTTTAATATATATTTTTTTTCATTTTGAAATCGGAACACTCTTATTTTCAGTATCAATAGTACATGAAAACACGTACATACTTGTACTCTGGTTATACACTCGTATGCGTATACTTACTTAGACTTGTGTTTACATTTAAAAAAAATGTGTGTTCATTTATATGTCTCCAGTCGTCCATTGAGAATCGTTTATAGAAAATCAAAAAAAAAAAATTTAAAAAATTAAAATCATAACGATTTTTTTTTTAATGTTATTACCTGTAAGCATCAACTAACTTACTCGTACATAAATAAAGTGTAAATTGAAACCGAATACATTGAATAAATTTTCAAACTTTTAAATCAATTACAAATAGTACACAAGTCTATATATATGAATGTATTCGTATAATATATTTCATATCTATTCAACCACCTGATTTAATTAACTTGGTCAGGTTGACATTTATCTTTCTAACAAACGAACGCATTAATTGTATATCCGTACCATAATGCATAATCATGATGAATAATGTAATATTTCTTTACATTTACATGTATACGCGAATAATACACGAGCATAAATTTGAATGAATGGACGAACGGATGCTGAATAGAGTCTATGATGTCTAAATGGTTGATTTTGTATTTGCTATAATGTCGGGCTCGATGGTGGTGGTGGTGGTGGTGATGGTGGTGATGAATGAATACATTTAGGCAGAATCGGTTACAATTTACAATTATATATGATTGTAAAAATTTTTCAATTTACTACATATGTACAAACATCGTACTGTTTAAAATTTATTAAATTTGCTGCTATACTATAAAGTTCATTTAGTTATTTAAATTTCGATTCGTTAGTATTTATTTATTTTTTTTTTCTTTATTATTATTTATTCTTTTTCAACTCCTATTATTATTATTATTTTTATTGTTATTTCTGTATAGATGAATGAACGTTTAAAATATACTTACCGCCAACGATGTGAATATGTACTCATACCAATAGCAATCAGTAGTATCATATACCCAGTAAAGTATTTTTACAAGTATTATGTTGAAATAATTTACGTGCATGTGTCATTAGATGAAAATTAAATTTTATGTTGACGCGTGAAAAAAGTATTTAGAAACACTCAAAAGAAAAAAGAAAAAAAACTTATTGTAAAATAATGAATTGAAGTAAAATAAAAATGACGAAAGAAAAACACTATAAAGACTAAAGTTTACTTGACATTCTCATAGTGTTTTAGTGTTTTATGGTTTGGATTTTTTTTTTTCGTATTTATTATGATTGAAAATAAAAAATTGTCTGGTTTCTTTTAAACAAAATGAAAACAAACAAAAAAAAATATAATAAAATACGCGAGTATGTAAATTAAAATGAAAGAAACAATAAATTTTTATGCAGTAATTTAATTTAGTTTTGTTATGTCTGACTCTGGTAAATATACGAGCATAGGCATGTGGTATAGTAATAAAGATGTTCATCTGTGAAAGAAAATAAATTCAACTGCATACTGAGTATATTCATAAAAAAAAATTTTTTATTTCATATGCAAATATTTTTCGTACGTGACAAAATTGAAATATTTGTGTAATTTCAATGGTCTATACAACCGAATTTATCATTAATAAAATGAAATAGCTAGTATATACTTGAACATTTTGTTTGCAACTATATAGTAGCTCATTTAATTTATTAGTTTTGTGTCCACAGATAAAAATAATGAAATGACAAATTTTTGTTATTATATAGTCTTCAAAATTCCAAATCAATTTGAATAACATATTTTGTGAGAAATTCAAAATTAAATTGTAATTCAATTTTAAATTGTAAGAACAAAAAAGTATATAGAAACTAAAAGGAAATATTAAAAATAAAAATCTTCTTAAATAACTATCTAAATATCTTGTGCTTGCATTTAATCACATGATTAATCAAAATCCTATTTTAAAACATTTCTAAGTTGAAAAACATATAAAATTTAATGCATATTTTTATACAAGTATATACTGGTAATATTCGATTTAGAATTTTCTAAACTTCAAAGTTCAAAACTTAATCCGATTTCAATTCTAAGTCTGAATGTAGAGCAAACGATTACAAGAAAACAAAATAAGAAATTACATTCGCTATATCTACCTACCCATCTACCTATACTTTATTTTTTTTTTGATCTTTTTGAACTTATATGTACACTAAATTAAGTTAAAAACAAATATTATGTATGTATCTAATTTACAGAGTAGTATTGTGTCCTAATTTAAATAATAACGTGTGGATTTTATTACAAAACTTAAAGTAAATATTTGCGATATTATTTCACTAGTAAAAATTTTGCTTGCATTAAATTTAAAAATTGAAAAATGAATTTATATTTTCGTTACTTCCATTTGAAAGTACTTTTTAGGTGAATTTGTGAAAAAAAAATCGATAAAATGAAAGCTAAACTTTAAATCTAGTTTAAATAATAATTAATGATGACCTCTTTTTCTGTTATAATTTAATTCTTTTGAAATCGATTCAAATTTCATGTGAAAAGCAAAAATGAAATATTGATAGTGTTGTTATACACAAACGATTCGTAACATATTGATTATATGTGTTGAGTATTGACAATAATATCATTTTTCAGTTGTTGTTATTGTGTTTTTTTTTTTTTTTTACTTTAGGACTTCAATGAAATAACATTGTAATTATAAAATTATAATTTAAAGTAAGGATTTTAATTTCAAAGTGAAAAACCATACAAAAAGAACATTCTGTAAACGGACCCAATTTAATTTTAATTATCATATAGGTATATAGATTGGAAAAATTATTTTACATTTACCAACACTAAGCATGTATGCAAAACATCATACACATTCAAATAATAAAAAATACTTGTCACTGAATTCTTTATAGTTCTTTGTAGTCGATATTTTGCCCAAAAGGATACATATTCGACAACAAAACTTGTACATTATATACCTATATGAAAATAAAATTAATTTTCGTTTTACTTATTTACGGATAAACATATGAATGACAGCGAACGCCAATTAGTTCCTAAAGTAAGTATACATGTTCATAATGTAATAAATCATTTTTATAAAACAAAAAACTTTTATTACTTTTCATAAATCTAGTAATCCATAATATATCTACACACATGCATACACACTCCACTCCTATATTCAAATCATTTCATCAACGTCTGAAATAACTATTAAAATGTTTCAAGAACAAGAATCCGTCATCCTGTAACGTAACTCAGTGAAACAAAAAAAAAACAATTGCATTCATCTAAATTGGAATTGTTTTTTTTTTATTTCTGTTACATGACTACATACATCATAGGTAATAATCTGTATACTGTATGAAAATTAATAAATAGAAAATGTAACAGAACATAATATAAAGAAATAAGTTGAACATTTTAAAAGGTAACTAACTGCTTAATAATAATAACAATAATATTTCTGTTTATGTACTTTTCATACTCCTTACACAGTAACCGCACTAACTAAACTATTATAACCTAATCTCATTCAGAGTCTTAGCTTTTATTAATGTGTGTAGCAGCATAAAAATGATTGTAAAATTTTACAAGTCACTTTTCGCTTATATTTAGTTTTTTGTTTAGCATTTTTCTTCAATAATAAATTTTTATTCATTGCCATTAACAACCGTCGCGTATTCATTCATCTTTGCCCCAACATTATAACCAATGAACCGATATCCTTTTTTCTTCTTTTTTTTTTGCTGCTTCTTTGTTATTCCATTGAATTTTTTTATTTTCATTTTTTACTATTTCTAAGTATAAATACTAAACACCCTTCACACTTCTAGAAGTTCAAGAAAATTTTTATTGATCATTTTTTACCTTTTGTTTTTGCTAGTTTTCTTTGATTAGTTTGCATACACAAATTGTCTAGCTTGCAATCAGTTTAAAAAACAAAGAAAATATAAAATAAGATAGCCTCTTAACTTGTTCTTCTTGTTATTAGATTGCTACTGATCTATAGGGTTAAAATAATAACAATAAAAAATAACAATTATGATAACAGCATAGTGCCAGTGGTATTTTATTGTACGAATAATAGTGCATAGTGGGATGTTTAATATTTTTTTAGTAGTAATAGAACACATGTATCTGGTTATGTGATCATCAACATCATCATCATTACCATCATTCAATAATCACTATATACAACACATCACGTACATAGTAAGATACATATATGTGCACACGAAGATAAATGTATTAACAACAGAATTATTAACATCGCCTTTACGTACTTCTACCTATGAATATATGCATAGGTGTACATAAATAGGTAGATACATAGATATACACGAGTATTACAACACATGTTACATACGTACATTTTTATCTGTGCTATTATCACTTATTTAGTATATCAGACGTTGTACACGATGTATAATACGGCGACGTCAATCCTTTCAAAGAAATATGCACTTATCTATTAAAAGAAAATTGTGTTGTTTAATTCATCGTTTCATTATTATTATTATATCCGTGTAGTTGTGTACATACGAGTAAATACATAATACAAAAATATAAAATAAAATATCTAACGTATATTAGGCAGATACATTTTTCATTGTTAATATATCTGCTGACGTTACGAACATAATATACGTTTATACTCTGGTGTATATACTGATTTACCTTTACCTGTATATCATCTAATCCTTTTATAAATGTATGTATGTATCTATATCATTATAATATGTTTACGTGATATATATTATGTATCTTAGAATTTTAAGCATATGCTTTTATGTAATCCATTGCGTTTTTCATTCTGTTCACATATATAACAAACTGCCAACTACTAATACCACTACTAATGCTAGACTGCTACACAGATGCATATATATATATGTAAATCCATATATATATATATACATTGGTAGCTAAACTAAAACATATTTAAAGTAGCTGTTATATGTACACGTTATTACTTACGTTGATATCACACTTTAATTATCGAGGAATTGAAGGAGAAATATTTCATCCTATTCTATAACATAACGTTATTATATTCAGTAAAATTTAATCATCATTTCATGACGGTTATCATCGAAGAATGAAAAAATGAAAAGTATATTATATACTCGTATAATAGTTGTAAACCTTTTCTTTTTTCATTCTGTAGCTGTTAGGAAACATATTTTTTGCAAAAAGATCTTTAGAATCTTCTTGTTCATATATGCATCGGCAAAATAAAAAACTGCAAAAAAAAATTTGAAAAATAAAAATTAAGAAACAAATATGAATTTCTACTTATCCACCAACATATTATTCATTCTGATCTGATTGTAAAATTCGAAACGAAACAGCTGGTAATGATTAACATACATAACTCGTATACCTGGGTTTTCGTCAACGATTTATCTTGCATACGAGACTATACATACATACTGCTGCATACCGTGTCGTGTTCGTGTACATGTGTTGTAAACCTTTTTATTTTTGTTTTATTTTCATAATATTTCTTATTATTTTTTATTGGAATATTTTTTTCTGATATCATCCTTGTTGGTCTGCTGTGCCTGCAATTGACCAGATCCACTTTTACGTCCTTAACCGCATGTTCTCTTCTGCACCTACAATTTTGAACGACAGTTCTTAGGATTTTTATGTTAAAATTCTAATGTACGTGAGTATATGCTTAAAGGTAAATTTTAATGTGTTCTTTATTATTTTTATTTTTATTTTTGTTTTTTTTTTTTACTTTGAACCATCATTCTACTTAGAATACATTATATGCACATACCTTTTGACAGTGAGTCCAAGACCCGAAGTAACTTTTAACTTTGATCAAAGTCATTGTGCCGAAACTGGTTATATATATTAAATGCAGCATTCTGACTGTTTTCATTTATTATTTTTTGGTTTGTGTAGAAACTCTTAAATAACATATTGCAACTATTATAAAGATTTTTCTTTCGTTTTGGATCACAAGGCAAGAATCAACCATCGCACATTTTCACGTCTAGTCATTGTTTGAATAAAAACAAATTTCTGTAAATAAAATTCATGAACGTTATATTTGCCAGGTAAAAAACAGGAAAATACTTATATTTTTATGTATTGTTGCACAACATCCAAACCAAACATCCATATGTGTTTCACGCATTCATGTTCATAAGTATGTATAGTCGTATGTATAATGCATATTTAAATGCTATATAAACTCTTGTTTAATGTTTGATTTATTAAGGTCTTTGAATTCTAATGAAAAAAAAAATCAAATTTATGTAATAAAATTGTCATCAATCTGTACTATGATGTCCAATTAACTGCAAATTGTGCACATGTATGCTTGTTTACGAGCATAATCCTTGTGCCATTCTACATATTCACAAAATTATTGTAGAAAAAATGAAAGTAGGAGCTAATGATACTTTTTTTTTCTGTTGTTTTTTTTTGTAAAATACTTTCTTAAACAGTTGATTCATTAATTTGTGTAAATAAATTAATTTCTTCGAATTTTAATGAATTGAAGAAAAGTCATTTAATGATGACATAATTTCAAAAAGTCTATCACTCATCATTGTATACATATAATCGCTATATGATGTCATTTATACTGGAAATTACACAGAAACTAATTCACTTTTGATATTTATACTTTCCATCACATATACATACATATTCATGGAAAAATGTATAGAACAAGAACAAGAAGAAAAATGTATAGAACAAGAATATGAATTCAATTTTCATCAGCAAAACATTTTTTTTATTTTTTAACAAGTTTGTTGTATTAATTTTTATACTTATTTTTAGATTTATTTTAGATTCGTATTCTTAAATTTTAATCCTTTTCATCTGAAATGAATAAAAATTCGTACAATTTTTTTTTAAAAGGAAAAATAATTAACTCGCTGATGAATGAAAAATGAAATCCCATTAAAATTGTATATTTTATGTACTCCTACGCTCTACCCTATCGTAAAACATGCTATATTGAAAGCGCAATAATAATACACTCGTAAAGATTCGTAAATAAATAAAAATATTAAAAACGTATACATATGACCTTCATGTACTTTTTCAAATTTGATATTTAAATATTCATATTTTTTTTTCTTTTCTAATCAGATTCTTTTTTTTTTGTTGAAATTCGACAGTAAAAAGCATAAAATTTTTTTACTTTTCTGAATTATACCGACGTTATATAATTTTGTATTAAATTATAATGCTTATATAATGTATCTAAATGTACACAAATACATACACACACATATGTTGTGTTTATGTACATATCATTGAATACAGTAAAATTCAATTTTATCAAATATAACTCATACATTAAAATTTCATAAGCTTCTCTCTTCAATAAATAAATATGTAAATAAAATACAAAACGGAGTTGAAATATAAAATAAAAATAAATGAATAATGCACATTGATATACGATTTTATTCACAATGAATAGAAAAAAGCAGAAAAAAAAACACATATTTTTCTTATTCAATTTAAATTTGAAGTTATGTATAAAGAAAGGTGAAAAAAAAGGAGACATCATGTTTTAGTGTAGGACGAGACTATAAGCTATAAGAGTATTAATAAATGTCTAGAGACAAATTCTTGATAAAATATATTCACACCCAGTTTTTTTTTTCTGTTTTTCATTTACAGAAATAACAGAGGGGAAAAAATACAAGAAAGGGCATACTAATTAATTAAATTATTATGCTTTTTAGAAGAAAAACTCGAATTTTTTCTGAAAAAGAATTTTACGAAACAAAAAAAAAAAAAATAACAGATTAGTAATGCACATATATCTTGTATATACCTTTATGCATTATGGGAGCAAACATTCAGTTGTATATACCGTTATTTTAACTGATTAAATTCTAAACGATGAAAAAAATTTTCTGAATTTTAATTAATTTTATTTTTTCTTCTTATATACAACATTTATTTGTAGTGTTCTGTTCAAAATATTCTTAGAATTTTTTTCAAACAAGCTCGTAAAAAAAAATTTGGAAAGAAAATGTCACGGGAAACTAATAAAACTTTTATAAATTTTTTCAGTTTTTTTTTTCTAATCAACAAAACTAGGTAGTTTAGTTTTGTCAGCTATACTCAATATTCTATTGTGTTCCTATTTATTTTGAATTAATTATTCATCATGAGAAAATAAGGTATATGCTTTGAGATATATTTTTTTTTTTTTCAAAAATTCAAACAAAGCAAAAATCACATACAAAAAGTCCAACAGTTATTTCGATAGCTCCCAAGTGTTTAAGATTTCATGGGTATTAAAAATATCTCTTATGAACATACCTATTATATTTATGCACTTATTCTATACGAATACATTAGCTAAGTGAATAAATAATCTGGATCTAATCAGTGTAACAATAAAGTACAATTTATACGATAGGTATGTATATGAACTGCTAATGCAAAATGTTTTTAAGTAAATTCGTTTTCTACAAATATTAACACACAAAAATAAATTTTGAATTGAATTTTATTTAAAAGGAAAAAAAAAATATCTATATGTACTTTTAACCAACAAAACATTCTTATGTTTTATTTTTTTTTTATTTTTTCCAATTTATTTTCACAATTTAATAAGTAAATAGATAAATTCTAGATTTAATTAACTAGATAAATACACAACATGCTCGTAAATACATATAATATATAAATATATATGGGTACATATTTATATGCTCTTTTACATTGTTAATGTGCATAAATCCTCACCTAATTAATTTTCATAAAATCGCTTACTTTTAGATTAATGTTTATAAACTTAAAAATATATGTATTTATACCTACAATAGATTATGTCTGCAGATACAAAATTTATGTGTATGTATGCGAATATCTATAAAATATATAAGTGTATAAAAAACCAACAAAACATACATAAAAGCAACCATAATATAATACTCGATATTTTCGTCGTATATCATAAATTTAATCAATGAATAATTAGTCACCTCCACCTACTGCTGGTATCTTTCATGATAGAAATATTAATGAAATATTTAGCTATATACATATATACATGTACATGTATGCATGTATACCCACACATTATTATTTGTAGATTTGTGCATAGTCTTTATATATGTGTCTGTCTGTGTACTATATGCATATAGATATTAAATAAAAACGTTTTATTTTATATAAGTACAAAACTTGTATCATGACCAAGTAGTTTATTATGTGCATAGTATAATCAAAATCATGATACGAATTCAAATCATAAATAATTAATTGAAATGAAATTATAATCGATTTTTAGAACTAGTTCTATATACCCATAATAGTTACATACAACTGTAGATAATAGTGTATGTATAGTAAAAAAGACTTTAAATTACATATATCTATTCAAATTTTGGTTATATTGATATGTACGTAACCAACCTATTGGAATTATGATTTTCGATAGTTCACAAGAAATAATAATGATATAATATCCCATTCTCATTATCCTGTGTCTGTATACCGTTTATCTAAAAATTAATTTACTAACTAACTAACCTGTCAGATAGATCATTTTCATTCGTTTCTTATGTATATCGTCTCGTCATCGTCAATATATTATAAAAGCTCTCATACAATATACATAAATAAATAAAATATATAAGTAGGTACAAAATATAGTGGCTGGGTTAGTATACATGCATGGCAATAAAAATACCAGACAAATAAAATGATTACAATTATTATTATTATTATTTTGCAGAAATATTCAATAATTTTTATAACATCATTACATTGACAGCCACAACTGATATGTAAAATAAAAATATTTTTCTTTATTTTTTTTTTTTTTATTAATAAAAATAATTAAACTGTAATTAATTTAAATATAATATTTCTTACAATAT
The DNA here is from genome assembly GCA_951394055.1 of Villa cingulata. Lineage (NCBI taxonomy): Eukaryota > Metazoa > Arthropoda > Insecta > Diptera > Bombyliidae > Villa > Villa cingulata. Next base: position 7,638,750 of record OX596018.1, read on the forward strand.
TTTTTTAATTAATTAAAAAAAAAATTTAAATTAAAAAATTATAAATTGAAAAAAAAATGAAAGTCATTTTTATTAAGTCTAGCCTGTTATTGAAACTGTTTGGTTTGATTTGTACTCGCGCATTTTACTGTATGCATTTATTCCTATATAATATTACTGCTACTTCCACATTTTTATCTATACGCGTATGCGTAATAATAATTGTAGAGATCTTTATCTAAAATGCTATTGCAAAAATTTTCTTTTTAATATTATACAAGTTTATAAAGATTATTCAATATAACGACAATTATTTGTCATATAAAAATGTTATGGATATGCAATTTTTTTTTTGCTTTTTGCTTTTTAATTCGAAAAATAAATAAATTCGTAATACATATACGCATATATGTATAATGTATTATATACACATACATATCTACAATTATTACATATTATTAATTACGTACCAGTAAATATACGTACTCATATTTTATGGAAATGTGTATTTTGTTTTTTCTTATTTATACTACTTCAAGTTTATATGATTGTGAGTGTTGTACATACGAAGAAAATGAAATAAAATGCAAATTAATATTTAGTTAGCATACTATGTGCTAATTACAGCAATTCCTGCTAATAAATTAATTAACAATCGAATTAAAATAAATAAAATGAATAAAATTTATATTATGTACGTATTAAAATGTATCTAATATGTATGTACATATATGAAATGATATTTGTACATATACATACATTATATGTAAATAAATACTCGTATACATATATATACATATATATTATGTATATGAATTACGGATTTGTGCAACATTTTATTTTGACAAATTGACTAGCGTGCACATATCAGGTTTAATATCAATTTGATTTATTTATTTATTTATTTCATTTATTTTATTTTATTTGTTATTACGCAAGTGATGTATTTTGTTTTTGTTTATTTTTTTAATTTTATTCTTGTATTTTTCTAATTTAAATTTAATGTAATAACTACCCCTTTAATTTATTTAACGAGTATTCAGATATATATACATGCTTGTATTATACATGTAGCAAAAATCAACTATAATTTCCTTTCAACATTTGAAAAATATAATTTTTTGTTGTTGTTTCATTTTATATAAATTTGCATTCTCATTACAATTATGATGATGTGATGATGATGTAATTGACAAGAGTGTAATAACTTAGTATCTATAAGTTAACTTTATATATACGTATAACGTATACAAGTACACATGTATACGAATTACTGTTTTATTACATATGTTATATATCAATTCAGTTGAGATTTTAAACAAATATTACATACCTATTCATCATAATTTTTTTTTATATATACCTAGTGCATATGAATGTATTTTGTTTTTTTCTTTTTCATTATCGTCATCTGAAAAGGTGTCATATATATGTATAACTTTGTAACAATGAGATATTTTTAAAATTTTTATATGGCATGCTCGTATTTATATATGTATGTACATACTGGTATATGGAAACAATTTTTAAATTTAATTTACGATGAGTTTAATGCATAATTTACTAACATGTTTTGTTATTAGAAAAGAAACAATAAGATAATATAAATATGTACAAGTAGAGATGTAAATGATGAAACAATTAATATCAGTGCACTAACAATATTCATTTCACGATTTTCTAATATGTAAATATACGAAAAATATTATTATACAATTTCGCATTAACAGTAATTGAAAATTGAGACGTAATTTATGCTAATAGATTGCATTTTCATTCTACATTATCTTCATAATTTATAAATACGTAATAGATAATACAATTCATTTCTAAAATATTTTATATAAGAAGAAAATTATATTTAAAAATCATCATTTCTTTTCAGAATAATTTTATCTAAGAATAAGCACGAACAAGTAAGCGAACATGTTTTTAACTTGGATTTTTTTTGTTTTTTTCTTTTATTAGAAATTTCCGAAATTGTATTTTCTTCATGTATGTGCTCTTCTACCCTTGAAAAAATCAATTTCAAAAGTTTTATGAAAATATTTTCAACAATATGTATCGTATCACAGCATCAAATATGTTGATAAATTTTCAAACAAAATATGTATTACATACTCGCATTATGTACAAAATAATTCCAAAACAAAAAATACTTTATAGTTTTCTGTTTTCTATCTTTTTTTTTTTCTTTTTTATAAATGTTCTTTCCGTTATATATATTTTTAATTATTATCAAACTTTTCTAATATACATTTAGTATAATATATGTACATAATCTTGTGTATTATAGTATTTTATAAAGAAAATATCTGCGCAATTTTAATGTAACACCTACTCACCTACAATACACCAGAACTATCTATCAAATATCATTCTCTTTTGTGAAATACTTGTATTTAAACAAGAAAAAAAAAACAAAAATAAGAAGAAGGTACATTATACATTACATGCAACGTTACATATAGATATTAGTATAAATAATGTATTTATCTTGGCATTTATCCAAAATGTCTAAAATGAATTTGTACTTCCGGCTAACAAAAGTTCATTGCAGTTTGTTGTATGTACACATATATTTACACACGTTCAGTATATATGTACATTTTTAGTTACACATAAATTATACTTATTTATATACATATGTAGGCATCTAGGTATCATAAAGACCCAGTAAAAGTTTAGTTTCATTTGTAATAACAGTAGCAATGATAATAATAATAATAATAATAATAATAATAATAATAATACATAATTAGATATATGTAAATAGGTTTTTACTCTTCTCAAAAATATATACATATGTGCATACATACATACACGTTATACATACAAATACCACCACCATATGTATACTCGTACATTATCTTGCTAAATTATCTGACAGTGACATGAACAAATTGTTTTTCAACACTATTTCAAATTTTTATTTTTTTTCATTTTTTTTTTCGAGTAGCATAAGTTGCTAAATAATTAGGAAATGCACCATCAAACACTACATTATATTAGTAGTAGATAAATGAAACAACAAATTGAAAAGAAGAAAAAAAAATGAATTTAATAAATTGTGAATTGTTATATGAAACGTGCATATTTGGTTTTATAAACAATGAAACCAAGCTATGTTCATATGTATATATCTGGCTGGATAAAATAAAAAAAATATAATTTTAAAATTATGTACTTATACTTTCTGATCTTACATTATACCTATAGCATTTATACCTATCATGCTCCTATATGTATAGTATATAGTATATGTAGATATGTACCTATCTAAGCCTAATTTAATTCCACATTCCACACATTAAATATTTATAATAATAATGTATGTAAATATGTACATTAAGTATATGGTATATGTATAAATATGCATGTGCATTTTACTTATTGTAGAGGTATTCGTACATGTGAAAATGCAGATATGAATTTGATCAATTTAAAGTTTTCTCAGTAGGAGATAAATACATATTTTGTTTATTGTACAAATTACAAATAATGCAAGATTTACAATTTCGAAATATTTTGCTATTTATTATCTACTTTAATATACAAGCAAGTACATAAATATTTACTTATGTACTTATATAATACGAAAATAATTCTTTTTACTTTCATATTATATTCAATATATACAGATATGTATGCATGTATACGAGTATATTCAACTTTACCTTTATTATTCATTTAAATTTGTTGATATGGAAAATTTAGATATAGAATACATACATATACGTATATTTATATGCATTCATGTGCACATAAAATTTATAATTTGTCTGTTTTTCAATTTAAAATTACAAAAAATACAAATTTATATATATATATTTGGCACTTGAAATCAATTTGGAATTCATTTATAATAATGCGTCATCGGATTATTATACTTCAAAATGCCGTCATTATCATGTAATCACGTTCTTCGCATCAACACCATCATCGCATTATAATTTTATAAACATTACCATTATAATCATTCATATAATACATGATTATATTGTATATTTTTAATAAAATGAAAAATGAATAATTAATTGGAAAGTAATACATATATCATTTTTAGATTCTATCACACATATGTACATATGATGGGACCACACCACCTATAAAATATTCTCTATTCATACTCTTATATATATGCATGTGTATGTATTCTAAATTATAATACATTATATGTATTGTTCTAAAATAAACTTTTGTTTTATAATAAAAATCGAAATCAAAAGGACAATAGATAAATAAAATTTAGAATCAAAAAGATCAAAAAGAAAGAAATAAGAAATAGATATTCCATCAAATTTATCCCACAACATCATTTAAATTTGTTCGTACAGTATGCGAAATTTATTTATTTTATGTGCCAAGAAACATACATTTATGTACATATAGAAGATGTATAGTATATAAAAATAAAATTTAGAATTGCAAAAATTTATGTAACATGTAACAGATAATATTGTGAACTATATTGTAGTGCATGATGTGATATCGCAGGAAAATCCTTTAATTCATTTTTATACAGTTTTGGCAAATGATATTGTGCAATAAATGTGAGTGTGTATATTATAAAATCAAATAAAATATGGTATAATAGTACAATACATAAATGTACGAATGTTTGTGTGTATGAATATAAAAAAAGTTCTCATGACATACATAAATATAATTACTCATAAAAAATACATTCTTGCATGAATTTAATGTAGTAACATGCAAACATTATTTATTTATGCATATAGATATGTATGTGAATATAGCATACATATAATAATACAATTCAAAAAGATTTTTGTACAATAAAAAGAAGGATATACGTACCAGTTATAATATAATATGTATGATATGTAATATATCTTTGGTTCGAATCAAATTCCAAAAAATTAAAAAGCCATCTTAACGTAAGCTACTAACATATACATAAATGTACATTTGTAATATATGCATTTATTTACTCGTACATATACATATAACTTATCTTTTATATATTTTTTTAAAAAAAATACTATTTCTATATAATTCACTTAAATGATACTACACATATGCATGAATATTATAAATACGGAATGGATTTAATGCCAGAAACCTGACGTCAGTTTGTCGCTTCAAAATAAATTTAAAAAAAAAATCTAAAAAACTAAAAAACTGCATAATGTATAGTACATATACAGTATATATGAAAATAGGAATCTTTATACACGTAAGAAAACAAGATTTCTTTACATATACATTAAATATAATATTATTACTACTTGGATGCATGATGTTTGTTACACATTATACCACTATGTATATTATATTATTATTGTAAGTTGTAATGCAACGTTTACAATTTGTTGTTATTTTTATTAATATTATTGTTTTGTTTTGTAAACTTTTTTATAGTACTTCTCATATTGCATAAAGTTCAAAAATATCGCATTTTCTATTATACTACTGCTGCTGTTGATGATGATGCTGCATCTTTTCTTCCTTCTTTTTTTTTATATGTATACTCACATATGTACCTACGAGTATGTGAATCTTATTTGATTTTATAATTTTTAAACTTGTTTTATATCATCTTATATTGTTGCATTGATTTGACATAAGAGCCTTATTGACGGGACATTTTTTTATGTAATTTTTCACATGCTGAATAACAAATCTAGGATCATCGTACGAAATTATTTACAAACTACATAAATGTATGTATGTATATGTTCATACATCTAAAATGCAAGTGCAATCGCCTTACGCATCATGTATCGAACAAGAAAAATGTTTAGGATTCAATATATAAATCAATAGATTTCAATAACATTGATTTTAAAGAAAGAAAAAAATGATATTTCTGTGATGATGATGATGATGACAACGAAAGACAACAAAGATAACAGCCATAATTATAACTATGCTAATGTGTTGATGGCGAGACGAACTATCATATATATCTTATGAACTATCCTCTGTAGTATACTCTAGAATTCACTTTCTTGTTTTCCTTTATTGATTATACATTATACTTTGTATCTTTAAATATACACCTAAATGTTTACGATTGTATATACATTTTAAATCAAATAAAAAAATACCTCTAAAACTAATAATAATCGGCGCTTCTGTTTATTAATAATGTTAGTTTATGTTTATCTCAGTTAGAAAATCAAAGAATACCGTGCGAGTATTTGCACATTTTCTTATATTTATGTACACAGATTTCTTGTAATTTTCATAAATTTATAATTTTTCATCAGAAAAATAAAACAAAATTGAAAGAAAAAAAATAATCCAAAAAAAAATGTAAAATGAAAAGGAACATAAGTAAACAAACATTCAAAACAAAAAAAAGGCCGAATGTAAACATAAAATTTAATATTTTTTCTTTATTTCTTTCGGTTTAATAACTATATATAATATCCCATTAAAATCACATGTGATATTTACTCACAAAAGATACATTTATTTACTTAATGTTCCTACACAGAAGAATGCACATATTTCACATTATGTATTTATATAAAAAGGTTATGTTTTACATACTACATAACATATGTACATACGTAATTAGTACAGTTTATTTTTATTAAAATTCAAAGAGTAAAAAAATTCTCGGAAAAATTAACAATTTTATGAGTAAAAATATTATTTGCAGATTCAAAAATTGAAAATTATGAAAATTAAAATATGTATATGTACATAATAAATAAATATGTAATTTGGAAAAATCTTTTACAGATAATAATTATTATTAATATTACCATAATATACATGTAGTATACCCACCCAAAAATAAAATTTTTTATGATGATCTGTTTCCTGTTCTGATATTTTCATCTACACAATAAGACCAACAAAACGATAACACTCAAATTACTGGTATATTTTAGAGTAAATAAAATTCCTTAATTAAATATTAAAATTTATGTTTATTTTTTATTAGAATTCTTTTGGCAAATCAATAAATAATTTCATTTTAATGACAGAGCGAATACAATAATAATAATAATAATAATAATAATTTAATATACAAAAGTAATTACTTAAATTAATTTATAAACATATTATTCAATAAAAGCAAGCAATAATAAAAATGTTCAAGGACAAATAGCAATGTAAAATCTTATTTAATTGAGAAAATCATTTTTTTTTTTGTTGCCTGTTTCATTAAAACTTTGATATTTCATAAATGTCCACGACGACCAAATCGAATATATTTCATAATATTTATGTCTTCAAATTGATCACATCACATTCATAGATATGAGTATGTACATATGTTCATAGATACTGTTAAAGTACATCATGTACTACATGATACTGATACATCATGTAGATGTAGTATAGATTATCTTTTAAAAATAAAAATTAAAATTTAATGATAAATATTTTTCTAGTCTTATGGGCATCAATTTCTTAAAATATTTCTACACATGCATATCTGTCATTTATCTATGTACGTACATATTATTTACATGCGTAACTAATTTGTTTTCATAGTCAATGGGAACAAGTATCATTAATTTTTTATGCCACCCACTCAAGAAATATATGATACACACTATACTCTGTATAAAAACAAAAGTAATGTGAAATTTAATTAAACGCATTCTATATACACAGCTTTATGTACATGTAGGTATATATTCTAGATTTTTTTTTTTTCATTTTTCCTTTTAAGTCCTGGTTTTTGTACACAATATATACATATTTAAATATATGCATATTTAAAATACACATACATAATGTAATACATACGAGTATTTTATAATAGGAAGTTAAATACTCGTATAATTGAATGGCATTTAATTGGCCACTAAACGCCACTTATTTTCATTTATCATACGAAATGCATTCTATACTACACCATACTGTTCATGAACTACATGCATACATACATAAATATATAACAGAATATATTTAGATTTAGATAATGTATGCTTTTTATGTCATAGAATAATGAAGGCAAATTCTGCTTTTTGACAGTATCATATAATTTTGTGTGGGCTATAGAAAAAAAAAATATTAAAAATAAAATATAAAATAATAAAATTAATTTACTATTTTATATAGGTATGTGTATGTAATGTTAAATTTACATAATTAACCCGTATTCTAACTAACAGTGGATTTTTCATGTGTACATGTCTTATTCATTCATCTAAAAACCTTCTAATTTTTATGATTAATCGGAGTCGACAAATTATTTTTCAATTTTCAAAACTTTGCATATTCGAGAGAAAGAGAAAGAGAGAGAGACTAAAATAAATGAAACTAAAATGACTAAAATAACTGCCAAAGTCAAATTACAATAATTATTATTGTCAGTCTATGTCGTAAATAAATTGATTGATTTTTGTTTAATTATTTATTCAAGAAAGTATAAATTTATTACTTAGCAATTTTTTTTTTGTTTCTGAAATCGATCATAAAAATATAACGAAAAAAATAGACGAATTCACTATTTACATAAATGTAAATATGAATATGTATCTGACAAAAATATGTAGATAAACACATAATAATACAATGGCCAAAATCCAGATGCAAGAATTTTTCTTATTTCATTTTAGATCATGTTGTTATAAGGGTAAATTGTTAGGTAGGTGTTAATAATTGTAAAATCATTTTTTTATTATTATTATTATTAATTTTATTTTGTCTTCTGATTTTTTTCTTCTCGAATACATAATATTTCACTATGATATGGGAAAGGTGTGCAGAAAAAGCACTAAATACATATAAAAACAAAGAAAAACCCGCTTTTCCAGAAATCTATATACAAATGTGTTCAAGGTGAACCATGTAATATAACTGTTGTGTATTGTGTGAGGTGTATTGGATTTTGCATTATTCAAATCGCATCGCATACTCGTATTGTATGGTAGAGTAAACCAGCATAATATTATGGTATGGTAATGGTACCAAGTACATACTTACATACACTCGTACATTAAATTGATTCAATGTATATTTTGATTTTTTTAATTTTTTTTTTTAATATTTTGTTTTTGTTTAGTTTTCGAATCGTTGGTGTCGCGGTACCACCTTCTTCTTCTTATTTTCTTCTTCTTCATATTTTCATCTATATGATAAAATACAGATTGAATTACATTATTGTATAAATTAAGTACATATATATTGTTGTGGGAAGATAAGTGATTGCTGTGTCCGACCGAAGTGCAAAAAAATCGAAGAAAAATAAATAAAATAAAAAAAGATAAAAGTAAAAAAGTAAAGAGAATAAATCTGAAATTAAAAACAAAAAACAAAATAAAATAAATACTATTCGTGTACCTTAAAAAGGTGTACCTCATAAGTCGCGCTAAATTTTAAAGAAGAAAAATAAAAATTACACGAATTGTATACTGTGCTGACTGACATAGTCTAAAAGTTATGTTCACTTCAAGTGCCTACAACATTAATGAATCTGGAATTTTTTGTACTTTTTGTATTTTTTTATCTTTTTTTTTTATTTTTTTATTTTTTTTTTATCTTTGTTTCTTTTGTTATTCAATTATTATGTCGCTGCATATAAATATGAGAACAGCATGTGTACACAATAAATAAAAAGGCCGTATAAAATGCATAATATCAGTTAAATAAAAATAATGTAATCAGACTATGACGTTGCATTTGACTGTTATTTATCTTACATTTTAAATTTAATTCAAGAATTTTACTAGGTGAGAAAATTTAACTGAAAATTTTATACAACCACCGAATATGTATGTGTGTTTAGTCGTAAGTGCATACATATGTTATGTTAGGATAGGATAGATGAATGCTGTATAGCTAAGTATTAAATTTTTACTCTGCATAATTCAGTCTACAGATAAGTGATAGGCATATTATTCATGTACATAATACGTAGATATGATGGCTGATGTTATTTTCCATATCGTTTTATTTTTGCACTTTTATAAAGGAATTCGAAAAAGTTTAAAACTTCTCAAGTCTTTTCTGTTGCGGTAATCCTATATTGTATATAGAGTATTGAATTTCTTGTTTTCTGACTTTTATAATAGTGCATTTTATTTTACAGTTATATGCGTTTAAAAAAAACTTAATAACGCATATTTTAACTAAATGGAAAATTATGATGACACACTACACTTATAACATACATACATTACGATTTTATGATGTTCTTTCCTTGTTAGTATTATTTCGAAACTTATTCAGAGAAATTTTTTCTCTTCACGCACACATATACACACAACTTTAGAATACTTTTCGACATACGTAATTCTCTGATTTATGCGAAACTGTGTAAAATTTTATTAATTAAAATTTACATTATCGTTAATTATCCTGTGTTCTTTCAAGTGACTTATAATAATAACTGCATTATGTACTTGTACGCAAATATTTAGGGAATTATTTTGAATTTAAAAATGGAATTTAAAAATGCCTGAAATTATTTGTGGAATTAATGTCATTTTTTTCAAATTGTAATATCAATTGATAACCGCTTAACACATTTTTTGTTTTTTTTATTTTTACTTTTAGATGAACCAAAATTAAATTCAGGATCCTGGGAAGACCCGTTACCAATATCATCAACAGTATCAGCTACAACTACCGTTACAACGGCGCAATTACATAATCCAACAATAAGACGTTCAGATCCATTGAATAGTCGATCATCATTTAACGGAATTCATAATCAATTAATATTGCCAGGAGCACATCACCACAATAAAAGCTGTAGCAGCGGCGGCAGCATCATCCATCCTTCGTTAGGTGGTGGTGGCGGTGGTGGTGTTGTTGGCGTTGTTGGAAACAGCATTAATAACAGTAATAATACACAAACATCAACTGGACCAACAAATCATAAAAGGCTAGAGCATACACAGTCAGCTCGTACAACAAACAGTTCTGAAGATAGTTGGGGTTCAGAAAGATCAGAACACGATCTGAGTTCAGAAGAAGAGGACGACGTAAGTGAACGCAGCGTGACGTCGACAACACAACGGAACAGTCAATTACGTTCGACGTTCAACAAAGCGAAACAGCACTTGTCCTTTGACAAATGGCGGACAGGTGGAGGTGGCGGCGGAAACAGCGGAAATCACCAGCAACAGCAGACGCAATCATCACTGTCTGGAGGAAACAACAGTTCATCTGCTCCAATAATGCCAGCTGTCCACCATCAGGACAATATGACTCCCGGTGAATCACCGGGTGCTCGACTATCGAGATGGTTTTCAATACGACGCGGTTCAACACATCAATACGAAATCGGAGGTCGTGATGGACGTCACTCATCTTCTTCTGGAAGTATTGATGCTACTGATGCTACTGAGCATACATCACCTAAAAATTCAGCAGTATCATCAGTAGGTGGCACAATGCTTGGCTCTGGTTCAAAAATGCCTCAATTACCTGAAGTAAGTATAGCATACCAAATGTAGAAATGACGCTCGTTAATAACTTAGAACGATAATTTTCAATTGATTTTCATGTTATTTTTTTAATTTGCTTTCCAGAATGAGGATGATCCAACCCATACATTTGGCCTAGATCTTATGTTACCCCCTGGCAGCCGAGCTAATGGTACTGCAAGACCACACAGCAGACTAATAACTCCAACACTTCCACCAGCGCCTCCAGGTTTGTCTCAGCAACAACTTAAACGGCGACACATTGTTGCGGCTATTGTTCACAGTGAGAACTCTTATGTTGCCACACTTCAACGTCTAGTCAATGTGAGATTTTGTTTGGTTTTTTATTTTTATTATGTGTTCTGTAATTTGATTTTGATTCTTTTATTTGTTTTTGTGGTCTTTTGATTTATGATTTGAATGTTTATTTTGATTCATTCGCGAAAACATCTGCACACTTAATTACATGCCCCAACAGCTTTCATTTTTCAAATAGTAGATTGATTACTTTTGTCAATTTATCTTTTATTTTGTTTTGTATTCGTCTTCATTTTACCTCAAGTGATTTGATTACAGACTTCAAGGATATTCTTGAAATAAAAAATATTTGTTTTGATTCTTTGCTTCATAATTTTTTTCTTTTCTTAAATTTTTTTTTTTTATTTTTTTCTTTTTGAAAACTTTTGCGTACATTTCAACACACACAAGGCCGTTGTTGTATGTCGTTTTCATGTTTTTCAACTTTTCTTTGAAAAATGGAAATTAATATGAAATTTTTTTTTCCAAAATTTTTAATTTTTTTTCTAGGATTATAAGAAACCACTTGAAGAAAGCAGTCCACCAGTTTTAAGTAATACAAAAATTTCAACATTATTTCATCGTCTGCCAGATATTCTCCAGTGTCATAAACTGTTTCGTATTGCATTGGCCGATTGTGTTCGAAATTGGGATCGTGATGAGAAGCTTGGTGATGTATTCGTTGGAGCCTTTAGTAAGCCACAAGTACTAGAAGTTTACAGTGGTTTCATAAATAATTTCTCAGCTGCCATGGAATTAGCTAAAATGGAAGCTAAACGTAAATCGGCATTAGCTGATTTTTTCAAAGTTAAACAAATCAGTGCTCATGACAGATTATCATTTTTTGGCTTAATGGTAAAGCCAGTACAACGGTTTCCACAATTTATACTATTTCTACAGGATTTATTAAAATATACACCACAAGGTCATCATGATCGTATGTCATTACAATTAGCCTTAACACAACTCGAATCATTGGCTGAACTTTTAAATGAACGGAAACGTGAAGCCGAACAGTATCAGGCATTTAAAGAAATGCTCGGTCATATTAGTGGTACATTTAATGCACGCTCACTAGCATCATCCACATCCACTTCATCATCATCATCATCAGATAATAATCGTCATAGATATTTGTTACGTGAAGATAATGTTACACAGCTAGAATTTAATCAATCTGGTTTCATTGTTAAATCAAAACAAAGACGGCTATTGCTATTAAATGATAAAGTTATTTGTGTATCAGTTGCACCAAAACAATCACATGATTTCGGTGCACATGAGAAATTATCATTTAAATGGATGTATCCAGTTACTGATGTCGAAATTGTTGACAATAGTACATCAGCAACATTATCAAGAATATTAACAGCAGGTAAGTTTAGGAACATACTCACCTATAATGTTTATATATGTTCGTATTCATGCATGCTTTTTAGTTTTTAATTTTCAAACCAATTCAAAAAGATTCACTCATTTAGAAATGATGAAAGATATATATAGAATCGAAAAAATATACCCACGTTTTTGTTGTGAAATCAAAATTGATGACAACATAACAAGTAACAACGATTTCAATAAATCAAAGAGAAAATTTATAACATCAATAATAAAAATTTAAAAAAATTTTCTAATTTTACGATTAAAAATTTTGTTAGGGGCGCTATCTGGCAACTTACCAAAAAATGTTCACGTTCATCTAATTTCAAAAGTAAAAAAATTTTAATTTATTTTTTTTTTCTTTTATAACTCGTATACATACTATTACATTTTTTTTTGTTTTGGTTTTTTTATTTTTTGACACTGCACTTGTCTAACATGATTTATTAAAAATGACTGTGGATAGTGGCTAGTTAATACTAAACACTATAGCAACTTATATATTTTTAAAAATTTTAATTAAATATTTTTGAAAGTATAAAAAAACTTTTGGCTACAATAGATACCAAGAAAAAAAATTTTTTATGTTTTAAATGATGAATATAAAAAGTTGCGATTATTTTCGTTATTGCAATGTATTAAAGCCTAAAGTATTCAACTATTCTGTGTGTGCTTTCAAGAAAAGAAAAAAAAAAGAAAAATTTAATTGTATGAAAAATTTCAACCATATCAATTCGGCTACATATTTAAAAGAGAGATTTCTTTCTTTTAATTTTATTTTATTTTTATACTTTTTTAAACTTTCTTGAGACAACCTTGAACTTGTCAGATAAAAAAAAATTTCTTAATTTCTCAATAATTTCTTCGCTTCTTTTTTTTTACTTTCTCGTAGTATTTATTTTATCAAAGAGTACAAGATGTGGCGTAGCTAAATTTTATTAAAACATTAATTTTTCCATCATTTTATTTGTATGTGTGGTGTGTAGTAAATAAAATTATTTTGAAAATTTTACAACGCAGTGAATGTGGCAGAGCACAAAGTAGTTCATTTATTTTTTTAATCGCAAAATTTTCAAATTATCTCATTTATTCTCGTTGATTCTTTTCCATTTGACTGTAATGAAATTATATCTCATGTAATAAAAGTAATATACACTGTCTCATGATTACATCCATGCAAATGTGTATAATCTTTGAATTAACTTCATTTTTAAAATAATATTACATGCTTACTGTGTACCTTAATAGTTAGAAAAGAATTTTTTTATTAATTATTTTTTTATGTAAAATTAAATTTGAAATGCAAATTAAAAACATTTGTCAACCAACACATTCGCAGACATACGAAAAATTACATTACATTACATATAAGTAGATACATAAATGTATGTGCATGAATATACTATAGTCATAAGAAATTCTAGAATATTTTCTTTGCGTCAATTCTCTTCCGTTTATGGAGAAATACATTTTTGCCTCCTCAACCTTCACATAATTTTCCAGTGTGTGAACATATTATAATCACAATTTAATATCAGATCAAAAATAATAACGTTATTAATTTTTATTTTATTTAACATTTTAATTTGTTTTTATTTTGTTACACGTGTAAACAATGAAAATGTCAAAAATTATAAAAGTACTGATACATATTTATTCATATATTACACGTTTTACAGATAAACACTCGTCCAAATGGCATGAATTACTTTTCTAGTTATCTTCATTTTTTCTCCTTTCACTTGTTTTCTTATTTTTATTTATTTTCTCAATATTTGGTTCATAGTTAATTTTAATGTTATTTTGGTAATCTTATATACTCGCTCATATATGTATGTTGATATGTAGAAATTATATTAGTGAATAATAATTAATAAGTAAACTTCCGTCATTACAAATTTTTTTTTTATATTTGCCCGATTCCAATCTAATCTAAAATTGGTAACTTGAATTTATTGATTCATTCAAATATATGCGAGTATTATATTTTCATTTTTTTTCATGATATACATATATTTCTCATCCACGCGTATTCACGTATTATATAGCAATATGTATTGGTGTAATCCACCTCTTAAATATGTACATATGTATTCGTATTATATAATTAAAGTTGAGTATTGAAAAAAAAAAAGTTTTCCATAACTGAGATAGAAGAGTTCATGGTTAATAAATTTCAAGGATAAAATGATTCGATTCTTTTCAACTAAAAATTATGAAAAGGAAAAATATATAAAATTTATTTTTAAAATTTATAATTAGATAAACCATTAAATATATAAAAAATTTCAGAAATTTTAATGTAATATACATATGTGTGTATTTAAAAATTTTCAGGATTTAAAGAAAACATTTTTTAGATTGTTGTAAAGCCTTGATAAATCATAAATTTTATGTACTGTAGCCCCCTCAAGTTATTTTAATATTCACACTATGATGTACTTGTGGATGATATATAACTCAAACAATTCACTAGATAAATGATTTTAAAAGATTTCTGTATTTGTTATTTCAATAAAATCTGAAAAAATATATAAAAACTGTCACACACATATTTTCATTCTTATGTTATTGTAATGTATATAATAATGTGAAAAATGAAAATTAAATTTTTTTTAAAAAAAAAAAACAAAATGAGAAAATAAAATTTTATTTATTTTTAAATTTCAATTTGATTTCGACGGCTAGCATGTTACCATGTGCTCGTCGTCATCGTATATGGACAATGCTTTCTATATAAATATACAATAATGTATAATGAATCCAACTATTTAACAAACTATTCATACTTGTATTAGATTATTTTCATTGATTTGTTAATGTCAGGAAATGTGAAATACTGCTCTGTGACAATCAGTGAGATTTATAGTGAAAATCAAGAAAATCGAAAATGAAAAAAAAAGTAAAAAATAAAAAAATAAAATTGAAAATCAATTAATTGGATATTTTACAAAGAAAATGAAAAAATAAATGATAACGAGAAAATATGATGAAGTAGAAAAATGAGAGAAAAAAAACAGATTGAAGGAAAAGTGAATTTTTTAATATATAATTTCAATAAAATATACTACATAATAGGGAAGTTCAACAGATGCACAATCATATGTACCTCTACCTACATATATGCATATGTGCTCTTACATGTACATATTTAAATGGACGTACATATGTGGTATTCTGTATCTTACAATTGAAGAAAAAAAAATTATACATGCATATAAGTGCATGAATGAAAAATCAATGACCAATCGAATTTCAAATTTATGCTATCTAGATTCATGCATGAACAAATACTATAAGTGTGCATACCATACAAAATCCAATACATACTTATATACTTACTTAGTGGTAGATATGTATCAAGATGAATTTTCTTATATACTTAAAAGTGCATAATTATAAAAGAATTAGTACGAAAAATATGAAAATATAAAAAGAGGAATATAATGTAGTATGTATAAGAAAAAATAATTGAAAAGAGAAAAATAATACGAGTATGTATATTATTTGAAATCCAATACAAATCTTACAGATAAGATACTTTCTTTTTTATGGATGGAAGTTATTTATATATTTATTTATTTTTTTTCTCGTAGTAAGATTTCTTTAACAGTTAAAAGAAAAATTATTGTGAATCGTTTGCGCATCAACAATCAAATAATAATAACAACGCAATAATAATAATAATAATAATGCAATCGAACAGCATTTTATCGTTTTGTGAAATTAAGAGGTACTAATAAAAGATCAGATCAAATGACAAATAATAAGTCACTTGTCTATAATACAAAGACAAACATTTACATACATGTTATGTTCACAAATGTGTGTATATACCTGTATACATATGGTAATACATATTATAAATACGCATACGCACATATGTATGTATGTAAACTCCGTCATATGACCAATCAAAAGGAAAAATTATTATATTATTAATAACGATACAAATAATAATCATAATAAGATAATAAGTAAAAGTATCTTTTGTGCAAGATAATGTTTGTATTTTTTTCTTCATACTGTATTTTTTACTTAAAATTAAATTACAAGTTCAATATTCATGTACATATTCCTGTAACTTTTATGTACATACTTGTATTATAATATATTTACCCCCGTATCTTCGTAATAATTTATTTTTTATTTTATTATTTTAATTTTTTTTTTTTTTGGTTTTATTTTATGAATGAAAGTAATCGAATCGTATCGTATTTTGTCGCAGATAAATAAGAAAAAAAAAAGAAATGAAGGCACCCATCTCTACCTACCTATCCACTTAAAGGATCGATTACGCGGTATTAGTGCATTTACATTCACAATAAAAAGTAATATAAGATGATTTTATTTCATTGAATTAAAGAAAAACAGTAAAAAAAAATTAAACATTTTTTTGCTTTTACATACACTTAGGAAATCCTTATTTCAATTTTGTACAGATACCATTTAAAAATATAGATAAATGTACACATATCACATTTAAATTTAATGACTAATTATTGCCTTCAAGGAGTAATTGCATTTTTATATACGCAATGTAGATAATAATATACACATAATGTATACCTACATATATACAATATATCGAATTATTAATCTATGATTTGTACCATGAAAAGAAAGTGCGGTGAACCAAAATTATACTACCACTATATCATAATCATTATCATCTTTATTTCGTAAATAGTCTTGAGAAATTATTATATTGGGAACCATTGTGATAGCCTCAAGGTGATAGTGGTTTAATGGTTATATATATATACGTTTATATTTGTGGTATGATGGTGGTACATTGTGTGTATATCAAAGAACACTTTGAATGAATCTTCTTCATTCCCACAATTCGTAATATTCATTTCCATTTGTATACTTCATACTGTACTCTTGCATTTTACCATTACAATAATCAAACATCAAAAAGAAATTCAATTTGATTCTACTTAGTCGTCGATGCTTCATTTAATCATTCATCGTTATTTAATCTACATCATCATGCAATACATATACAAAAGTATATATGATCCTATAACATGTAATAAAACTAATATATGAATTTAGTTAAGCATATGTGATTGTATATTGTATAGAGCAATCAGATTCACTCTATAGAATGTAATTTTCAACCACAAAACATAAGAGAAAAAAAAAACATATCAAAAGTTTTATTCTGAGATCTATTCTGTACCTATTCTCGTATCCTAAAAATACTTAGTAAAAAAAAGATATTGTAAATTTTATTGAAAATGTGGTGAAATAAGGCAGTGAATATATTTTGCAACAAATTATCTTGTTTTCTTTCTTATTTTTTATATAATTTTTGCATGTTGTTTTCAATGAAAAAAAAAAATTTAAAATTAATATGTAGTATTATATACCTCGTTCCAGAGTTATTATAACCGTGACAAGACTGATATTTAGTGACAAGTCACGAGTAGACTCGTAAAGAACACTAATAATCTGATTATTTTATATAAATGTTACTTACTTACTTACTGAGAATACACTTAGAATATAAAAATGTATACTTTATCTTTAATTCTGTATAATGATTGGGCACATATAAATTTTATATAAATAAAAGTATTGAGATACACAAACTAAACAGATGTGTCTGTGTTTCAACTTAAATTTTAAAATAAAACTACAATATAAGATAAGTAACTAGCTGCTATATGTAGGTTCTAGATTTTATAGTAATATAAATCCTATTTTATTTGTAATTTTAAAAATATCCATAAAATATTTCATTCGAATAATTCGAAAAGAATAAAATTATATACAAAAAAGGTCTTAAAGGTGAATATTTGAAATATTTTTTTCAGTAGAGTATTTTTCAGAACACACCTTGCACACAAAATAGAAACGGGTTTATCTAAAATTTCGATTTAGTACATAATATTATATGTTGAATTTGAATGCTGTATCATTTTAACAACAATTTATCTTTATTGTAAACAAAAACAAGAAAAAAATCAATCTGTATGCGGGAGTTAATTCAAATTTTTTATTATTATTATTGTCTCTTCGTTTTTTTATATTGTTTTGTTAAAAAAATTTAATGGTCAATATTCATGACATTTTTGTGTATATTTTTTCCATAAAAAAAAAAAAAAACAAAAATACAATTGATTTGATATTTATTTTGTCTATAAAATAAAATAAATAATAGATAATAGCTTAAACAATAAATTAGGTCATTGCCAATATATATATATTGTCACAACAAAGTATTACTATTAACCCATGCAATATCTACGTATATTACATACATAGCATATATTCGGCACTAAATGAATCAATTAAGTATTCTGAAAATAGACTAAGTTCGATAATTATTGTTGATCGAAATATTGAAAATTTCGTGTTCAATTAAAAACTTTGATTCATTTTTCGAAAATATAATTTTTTTAAATTTTAACTTATATCACTTTCAAAGTGAACGATCTAAAAACTTATTATAATTAATTATACAACTAACTACATGTATATCGTTAAATGTTTGAGAATTTACACAAATTCATTAATTATTCGAATTGTTATGGTAATTAATTTTCAAATTCCAATTAAAACTAATTTAAATTATTATTATTATTGTCACTGACAATAGCTAAACACACATACAAAACTATATTAATAATGTTTCATGTTTTTCAAACATTTAAAATACGCAATCACATGATGCAAATCAAATTTAAAATTGTATGAAACACTGAAATGAATAATTAAGATTAAAATATAATTAAAATTGAAAATTACCATTTATTTTTTAATTTGTTTTTCTTTAGATTCTAAACTATTCTCATAAAATTTAAATGTAATTGTAATACAAATTGAGGGTAATATAATAATTTTGTAATAATGTCACTCACATTATACGTACAATTTACCTAATTCGAATTAATATTTTTAATTATTTTTCGTCATTAGTTTGTTTAATTAATATAAAATTCTATATTTAATTTTTATTGATTTTTTTCTGTTTCCAATAATATTTTTTGTAAATATTCATTTTTAGGTCTAAATCGTGGTGGAAGTTTAAAGTCGAACAGCAGTTCAAATGGTGGTAATACAAATAATTATAGTTATACAAATAACAATAACAATAATAATAATAATGATATAAATAATCCAGCAACAATATTGACAAATGGTGCTGATAATTTATGCAATGAAATGAGTAATTTAATGCATGATTATGAAGTAATATCACGTATTAATGATCTAGTTAGTACATTAAAGGGTAATTATAAAGAGATAAATTCTGAATTAACTAGAAATTTATTGAATTCGATACAAAGTTCAATACAACGTAAAGATGAAGAAATGGCATGGGTTGATTCATGTTGTCTACAATTGATAGCACGTAATAAATCTGGTAAAGAAGAAACGTTCACATTCCAAACAGAAAATCCATCTGTTAAAAAGGAATGGGTAACTGAATTACGTTTAGCACAATTAGCATTGGATACAAATAATTCACCAGCATGGGAAGTACCTGAATATGATCAAAGACCATCATCAACAAAAATGCCATTATTCGTTAAAGCTCAGCCAGTATATAAATCCCAGCATCAAACAGAAGTAAGTTTAAAAACATTAATTTTTATATTATGACCTTTTTTTTCATTTTTTTTTTTTTTTGTCATATTTGATAATAAAAATTTTTCATTTTCATTTTTTAGGTACGCTGTGGATGCTATTACACAATCACAAATGATACAAGACTTGGTACAGCAAGAAGACGATACAAAAAACAAAATTACCTTTGGGTGTGTACCAGTGATGGAACTAGCAGTCATATTGCTGTATTTTCACAACATCAACAGCAGGCTGGCAACTTGAAAGATGTCGGCTCATTTGATTTAGTCGAAACACAAGTGACAAGTATGGAGTTCGTTAAAGGTTTGACCAATTGTAAAACTAAAGAGGAACACGAAAGTCTACTTGGAGATTTAATTTGGATGGGAACTGATAGCAGAAGAATTCTTATATATTCAGCAACAAATCCAGAACAGGAAGAACAATTGGGCGTTTGTTCAGTGCCAGCTGTTGTTACGAAAATTCTTTATCATTTGGACTGTGTTTATGTTGCATTATCGAATGCAACGCTATTGATCTTTCGCAGAGCATACGATGGTGTATGGCTCTTGAAGGAGCCACAATCAATTCAACTTTGCAATAATAGTCCCCTTTCTAGCATATTACCCATCAATATGAGTATATATGCTGGTTGCGGCAATCGTGTACATGTGCTGAATGCATTAACTGGAGAAATGAGTAGAAGTTTCGAAGTTCAACATGGAAATGCACAACAAGTTAACCTAATGGCACACTCTGGTATCGGATTGTGGGTATCGCTGAAGAATTCCAGTATAATTTGCTTGTATCATACGGAAACGTTTAAACATTTACAAGACATAAATATAGCTGCTAACGTACTTAGAGTTAAATCATCGAATAAGGATAGTGTAAATAACAATTCAATTTATGTGACATCGTTGATGGCCTGTAAGGGTTTGCTTTGGGTCGGAACAAATGTTGGTATCGCTGTAACGATTCCATTGCCAAGACTAGAAGGTGTTCCAGTAATTAGCGGTGGAATCGGTATTTCGTGTCATGCTCATTTTGGACCAATTACTTTCCTTTTGCCATTGATACCAAGAAATTACTCTGCACCTAAACCACCTCCAGTCGAACAACAGATTTTAGTTAACGATGAAGTACATCCGCTAGAACAAAACAACGACAATTCAAAGAAAGATGATGACGATGATTCAACTGTGATTTTACGTAAAGATTTGAATGAGTCTGTAACAAGTTCAGGACAAGATTCACCAAAAATAAAAATGGATAAACAGTGTTCACTAGATACAGCACTTTCAGCGAAATTACGTGCTCAGTTAAATAGTCCAGCGTTCAGGCGTAAAAGATATCGGGAAATGAGTGATGTGTCGAGAATATCGAAAACATTACCACGATGTTTGGGCTCAGCTGGATTTTTCTCAACGTCAACAAATTCAAACACGTCAACATTAAATCATTCTGAGCACGGCTACTGTGATGTCTATGGCCTCTACGGTAAATTAATTTTCGTAAAAGAAGATTACGATGCCCAAGATGGAACACAAGGAAACCTAATGGACATGATGTATGAATGTATGCGAAGATCAGACCCAGAATTAGCAGCCATTCCTGGTAAAGTTAGTACACTTGATCGTAGACTTCGAATGAAAGCAAGCAGACCACGATCACTTGATTTATCGAATTGGTCTGTTGATTCGAAGTCTTCGAGTTTATACACATCATCCGGTAGCGAAGAAAGTATGGGCATACGATTATTTGGTGGTCGAAGTGTGTCACGAAATAGTAGCAGTGCTAGTCACAAAACATCAGGAAATGGAAGTGATCTTGGTAACATTTCAGAGAATGGCACTATAACTACTGTTGATGTACATACGAATCCCAGTGATACATCAACACCAAAACAAGATTTAACATCATCGATAGCTAGTGACTGTAGTTCTACTCCACAAGCATCACATTCACATAATGCTCCATTAGAGAAAGCTTCATTAAAGCCAATAATTCAAACCCCACCTCCTCCATTACCACCACCGTCTACTGTATTATCGAGTACAGTTACTTCAACCACACTGAAAAAGAAATCAAAATCGAGCAATAAAAATTCAACGAATTTAAATGATGGTCCTCGGACGCTTATCACATTGATGGGAGGACGAGGTTATTGGCGTCACGTTTGGTATACAAGTTCACCGAGTAATAGCTCAAAAAATCTATCTTCTGGAGGGACTATGTCAAGAGTTGCAAATTCAAATGATGCACACATTGTTGTATGGGAGAAAAAATTGTAAATTAAATGAAGTACAGTGGAGATGAATATGAATATTATCCATGCTGAAATGTTTATTTGTTTGTTTCTTTATTATTATTATTACTATTATTTTTAATTTTTATCTATATTCTTACAACATAAGAATCCTTATTATTTTTTTAATGTTTATATATACATCCTTTAAATATAATATTGTTTTATTATTATTTTTATTTTTATTATTATTATTACTATTATTACTATAATATAATTTCCTTCTTGTTAAAATCTGTATTTTTTATTTTGTAAATAAACTTAATATTAAATTTAAGTATACTATCGTTATTATTATTATTATTATAATTAATTGCTATTATTATAATTATTCATTAATAATTATTTTTTAAATATATCACATTTATTATAAAATATCTGAATAAATTTTTAGATATTTAAAAAAAAAAATTTCATTATTCAAAATTCATTGTAAATTTTATTTCAATTTGAATAAATATATATATACATTATTATCAAATAAATAAATAAAAAAGGATTATAAATTATATATTTTTTAATAATACATATACAAGTATATACTGAAAAAATCACCAGCACCATTTTTATATGAATTATACAATTCAATCAGTAGATTTCAGTAAGTTTTTTGAACATTATTATTATTTTTTTTAATAAAATAAAAAAATAAGAAATTTACTTTTGAAGGATTATTTTTATAACAATATAGAAAGAAATATAAGTATGTATTTGCAGTTAAAAATATGTTTTAAAAAATAATTAAAAATCCTTTTTCATCTTTCATTTATTTTTATTTTTTTTTCTGTAATATATATTTTTGTCTTTTTGTCCTTTTTTCTTCTTATTTCTTTAAACATGACACAAATTTTTTTAGAATGTACGGTATTATAGTAAGGACATATGAATACATTCATATACATATACATAAAATATAAATAAACAAATATATATGAGTAAATGTTAAATAAAATTTTAAGGATAAAATAAAATGTATTTAAAAAAAAAAAATATATATATATAAATAAAAGTAAAAATAAATCTACAAAGTAGAACAAAAACTCAAAAAAACTGTGTAAAGTAGTAAAATAAAATCAAATTAAATTTATAAACAAAAAGGATAAAGATAAGATAATAAATTAATAACAGTAATAAACAGTAAAGATACAAAAAAAAAAATCTATAAACGGCACATGGAAATAAATAGAAATTTAAAAATGTTTTTTTTTTATTTTACTTCATTATAAAATCACAATTCAATATAAAAGTATATAAAAAGAAAATTTATTAATCTAAAATTATATTTACAAGGATAATAATTATTGTATATGGAATTATTATTATTTTTACTTTAACAATACAGTAGTAGTACAGCATTATTATATGGTTATATAAAAATATTCATTTATTGTTTAGTTTTTTTTTTGATTTCTTTTGTTTGTTTTTGTTTTTTGTTTTTAAGTTTACCATTATATAGGATATAAGTTTTCATATCTATATATATATCAGTCCTTTTTTTCAGTTCATAAATATTAATTAATTCATTAATTTTTTCATTTAAAAATGAAAAAAAAAATTTTTACAATTTAAGAAAACAATATATTTGTATTTTTAAATATTTATACATATATAATTGATAAAATATAACAAAAAATAAAAATAGATATAATAAAAAACAAAAAACCTTTATAATATGTTTAATAATAAAATTGAAAAATTTTAAATTAAACAAAATAAAAAATAAACACAAAATAAAATAACAAAAATAATTCAGTAGACAAATTTACAGTAAGTCTTATACAATTTCTTTTCATTATTGTGTGTGTACATATTATAATTTTCTGCCTGTTTACATTTTTATTTGATATCAAAAAATAGATTATACCCTGCCTAAAATCATCATTACATTACATCCTTTTTTTTTCCTGCAATTGAAATAAAATAAAAACCAGTGATTTATGATTTTCAAAAATTAAAAAAAAATATGTTTACATTTTCAGAAATTATATTTAATTGAAATTTATTTTTTATTTTTTTTCTAAACATAAAAATACATACATTATATAAAAAAGACTAGATTTAATATTTAAAACAATAAAAAAAAGATAATAAATGATATATTTTATGTGAAAATAACAAAAAAAAATTGTTTTCATTTTTTTCTTGGCTTCATTTTGGTTTTTTCCTTGCATTATTTTCTTTCGATTTTTATTTTTGATAATTTGAAAAAAATCAAATTTTTGTTTTGATAGTAAATAAAATTCATAATGAAAATACTTTTACACACATCCATATATACATAACATACATACATACATAAATATACATACAGACTAAATAGGTAAATAAAATACATTTACCAACAATCAATGTAGAAATTAAATAAAAACGAAAAATAAAACACAAATAAATTTATACATAATAGATGATAAATAACTAAAGAATTACCTATTAAAATAATTAAAGAAAAATATACAAAAAACAAAATTAAATTAAAATATTTATCAAAAAAAAAAATTTAACAAACAAATAAGCAAAAAAATTAAAAGTAACAAAATGAATTTATTATATAAAATTATACATATACGTACACATATGTACATGCGTAAGGGAAATCATTAAAAATGGAAATAAATAAGAAGAACAACAAAAATTTATTTAAATGAAAATGGTACTGAAAAATTTTAAATTTCTGACAGATATACATATATACATACATAAATATACATATATATATACCATATATAAAGATTATAAAAAATATTATATAATTGGAGTTTTATTATTAACCCTGATGAGTTTGAAATGGTTTTCTTCTGGATCAATAACAGCAGTTTCTGCACAGTATAATTCTATTTCTAGCAATTTCTTACTATCCATTTTTATTTAGAAAGATATGGAGGACACTATTATTCATTTGTATGGAAACTATGGAACATTGTATTTTTTTATATGCTCGTTTTCTTTTCTAAAGTGGTATAATATTATTGTGAGTCACTATAAAAAAAGGTAATGTAAAATTTGAAAAAAAAATTTTTCTATCCTCTTAATTCTTGATTTAAGAGAGTTTAATAATACATACACATACGTTAACATAATTAAAAACAAAATTTTATTCTCCACCTCTGCAAGTATATACATACACACACATTCATGCATGTGATTCGCGATATATTTGATATAGTATACATAC
This sequence comes from Villa cingulata, assembly GCA_951394055.1. NCBI lineage: Eukaryota > Metazoa > Arthropoda > Insecta > Diptera > Bombyliidae > Villa > Villa cingulata. Next base: position 7,664,833 of record OX596018.1, read on the forward strand.
ATACTAACATACTTCTCAAACGCAGTACTCTTCTATCTCTACCTACACAACACACACCACACACAACACACACTACACTCTTAAACTTTTCTCCCTCCCCCTATACACCCTTTTTCTCTTTCTCTCACTTTACTGTTATCAAACATTTATAATAAATAAATACATTTTTTCATTTAAACTTTAAAAAAATTGAACTTAAAAATAAAATTTATAAGACGAAAATATTATTTTCGTATTTTTTTTTTTTTAGATAATCACTTGTATTTGCATCATTTCTTTTCGCTAATCTAATCAATTTTACCTTAGTTGCCAATCAAAAAAATTTTGTTCCTTAAACGATAGCTACATGCTACAATTGTAACTGCATATTATAGTATTGTTGTTAGTATGTATTTAGTCTGTTGCATTAATTTAAATTCTAGGAAACAACAACAGACTTTTAAACATCATATTAGTATACAATAATATGAGTTTTCAAATAAAATAAAAATTAAATGATAATCGTAAGAAACTAAAAATTGAATTCTATCAATATAAATTTGAATCAATAATTGAGCTACATTACATACATTAATATTATGTAAATCTTTATTTTCATTTTGAATTTTGACAGACGTTATCATAAGCATTTATAGGAAAATGTAAATATGTTTTTACAATCAGTCACGTAAATAGCTAATTAAATATGCATATAGTATGTTTAATTTATTTACACAAAGGATATTTTTATATTATTAAAATCTTATCTTTAAAATTCAGTTATTTTATTTTTTTTTTCTTCAAAATTTTTTTAGTAAAATAAATAGACATATGTAATAACAAACAATTTGCATTTATAGTTTCAAATAAGATCGTAATTGTTTGTGCAATTGCAAAAATGATGAAAGGAAAATCTCGAAAATCATCATCTCTAACTGAAACATGTGTGAATTATGTAACAGATCATTGAATTATTTAAGTTGCTTAGTTATTTTGGTTTTTTTTATTTTCGAATTTAATTTATAATCTGTTTTATCTGTTTTATAATCTATTTTATAATTTTTAACGACTAAATAAATAATTTTTTTTTTTTTTTGAAGAATAAAAATACAATTATGTAAATTGAACATACAAGAAAATTTATGTGTATAATCATATAAGAAAATGTATGGAATTGTTTTCCAGAATATTCTTACATTCAAGTATGATTAATTTGGCCTTCTTATATTGCGTGTATAATAACATATTTTATTCAATCCTGTATTTTTATTTGTTGCTTAATACTCGTTTATTTGTGCTTGTGCATGCAGTGCATATTTTTTCTTTGAATTCTCTTGATCAATTTATTTAGTGCAATGAAGAGTCAAATAATGGGTAAAAGTAGAATAAATGTATATGTACGAGGTATAATACTAGCATTGCTAGCATCATGACAGATATAGCAATAAGTAATTTAAAAAATTAAATGGATGGGGATACATTATTGTGGACATAATTGCATTGATGCATATTCTCAAATGATATACTCATATATATATATATGATCGATAGATCTGATATACACTTCAGATTCAGTACATTTATGTACGTATCTCTATCTACATAATAACATATCATATTTTGTTATTTTTTCATTGTGGTAAATTTACGCAACAAACACACATTATATTATATAAATAAAGAGGTAAATACTTATAATGGATACTTCCACCACATATTATGTATATGTATGTATATGAAAATGCATTTTCTAAACACAGATAGATATATAAATGTATGTAACGTATGTTATGTATGTATTTATAAAATAAGAAAAGTTAAATATATTGAATGTGTTATGAAAAAGTGGAACTTTTTAGTACAAGTTTTTTGTTGTTTCATACAAAACACATTAACCATATAATTACAATCATATTGAAAGAAAACTGGTTATAAAATGCCTAAATAATAAAGGGTACATGCATATCTTATTGATCGTTTATCTGAAACAATCAATCAAAATGTTTGAACGGCAATTCGTGAATTTTTGCAATAATAAATAATATCTATACGATCTACCCATATAATATACTATAATAGTACATGTAATATTTAGCTTCTTATTAACCATAATAATGCATCATCAGAATATGCATAATGCATGCATTATACTTTTACCTCCCCTCTTTCCTTTCATCTGTGGTCATATTCACAAACAATTTTCTACATACAATTACATACTGCTATAAACGCATATGTTATTTGTATATTCAACGTACATAAATAAATGCTATATGTCTAACCACAAATTAAATTACAACTAAAGTCATTTTTTTATGTATGTGTGCATACATGCATTTTATACATTATATACATATATGTATGCAACGCAATTTTCGAATAAATTAAATTTGAAATATTTTTAATAATTTAAATTAATCTTGAAAGAAAAATATAAGATTAAAAAAAAACTAAACAAAAGACAAAAGTAACTCTTGTCCACCCAGTATGTGATATGATAATAAAATTGAATTCATATCACGATCATATGAGAAAAATGTTTACGAACATATATATGCATATTACATTAAATCTATATACATCCATACATACATATGAAAAATATGATATAAAAAATAAATTCGTTAGTTTTATTATTATTATTTTTTGCAAAAAAATTTCCTAATAAAATAATGACCTCGTAAGCAACTGATATTCGTTTTCTTATTGGTTGATTTTTCTGGGCTCGCCAATTATGTGTATGTGCTATTGTGAATGTATAAAAATAGATAGTATGTACACCTCTACATTATTTAATTCATGTATCATATTATACATTGAAGAAAAATGTAGTAAATATATCATATGTATCTACATATTGTGGTTTTTTATATAACAATAAATACAATATCTAGCTGAATACAAACATGAATATACATATATATTAAATTTATTTATCTCAAACTGAATATTAATTTCAAGTAGTCAAGTTTCAAGAATTAAAATATTGTAGATATTAAAAATTATACGATCAAATAAACGTTTAATAATTAAAATACATTTAAAATACAGAACAAAAAATTTGAAAAAAAATTGATAAAGTTTACGTGTACGTATAAAAATTGACAAACTATTTTTATTTTTCTTCAAAAACTTGAATAAGCCTTTATGCCTTTAGTATTGTAAGTGTTTTATTTTGGCCTTAGTTACTAGCAAAATATTTCTCTTTCTTTCTTATACCAGATTTTATTTGGCAAAGTAATTTGAATTTTTTAAAAGTTCGTTTTACTTTTATTTTCTTTTATTCGTACTTTTTTTAATTTTATTTTTCACTTTTTCTTAATCATAATTATCAATATTATCTTTACATACATATACTCGTATTTCGTACGTATATAAATTTACCACTATATGCAAATGTGGTACCACTATCTTCATTCAAAATTGATTCATACCATGATATACCACCATATTCTAAGACTCTATAGTATACCTCTATACTCGATCCACATCGCAGTTTTCTGTATTGAAAAGTAAAAATATCGTACGATTTTTGTTTATCACATACTCGTACAAGAAAAAATTATATTTTTCTATATACATATTTGTTTCATATAATATAATGGTATGTTATTGTATTTGTAAATCAAATAAGTATGTATACGAATACGAACATTTAATGTGCGAAAATATTTTGTTTTTTATTTGATAAGAATTAAAATTACAAAATCTATGACGTTTATGTACGATCGTTCGTATTTAATGAATTGAAAATTTATAAATATGTCATTTACATACATTACTATACATATAATCGTACTCTTTTCGATTTGACATTCAAAAAAATTTATAACAATAATGATCTAGTTTTTTTTTTTCTTTTTTATTTCTAATTCAAATTTATTTTGATAAGATGACAAACATAAAAATAATCTAAATAATGAAATGCGTTAGCATATAAATACATTTATATGTACATAATGTATGTACATGTAGTTTAGATGGTTTAGATTTCGTATGAAAATACATTTTGTTTAATTTTTGAATTGAATGATGATAATAGAGGAGAAATGTGTTGTTAACTTGAGTTTCTCGTATTATTCGTTGTAGTACGTAGTACATTTATGATGTACACATATTTACAAATTTTCAAAGATATATTTTATTCTTTTCAATCAATCTGTATATGGATTTACGTATGTACTACATGTACTTACGTACATTAAGTCCTTTATTATTTTTTTTTCTTCATTTCGTTTTTTTATTTATTGTTTTAACTGTTTCAAGTTTTTCTTTTCATTTTTTAAATTGTAGTATTTCCAAAGAAATAAAGTCAACATACTCGAATGCGCAAATTTACTTTTGTTGTGTAATTGTGTGCAGCAAACATTCATTTTTAGGGGCTCGATCATATACAATAATTGAAAAAAATCGATCTCTTTTGGTTTCAAAAATTAATATTCACACACTCACACACACTAGTGTATGATGCGATATGTAGGTACATCTATCTATATGTATGCAATACACCTACCAAAAAAATATAATTGAAATTTTTATAAAACAAGTTTTGTTTAAAGAAAAATAAAATATAAAATTTTGCATGCTCGCCTGCTATGACGTTCGAATGTTCGAATAACAATTAATCCAATCTTTACCTCTTTTTCTCTTTCTCCTTCCATAATTTTTGATATTAATATTTTTAGTCATCTGTTGTATTTTGTCTTTAAATTTTAATTTTTTATATTTTTCTTATTCAGATGAATATAAAGTGAGACAAGAAATAAAATCATTTTTTCTTTTTTTTTTTGCAATAAAATTTAAATTATTTTATTTAACTTTTTTAAAAGTATGACAACCTTTAGTTGCCATGACCTTCAAGACATTTATTTTTCTTAATTTTAAAAATAGTTCATATTCATACAAGCAAATAAAAAATTTAAAGTTGCTTTCCGTTAAAAGAAATAATCAGAAATTTAGAACTACAATTCCCCCCATCCCCAAAAAATATTGGCTGTTAATTTTTTTTTTTTTACAAAGAGTCTGGAAAGAAAAATGTTTAAAGAAATCATTTCATTATGAAAAATTATTAAAGTCAAGTAGAAAAAAAAAATTATTGCTTGAATATAAATTTAAGCAAGTAAATAATCATGTTACTACAAAGAATTTGATCAGTTGTCCAAATAAACTTCAAATTCATGAAAATAACAATTAATTATTATTGTTTTTTGTACGGGTGTAGATGGTAAATTGGATTGAATAATAAAACAAGCATATGTACAAAATTATTCCACTAAAATTTTAATTAAATAATCGGTTAAAATAAAATATAGATGTGTAGACTAAAAATGAAATAATAATAATTAAAATTTTAATATTCTGTGTACCATAGATATTCTTAAATTTTCATAAAGAAAAAGTAACGAATTTCAAATAAAACTTTCTCATAAAAACACAAAACATTTTTAGGTTAGATAGAAGATTTTTCTATATAATGTATAATTAGATGGAAAACATTATGAAAATATTTTTATCTACATGCATGTACGTTTTATAGTATCAGTAATATGGAAAAATAAATTACGACTTGTTTTTCTTTACTTCTATCATTCATATTAGTAATTTCCTTTAATAATTACGTTGTTTTATTATTATATTTTGTATTTATTTTTCATTTTTTCACATATTCATACATATGCATGTATGTTTGTAGAATGTAATGTAATGTACGAGTAAGAAATTTCTAAAATATAAAATAAACATGCGGTATATTGTAGCTGGCTGTGATGACGTTTATTAACTATACTAATTATTATTATTGTTCTACATTTATATTTTTGTAAAATTTTACGCATACATTACAATGAAATTATATATATGTACATACATATAAAACATACAATGATTTTTCAGTACGTATTCCAGTTTTTATATACACGTGATAACACACATGATAAAAAATTTTCAATCAAAACATTTTGTTATGATATTTTCAATTGTTTGTTTATTTCCAGGAAAATATATCTACACATAATTATGTATATATTTGTATATAGACTAATGTAAGTAATTTGATGTTTTTAAAAAGAAAATTTCTATATTTTTCTGTTTACGATTCTAAATGTTCTTTAATTGGATTGACTCTATCTTATATATGTGCATTTGATGTGCATATTATGTGTCCTTACTTATTATGGGTAATTCTAAAATTCATTCAATTATCTGCGCTTTGTATATGGAAGAACCCATAAAAATTGAAACCTGCATACATACGTAATATCAGAATGTATCTACATCCAAGTATGTATGTATATGAGTATTTTTCATATTTGTGATAAATGTCCGATAATCGAATCTCGAATGTACTCGTATATCATGGTATAATATATAATCATATAGTATTAAGTCACACAAATATGTACTCTGTTATCAATTCTAAAAAAAAATAACCTGTTGTGAATTTATATATGGCACATACCTATATACATATTTGGTTTTCATTTTTTTATGCAATCTTATATCTTCGTTTTAATTTTAGGTACATTATGTGTACTATACATACGATACATCATATGGATTTTTCACATATAAATTTTATCAGAAGAAATTGTTGTTATATGCACCCATACGCCTATACTACACAAACTCCTAAAACTTGTTTACACAAGCCACGTTGATATGTTGATAACATTTCTATAAACAAATTCTCTGTTCCTTTCATAATAATATTGTTTGATAAACGAAAACTCTGACTTTACTACTGTAAATGTGAATGTGAACCATCGTCATGCGTCATCATCGTAATAATTCGATTCCAATCCAATTACAATTCCAAAACCCAAACCAAATGTGAATGCTCTTAAATTTTAACTTTTTACTACACAATCTACACAATCACATTATAACACATTCATAGATATTTTACGAGAACGAATATATTCTTCCATGTTGTGCACTGACTCTATATGTGTCAGTGTACTAATACCTATACATAATGCTAATAATTACTGATTACTGACTATGATCAGTTATCTATCGCCGGTTTTAAAAAACGCAGAGTTAAGAGTCATTTAAAAAACACACCTACACAACCCAAGTTACAAAATAAAACCATATAAAACCAAATAAAACACACTCTACTCTACGTCTGCTTATACATACATAGGCACAGGCCATGCGTTTTATATACTCACTCATCGAATACGTTTTAAAATGCTAGCGCATACATACTCGTATTTGATAAAAAATTAAAATTGATAACGCAAATGCGCTTATTCATTTACGTATACGTACGCATATACACTTTTGATAACGACCAGAAAACAATAAAAAATAATTTCGATTTTTATAAAATATTTTTTACTTGAATGTTTTTTATTACGTATATGTTCTACCTTGGTGTTTGTGAAATTGAAAAATATAAATACTATATACGATACGAGTACATATATATATTTACATGTTCATTTCATATGTATACGTACTGCTCAGTATCAGTTCAGTATGTATTGCTAAACAGGGAAAAAACAAATTATTTTTTTAAAGCCTCAATCAACCAAACCAAACCTGACAACATGGTTTATTTTATAAAATAATAAATATGAGAAGTTAAATAAAATTCAATTCAGTTTTACATCAGCTATCAGATACGTTAAAACATTATTTTTAAAAAAAAGGAAAAATAATAATTCCAGTGTTAAATTGATATTTATGAAAGAAAAAAGAAACAGTAAAAAACAAAAAAAATTTTTAAAAAATAAATAAAAGAGGCAAAAAAATATATAAGCAAATATAAATAAGTGAATATTTTTCGCAATTTTTTTTTTTTATTTTAAATTTGTTTTTGTTAATTTTTGTGTTCTTTATTTTTCGCGATATTATACAATCTATACTTTTGAATTTAAAAAGTGATACACATATGTATACATGACACGAATAAGGAGAAGAAATTTAATAAAAAAACGTCTATAAATAAAATACAAGAAGAAGAAGAACATTTTTTTTTATTAAAGTGTTTTCGAAAACTTTCGAAAATAAAAAGGAAAATCTCAAACAATAACGTAAATCTGTGATATAAACAAGAGTATAGCAAACTCAAAAAAATTACATTCACTTAATATATTATAATATAATTATTATTATTGAATTTTATATTAGTTTGGATACTGTTAAGCTATTATTCATTTACAGCAATGGTCTTGGGAACCAAGGTAAATTAAAAATGAAAAAAAATAAATAAATAAATAAAAAATAAAATAAAATCAAAAATTCAAATGATAATACTTCATACGTTCATACCAATATGTACGAGTAATATTAATTTACTTTGAAACTGTATCTCTTGTCTATTTATATTGATCGTGTGTACATATATAATACACGCAGGTACTTGTGTACACATATTTTCAATTAATGGAAAATTTCCGTTGGAGATAATTCAAAAAAAAATAAATAAATAAATAAAGAAAATAATTAGAAACTGAACGAAATGTAAAACATGAATGAAATCGATTTTTTTTATGAAAAGATAAAAAATAAAAAAAAAATAAAATTTAAAAAATTGAAAATGTATATCCTGTTTAAAAATTGTTTCTTTAGCAACATTTAATTTTTGTTTATAAATATTTCAAAGAGTGGAAAATAATCTATTAAATTAATTTTTAAACTTACACAATAATTTAAAAAAAAGAAAAAAAAAACTCTTCAATCCTTAAGGTTTTTTCATAAATCCGGTCTTCAAAAGCAAATAATTATTATGAAATATGTTTTTTAATTTATTTTTTTAAAACATAAAAAAATGTTGACAAAAATATATAAACATTTATCTACATAATTATTTCGTTGAAATGTACATATTATAATTTTGTATGTTTTTATTAAATTGACGCAAATTTTACTGTACGTATGTGCCTGTATTTACATTATAGATCACGAACATGACAAATATATTTTTTTTTCTTTAATTTTTTTATTCGCAATGAAATAAAATAATAAATCATATTTTAGTATCAGTTCATATCTTTCATTCATTCATTTTTTTTTTCTTTTTGTCAAATCAAACACAAATAAAACGGAAGTGGTATATACGAATATAAAAAATGTAGATTACCGATCATATATAATATATACGAGTATTATATGATTATTCAATTTCTTACTTTTTCTATTGAATTTATAAAAAAAAATAAACGAAAAAAAAAATTTAATATAAATTCATACATTAAATCACTTGACATGAGTGTAGATCATTTCTTTTTTTTTTTCATAATTTTTCATATTTGTGTATAAATTTGTGTAAATACATAAAATACTCGTACATTATGTAAGTATATCAAGTGAGTGTCTAAAAACATAAAAAATGTTCTTATCATACTGTGTAACTATATACAAAATGCACAATAGAGTTTTTAACTACATAATATAGAAAACGCAAATACTCCTAAAAGAAATCAGAGAAAACAAAAACATTAAATCTAAAACTCAAATAATCAGTACAAAAAAAAAAAAAAAAAAAAAAAATTATTTGACCTTTCATTATCAGTTCTATATTTTATAAAATAAACACAAATTCAACGCAACCATATAATCAATTACATTTAATTAATATTGGAAAAAAAAATACATATAATAACTAGTATATTTTTCGGAAAGATTGTTATATGTATTATACGTATAGAAAGCTTAAAAAATTCTCAGTTGAAAATTAATATTCTAGATAATTTAAAAATTTTTAATTACGCTTTCTCTAAATAAAAATTGTATATTATACTATTATGCACAAAATATTTCTTAAATATAAAATTTAAATCTTATGCAATATTATGAACATGTGAATACATGTGCATTACATAATGTTTACTGATACAAGTGATCGATGTTTTTTTTTTCAATAATTTATAGAAAAACTATAGAGTGTTTTACGGTTTTACCTTATTATCAAATTTATGGAAATGTTGCATCATTCAAAAATTAAACATCTATCGCTTTGCTATATAGATACATCTTTATCAAAAAACGTTAAATTTTTAAAGGTCAAAAATGTTTTCATTTTTATAGTTTGCATATAAGTAGAGTATAGTAGAGTAGTTTATTTTTGAGAAGGGAACAATTTTTTTGAATTCATCTAAAAAAAAGCAGTTGTAAAACAAATTGAAAATTATAAAGAATAATTAAAATATAAATAAATTTATTTTTGGAATCGATTACATGTATCATAATATCCATTTACATTTTCTTCATTTTATTTTGATACGTACGTATCGTATGTACTATATATTATGCTCGTAATTGCGTATATATAGTATAACAGTTAGATGCGAATACATGGACTCCCCGATCAAAAAGAAAAAAAAATTTTTTTTGAATAATGTCATTCAACTTATTTAATACTCTTAAGTCGTACTTAAGTATATGTAGTATATAAAATTAATTTAAATTTATTTATTTCTTTTATACATAACCTATAAAATATATACGTAATAAATATATTCAAAAAACAGAATCGAATTAAGTATATTGCAGTTATTGAAGCGCACAGTTAATTTGAAAAAAAAAAATAAAATAAAATAAAATTGCTAATTCAGTAAATGTACTTTTTAATTGTGTAAAATTTAATAGCACAATGTCAATAACATATACACATGATACGAGTATATGTAATATGAAATAACTTAAAAATTGTTTCTGCTAAAATTTTCTATGTATAAGTAATTTGAACTTCTCCTCCTTTGTATGTACATATATACTATTTCGATTTGATTTTAAATTTTATGTGAATTCGGTACCTAATTATTTATTATTCTTTTTTATTTTGTTTCAATTTTTCTATATTAATTCGTTTTTTATAGTATATGTATATACCTACACAATTTTAAAAGGTACAAAGTTTTCAATGTTCATGACGACATTTCAGAATCGAATTAAATAAGAATTTAATTTTTAAAACGCAGTTACATTTTTTAATAAAATTAAATAAAAAATTATTCGTTAATCAAATTATAGCGCCCAATATCATTAATTTTAATAAAATATTCTAATTACTGAAATTTATTCATATCCATCCATCATATATATGTATACCACTTTCACTCCATACAATATTACGCGGCAACGATCCAATAAAAATTGTATGTACGTATATGTACATATATTCGATAGATATAAAATTTATGTAGATATTTTTATGTGGATGTGTGCATGTGTATATGTGTGTATTATTTGTATCTGACCCTAAAAATGTTGTTTTAATTATAATAACAGAATTGACAGGTAAAAGCATTTTTTTTTTAATTTTTAGTCGTCAGATATTTTTGATTTTTTTTTTTACAATTTTTTCAAAAAATTTTAATAGAATGCAAATTATACTTTTTTTTTTCTATTGTTTATTCTTGAACACTTTCAAATAATATACATGCACTAATTTCAAATATACATTATATACATATGTAATGTACGTATAATTAACACGTTCAATATTCATATGTACATGCAAACATCCTTGAATATTTATGTATGTATATTCATTTCTTTTAAAATTTTTATTTTTATTATTATTTACTTTTTGAAGTATAATTTTGCATAATTTGCAATACTGATTAGATTTTATTTTCACTCGTATTCGTATTAATATGTTTTAATGAGTACGTACATACATATTGACATATCGCTAATTCAATGAAGATTTTATTGAAAATTTGAATTTATAAACTCACTTTATAATAATTAACCTATAAAGCCATAAAGGTTTTAAAATTTACAATATAGTTTACATATTATGTTCTATAATTTTTATTTTCCATATCACTGTTAATGAAATGTGAATGTGAATTAAGAAATTTTAATTTTAATTTTATTTATTTATAGCTATATATTTTTTTTTATTATTATTTATTTTAACCTATCTTTAATACAGGAACTTTGTCGACGAGTTATTAGAAATCAGCATAAACTTCGTCGCATTATTCAGCAACAAATCAGATTATGTAGTAATGCGGCATCATTGAATCCACAACAAATACAAAAATTTGATGAATATGAAAATATGACTGACACAACAATAACAGAATCGATACCAACATCTCAACAGTATACTGTATCACCGATACCAGATAAAGTTGAACATGATCCAGATGTTGGACAACAGTTTTATGTAAGATTTTTTTTTCTTTCTTTCTTAATTCTGCTAATTATCATTTTTTTTTGTATCTCTGTAATTTTTATTTAAATTTAATTGATGATTTTCATTTTCTTCTTGTTTTTATTTTGTTTTTTTTTTTTTTTTAATGCTAGGCATCTCAGTTAAGTATACGATTAGCGACACCACATCAACTTCAATCGAAACCAGAAGCCGATGATTTATCATTCGGAAAATGTTTTACAGATCATATGTTGAAAATATTCTATCATAAATCTTTAGGTGGTTGGCAAAAACCAGAAATAACACCATTAGAAAATTTAGTAATACATCCTGCAGCTAAAGTACTTCATTATGCTGTTGAGGTAATGTGTAAATTGGATTTTTTAATCATTTTCATTTTATTTTTCAATCTACAAATTTGCAGTATGAATTGTATTTTTTTATTAAATTTTTTATTTATTTTATTTTATTTTATTTACGTGTATTTGTTTTGAAAATTTCTCTCCATTTCTCTTACGTGATTGATTACTTAAAAGGTCAACAAAACACAAACATTTCTTTTTTTAAAAGTTAATTTTTTACATTAATTATATTTTTATTAATTATTATTTTTATTGATTCTATCATTATCACAATTATATTGATAAATAATAATTATTGTTGACATGCATTTTTAATAAATTTTCATATAATACATATTCGACAAAAAATGAAAAAAAATGCAACCACATGCATCAGAATGTTTACATAAAATAATTAAGATTCTATGTAATTGTATTTTTTTTTTTTTAATACAAACATTGAGAATATTTCATTATTTTGTTAATTTTTATACTTTAAAATGAAATATGATAGAAAATAATTAATAAAAATAACGAAAAATATACATACATATATACTTATATCTATAGTATTAAGAAATTTCTTCAACCTTTTAATCCCAATTTTAATCAGAACATTTATTGAGGCACGTGATTGCATATGTATTTAATTTAATTTTTTTTTTATAATTTTTAAGTTTTTGAAATGCTTCTAAATTTATTCTCAAACTACTTATAATAAAAAAAAAATGAGTTTAATTTTGACGATAATGAAGAAAAATTTTATCAAATCTATAAATAATTTAGGAATTACTTTAAAAAAAAAAAAATTGTGTAGTCAAATTTACTATTGACACTTAAAATCTGGAATTTGAAAATAATTTGATAAATATCAAATTTTTTTTTTTTTTTAATTTTATATTTTATAATTATGTACATATTACTTTTGATTTTATTTTTATCTTTTTATTTATTATAATATGATAACCCCCAGTATGGTTAATTGTGAAAAGAAAGTCATTTACGTATTTCCATCATAATATGTGAATTTTTAATTCATATACATACATACATATAATGTTCGAAATGATAATTTATTTAATGAATTCTTTTGAATGCCAAGATTATCAATTTAACAACAAATAAACAGTGTTAATATACTTTAACTATACGTACACGTTATGTACGATTATTTTATTGAATCGAATTTTTGATTTTTATTTTAATTTTTTTTTTGATTTATTAAAATAATAATGAAATTTTCAAGAGAGTAAAAAAAAATAACCAATTATCTAATGGTTACCATATTCATTGAATAAAAACAGAATAAAATTAAATATCAATAATTGCTTATCAACAAGAAATGTAGATCGCTACATAATCTATAATATGTAACCGTAACTATTTATATATATGTATACTATTTTAGATAAAGATGAATAGGATAATAATTACGACACACACTGTAATGTATATATTTATTTATTTATTATCCATGAAAATATTGTTTACTTTAAAATTTACATACAAAATAATGTATTATTTTTATTTAGCAACAAAAATGTTTCTAAACATTTCTTAGCAACATTCAATTTGCTTAGCTCAACATTTTTTAGTCTTTTATTAAAATTGAAATACATAATATGTAAATAAAATAATCTATACAGCATATTATTATACGATTACCTATATAAATTCTAAAAAAAAGGCACACATATGTATGTTCTTTCTTATTATTCTGTTGTTAATGTGTATTTATTATTGAAAAAAGGTTATCATGAATATTGATTACCATTTTTTGTTATCACCTGTTTTGTTTTAAATAATTATAATTATTATTATTATTAATAATAATTTAACGTCATTCATTATTTCGAAAACATTTTTTTTTAATTATTTATTTCTAATATGTATGTACATACATACGACGTTATATGTGTATTTGTATAATTTTGACCTCTGACAAATAAATTGTTTTGAAAATATTTTAATTATCTATCCTATAATGTTCGAAATAAATATCAATAAATTTCAGTTAATTTTATTTGTTTATTTTATTTATTTAATTTTCTTATTTTTTTTTTTTTTTGTAATTTTTTTTTATACAAACATATAGTTGTTTGAAGGAATGAAAGCATATAGAGGAGTTGATGGTAAAATAAGATTATTTCGCCCTCATATGAATATGAATCGTATGAATTATTCAGCAAAACGTTCTGGTTTACCAACATTCGAAAATTCTGAATTTATTGAATGTATGAGAAGACTGATATCAATTGATCAAGAATGGGTACCACATACAGACTCAGCTAGTTTATATATTCGACCGACATTAATTGGAATAGATGTAAGTTACATAAATTAAATACATAATACGAATATATGTGTATACATAAATTAATTATATGAAATTAATTTTTAATTTATTATGATTTTATTCATTTTATAGCCAACATTAGGTGTTGCATCATCAGATTCAGCACTTTTATATGCAATATTAAGTCCAGTTGGTAGTTATTTTAAGAAAGATGAAATATCTGGAGCAATATCACTTTTAGCAGATCCACGATATGTTAGGTAAGTGATAAAAAAAATATTTCAAAGAGAACAGCATTTCTAAAAGATTATCTATTTTCTTTTTCTTTATCTTCTAATTTGTTTAGAGCGTGGCCTGGGGGTGTTGGTGATCGTAAACTTGGTTCAAATTATGGACCAACTGTATATGTACAAAAAGAGGCAACAAGTAAAGGTTTAAATCAAGTTTTATGGTTATATGGTGAAGATCATCAATTAACCGAGGTGGGAACTATGAACATATTTATGGTGTGGATAAATGATAAAGGAGGTTAGTTAGTTAAAAAAATTTTCATTTATTCATTAATTAATTTAATTACATACTTTTTATATATAGAAAAAGAATTAGTGACACCACCATTGAATGGTTTAATTTTACCCGGTATAACCAGAGATTCGATATTAACGTTAGCTAAACAAATGAAAAATGTTAGTGTACAAGAAAGAAAAATCACAATGCCAATGGTGTGTAAACTTCTCGGAGAAGGAAGGGTAAGTTTCAAAAAAAAAAAAAAAAAAAAAAAATATGTAAACATTTTTCGTCAATAATTTATACAAAAAATTTTTTTTATTATTTTTTTAGATATTGGAATTATTTGGAGCTGGTACAGCATGTGTTGTAAGTCCCATACATCGAATCGATTATCTAGGTCAAAATTTATTCATACCCACAATGGAACAAGAGAAACCAGTATGGGAACAATTAAAAACTGCATTACTAGATATTCAGTATGGGAAAGTTCAACATCCGTGGTCTGTCGTAATTGACTAAGTTTTGGTTTTAAATTTCCTATCAAAAAAAAATAATAATAATAATAATAATATATCTATATGAGAGGATCTCATAACACAGAATGTACTGTTAGCATGTTATAAACTTTTTACAAAATTAAAAAAGATAGAAAAAAAAGTTAAGCAGGAAACACAAGATATAGGATTTTTTTATTCCTTTTTTTTAGTAGATTATTTATTAAATAGATAATTTTTTTAATTTTATTTTACACTTATATATTAGTTGTATTTGTATTTAAGTGAAAATTTTAAATGAAAAGATATTTATTATAATTTTTATTATAGTAATTATAATTGTCAAGATATATTATATATTTAAAAAAAAAAATTAGCATATCTAACAATTAAACATTTATATAAAATGTTTTTAATAACACATATATATAAACTGAAAAATTTTTTAAATCATTTTTTTTCAAAATGTTTGTATAATTAAAAAATAATTAATAATTGGATAAATACTATATCTATTAATTACTTTATGATATTCCTTAAGTTAAAAAGGAAAAAAAAAACACAAAAACAAAAGAAAAAATCACCATATTCTGTATTAATATTTTGAATATACAGAATGTAAAAGGTGTCGTACACAGTTTTAAAAGTGCATTTATGTTTGATTTTAATGTAAAACAAAATTTTAAAACAATTTGATTTTGAAAATTAAATTGAAAATTTTATTTTATTTGATTTTTGTAAATTATTTTTGTAAATATTATGCTGTGAAATTATATAAATTTTTTTACATGTAATTATTATTGGTATACGAGTATGATAATTATTATTATTTTTTTACTAGCTTTAAAAAAAAAAAAAAAAACAATATTTTTTGTATTATTTGTTAAATATATTTTGCAATAAATAATTACCATATGAAAAAACATTACATTTATGAGCATTTTTATTTTATTATTTAATTATTATTTAAATGATTATGACTATCTTTTATTAAGAATTCCACAAATTCATTCATATTGTAAATGTATACATTAAAAATTTATTTTTATTAATTAATAATACATAATATATTCAAAATTTTCAATTCGATCAAACATTCTTGTTTTTATTTGTATACAAATTCGACAAACTAATCAATTCGTTTTTTTTTTCTTTTTAAATTTTAAAAATTAACTTGTTTTAGAGAACTGCATTTTCTACATTCATTCAATTGTTGAATTACTCCCTAAAAATATGCAAATTAATATTTAAAAATAATTATTCAGCAAGTTAAAATTAAAAGTCACCTGTTAAAATAAATGTTTCGTTACCAATAATAATTTATTATTTTTTCCAATGAAAAAATCACATTTTTGTATTTTATTAAATTATTATAAATCACACAAGTCACAAATTTATATTGCAGTTACTGTTATAAGTAAAATAGAATCAAAGAATATGAAAGAAAAATGGTAAAAACAAAAATTTGTAGTTTTTTTTTTTTTAAATCGGAAAATACCTAGTTACAAAAACAAAATTACAGTGAATTTTCTTTCATATCACATATTCTAGTTATTCAGCTCTCATTTTATTCATCAAAATAAATCATATGCTTTTCTCCAGCACAAAATATGAAAAATGAAATTACACAAACTACCTACATATAAAAAAACTCATTGCATGCCGTCATTTCATTCGCATTCAATTTTGAAAAGAGTTCCTGGGTTTCTGTAGTTTTGTGATAAATATTTAAGTTCTGTGGTTCGTAACTTTTCCGTACTAGTCAAGCTCAAGTGTTGTTTTTCCACAAGTTTTATGAATTTTGATTCAAAAATAATATGGTCAAATATTTTGTTCGATTCGAGTAGGTGTAGTAAAAATTGGTGTACAGTATAATATAGATTTTTTATAAGTTTAAATTTGTTGGTGCTATTTTTTTTTTTCAATTTCCGTGCTTATTAAAATAATTACTACATTTATCTAATTAATTGTGCAAGTTTTTTCTTATCGTCGTTTACATAATTAAAATAAAACGTTTAAAAAAAACTATTTAAAATAGTAATTTGTGTTATTTTTTCTTTTAATTTTAATTTAATTTTCAATTTTAACACAAATATTTTGTGCTGTACATATTCATATTCCACCGATACCCTCGCTTACGCTCTTTTCTTAATATTTTTTTTTCTGATAAGATCGATAAAAAAAATTTGTAAGGGAAAAATTTTCTTTTACATTATTATTAGAACAGCTGATGTATGTCAAAATAAAATTTTATCATATCATAATAATAATTAATAAAGAAAAATTGTTATTTATTTAATTTATTGTTGTATGCCTTTCAGCATGTGATTCAATTTTTCTCACGATAATACGCATACAATCATTATTATCTAAAAAACAAAAAATCACGAACGAAATAATAAATGCAATTTGTTATTTAATGTATGATTAATACCTGGTGTAATACATTTTTATAAACAGTATTATTTATCTAAGAAAAAAAAAAATACAAGACTATATATATATTTATGTAATTAATCAAGCAATAATTAATAAGACTAAAGATTAGAATTATTGAACGTGAAACATTTTTTTAAAAAAAATAAAACAATATCACAAATTATTTATAGAATTATATTTTTACTGTTTTTATCGGTGACTAAAAAATATATAAACATAAATAAAAAAAAATATAAATACAATATTTTGAATCAAAACAAAACCGATAATTTAACAATAAAAGGATAAAAGAAAAAAAAAGTAATAGTTAATTTTTTAGTACCTTAATACACATAAGAAAGAAATGGTAAAAGAAATTGAAAAACAACAAAATAATACATGTTGTAATTCAACAACAATAGCAACAAAATCGAAAATTATGAATGAATCGGTAAAGAATGTGTCATCTTCTTTATCAGATGAAGAAGTTCCATTTGTTCCAGTGACAGTCGATGAAAATGATATAATTGGGGGTGCTAAAGAAATTTTAAAAGCAATCAGACCTGATTGGAATCTTTCAAATGTTAAATATAAGGTAAAAATAATGTTAAATGTACAGTGTACAAGTGTTTTATTTTATTGATGATGTCGTCAAAATTACTAGCAGCTATCACTAAAACTAAAAAAACTGTCATCAAAAATCAAACAAAACAAAACAATCGAATCATTATTATTAGAATTGATTTAAAATTTCTGATTTTAAAATTCAAAGTTTACAATATTCTTTTAATTCTTATTATCACAATTTAAAAAAAAAAAATATTGTAGAGTAGAGACAGATAAAATATAAAAATATCAATAACATAAAATTAATTATTTAATATTAAAAATCTGAAAATGTTTAAGCTAACTGATAACGTATTATGTATTATTTTTATAATGTATGCCTATGTATTGATTTGACGATAATGTACATTGAAATGATGATGATAATAGAGTAGAAACGACAAAACAAAAATTAAATCATATAAATTGTTTTCAACAAATATTTAAAATAATTTTTGATTTAGATTACTTTTATCTCATAAATTATACACACATTCCCACTTAATATTGACCAAAATCAAAATAAAAAAAAATGTACAATAGAGGATATTTACTTTTAAAACAATTTAAATAATAAATAATAAAACTGTCCTAGAATAAAATATATTCATAAATAGAGATGATATAAACTGTGATTTTAAAAGAACTGGAACAACCTGTGACTGCTCTTTTAAAATCACAGTGATTGAAACCTGTGATTTAATCACAGGCTGTGATTTGCTTGTGTAAATAATTTGAAATTGTGAACGGTTAGTTTTATACCATATAGTTATATCAAGCCACATCCAGCCGAGATTTTTTAAAAGAATTTGAATTTTGAATGTTACCGTTTCAATTTCACCTTATTTCTAATATATTAATCAGTTCTTTTGAAATGATAAAAAAAATGAAAATTCAAATTTAATTAAACAAACTGAACAACAACATATTTAATAAGTAAAAGTAATATACAATTAATTATCATGTTATCTAGGTCTTGCAAATCAATCAAATAATCAGTTGATTCATGATGTTAAATGCGATAACAGCTGTAACAGCAGCTCTCCCACTCGTCCTTTCATTATTTCAATTCAAATATCAAGTTCAACGTTTAAATGATTTATGAACAATCAGATAATGGAAATTGAAGAAAGAGAATGAAACACAGGAAATTGAACAAAGAGAATGAAACAATAAATAATCTACCTTATTAAACGCTGAATATATAATAGTGATCAGTGATCACAGTTTTGTGAAATCACTGGTTTTTTATAAGATGAGCAGTGAACTGTGATTGCTCTTTTCCAAAACCTGTGATTAAATCACAGGTTTTGAAATCACATACCATCTCTATTCATAAATAATAGGTACATATTTGATTTAAGTTAAATCTTTTTTACACACACATTTCTCATATTTAAATCAGCTATCATTATTACCTTATCATAGTAATTGTATTTTAAATAATAATGCTTATAAATCCTAATAAAAAATTATGCGAAATTCTCTAGTAAATGAATATTATAGCACTTGAATTTAATATGAAAATTGCGTATAATTATACAACCATATTTAGCTATTTTGTTTATATGAAGCTTGATAAAATAATTTCTTCTTTTTTTATATTTAAATTAGTTATTTACAGATGGAATTACAAATAAATTAATCGGTTGTTTTCATCATCATTGTAATAGTAATAAATCTGAAAAGATAAATGAAAATGATGATACGGATAATAAAGATAAAAATGAAGATAATAATGATTATGATGATCAAGAATCTTGTGATACGAAAAATGTGGTATTAATACGAGTATACGGAAATAAAACAGATTTATTAATTGATCGTAAAGCCGAAACTAGAAATATAAAATTATTACATAAATATGGTTTTGCTCCATCGTTATATGCGATATTTAATAATGGTCTATGTTATGAATTTATTAAGGGATGTACATTAACACCGGATACTGTTATGTTACCAAAAGTATGGAAATTAGTTGCGAAACGTATGGCTGAAATGCACAAAGTAACTGATGATACAAGAACAATCGCTGAAAAACGTTTAATTGAACCGATGTTAAAGCATAAATCTGAACAATTTTTAAATTTAATACCACACAAATTCAATGATCCAGTTAAACATGAAAAGTTAGTAATAAAACTGACAAAAAAAAGTAGAAAATTATACAAAAATATATAGCTATGTACTTCTTATTTTTAAAATGAATTATTTCAGATTTAATTGTATTTTATTTTATTTTTAATATATATATTTTTTTTTAGAGTCAAAGATATGTTTTTACCAGTACAAAAATTACGTGATGAATTCAAATATTTGTACGATCGTTTAGAAAAATTGAATAGTCCAATTGTATTCTCGCATAATGATCTATTATTGGGTAATGTAATTTATACTGAATCTGAGAATCGTGTTACATTCATCGATTATGAATATGCTGATTATAATTTTCAAGCATTCGATATTGGTAATCATTTTGCTGAATTTGCTGGTATTGATAATGTCGATCATTCACGTTATCCATCAAAAGAATATCAATATGAATGGTTAAAAGTTTATTTAGAAAATTATTTGAATACGAATGAAGTAAATCAAAAAGATATTAAACGTTTATATGTACAAGTAAATCAATTTTCATTAGCATCACATTTATTTTGGTCAATATGGGCACTAATTCAAGCCGAACACTCAACGATTGATTTTGATTTTGCATCGTAAGTCATATTTTTGTCGGCTTTTTATTTTATTTTCTTAAAAATTTGTAATATAATTTATAATTTTTCTATTATTAATATACAATATTTTTTTTTTTTGACGTTTTTAGATTTGCAAAAATTCGCTATCAAGAGTACCTGTCGAAACGAGATAAATTCCTGTCAATGAAATATGATGAATAAATAAAATGTATGAAATGAAGACAATAATAAATCACAATTTTTGGTTACTAAAAACAAAAATAAAATAAAAATAGTCACAAATATTTCAATAAGAGTTGTGATATTGAAAATAAAACAATTCAACAAAATAATTATAATATAATTCAAAAAAAAGAAAAAAAAAGGGGGGAGGAATTATTAAAAATAATTTTATTTTATGGTTATGGAATCGTGCTAACATCACAAAAATAAAGTAAAATTCAAACGGTGTTATTTAAAAATTGTTATATTTTTGTTTTTTTTGTTTATTTTTTTAATTTATGTATTAATAAAATCTCCTATTCAGCCAAAATATTTTTTTTTTCTAATGAGAAATAATAGAACTGAAATTAACATACAATTAATGTGTGAAATATAATTTTTTTCTATTAACAGAAAATTTATTTGTGTTTCAAAAAGTCGCAAAATAACATTCCAAATTTTATGATTGAGACATAAAAATGTTTTGCTCATTTGCCGTACATGTGCATGTATGCAATAATTATATTTAAAACCGAAGAAGAAATTATTTTTTAAAATTTATGTTTAAATTTAAATAAAAATTTGTTGGAAGAAATGTTATCAAGTAATAAAAGAAAAAATTAAAAACAAAATTATATTATATCTGTTTTTTTTTCACATGAAACAATTTTAAAATGAAATTGGTTAACAATTTAAAAAATATATTTTTTTATTCGTACTGTATTACATACAAGTTAAACATTTTTTCCTTAATATCTAATAAATGCAATCAAACAGCCTTAAAAGTTGACATAAAAAAAGGAGATATGATATGTGGCATTAAAATCATTCAATCATCATTCCTTTAATGAAGTAGAAATAATGTCGGATTTTCGAGATAATTTTTCCACTGATTTGAGAATTTCGCCATTGTAACACCATCAATTACCCGATGATCAGCTGACCAACTGATGCACATTATGTTTGCCTTTACTAAATTTCCAATTTCATCAAAACGTGGTGTCAACTAAAAAAATATTTTTAGTTTGTTTGTTAAACTCTTGCAACCAGAATACTTCAACAAAAATTTACCTTAGTTTTACCCATGGCACCAATAGCAACTTGCGGTGGTAATATACAAGGATGTGTATATGTTCCTCCAAGCTGAAAACAAAATACAACAAATAATGCAGTAAATTTAAAAATACCATCACTATAAATCTAAGATACTACCATTCCAATGTTGGAAAGTGAGAATGTTCCTTCAGCAAAATCTTCAGGCTTCAAACTACCATTACGTGCTCTTTCCAATAATTCTTGAAGATTTCTAGCAATCGATAGAACCGATTTATTTTGACAATTTTTTATGTTTGGCACGACTAGACCATTTGGAGTATCAATTGCTACACTAATATTATGATCGCTCTTGTAAATTATACTTTCATTTTCTAGATCGATGGAACTATTCAAAATTGGAAATTGATTTAATGATAATGATGCCGCTTTAATACAGAACGGCATAAAAGTTAATTTTTGAATTCCATTTTTAGAAGCTTCGTTGAATAAATTTTTTCGCACTTCAATTAAATTTGTCATATCGACTTCGTCACTATATGCAAAATGTGGAATTTTCTAAAAAAGGATAGAACATAATTAACAATTTTACAATTAAAGAATTAAAAGATTTATTTTTACCAAAGATTCAGTCATTGATTTGAACATTGCTTTTCGTATTCCCTTCAAAACTTCAACTTTACGATCCATCAAATTTACAACCGAACTCGAAGATGGTGGTAATGAGTCTGTTTTATTTTGATGAGTTTGTAAAAGTGTCGGATGCAATTTATTCGTTCCGATCGGTATCTCACCTAAATATTCGAGTACATCACCTTTTAATATTCTACCTAATTTACCAGTAGCCGGTACTTTTGATAAATCAACATTTTTTTCCATTGCAATACGACGTACAGCTGGTGTAGCCAAAACTTTTATTCGATTTTTTTGTATCTTTTCATCTGAATCTGATTCATCAGAATCAGAACTATCAATTTTTTCTGTACCATTTTCTTTACTCTCTGATTTTTTAGCAGATTGTTGTTCTTCATCTTCGATTTCAAAATCAACTAACGGTTTCCCAACAAGTGCAATCTCATCAACATTATGATATATTTTTAAAATTTTACCATCGTAGCGGCTAGTTATAGTTACTGATGCTTTATCTGATTGCACCTCACACAAATTATCAAATTGTTCAACAACATCACCTTCTTTGACAAACCTAAAAAATTCAAAAAAATATAATGGTATCTCAAAGGAATTTAGGGATAAATTGTGATGGATTTCACTTACCATTCTTTGATTGTAACTTCTCGTATTCCCTCACCAATATCACTTAAATTAAATGAAACGATTCTTTCTAAATTTGAACTTAAGTGAAAATTTCTGACAATAGCGTTGTGTTGCTGTGTAGTGCCCCAGAAAAACAGTTAATATTTATAGTAAATTAAAAAAAAAAACCAATCAAAACGTATAAAAAATTAGTTTTTAAATAATTTTTAATCTACAAGTAAGTTTTGTTAATTGAAAAAATTTATCATTGAATACAAAACTCAGTTTGTGTCTTTTAATTTTTATATACATATTATTTCTTTAGAATTTTAGATTTCAATTTATTTTCTAACCAAAATGTTAACATACCTACCTCTACCTACCTTTAGATTTAAATAACGTTGTCGTATGTTGTTAACTGATTTAATTCGATTAATCATTGGAAGATTTCGACGACAAAATATAAATGAAGTATTTCTTAATAAAAACGATAACATTTTCTACGATATTTATATATTTTTAAAGAATTTTTAGTTAGAACAAAATTAAGAACAATGAAAATGAATAAAAATAAATTTTAATTACACTTTATACTAAAACTAATTTTATGCTACATACATATACCTATCCTATCAGCTATTATCAGTGTATCAATCGCTTCTGAGGAAAACATGAAAACGTCAATCGATGTTTTAGTTTTTGTGGTGAATGGTGATTCGATGATTCGGTGATCGCGATCGGCCAAATTTCAACACATAAGCAAATAATAATCTATAAAACAGCCAGAGCCAACGCAAATGATCTGCTCTAGGAGTCTTGGGCTTTGTGTCTTGCTTGATGTTGATTTGATATACATATACAATACACCCATATACACCATATGAGATATGAGTACATTGGAGTGCATACATTATACATTTTTAAAAGAAAAATAAAATAAACGAAAATTTACGTATGTTGTAAAATTAGTTTAATTATATCATATCACCATCGGTGATCGCGTTATCATCATATTGTATAAAAAAAAAAATGATATAGTTATTAATTAATACCCCAGCCCCAGTCCCAGTGGCCCAGTACGATAGAAGGTCGTATTCATGTCGTATTCGTTTCGTATATATTATTATATTCTCCTATCACATTCACATTCGCAATCACATAATGACTTTTATAAGGTTTCCAGTCCAGTTTCTTTGAACGAAGAAAATTTATGTTTACATAAATGTATGATTAAATTTATTAATAGGGTGCATTTGAATTAAAAAACCAAAAATATTTTATGAAAACGATCTTTAAATTATTGCTAGTAAAGAAAAATAAAAATATTTTTATCAGTTATTATTATTACATCCAGTTTGTCATCAGTAATCAATCAATTACTAATACTATTTACTACAGTAAATTGCTAATCGAATTAATGATCGACTTTTTAAGAATCAAACGATCAAACCCCGCATTCCCACCCAATAAGTAGATACATTTCGAAAAATTTAAATCTAGCGTTCTTATTTCATTCAAATTCTCCACATAAAAATAACTGAGCATTGCGAATCATTTAATTTATTACGAATTTTCAACACAAAATAAAACGTCAAATTTTCAAATTTCAAGGTTAGATGCTAGAGAATTTAATAAAAGAATTTTTCGATTTCAGTATACCTATACCAAAGTTTTAAAAGTGATGAAATAAAAACTAAAAATTTGTGAATTTTCTGACCTTTTTACAAAAATTTAAAAATAAAAGTAGCCATCAATATTTCGAAACCATATTCGCGTTAATTAAACTAGTCATTGACTTACAAACAAAAGAAGGTAAGAAAATTCATAATTCCTTATATATATGATCTTACTAGTTACTACAGATTCTTGTCATCATATTTTTGTAACACAGGTAATTTAAATATTTTGATTTTATATAAATGGGTAATACACCAGTAAAGGAAGCTACTCAAGCTGCATCAACAACAAGAACAGAAACTGTTGGAGAGACAAGCGAAAAGAAAAAATTGAAACCCTGTTGTGCATGTCCTGAGACAAAAAAAGCACGAGATCAATGGTAATGGAATAAAAGAATTTTTTCCACAATTGTGTTATATAAATGAAAATTTAATTTTATTTTATTTTATTTTATAATTGAAAATTTAATACGAATTTTGTTACAGTATTATTGAAAAAGGTGAAGAAAACTGTGGTCATTTAATAGATGCACATAAAAAATGTATGAGAGATATGGGATTTAACATTTAAATGAGCACCAATAGTTGAATAACCAAAAATAAAAATTAAAAATGTACATAATAAATAATTATAGTATTTATCTGAGTTTGTAGAAATAAAAATTATTTAAATAAAAGTATTATGTACGATGTAAAAGAAGTAAAAAGTATACAACAAATATTTTCTTATACAAAATAAAATATAAATTGGAAACTTGGAAAGGAATTAATCTAACCTCAATTTTTCGAATTGGGTTTCATTTCGGTTGTCATTCATTACCTATGAGCTATGAGGCTATGAATATCAGATGTTACACTGCACATGCGCAATGTATTTGTTGCTAAACAACAATCAGCTGTTTATCAATTTTTGAGATTTTGTTATGATTCTTTTATTCGTTTAGTATTTGATTCTGTTATCTGTTCTCTTCGTGTCGTGTTAAATAAAATTCTTAGGTTGGTATCAGTGCAGTGGTATATGGTATTTGGTATTATAAAAACACGAAAACTCGAACTCGACCGTCATCAATTAATTTGCTACGCAAAAATTCAATCAGAAACTCAGAAAGTCGAAAATTTTCAGATTTCACTTGACTCGGTTTTTTAATTTCGAATTATACTCAGCCAGCCAACATCCAGCTGTTACTGTTAGGTACATACTGTCACTACACCTACACAGAATAATTGGATTGAATAGAAGATAGAAGTAGAAGGAACTTTTTGCTCATATTGATTTTATACATCTTGTGAATTTATAAATTTACAGGTTTGTTTAATATTAGAACATTTATTTTTTTTTTGTTTTTTTCAAGAAAAAATAGAATCCCATTTATTCGAATATTCATAGATTTAATTAAATATAAAAAATAAAAAAAAATTTGTGCATAGGTTGTGTGCATTCTTATGTAATATAAAAATCAAATAATAAAAAATAGATTTTTTTTGTTCATTTTAAAATCAAACTAAATAAAAGAGGTCATAATGTTTCGTGCACCGTTAACTAAAGCCCTTTCATCAATGGGCTCACCAACAAGAATCGTTACAAATTTAGCGGCGAGAACATCAGCATCAACAGCAACTCCTGCAAAAGCACCAGAAAAAATCGAAGTTTTCGTTGATGATGTACCTGTGATGGTAGCACCTGGAACAACAGTATTACAAGTAAGTCAAAAACAAAACAAAACAATCCTAGCTAGTTACAAGAATAAATTTGAAATAAAACAAAAAAAAAAAATCACGATTTTCATTTAATAGGCGGCAGCAATGATTGGTGTTGAAATTCCAAGATTTTGTTATCATGAAAGATTAGCAGTTGCTGGTAATTGTCGTATGTGTTTAGTTGAAGTTGAAAAAAGTCCAAAGCCAGTTGCAGCATGTGCTATGCCAGTGATGAAAGGATGGCGTATAAAAACAAATTCAGAAATGACAAGAAAAGCCAGAGAAGGTGTAATGGAATTTTTATTGATGAATCATCCGCTAGATTGTCCAATCTGTGATCAAGGGGGTGAATGTGATTTACAAGATCAAGCAATGGCATTTGGTTCAGACAGATCACGATTCACTGATATAAATTACACTGGAAAAAGGTGACGAAAATATAAACGAATTTCTTAATTAATGTAAACTTGAAGTATGAACTTTTATTTTCAGAGCTGTTGAAGACAAAGATATCGGTCCTTTAGTGAAAACCATAATGACAAGATGTATTCACTGTACACGATGTATTCGATTTGCATCTGAAGTGGCTGGTGTTGATGATTTAGGTACCACAGGCAGAGGAAGTGATATGCAAATCGGTACATATGTAGAGAAATTATTCTTGACTGAATTATCTGGAAATGTGATTGATCTGTGTCCAGTTGGAGCACTTACAAACAAACCTTACAGGTAAAATCGTATTTTATTGAAAAATGTTTTCGTTTGGATATTCAAAAAATTTTTTCTTTGTTTAGTTTTGTTGCCAGACCATGGGAAATAAGAAAAGTGCATAGTATTGATGTCTTGGATGCGGTCGGAAGCAATATTGTTGTGAGTACGAGAACTGGAGAAGTATTACGAATTCTACCACGTGAAAATGAAGAAATAAATGAAGAGTGGCTTGCTGACAAGGCACGTTTCTCCTGTGATGGTCTTAAACGACAGCGATTAATTGCCCCAATGATTCGAATGCCTAACGGTGAGCTAACACCAGTCGAATGGGAAGGCGCTCTAATTTCTGTTGCAAAAACAATTCGAAGTGCACCGAAAGGATCAGTAGCTGTTGTGGCCGGAGCAATGGCAGATGTCGAAGCTATGGTTGCATTAAAAGATTTGTTGAATAGAAATGGACATGAAACATTATGCACAGAACAAGAATTTCCTGTGGCAGGATCTGGTATTGATTTACGATCAAATTACACATTAAATTCTTCGATAGCAGGTATCCAAATACATTACAATTTTGTCACAATTTTCTAACAATTTAACGTTACAGCCCTTGAGGAAGCTGATGCAGTTTTATTGGTTGGAACAAATCCAAGATACGAAGCTCCTCTTTTGAACACCAGATTAAGGAAAGCATACGTGCATAATGAACTTGAATTGGCTTTAATTGGATCAAAAGTTGACCTGTCTTATAAATACAACGTAAATTAAATGATGTGCATTGAGTTTGAATTCAATAATTTATTGATCATTTTATTTTTAGTATTTAGGCGATGATGCAAATTTAATTTCTCAAGTTGCAAATGGAACACATCCATTCTTCAAAACTCTACAAAACGCAAAGAAAGCAGCAGTTATTGTAGGTTCAGATGTTTTAGCTAGGCAAGATGGTGCTGGAATTTTAGCAACTCTTCAAAGTCTTGGAAAAAAATTAAGCAAACCAGTAAGTTTGTTTTCCAGTTTAAAAGAGTAAAAAAATAGAAATAAAGAATAAATGCTCAAATAAATGAATATTTAGGGATGGAATGCTTTTAATGTGCTACAAAGGAACGCATCTCAAGTTGGTGCTTTGGATATCGGTTATAAACCGGGTGCAAATGTTGCCATTAAAGGTCAACCCAAAGTTTTAATATTATTGGGAGCTGATGCTGGTGTTGTGACAAAGGATAAACTTCCAAAGGACTGTTATATAATTTATATTGGACATCATGGTGACGAAGGTGCAGTTATGGCAGATGCAGTCCTACCAGGAGCTGCATATACAGAAAAACAGGGTACTTATGTAAATACTGAAGGTAGATCACAACAAACTTTAGTCGCAGTAACACCACCCGGATTAGCAAGAGAAGACTGGAAAATTGTTAGAGCATTATCTGAAGTTTTAGGTGATAATTTTTTTAATTTTCCCCTTTTTAATTTGAATACAAAAGAGAACAGAATAAAATGTTTTCGTGTTAAATTTTAGGTACTCCACTACCTTATGATACTTTGGATGAATTAAGAAATCGTCTTGAAGATATTGCACCACATCTTGTTAGATACAATAAATTACAGCAAAATTCATTCTCAGCACTTGCTGAACAGTTAGCACCGGTAAACTTTTTTTTTTTTTCATTTTTTCAAAAAAATATTTTAGTTCAAATATTTGAATTTTAAATTTTTTCTTTCAATTTTAAGGCAAAAACTATTGAAAATGTCCGAGTGGATATAAGTCAGAAAGATTTAAAAGATTACTTTATGACAGATCCAATATCAAAAGCATCTCCGACAATGGCAAAATGTATAACAGCTGTGAAAAAACAACAAGCTAAAGAACAGCAACGTGTAGCACAGTAGTAAACCTCATTATTATTATAAAATTAAACGTTTTAATTTTAAGTAGATAAACATTTCAGGAAATAAAAATACATACGTGTATCCATCGTGTATCTATATTTTATGTTCTATTTTGAAAATATATGTATGTAAATGAATTGTGTATACAGAAATCGAAAAAAAAGTAAGAAAAATGTTAAGAATTATTTAAAGGAAAATTTATGCAATAATATTAATCAGCATAAATAATTAATCTAAAAATTTAAAATTTATTTCGGCTATTAATTATAAAATAAATCTTAACTTACACAAAGAAATACATGTTAAATTCTTTATGAAATCCAAAAATTTTTCAACTGCAAATAAAAATTATCAGGAAATGGATATGGTTAGAAATTGGAAATTATAAAATAAACGAAACAAAATTATTCCTTTTACATAATCCATTACTTGTTTATATATATATAGATATATATATAATATAATTTAAACATTTTATTCTTCAAATATATTTTATCTTAACTTCTAGAAAAAAAATTTTTTTTGAAAACAATTTTTATGAGTGTTTAGGATCTCTTCGGTTATTAAACGTCTTTGAATTTTATTATTTTTACTTTCTATATCATTATATTCCAAGCGAAGGTGTGTGTTTTCTTTAATATATTCTTTCATAAAATAATAAGTAAGCTTGCGCTTTTAAAACACTTTCTTCACTAACTTGTTTCACCTGACTATCGGATACATAATACCACTTTCCGGGTGGTGCAGATGGTAGTTCTGAAGGTTCATCACCAATTGTACCGCCAACAGCACCTTCTGTTTCGTCTGGCTGTTGTTGCTGAGTTATATCTGTTGATGAGAATGACGTTGAAGATGATGATGATGATGATGAATCGTCACCATCATTTTCAGATATTCTTAATTGACGGACTCTTTCTCTAGCTTCAGCTTTCTCTTTTAATTCTTGCAATTTTGCTAATTGCTCATCAGCTTTATCTAAATCGGCTTTATTACCTTTAGGTAAAAACATCCATCGTGGATCATCACTAGATAATTTTGGTCTAACTTTAACGTATGCAATATAATGACCGCCATACATTCCACCCGAATGTTCAACGATACCATACAGAGAATATAATAATTTTTTCTGTTTTCGATTAACGTTTGGAAGATTTTTTATTTTTGATCCACAAAATGGAGCTACATCCAATATCATCGGAAATGATACAGGTTTCGATAGCTTTTTAAACATGCAACGCGGTCCCACCTACCAAAAGAAAATTTACAAATTTCGATCATTGTTAAAAATGTTAAAAATTGTGCAAACTGTACCTGAAAACGTTTAAGGTGTAAAATTAAAACAGCGGGTGGACTTGAAATTAGAAATTGTTTGGTAGCATTCGTGTAGATCTTTTTGCCGTTTTCTCCATTAATACGCTTCGTACACTCGTCACATCCAACCTTATTGTTACCAGTCATGAGTTCAACAGCCGTGAAATTATTAAGGCAAGACTGTATTGAGCATTCGCCGTCTTCACATTGATAGCGTGGTGCAATTGTCGTACACCAATCTGAATGACTTTGAGTTCTTACACGTTTTTCTTTTGCTTTTTGTTTGGCTGCTAAAATTTCACTACGATCATCAAGACTCAATTTCTCTAATCCAAGCGTTGGTGGAGGAATATAACTAATGCTGCTGGTATCATTTCCAGTACCATTACTGTCTTGTGAACGGGATTGTTGCATAACTAAATTGGCACCTTCTTCACTAATTTCTAATTCAAGTACTACATTGTTGGTTGTAGTATTATTTTCAACATCATTACGTCTTGTGAAACCACCTTTCATTTCTTGTTCGATCATCGTAGTGTTAGCAGGACTTGTTGCTATACCAGAATCTAAAAATTAAAAGAAAAATTTCAATTTTAAAATCTTATAAGTCTCGACAATGTGATCGTAGATTCTATACCATTTTCGTCATCGTTTGAGTCTTCTTTATTTGGATTTTCGGGTGAGTCACCACGTTTTTCCAAATTTATTGGACTTGATAATTCACTATTACCATTTTTATCGTATAATTGTGGTGGATAAAATGGCGGAACACTTCGATTTACCATACCAGCACTTTCTCTAACAGCTAGTTTTGGGGTATCATCAACTAAATTATCTTCAACGTCTGCATCAGATTGTTCGGAAGATGATGATGATAACGGAGATTGGGAATTATTCGAAAGTTCTTCATCTTTCTTATTAATTACGCTAACACCGTCTGGACCAACTGTAACGATTCCAGCAGAAATCAGATTTTGTTGTGCTGCAATTCGTTTATTTTGTCTTGCAGCTCGCCTCGCTTTTTCTTTTTCTTTCTTCAACTGATGTTTGGATGGACCTGTTGATGCTGTTGTTGCTGTTGGTGATGTTTCTGGACTACTTTTCCGTCTAACTGGAGGTTGTGGTTTTTCAACACTTACTGGAAGCGATAAATCTAGGAAGCTTTCATGACACGATGACGTATGAAAACAATCTTGACACTGTAATGTTGAAACTAAAAATCCCCGAAAAACTGGCTCAGGTCGAAGAATTCTATTTGTTGCTTGACCACCATAAAATTTGCATTTTTGCTTTAATTCTGTACTAGCATTTTCTGGTTTTTCACCTTTATATCCAAGATAGGTCAGAATTACTTTTTTATACCGATTCAAATCCTCACATCTTTAGGATTGACAATAAAAATATAATAGTAATATCAATCAAATAAATCCTAAATCTTAATTAATTAATTTACCTAACACTCTCCAATAAATGTCGAAGACATTCATGTGAATCATGTTGATCGTATCCTTTAAATTGTGGACATTTTGATGTAAATCTATTGAATAATTTGTCAGGACGGTAAACAAAACCTGAAATATTTTATTTTCAATCGGATTACAATTTTCCCATCTATTCTTTAATTTAATACATACCACCCTTTTGAAGTTCTTCTAAAGTTTCAACTAGTGGTATCAGAAGGCTATTAGTACCTTCTAATCCGTCCAATTTTCCCTTAATCGGCGGAAATTCTAATTCTTCATCATTTAATTGAAGTTTACCACCGGGTAAAATAAATCTACAATTTTTCATATTTCGATAAAAATTAACCAATCATCATCATAAAATCATCATCGTCAATTGATGAGAAAAACAAATTACTACTTACTCTTCTCCTGATTCAAATGCTTCTTTCAATACTTCAACTAAAAATGGTGTCTGCGCTAAGCATTGTAGTACAGCATTAAAAAAACATGTATTTCCCAAATTTGTTAGACCACGTACAGAAGGTAATGAATCAATTAAAGGATCAACTCTTTTCGCCATACCTGGTATGGCTGTTAAGAACTGTGGATGATGATTCAAATTATTCGTTAAAACTGCTGTTGTTGTCGTTGTCGTTGCAGATGTTATAGAAGTTGACGAATCGTTTCCCAGTAAAGGTTTCATTTTATCAATATTATCTAATGCTGTTGTATTCTTTCTATCCGCTGTCAATGGTGAAGTCATTTGTGTACTTTTTGTTGAATGTGCTACTTTAATTATTTCAATACATTCTAATAGTCTGGGCTTTGAGTCTGATGGAATTTCTTTATCACAAACATAACACCATATTTGTAATGTTGTTGTATTTAATGCCAACGAATGAGGATCTGATCGTGTTGTCTGAAAACAAAAATATGAAATTTTATATTAATTCATCAAATATTTTCTCATATTTTCAGGAAATCAGATAGTGTATAGATTGTCAATAATATCCTTACTTCATGATGTTTAAGAGCATGTTGATTTCTTGCTCTACCACATAATTGACTTCCACATTGTAGGCATAGCCATAAACTTTTATCATATTCATAATAATCATCAGAAAATTTATTTTCATCGTTTTGCACAGATTGATTTGTAGTCGATGGTGGCTGTTGTTGTTCTAAGCATTTTTCACAATCATCTTTTAGATTATATTTTTTAAGTGCTTTACGTATGCTATTAAGATTAACACCTTTTATTATATGCTGACATTGATTTTTTGTTCGTTTCTCGTCAGATGATTCAGCTGTAGAATCATCATCTTGTAAATCAATTTGATGTTTTTTATTTACCATAACTTATGAAGTATTATTTATAACTATTCTAGTCTAATATTATAAATTATAAATCCTGTGGAATGAAAATAAAAGGAAAAAAAAAAAACAAATAAATATTAATAAATAATTCTAAGGATTCGAAAAAATTTTATTTTTCATTTTTATTTACTTTGTTTTCAAAATAATTGTTATAGGTAGATATTTCTGTTTAATTGTAAATTTATTCTTTATTTTGAATATTTTTTTTTTTCTGTCAATAAATTACATAAAACACTGCATTGCGTCTATATAATATACAAAAAGAGTATAAAAGAAAGCATGTACATACCAAAGCCAATGTTCTTTATGATTTTATGACATATTCATGGAAATAATGTAGAGGTAGACTACGTGTATATTTTTCTATCTATCAAATTCAATTAATTTTTTCTTTATTAAAATTATGTACACATTATTTGTTAATGAATTACCCATAATTTTAATTTAATTTTATTAAATTCTATCATATTATAGATTTATACACTTCAAATAATAATGAGGTCAGTATCGATTACAAGTCTTTTGTTTCACAATCAATTAAATACATAATAATAAATAATATAATACAAGGAAAAGGGAGGAAAGAAAAAAACACTAAAAATAAAAGTTATTGAATATTTCTTGACCATGAAAAATAAAAAATTCAACAATAATTCTTCCTTGTTTCAATAATAATTTCATTCAATATTTCCCAGTCACACAGTGTGGCAAAAAATATGATAATGAATAATGGAAATTGAAGAAAATGCACACGCATATTTTTTCACCTTACTTTAATTAATGTATAGAGAAGGTTATGATTTTCTTCTAATAAAATATGATAAAAAAATATGTGCTATTTACGTACGTATATAAATATATATTGCATGCACTATTAAATTTTTTTAGGGCAACAGAAAAAATAAATCCGTATCCGTATTTTAATACACACAAACACACACGTCTACAGTTATCATTTTTTTTTCGATAAATTTACAATATTCTTTCATTTTAGAACAAGATCCAATTTCAATTCACATAATTTACCATTATTAATTTTTTTCTTCTAATTAGAATTTACCTTAATTACGAACTTTTTTAAAAATATTCCCCTATAATTATAAATAAAATCTTGACTGATGCTATTAATTATTAAAAATAAAATAATTTAAACAACAAAAAGTGAATGATGATTTCTGCTTTCTTCTATTATTCGAAAAAAAAAGAAGATGAAAGGAAAGAAAAACAATAAAGAATGAGAGAAATTCAAATTAATGATTATGTGGTGTGTGCATGTGTGCGTGCTGTGCTGCGTGCAGTTTGTTCTACGTGAAATAGCTGTCATTGTCAATTGTCATATTAATACGAAGTACGAAGTACTTTTGAAATACGATGGGGTACGATGCGATTCGACGATATTATATTACAGTACGGTAGAATTTTAAGTTTTTTACGTGTTGGTAGCACTGCATTTAATAGAGTCAATTTCCCAATTTCTCTACACAAAATTCGATTATGGTTTCCATCTTTTTTTTTTCTACAGTGACATCTAGTAAGAATAAATAATTTTAAACTTTTGTAGTTTTTCGTTTATTGCATGATGTCAGGAAGTGTAAAATATTAGTAAAAACACCAAAATTCGAATTCGTTTAAAATCCGTTTCAAAATATTTTCTTATGAAACACACATATCACAAAAATTTTGGAATGATTATTTTTATGATTTTTATTTCTGTATGTTTACATTTAATTGCAATGGACACACCATCGTTGTTGCTTTTATCATCGTTATTTTATATCCATCGGAATATGAACATTGATTCTCATACATTTTCAAAAATTTATTTCAAAGAATATTTTACTTATTGCATCCTACTTGTACAACAATTGCTAAATTTTATCTACAATTCTTTTTTCTTTTTTTTTTCATTTTTTGTCATCATTTCATGATGCTGTGCCGTAATACATATTGATGTCGTTATTCATTTTTACATATGATCATGGACAATCTGTCGCGGCAGTTTTATTATCTTTTATATTTTCATTGTATATATGTACATTATATATGCATTTATGTATTTGATCTTTCATCTTGGTTTAGAATCAAAATCGTCTATATTGTTTAAATGAAAATTATTGCAATGAAATGAATATGATGCATATTCTTGTCTTTGTATATATTTATATTACATACAGTATAGATATGTGTAATGGCCTATTTTGCGTTTAAAATTCCACATTATCACATATTAAATAAGAGTAAACTAAAAAAAACTAAAATGAATAGTAAATAAATAACGAAAAGAAAAAAAACATTACGTACACACGTATGTTTATGCACATATGTTCATATATGCACATTATGTATGGGAAATTGATGAGATGCATTTATATATGTATCTTCTTTTCTGGTTTTTATTATTTTTCTTTTTATTTTTATTTTGCGTTGAGTTGTTTTAGTCATTGAAATGAACCGTTTCATTAGCAGCAGTAAAATGCATCTTGATCATCTTGGCGGTATACATCAAGTAATAAAATTCGCTTTGATGGCATTAAACATTAATTACTTCTTTTTGTCTTTCTTTTTTAAATGAGATTTATGAACGCATTTCATTGAAGTTATTTTTTTTCTTGTTTTGTTTTGTTTTATTTGATATAAGATACATACATATGTACTTGATACATACATATACTCATTAACAGTTGTACTTACACTTACATTTATTATAATATACATTCTGAATTTATTTAATATAATATATGTATGTAATTGCTACCATATAAGTTGTATACTATCATACATATTTATTACTTTTAATTGAGAACTCATGTCGAATGATAAGCGTGTATATTTTTGTAATAAAATATTACATCCATTACACATTATCCTCATGCAATATACATATATGTACTCACAAATGTATATTGTAATTTTTGTACATTATATTATATGTATAAAGTCCAATTTATATTTAATATTAGAATATTATCCGTAAATAAAATTATTAGTTTCGAATATACTATACACATAAATGGTGACTTTTTAAAAAAAAAAAATCAGATTTAAGAAAATTTAAAAATGTTTAAAACGAAAATCAAGTATAGAACAACTTTTAGAATTTTTTACCAAAAAAAAACAAAAATTATTCTTAGAAAAATGTTAAAAATTTTTTACCTTCTTAATATGTACTACATTATATTATTTATTATCTTCCATCGAATATATTTCTTTTTTACTTAAATACTTCTTATATAGCAATGATCATATATGATGACGATGATGATGATGAAGATGAAGATGTGTTAGGTGTGAAAAATGTTGATTAGTATTTTATGGGGTTTATACTTTTTATTTATTTTTTTTTCATTTTCACATAAAATAAATTGTATTTGAACAATTTAATAACACATTCATTTCCTTTATCTTTTTATATATTATATGAATGTATGAACATCATAAACATATTATAATAAACACATAAATGATGAATTTTTAGTTTTACCTTTTCTTAAAATGCATATTTTGATTACCACTACTACACACATATGCACATGTCGAATATATTTGTATATTAATATACCTATATATGATTTATTTATATATACCTATATATAAAATTCATATACGAGTATATGTATGTACGTGCATGTACAGTATTTTTTAGAGGAAAGTTCAAAATAAATGTGGAAATAAAAAGCAAAAACAAAAACGCAATACATCTAAAACTTATTAAAGTATTGCCGGAGGATCAAAAGATTATTTAAACTATAGGCAATCTGTGGTCAGTTAAATGACGTTAGAAAAATACTTATACTATATGTAGATGGAATACCCACATGCATTACAGTGTTACGTTACAGTACACCACATACATTTACAATTGATGGTTGAATAATAGATTCACTATACGAGTAGATTTTATATATTGCACCATGTGGATATTGGTAATTTCTTAATTGCTAGAAAATTTTAATTTATTTCACTTCATAATACATCATCATAAATATGTATGTACCTACTTCAATTAGTTATGCATGAACTACATATAAAAGTATGAATTTGTAGTAAGATTTTCATTTGAATTAATTGTTTCATTTCAAAAATGTTCATTCAATTTTAGTTAAATCTGGAAAATTAATTCACAATTTTTCAAAGTTATATGGTATATCCAATCTGAAATATGTGAAAAAAAATTGAGTTTTCTGAAAAAGGATATGTGTACCAAATAAAAAATGAAATAATTATTTTGTTATGAAATATGTTTTTTTTAAAAAAAAATGTTTATTTATACGTAATTAATTTTAATATCATACATATTTTTACCTATAAAATAATAATAATACACAATAATAAATAGTTTTATAATTAAAGCTTTTCACACACTAAATAACATCATTATAATATTACATATTTTATTATTTACTTATATTTACAATGAGAAAAAAAATTTATTTGCTGTCGATTATTGTGAAAACGTTCATTATTTTTCAAAAGCATATATCCTTAGAGTATAGATAAATTTATTTATTTTTTATTTTACAAGGATTACAGTTACAGCAAATCATTTTTTTTTTATTTTCGTTTTTCAATTTTTCAAATTATCAATTTGATTATATCATCATCATCATTTTACTTACAATTATATTTTATACGTACATAATGTTGCTAAAACCAATAATTGACTGATACAATTTAGAATTTTGCTTTAATTTTTTTAAAATAAATATAATAGTAAATCGAATATCGATTTACAGTCTAAATTTTTATACATTACACATTATACAAATACTACTTATTTATTATATACATACAAGGATATTTAAGATTTTTTTTTTCTATTTCTCGTTGTTCTAAAATAAATGCACATAATACACTGGATCATCATAAGTACCTGCTTTATTGGTACATGTACATTTTATTCATACCCTGGAATGATCATTATACATTGGGATAGTGTGAAAATTTATACCATTATAAAGTGGTGTAATTTGTTTACCATTACCATTACTACTACTAATAGTCTTTTTTGGTAATGATGATGTTATAGATTTTGTTGATTTTGTTATCATTGTTGTTGATGATGTTGTTGTTGTTGCTGTTGTTGTTGTAGTCGTCATTATACCAGAAGCTGATACCGATATAATACGAGTTTTATATGATTCACATGTTTTACGTGACCATACCCACATACCAGTTAATGTACCACCAATTAAATGAAAGAATAATCTTATCAATGTTACAATTGATGATAATTTTTCGGGTTGTTCGCATGTTTCCAATGATAGGCATGATGGTATACGTATATCTAATCTCTCGAAAAATGAAAGAATCATAGCTAATAATGTCGGTATGAAAAATGTAATACTAAATATTAGCAGACGTTTACGAATTTGTGAAAAACGTAAAATATCATTATTGTTATGTATACGGATTTTTTGTTGTAGACCTTGTAATGATTTTGATGTCAATTCAATGAAAATGATACCAGTTATTAGTAGTATGATAGCAGGAATCTCAACAAATCCTGGCGCTGTGCATATTCCGGTTAGTTCGTGTGGCTTAACAGCACCCCACAGTAATGCACAAATCGGTGGTGTTAATGGTGGTACCCATGCCAATACATGAAATAGTCCAGATTTTTTTTCAAGTGCTTCACTTGACCATTTCTTATTCGATGATAAGTAGAATGATAACGAAAATATTAGCCACCATGAAGCTGCACATAATGTTAAATATCCAATTGTTATGTATGAAGCCAAACATGGTGGTGATAGCATGCAAGTGTTATTTTCCTCATTAACACTTTCCTTTGCAGGATAATGAAAAATGATTCTTTCTAAATAGCAAACACTCAACAAACTGTAACAGAGTCCCAAGTATAAAATTGGTCTTTCAGGATAACCAAAGCGTGTTGGTTCAGCCCAAAACGTTACCAATGAAAATAACGTTAACAGAAAGCACAGTGCTGATAAAGCCAGGATCATAGTTTCAGCTAATTTTTTCTGTTGTGATGTGTACATTGCATCTGTATCACATTGCGGTACACAATCATCATTTTCGGATGTATAGTTTGTCGGACAAATTATTTTCGGTAAAGATTTATGATTATCGTGGTGAGATAATTTCCATGGTAGCCATGGCCAAATGAATGGTGGCGATAAATTATTTTTATCTGAAGACAAAGAATCAGAAGAAGATGATCCTCCTGAACTTGATGCTGAAGATAATGATGATGATGACGATATTATTCCAGCTGGTAATATACCGCCAGCTGCAAATATAGATGATATACCCATTCTTTGTTTTTCAAGCATTTCCTCTTGTGGTATTTGCATACAAAGCTCTTGTTTATCTGGTTGTGGGAGTGTTTCACAATTTAAAAATTCAGGCCATAAATGCTCAAGGAGTGGTTCTGTTGCACAATCTTTTTTAACAGTCTCACATAAAGATTTACATGCAGTAACTGGCCTTGGTACATCTGGTGAACATAATGGAAATAACGATGAACATATTAGAAATCTAACATGTTTCGAACATCCAGATTCTAAAAGTGGTAAAAGTCTTGTAATCTGAAAATAAACAAACAAAATAAAATATTCACATATTAGTCAATGCATCAATGTGTAGTTTATTTGCTGATCATATTAAAATTTCAATAAAATGTTTATAGTGAACAAAATGAATGGAAATCATTAAGTATAAATGTATCTAGATGTAAATGTATTTTTCAAGAGAAAAAAAAAAATTAATCAATAACTGCGTATTTTATTCGAAATACATAATTCAATATCGCATATCGCACTGAATTAATGATAATTTTGTATTAGAAATCAAAATATAATAAAGATGATATCGAATACGAAAAATCATGATGATGACGATGAGTTTACAGAAAGAGTCATACACGTATACCTGTCCTAAATGTATATGTAGTTGTAAACGTTTGGATGTTATTTTTTTTTTTTAGTTGTGTAGCGAATTTGTAATAATAGTCTTCAGATTATTACATTACGTTATGGAAATTTTAGTGATGCTGTAACAATTATTTGTTACATTGTTTTCTTTTTCATTCTTTTTATACTACTTCTTCTTCTATTCCTATTTTCAATTTAAATACAATAATATGTTGAGAATACTAAATATATGCGCTATAGTACACATAATTGTATGCCAGATATTGAGGAAGGTGAATATGAATCGCATATTAAACTGTGTACCATAAATTTATATACGAAACGTACACATTACTGCACAGTGCACACCTATTTATTGTACATACATACATACTACGTTTATAAATACACTTTTTGTAAGAGTATGCATGTATGTATTATAGTATTGAAAACAAAATGTTTAATATTGCAGAGTGAATGGATTATCAAAAATGATATTCATCTTATGAGCCGGAGATAAATAAAAAAAAATAAAAAAAAAATTAGCTTCGCATGATTCTCAAAACACCTCTGAAAACCAAAGAAAATTGTTACCTACCTTTGCAAGAAAAAAATATAATTTCATGTATTAAGGTATCTTATAAAGGTATAAAGTTGAGTGTATGTAATAAAGGTAAAAATTGAAATAAAAACAAAAATGAATACAAAAATAAAAAAAAAATGTGTAAAAGTTATTTTACTATAAACAAATGTGAG
The DNA here is from genome assembly GCA_951394055.1 of Villa cingulata. Taxonomy (NCBI): domain Eukaryota; kingdom Metazoa; phylum Arthropoda; class Insecta; order Diptera; family Bombyliidae; genus Villa; species Villa cingulata. The sequence continues at coordinate 7,706,532 of OX596018.1, forward strand.
CATAAGGTTATATATTGATGCTGCTGTATATATTCTCGTGTTTCTTGTGGTTAATTTCATTTTTGTTTATAATGTTATTTTCATTCTTAAGATCGACCAACTTTCGAATATTATGGTGTCTACCATAATATACATTTTCTTTATTGTATATGATAGCAAACACGATATAAGTATATAGTATGAAAATGTCTGAAGTATACTTATATTAGCTTTATGCGTACATACCCTATTACATTTAATGTATGCATGTGTAAGTACCAACTATTATATGAAAACATAGTATATTATTGGTATATAAAAGTTTAAATAAGATTATATACAGCAGATATAACAACAAAAGAAAATGAACAAAATAAACGAAAAAAAAAAATAACCGAGGGCGTTAAAAACTACTAAAATATAGTGAAAATTACAAGAACAACAATAACGACAGCAAAAAAACTTCATCATCATCTTCATCACAGATGAGTATCTTTTCTTTTTTCATTTCATTCTCTATTTTTTTTTTTGTATCAGTGTTTCATTTAAATGAAAACCTCAATTTCGCGTAATTACCGTCAGCCGAGGTGATTTTAATATACCTTTAAGAATTTTATGTTTTATAATGGATATTAGATGCCATTGAATCATCAGTAAAAATGTATATTACCACATATTACACTGATACATGCCTACATTATATGAGTATATCATACAGAATGCAATGGATGCATTATTGTACGTACATATGCTAACTAAAATATTGCTCTTTTTTTATTGTTTATATACCACTCTTGTATTATTTCGTGTTCAACAGACAAATATTTTGTAAAAATAAAATAAAACACTAAAATATCTTAATAGTTTTTTATTTTATAATTTTCGAAGTGTTATAATACATGTTTCATATAATATGAAAATGCATGCATATTATGTATAAAAAAAGAATAAAGAAAAAATGCAATTCTGTATAATATTTTTGTTGCTCATCATAAGACATACACATACGTACATATTAAATTCTGTCTGTATATGTTACATATCAAAGAATTATATTATTGCGTCTCTTCTATATACCTGTTCAAAAGAATTGAATTCTCTTTTATATTTTATTTTTATTTTTCCTTTTTTTTTGTATTCAGTTTATTTTTACATTGACTTCAGATACAAGAATGATATGATGATGATGATGATGATGATGATGAACATACAATAGGGATCATAATAACAACACAATAATTTTCTGTTGTGTTATAATGTCAGTTATTTACAAAAATAAAATAAAAATGGAAAAAAAATGTGAAATAAAAAACAATGCATAAATGTATTTATATGAAGAAGAAATTTTATTTTATAAAACTGCCAATATCGTATCGTAATCGTATAACACAACCATAATAATTATCGTCATCAGAGCTTATAATATACCATCGTGGCATCGTATGATCATTAAAATGTGATATTCATTATAAATGTATGTACACTACAAGTATATAGTTCTCTCTAACATCTATCTTGTAATTTTGAAAAAAAAAAATTCTGTTAAAAATAAGTAAGAAGAAAAAAATATCTTTCAAAATAATACCATTTTAGATCTTAGATTATAATATATACGAACAATGGTGTGCATATAAGAAATGTTGCAAGCAACAAATTTATACAACAAAATATATTTTATAAGAAAAAAGCGAAATTTACATGAATTTTGCTAGACATATTATAAGATATGCATGTAGACTTATATATATACATAATTATATAATGTACAGTTAGATGAACTATTTTGTATATTATATATTTCAACTTTCCCGAATACAACAATATGATCATATACGTACGTATACGTATCAATCGTATAAAGTCACGATATACGATTGCAATTACATGCGATATGCATGTACCATATAATGTAATAACCAGAAGCTACATAAAATTTATTACATTGCTTACATGATTTTGGTTATTTCGTAACAATTTTATGTAGTAATATCGAATTTTGTTTGTTTCTAAATAAATGCGAAAATTTCGTAATTTATTTTTGCATATAGTCAAAACTGTTTGTTAGACGGAAGTTTAATTAGGAAATTTCAATTTTAATATACCAATACCAGTGCATATGTAGATATTAAGTATGTATTGTGAAATTGTTCTTAATTTGATATTTTAAAATTTACTGCATATGTCCAATTAAGAATATGATTCGTCAAAATTTGAAAAACAATTTTTCAGACTTAGTTTTCAACTTACAAAGTAAAATGAAATAAAAAATTCCAAAATTTTTGTTATGCCTTCATTCATTTCTTTACATACGTATATGTACTTGTATCTTGCATAAAAACATCTTTCTAAGATCCGATCCGATCCAATCAATCTTTTAAGATAAAAAATATCATACGAGATGTACGCGCAAGTTGATTTTTTCTGAATGAATTTCTTGTGAAATTTTTTGGTTCTTGACTTATTATTTATACAACATACACAGAATGACTAAACAATAGAATCTCAAAAAAGATTTTCTTTTTAAATAATTTATCACATTTATAAAGCGGGACAATACACAGAGAGTGAGGTAACTATAATCTTTTTTTATTTTTATTTGTTATTATAATTTTATTTGTTTTTTCTTGTTAATTTTATTGCCAAAAAATTTGATGATGTGTGATACGATACATTCAATACAAAAGTTAACCAAAAGTCTAAAAGGCAGAGATGGATGGACATTGATGGAATGATATACCAAAAAAAAAAAAAAACAGCACAAGAATTCAAAATTATAAAATTCTTTCGTATGTTTGCGAATAAATTTTTTTAGGGCTTTTAAGAACTGAAACAATCAAATAACAACAACAATAATAACAACGAAAAAATACTAAACTAAAAGAAAGGATAATTCAACAAAAATATTTTTAGATTGAAAATTATGTTTGATTTCGAGAGTTCAAGTTAGTAGAGTATTTCCGAGAAATTATGAAATATTTAAAGGATTGAATTGAATTGGATCAGACGAAACAAAATTTTTTTCCAGGTAATATGAATGAGACCATTTTATATGTTTTTTCGATATAATGTTTAGGGGAATATACGAATATATGGTACACATATGTATGTACGTACATATATACACATACTTATATACTTATAATGCTAACATAGTATAAGAAAATGTTTTCAAAATTGATTTCAATGAAATTATGTTTTATTTTTGATTATTGTGTGACTGTTTATAATCGTAAACTGAATTAAAAAATAATTTGAACAAACACTCTGTAGTAAAAACATTTTTCGATTTTTGAAATTGAAATAAAAACAGTAACAATGAAAAATTTTCTCAGAAATTTTGTATTTCATCAAATACAAGTACTATATACATATACATTCTTGTAAACATATGATGAAGTCGCGATAGATCTTTGAAGATTACTTTTAGTTACAATTTGATTTTGCTTTTATTAAAACATTGCATATTTTTTTTGAAGAAAAAAAAAATTGCTCAAAATTAAATTCACCGTATAAAACATTTATTTTCAGTTATAAATTGTAATGAAGCAGAGGTTGCAAACTAAATAATGTGTGATTATGTGTATCCTGTCAACAATCGCAAAGAATCAAAAGTTTTTAGAAATTTTCTATAAATAAACATAAATAAAGAATTTTTTCTTAGAATAAACTTAGGTATTTCTTTACTTATTCTTGTCAATTATTCTATTTTGATTAATTAAAAAAAAAAAATGTTTTTTTTTTCGGGTTTTTCTTTATATATATACGCACAGACTTGTTGATATTAATCGAAAAGAGATTTTGAAAAGAAAAACATACATAAAGTAATCTTCAAAGAAATTTTCTTATTTCATTAAAATTCCAAACATTTTATTTTTCATTTAAGAAATTTCCTTCTTTCTTTTTTCACATTACATAGATATTTTCTTTTGATATTATTTATAGTGAAAAATTCTTTATTTTAAAATTTTTAATATGTAGTTTACGTAACCAGATAATAGAAGAGCTTAATAATATATAATATATGTTTCATATATACAAATACTCTAATGAATAATGATATACTCGAGTATGCATGTATGTATGTACATACATAGATAAGGTATTTTGTGTGTAAATTGTATACTAGTATTTGCTTGTACACCGTATGAATTCGTGTATTTATTCATTTTATTCATTAGTTCGTTTTCGTTTTATTTTTTCAATGATATAAAAATATTTTTGCTAAAAGAAAATTTTGTTTGTTTTTGTTTTTATTCTTCAAATTCCCAAGAGTAGTACATACATACATGTAGAGTATAGAGGCTTACGAATGCGTGTACCCATTATCCATGCTTCTGTAATGTAATATTTTCTTCAATTTAATTCATTTTTCCGCATCTATTAGATGCACACACGCTACACGCCGCATGTACAATAGAGTACTCCTGTATTTATTTGCACATTTATTGAGAGAAATCATTATTATACGACCGACCAAGGTATTTTATGTTTGTTAACTTAAGGCACATATTTCTTATACTCAATTGGATTTATGTTTGGTTTGTAGTTTGTACATATCCGCATATATATATCGTATTGTATTTGTTATTTGTTTGTAATCATAATAATTATAATTATATTGTCGGTAAAATATTTTCACTACCATATTTATATAAATTCGATGTTCATTTCTCTTCAATATTTGTAGATGACTACCGATCCGATATATGCGGCGGACAGATATTACATATACATCGCTGATATATGTATGTATGTATATTGTATTATGTTATGAAACATTTATTCAATGCGGTTACAAAACACAACATAAATCCGATAGACATGTTAGATACAACAATTCTAAGCATGGAATTGTTAAAGCTACATATGAAATATGAACGAGTATATGCGAGGTGTTCCAATCCAATCCAATACATACATATATTGTATTCCGTATATTACAAATTACAAATTAACTTTCATGATCATTTACGAGTAGCTGTACGTTATAAAAAATTAATATGTATAAAAATTTCAATTCTCTAAAAACAAAACAAAAAAGCCACCCTGCTTACAGATAGAAATCAAATTAAATTTGTGTAATGATTTCAATTGAAAGATGAACATCTTTTTTATGTACATACAAGTACATACAAATATGCACTAACATACATGTATAAAAAATGATATCCACCTTAGATGAATGCGCTTGCTTGCAGCATACAGTCCGATCGTACCATATCAAGACAAGGATCATTAATATTCATTCACATATTATACTATACATATAATATATTCCTATCTATATGTATACGAGTACATTTGTGATATGTTTAAGAATTGTACATACGTTTCTTATATGTAATGTAATATGTATGTATGTTTCCACATATCTATTATACATTATACGAATATATGCGAATATATTATATGGAGACACAATTAAATTAATAATAATTATTATTGCGCGGATATTTTTCAAGTAAACCGGAATTAATGTAAAGAAAAATTTATTAAAAAAAAAAAGAAAACAAAACGAAGAAGATGAAGAAAAATGAAAATTTATTATTGCATATATGTATATATGAGTACTGTACTATAGATATCCATACCAAAAACAAAATAAAGTAAAAAATTGTTTCTTCAAAGCGTCAAATATGTGATCATTAAAACCATAAAAATGATGCCGATAGCATAAATAAATTTACCTATACCACGAATGACATACATAAAATGTATATACGAAAGAGTTGTATGTATATATTACATTTAATACATATTTATACGTATTTTTTAAAGGTTATTCAAAAAATATTTTTACATACATATACATATATACATATCTACATATTTGTAGTATGGAGCCGCAATATACACGAGCATGCATATATAGCTAGCTATACAAATGAATTATTATCCATATAGGATGATGAAAAATATTTCGAAAAAATCATCTAGAGAACATGTTTTTTGGGTAAAAGAATTGATGTATAAGAAAAACAGAAAACACAAAGCAACTCAACAGCAACAACAGAAGAGGTGATAATAATAATAATGAAAAGAAGAAAATATTAAGAAAAATGATGTAAAAAAATATTAAAGAAAGAAAACATTAAAAGGTAATTTATCATAAAATATGAAGTTGACTTTAATTAAACCCTTCATCGTAATGTTCGAAGAAAACATAAGAAGATGAGCAAATCAACCGCATTGCATATAGGCTTTTTATAGATTTTAATTTTTATATATATGTATGTATATATACCTTTATATCTTGGAGTTTATTACGGTATTACTATGGTGTTATACGAGTAAAGTGAGAAATGTTATTAATTATCATAGGAATTCATTAAAATTAGCTTCTATGGTAATTAATTTTTTGTCATATTTAAGTGTAAAAACTGTCAATGTCAATGTGAATGAAAAATTTATTAGTATACGAACATATTCGTATATAGCTGTTTATAAACAATGATGCGCAATTTTTCTTGAAACATTTTAAAAGTATCTGCATAATGAATTCATTTTTTTTTAGAAATTTTACCGTAAACATTTCAAATTTTTGGTACATATTTAGATAGACACTACATATATTCATATTCGTACACCTATTTCGTTTTAATACATTCAACTTTAAATAAAATTGTATGTATTTTTATTTATCTGCCATCGATAAATATTTCGGAATCGGAAGTGATTTTTGAAAGATAACCGATGATGGAATTACATTTAAAATACGAAAACAAAAATAAACTGACAGTATAAATGAAGTTATAATGCACAACGTTTACTTCAACTTCAAATGAAGACATTGATTGGATGCATTGAATTTTGATGATTTAAAAAAAAAACTGAAAATGAAAAAAAAAAAATTAAATTCAAAATTTTAAAATGAAAAAAACAAAATATAGCGGTGAATTGAAACGCATACAGAGATATGTAGTCAAATGTATATATTGGAGGATATTGGTACCTAAATAAAGATATACTTAAATAAATAATTTTTAAAACAATAATAATGATTTAAAATTCCTGTATGATAATAACAACTATGTATATAGCACTAGCACGTACTCTTATCATAATAAAATGCAATTACGTGCGTATATAATAGAATCGCAAAAGTCAAAGAATTAATATGTATATACGTCACACCAAAATGGAGATAGATATGTGTTCGAGCACTCAACTCAGTACTGCATATAACATTCAGGTACGTACATATTCAATTCTTTTCATAAAACTAATAATAATTTATAATGTACTCATATGTACGTACGTATAAAAAAATATAAATACAATTATGTAGTTACCAACGATGGTATAACTTATTTTCCTTGCATATTTTATTTTATTTTTTCAATTTTTCCATCATTATATGATGGACAGACATTAGGTTCATATATTACATACTCGTATGTTCGTGTGTATGTATGTAGTAATGTAGATATGAGGCGGTATTTTATGTTTGATGTCGGCATGGTTACTTCCTTCTATCTTTATAAATTAAATTCGCATACATTATTATAATATTATTATTAAGTATTAAGCTAAGCACTTAAAAATAATAAAATAAAAAAAAAAAAACAAGAAAAATTAAAAGAATACAGATAGGTAACTAAAGCAAGAGGTGAATAATAAATAATAAAATGTATGAAAATCATATACATATACTACAATCTCATTTTGCTAATGTTTCTTAATTTAACTTTTAACGAAATTATCAAAAGAATGAATATCTACATACGATAGGTACTCGTCTCGTATATGTATTTACACACACAGTTGTGTAGAGTAGAATAGTAGAATTCTAATTCACATGTCTTTTTAGAAAATACACTCAGGTGGAAAATCTATACATTGTATGAGTTACATAAATTTGAGTAGGTATATGAATATATAAATTGCGGTTTTTTTAAGATTGTAATAGAGGTTAGAAAATACGACACAACACATTGATCACATAATACATATACATACTCATACTTGCCTTCTTTGAATTAGAAGAAGAATTGCGAATATTATGATATATGTACGTATAATAGCAGTACATAAATGATATGAACAAAAAGACAGTTACAAAGGAAATCAACGTAAGTATTCAAGTATATTTTTCAAGTATATAATTGTACTGCTTGTATAACATATGTATATTACATTATGCACGTATATGAGTATAGATAACATAAAAATTCAATGTAACTTTGATATACAAAAGAATGAATGAATTATTCTAGCACCAATAATCTACACCTGATATCAAAATTACTATCATATACCATGAATGAAAAATTTCTGTACATAAAAATATATATATGAGTATGAAAAAATTCAAATTTTGTAAAAAACATAAAATATATTTATTCAGAAAAAAAGAAGAAAAAAATAAGTTCCTTTGAAGATAATCATTTTCCGGTTCCATTTGCTATCTACCCACAAACGTATGTACATAATGGTATATGCATGTGTAATTCTTAAAAAAGACAAATGGACATTATGTGAGTAATACGTGATCAATAATTTGAAATTTTTTTTTTATTTCTTATAATAAAGATACGTATACAGCGTTAATAGAGACATACTTATGTACATGTTAAAGTGTGTATCAATTGATGTGCCGAATATCCATAGTATATAGATAGTATGTACAAAGTTGATTAGTTAATTTTTATAAGCACAAGTTTCAATCATTTAAAATTCATTTATCGAATACTTATACTACTCATGATAATAATCGTCTGCGAGAATCGTAAATAATATAATTTTTTTTTTAATTCAATATTAAATCATTTAACGTGAATTAAATGCGGCATACATAACGAAGTTTAATGTCATTTCGGTTATAACACTATATGCTGGGTGTTCTGTCCATCAAAATTTGAAATTTATCGATAAACTATAATACGTTGCTATGAGTATGTTTCGATAATGATAATCCTATTAATTCTGTTAAGATTTATAAGTTTTAAAAATAAGTAAATTTGCTTATCGAACACATATTTATAAAGACAAAGTAATGCAACAAATTTTAGTCAAAGAGCTGAAATTGATTAAAGATTAAGATAAATAAACAAAACATTTCCATGCAATATAAGAGTACATACTGTACATATGTTTATTAATACATTAATACTTTATAGAGAACTTTTATTTTCATAAATGATTTTGATGTTATTATAAACAGAAATGAATGTGTATAAACAAAATACTAGAAATATCAGATAAAAATTTGGAAAACAAAAATACAGATTGAAAAATTAAAATGACTGAAGTATGTATATATGCACTTCAAAAAATATACGTATATATATATATACAAATGAGGAAATTTATAATTGAAAACTGTATTCATATGCGTATGAAAGTTTCATAATCATTATACTCGATTCGTAATATTATGTAAAATGTAAAATTCGATGGCTCTTTGAACAGTCAAAAGAGGCTCTAAAAAGTACATAAAATAAGTATGATATTAAGACATCTATATACATACATACGCTTATGTTCATATCATATAAAAATCTATCAAAATCTTCAAAGAAATTTACTACTAGTACTACATTCAATTTATAATATTCGACAAAAATGAAGTTAAAAAGAGGAGAGGTAATATTAGCTGGCTGATCATTTCATTCGTTCGTTTGTTGTTTTATTTTCGTCTATCATACACATGAGTACTCGTATATGTCCATATGTACATACATAGACATACATGATGTACTCGTATGTCGGTAAAAGATAATCTTTTGATCATTCAAAAATTGTATGTAAACAAAATTTTGTATATACAATTTTTAGTCGATTATAAAAAAAAAACTGAAGAAAAAAAAAACACTCATGATTCTTTTTAGTCTGTGAAGTGTAAATAATGAGTAAAAAGCCATTATGTGTACACAAGAGATATTCAAAAAAAAAACTTTAAAATGCAGGAAGAAGAAAGAAAAATCTTTAGTAATGTAAACAAAACAATTTTGAATATAACGAAATTTTGTGTACACAAAAACAAGATTACAAACAAAAAAATATATATATTTATTTGTTGGTTTTGTAGCTATGGGTATATCCATTAACGAAAGAAAATGAAATAATAATAAAAAGGTAAAAATGACAAAGGGGTGCAAGGTATCACACATTTAGTAATTAATATTATTGTAACTACATCATATACATGCACACAAATGTATATGTGTATTCATCACAAGTAAATCCATCAAATTAAAATGTTATATAATTTGAAATTCAAATAAATGATGGTGTCTTTCTTAAGTAAGAGTAAACTTTATCTCATAAAATTTTGTTGCCTAAAAGAAAACAAAAATAAAATGAAAGAAAAAGGAAAATATTCAAAAGAAATTCATTTGTTCGTCATTAATTTATTCGTCAAAATACATATCAAAAGAATACAGTAGAATTAAGTAAATTTTTATTTCTGAAATATGAAAAAAAAAATAATTAAGTAAAATTCTAATGTGAAACATGACATAAGAATGTAATAAGAGATAAATTAATCGAATATGTATAAAGTTAAAGTTTCTTACATCATATTACATTTTATTTTATTTTGTTTAAATTTATTTATTTTTTATAAAAATGCAAAAATAAAATACGCTAAAGCATAAAAACAAAAACTCCTGACCCGTCATTTTTATATTTATGTATGTTACTCATTTAAAATGTGCATATTATCTCTGATCTGCAAATGCAATGATTCAACATGACATGACCTTACTTAAAATAAAAATGTGAATATGCATATATTTATTTTACATACAAAAAAAAAAAAAAAATACATAAATATTATAGACAAAAAAAAAAAAATAATAATAATAATACATACAACACAATCTATTTTTAAATATCATTTCCACACATATTACACATTATATCATATATACATTTTCATACATAATGTTTGTAGCTTAGTAACTTATTCATTTGAACACGAACGTAGATACGTAATGTAATGTATTTACGTATCTATAAAAGCGATATAATAAAATATTCTCACATATTATTGCAAGTAATTTTATCATTTAAAATCACATTTATTCTTGTTGCTGTCAACAAAAATCTTATTGAAGTTAACCGACCACGACAAGATATTATTATTATTATTATTATTGTCGTCGTCAGTCGTCAGTTGTAGATAGAAGCACATATCATATAAGATTTATATAATTTTATTTTATTTTAAAGTAAAAAAAAAAAAAAAAATTTAAAAAACAAACTAAAAGTTGTTAAAATTTTATAAAAAAATTATAAAAAAATCACAACAGATAAAAGACAAATATGAATATAAAAAGTGAAAACTTAATGCAATTTGAAAAATATATAATATTTTTTCTTCATTCTGATATGAGTAGATACACATATATGTATGTGCATTTTTTTTATATATTTGTAATAATATATTATGTATTATTTTTTTTTTATTTTTATCCTTCATCAATTCCAATGAAAAGAAAGCCGCAACAAATGTGTCTAACATATGAGAGTGTTATGTGTTATAAAATGTTTTAGGTTTTTCTTTTTGTTTTTATTTATTTATTTTTTTTTTGTATTTAGCCTAGCTATAGTATAGAATTATAACCGACCAAACATGGCATAATATCGCCTGTCATCAAAAATCGTGCATGAACTATTTAAAACGGATTAAAAATGTGAATACGACATTTATATAATGCATATACGTAAAATGCATGCAAATAATATATATACATACATATGTATATAATATGTACACATATGTAGGTACATATGACTATGAGTATAGTAAAGGTAATTGGATAGGATCATATGAGTGTATAGTTATATATGCATATATTATAACGAATCTATTTACATACGTTTGTATCTACACATATGCATGTACGCATTGTATACATATATGTATTTCGAAAATATATTGCAAAAAATTCAAATTGAAAAATATAAGAAAATAAATTCATCTTTAAAGAAAATATACGTACGGATACGAAGTTAGTTATAACTAGCTAAGCAAAGAATAAAATAATGTACATATGTATTTTATATGTATGTATGTACATATATATTCTTAATTCATATGCCTATATGTTTATTTATTTTTATATAGTATTTCTTAATCATTTCGGTTAAATTATACTAAGTATTATAAACGAAAAACAAAATAACACAGATTTATTTAAACATTTCAAAAATTATGAAGTTAGAGTGAAAGAAATAAGAGAATAAAAAAAAAACAACCAAAATTATTATTATTATTTTTTTGTTTTTGTTGAGTAGCTTGTCGGATCTCTTAGACACCAACAGCACATACATACACAAATACGATGTAATGTATTTTTTGCAGTTTATCAAAAGGTGGCATTAAATATTACTTGGCCAAAAGGCATTTAAACAAAAAACAAAAAAAAAAAAAACAGAAGTAAAAAACAAAACAAAAAGATATATTACACACATAATAAACAACAAATCAAAAAAGTAAAAGCCAAAAGTATATAAAAATCATTGAAAATCGATATGAAAAAAACTTTGATATCGAATCATTTATAAAAACTCAAACTGAACTTAATCCGTAGCTCAGCTATAAAGTTCACATACTCGTTACATATATACATACACACGAAGACACAAAAATAAATGAATGAAAATAAACAGAAATAAAAAAAAAAATAGCCGCGTCTCTGATGATATGAAATTATAATTTCGTACATACAAAGAACGAATTTTGGTTTCGTATTGTTTTTATTTATTTTTTTTTTGTCTTACATTTTTGGTTTTCCTGTCAGATTAATCAAATTTAAACATAATATCGTAAAAATTATTAATAATAATAATGATATTATAAAAAGACTGAAATCGTGTAATAACACACACATCAATATGCGGCTATCTCCGTATTGTATGCACACCGACTAAAGTGTAAATGTGTTTGAATTTGAATCTGCGACTGAAGATCATTATTATGTTTATATATATGTATATAGAGTATAAAACATTGTGGTGAATTCAAATGGAACAGAATTATTGTAATAATCCAAACATATATATATTACCTTTACATATAATTCATATAAATTAATATCAGATGGCGTATCAAAATTCTTGCAACTTCTTGTAACAACTATCAAAGATATGTATATAGATATGTACATACATTTTAAATATTTACACATTTAAATATAATACACATTTTAAATATATCAATAAATTTCATTCTATACAAATTAAAAAAAAAAAATATGTAATATGTAATGTATGTTTCTATATTTTTTTAAATCAGAAACGTGACCATTTGCTCATTTTGACATTGTTATATTACTTTGTGCATACCTACTTTTTTATACACAACATATAATACTTGTATGTACCTCTACCTAGAGTAATAATGTGTATGTTCATCATACACACAGTATTTTCTCTATACATAAATCATTAAAAAAATAAATAAATATGTTACCTTTATATGTAAATAATATTATACAAAATACAGATTCACATGGTATACCATATTTATGTATATTATCTATTTTTTTTTTATATTTTCTCGCACCTTTCAGACAAAAAATAAAAAATAAAAATCAAAGAATAAAAATGAAATATAAAATTTATGATATTTTGTGTTGAAATCATTATTTTCTTATATTTCTTTTAAAATTTATCTATTTTTTGTATAATTTTTAAGAAAATACAATAAGAAAATAGACATGTTTTTAATTACTTTTTCTTATAACTCTTAAATATGTTTATCTCTGATTTTATTACATTTACAATTTTATTCATTTTAAAATAATAATCAAAGTCTATACAGGCTACATACAGATATACGTATAATATTCCTTCACATACATAATATAAGATGTATGTATACGTTTAGTTAAAGGTTTACATTTTCTTTAGCTCATTTTAGCATCATCGTCAACGTCAATTTAATTATGATGGCAAGATGGCATCATATATAGCCGTCATTAGGCTATAAAATATTTTTTATATTTTTTCTCATCAATTTTATACAATTTTTATATACTTTTTTACTTTATTTGTACCCTTTTTACATGAGATTATTACTTTATGAAATTTAATTTTTATATTACATGATTTTAATAGTTTACAAGATTTTTACTGTTTTCTACATAATGTACCTACATCTATACAACACGTCAGAGACGGATCATTAAAGGAAAATTCAAAAATTCATAAAACTTCAAAAATGAGTACACATTCATGATATCTGAAATACTGTAAGAGTTAATGATCTCCACTGCTCAAAAGCAAGGTATATAGAATAAAGGAGCAAGTGTTAAATGTTGTAAGCTGATTTTCCGTGTTTGTCATGTACTATATTCGCATTCTACTAATCAACTATTTTCTGAAGAATAAAAAATACGAGTACACATGATGTGATTCGTAATCGCATTACTAGCATAGCGTATACTTCTCGCAAATATTTTCAACAACATCTTTTATATAGGATTTACACTTTACACTATATATGATACGTTCATTCCACTATTTAATTAAATTCATTCATTCGATTATCATAATTTCATTCAAACAAAAAAATGCATTTTTCATTAACGAACTTTAACTACTAATTATAATTAATGATCCATAAATGCTTAATTCCATTACTTATAACACTAATCTCTTTAAGAAGTTTTAGGTCTCCTTTACTTTGTTTTTTATTTTTTTTCTTAATGGTTTTTCATTGGATCTTAAAATTCGGTTAACCTGTCACATTTAATACTACTCGTATTCATGCATGAGTGAAGTATTATATGCGCATATTCAGCATTCTACATATACCCATATAGTATTTTGTTCCATATTATTTTTGTTGATAGAATGAAAGAAAACAAAATTCGGTTCATTGTTTTCTTTTTTATTTTAATTTATTCAGAACCTGAACTAATCTCCTAGTTATTTTTTTTTCTTAATTTTAGAGTTTTTAATTTTTGTTATTATCATACATATGTATATGTACGTCTACAGTCTGCAGTCTACTATATATAATATATACATTTGAAGATATAACTTAAGTTCAAAATTAATTTGAGACAAAAATATTTTTGTGTGTATAGATATGTATGTTATGTAGATACTGATATACATAAAATCCTTTCAGATGTGTTTTTCAAATATAAATTAAAATGAAAATGAAAAAAAACAAAAAAAAAACAATATTCAAATTTCTGATATGATATCAAAGAATTAAAATGAAGGAAGTGGATTTGAAAGAGAAAAAAGAAAAGAAAGATACCGAAAAAGACGTACATTATATACATATTCGTAAAAATAAGAAGAGAAAATGTGCATTTTTTTTGTGGTTTCTTCTATAATCGTTTAACTAAAAAGAAGACAACAGTTAAAAGCTTTTAAAAATTATCAAATCATTCAATGATAAATTTTTTAATGAGATTTTCAAGTGGTTATTATACCCACATACGTACGTACAATACATGCATATATCTACTACTATGTAGGAACTTAATATTAAGTATGTACCTATGTAGGTAGGTATGCATTTGCGTTTGTGGTCTGTATAGATATGAAAGAAACTAAATGTATCTTCATTCTATCTTTTATTTAAAAATTTAGCTACAGTGTGTGTTGATCATATTATGTTTTATATTAGATGCGGATGAAAAGGAAATTCCTTTTTTATTGGTTCGTTCGTGGTACGTTACGTTCTTTTATTATACACAGAGCTGCCAGCAGCAGCAGTAAAAATTAGACGTCCGTCGTCATATTCATTACGTAAAAAAGGTTTTTTTTTCGTTTTCTTTTCTTCTGAATTTTTGTTTTGTAGTGATTTTTTGTTTGTTTCTCTTTTAATGATGCTTTAGTCAAAAAAAAAAAAAGTGAATAAAGTAATTCAGGCTTAAATGTAAAAGAATGATTCCAATTTAATACAAGAGGTGATTGAGATAATAACAATAATAATAATCTACAAAAATAAAATAAAAAACTAAAAAAAGAATAATTTTCTCTTGAATTTTTTAATGTTATATATACACACAATTTTCTATTACGTATAAGAATATTTTTATGTTATATATATATTATATTTTTAAAAAACTAAAAAAAGAATAATTTTCTCTTGAATTTTTTAATGTTATATATACACACAATTTTCTATTACGTATAAGAATATTTTTATGTGCATATCTTAAATATTCTTTACAAAAATTATGAATTCGAATTCAAAATAATTTTCACCTTACATTTAAATTAGTGTTCATATGATGAATATAAAATGGTCCCAAACTCCCAAACCACTTCTACCTTATCATAAACATTTCTTATTTTCTACATTTAGAAAAATTGGGGAATCGGTAATCAAAAATTAAAATTTTCTAATTATACATATGCACACTATCTATATGGTAGATGTAATACTTAGAATTGAAAAAAGTAAAAGGATAAATAATTAGTATAATAACACACTCTCTGCTGTATATACTCGTACATATTAAATTTTTTACGACGAGTATATTATGGAACGGACATGTAATTATGGACTGTTTAACCACCAGCAATTCTTTTATTTTTATTTTATATTTTTTTTTTTTAGTTGATAATAGCTCAGCTGAATTGATTGGCGGATGGATATATTTAAGACAAAAGACTCATAAAATAGCCAGAATAATTATCTTTAAGCAATTTTGTTCAACCAATAATTATTTCGTACACAAAAATTAAATAATATATCTTATGGGGAATATTTTTTATAGATTTTATTGGTATCTTATGGACTTCCGGTAAAACCAAATGATATCCTATAATGTGATTATACGCACAGTAAGAATACTATCTAGGTAATTATTTCCTGTCTTCTGTAAAAAATTTAGAAAAATTATTTCAAATTACTTAAGAAATTAAAAAATTAAAAACAGTAGAATTATCATTTTACAACAAAATGTGATATGAGCACCATTTAAGGAGTTTCCTTTTTGGGATTTGCAAATTTTTTTATTCTGTTATTCAATTTTGACAAATACTGATAAGAAATCTCTTTCTTTATACATTCATGTTATTCGTATCCATAACAAAATATTTTCAGAAATAAAAAAAAAATTCTAATACAAATTATATACTACATATCCATTTAAAATGTTCATTCGTCTATATTACCTATTCATTCGTATCATTCCATACAAATATAAATAAATTTATATCGTAAATGTGTAATTGCACTCAAATGCAGCTTATAAAATCACATTAATATTCGTGCATTTTTTCTGGTCCTGTTGACATATCAAACTGAGACTCTACGAGTATGGAATGGATATATATATACTTCTAATTGTATGTAGCATTAAAGTTTGGCATTGTTGCTGACGGTCAACTCTTTTATTTTATTTTGATATTTTTGTTTGTTTTTGTTTTTCTGATATCTTAAATGCAATTGAAATTCATGATGATAAGATGATATTCTTCTTGTCGAAGTTGCACAGTTTTTTTTAACTGATGATCAAGATGATGATGATGATGATGATGACGAAGGCGATGATCTTTAGTTACTACTGTGCTGGTTCTTTCTTCATTCTTCAGATCAATTGGAGTTTACAAAAAACAAAATACAAAAATAAAAAATATATAAAAAATAAAAATGACAACAACAGCACAAAAATAAAGTAAAATAAATACGTTTATTACTGTTTTTATTGTCGTTTTGATTGTCAATTTACAATTTTTAGTTTTTTTTCCGTTACGAACAGCAGAGAAGATATAATAACAGCAGCAAGCAACAGCAATAATATATTGGAGCAGAGGCAGCAGCAGAATCTTTAAAATTATATGTTGCATTTTACTCGTTCATATAATATATTGAAGATTTCTTATATACACAGAGATGAGACGAAGAATTATCTGCATTATTACATAGCATTTTATTTGATATTTTTTTATCTTATTTATTTTTTATTATTTGTTGATTTCTGTTTTTAAATGTTGCTGATTACCGATGGTATTCGCCTTTTTGAATTATACAATCGAATTGCAACTACACGAATACAACTATACAAAGAGTATAAATACTCACGAATAACAAACATTTTTTTTTATTTTTTAGACTTTTGATTTTATTTATTTTTTTATTTTTTCGTTATTTTTATATGAAAGACATTCTCCACTGACATTACACGTCAATTAAAAAATCTGTGATGGTTAATTATTAGCAATATAGATGGTATTTTTTTTTTTACAGATTGTGCAATCTGTATGTGTATGGTACGTTCAAATACGTATACAACGATATAAAAAACCGACAAAAGTTTAGTTCTGTTTATTTTTATGTTTTTAAAGAAAAGTTTATTGACTGAATTGAAAGACGACATGATAGGTCAGTTATTACTGATATGATCTCCTCTGGTACCTATATCATATTACTGACAGAACGATATAAATATTCTGGACACTGTAGGTACATACTCGTAGAAAGACGCGATTAATTATAAAAAACAAAAATCTCTAATTACTTATTTAAACAAATATTACAAGTGACAAAACTATCTGAAGTAAAGTATTGCAAAATAAAAATGATTTCTGCCTGCCCACATACATATATGTAGAGATAGGTATCAAAATTTATATGCGATCAAAATAATAATTTATCGATTTCATTTATAATTTCTTAAGAGAAATCTTTTATTCCAAGTAGTAATCAAAGAAATATGTAACGAAAAAAGGTATAATTATATCACACATAAATTACTATGATATTACTCGTAAGAAGTAACCAGTACGTTTGCATTATTTGTGCACTCGTAATATATCTCTGTGATCAAAATTAAGCCACTGATATGCAAGTAATGTAATGTAAGAGTACAAAATCCAGGTGAGATTATTAAACTTAATTACATTTATTAAATGAAGAAGAAAAGATTTCATTTATTTTCTTTCACCTTTGTTTTGTTTTGCTTTAATTTTTTTTATTTCTTGCTTTTAATCATTTTTTTTCTCTTAAATTTTCGTTTATCATATCATACACTGCGACTATGTTATATGTGTTGTTGTGTTATTTTTCATCACTCCAGACATTATTTTAGTTCAATTAAAGTAATTACAGGTAATTGGTTTGATCGCAGATGCCAAAATTGTAACCTTGAAGTTTACCGCGCACAATATTAAAACAAGATCAAAAACCAAAAATTTTTAACAACTAACAGCAAAAATAAGTTATCACGTTTTGCTTGTTTTTTATTAATGTGTACCATTATTTTCATTCCTATGTATATAAATTCGAGTATGTGGAAGTGTATACTCAGCTAACGTTTATTACTCCTTCATTTTCTACTCGCATTTATTTATTATTTTTGGATTTATAACTCTTTTCATTTTTCGTACTTCTTCCTTTATTTTTTTCATGAAAATATTCTTTAAAGGATTTCTTCATTTCGTAACTTTAATAATACGCATATTTGTATACACAAACACTCATTCATAGATATGTATATATATATACGAGTATACGTATGAAACAAAGAATACGAAAAGTAAAAGGTTTACTAAAAGAATTTTTCATTTAATTTTTTTCTCTCAATGTATGGTATGTATGTGCACATAATTCTAAGATTGAATGGATGGAATTCCTTTTATTATAAAATTAGCCTTCTATATACCTATATATACCCAAACTCTTTTATATATAATCGTATAGATCATTTCATTTCATCATTTCAGTAACTGGAATTTATCATTAAATATCTGGAGCAAATTTTAGTTTCGAAAAATATGTTCAAGTATTTTTTGGTTTATATACGCGATTGAATATAACAACAAAAATAAAACTTTTTAATCCTTATTTAAGTGTTTTCAGTTTGATTTGTTTTTTTTTTTTTAATTATTTTGTTTTGTTTGGTATGGAAAATAATTTTTAAATTGCAATGCATATATACACTACACACTATACATATATTTTTACCATACCTATAATTTTCATTTTTGGATTTAAAGGACTTAAAGATATAATAATGGCAATGATATTTAAGTGAAAAGAAAAAAAATATTTGTTGTTTTTTTCTTTCAAGGCATACTATAAATACTCATCATACATGATCTTCAGTCATTAGTAAAATAATTATTGAATGGAATTTGAAAATATTATTTTCTTGTAATTACAAAATCATTTATCTGAACTGAGCTACTTGTATGTATATACCACATACTTTTTGCTTTTTTTGGCTTATTTTTTATAAATAATCGTATGGTAGATAGATGTACATACACTTATTTCAATTGATTTAATTCGCTCATATTATTCCATAAGTTAATAGTAATTTGATAAAGTGTTTGTAATTAAATTTACTTGAACATAGATTAACTAACTGCTAACATTAAAAATATTTTATTTTCAATATAATTACCACATCAAGTAGTATGGTAGTATAATAAAAAGTTTTATGACATTTTCAATATTATTTTTGATTTTTTTTTCTTCTTATTTGAATTCAAATTTCAGAAATGTTCCTCAACATTTTCTGTAGTTTGATTCGTATACATAAGCTTCTGACTGTTGCTGACTATTAATGTTCATTAACATGAGCAAACATTACAAATGTTAACTTTTACGAGCTGAATAATTACATTCAGTATTTGTGTCAATTGTTTCGTTTTACATGAATGTTAAATATAAAAATAACTTTAAATAATTACATGAATACAAAGGAAAAATATTAAAATAAAATAAAATATCCCCATTATAGAATTATCATCAACCAGAGTGTACTCGTGTATTGCGTATATGTGTACTGTAAACGAAGAAATAATTTATTTGATTCGTTTCGATTATACATTATGCAGGCGAGTGTATGTACTTATACAAAAATGTACATTTTTATCAAACTCAAATATACACTCACATGCTTCTATACTCATGTACATATAATATACTCGTATATAATTGCGATAATATATATGAAATGTCGTTTACACTACAATAATTTATTATATTGTCGGCAGTTAGGTCTTTTAAGTTTTTAATAATTTTAGTCGATATTTTTGAAAAAAAAAAATTAAATAAATAAATAAATAAAATAATGAATAAATATTTGACATGTGTATGTTCATACTAAATATAATCATGTATGTATATTATATTTATTCACATATTTACATTTTATACAAATATACTCATGCCGCTTATAATTTTATTATGCCGGTCAAAATAATTTTTCTTAATAATAATTTTGTTTTTTTTTTTGAAAAAACATTTTCTTATCGAATCGATTATAAATGTGAATTCTACAGGTTAATATTTGAATTATTTATACTTGAGGTTTAGAATCAACAAATGAATAAATATTAAAAAAATATAGGTACATGTATATATTGTGTATATAACATTATGAAGAACAATTTCAAATTACATTAAAGTAAATAATGTTTTTTTTTTTCATTTTGTAAATACATATAAATTCACATGTTGCTCTTATATAATGCAACATTAAAAAAAAATATACATTTATAATGAATGCATATATAATTTTTTTAGAATCCATATTAATTTTTTCAGTTTTACGCGTTGGTTTTACTTTAATAATTTAATAATGAAAATTTTATTTATTCAAAATTCGATCAAATAAAAATGAAATAAGAATTTTAATGAAAATTATATACATACACACACACAAAATGTACATACATATACATACATATACTGTTATGTATGTACGAACATATAAATAATATATAAAATCAAGATATTTCATTTAATCGATGTAGGTACCTACATACATATAGCCGTGAAATTCAAAAATTGTACAACTATATACTATATAGATTTTATCTATACAATTTCCAATTGGTTAATTAACAAAAATAAAAGTGATCCCGCAAATAAAAACAAAAACAAAGAAAAAAATTTAATTAATTAATTAATATTCACATTCGAAATCTTGATTTCTTTGTCAATCAATTTGTTTTTTAACATTTTTATCTCGTCTTGCTAAAATCGATGAACAAATTATTTTATAAAAGGAGCATTCAAAATAAAACAAAAAAATACCAAATATTATAAATTTTCAATGGTGATTTTCCTCTACTGTTTCCACATAATGTGTGTATATTTAGATTTAAATTTGTATATAAATGTGCATATGTAAATTTTATTTAATCGATTTAAATTGTGCGCTAACTTTTGTAAATGTATCGACACACATTATACACGTATGTACATATAACTCGCATATTATATAGATGATATTATACCGAGTATGTTAAACATTTTTCTTATCAATTTGTTATCATAAAAATAATTAATGTCAACATTAGATGATAATCTGTATAAAATATGATAATCGAATTCATAATTAATTGATTTAATTCATTAAAATGTTTAATCTTGATAATAATCAAGAGAAAATGATCATTTTTTTTTAAATTTTCATATACATTATCACATTATCATATAAAAAATTTATTTACACATGAATTAGAGTGTTTTCTGTATATGCATAACTATATACTATTCCACAATCACAATTTATGTTCATATTGTATATATACATACATATGTATATAAAGTTTACAGACGAACAGATGAGATGCAAATTGAACTAAAAATCTACCTGTAACAAACTCTAATGTACATACATATATGTACTTATGTATATACGAATACTTTAAATTAAATGTGTATGCATGTGTGTATAAATCTTATTAATTGTATGGGATGGAATTATATTATGATATGAAGCTAAACGAGATTTTCGCAACATCCAAAGAAGAGATTCCTCTTAGAAATAAAAAAAAAATGTTTAGAAAGTCCAATATGTAGTAGTGTGTAGTACAGTGTAGGATGCAGAATGTATAGTATCTGTTATGAAGACTGTTTTTTAGATGTAATAACTCTTGCATCGTCGGTTTTTTAGTTTGGTGTGGTTTTATATTTGGTGTATAAAGCATGAATATAACATAAAGATTGGTAATCTAATCATTATTAGTAGATCATTATCTATACATTTAATTTTTATTTAGCGGTAAATAAATAAGTATATGAAGATATGAAGTCATTAGTGCGGCATGTAACAATTTTATTTTATTTTTATTTTATATATATTTTTTTCTTGAATGAAATTTATTTAAAAAACTATTTTTAAATCAATTATTCAGTGTCATAAATCATATATTATATATAGCTACCATACCTGTAATTCAGCATCTGCTTGAATTTTATGTGATGCCAAATTTGGTAATGCTGTCATATTATATCCTAGACCTTGACATGCAATAACTGATATCCTTTGACATTGTAATCCATAAATAATATATTTTAAATTTAAAATTATTATCAAAATAATAAAATCGATCCACTTTAAAATCATTATATATTTTTTATATACTATATATTTTTAGTTTATATGCAATAACGAAAATTAAACTCAAAAATAATTCTTAAAAAATTTAAATATTTTCTATATGTATTTTAAATTTGTAAATAAACAATAATAATTTTTGTGTTTACAGTGGTAACATTATTTATTTTTTTAATTGGAAATCATCACTAATTCAAATCATGAATTACTACATAAAATCACTAATAAATCTATTTTTAAATCTCACAGTCACAATATGAACAGCACTTTAAAAGCACCATCTAAAATATGTACAAATTATTATCGTTGTTTAATTTAAATTTATAATTATCGTAATTGAATAGTTTATTTACTTACATTCGACGATTTTGATAAAAATTATAAAACATTTGAAACTTTAATTTAAAAATTTTAACTTAACTCATTCACAATCCAGACCGGACTGATAGAAAAGTCCCAGTGAACACATATTTTATGTTTTCTTTGAAAAAATATATTCGTATTGTGTATTGTTGTGTTGTGGTGTTGGTGTTGTGTATCTTTCTTGCGTTTTGTGTTTTGTACGTTTTGTATCTTTTCTTTGGTGTTTCGGTAAGCTACTGCTGTTGTTGAAGCCGCAGCCAGATACATTGTTGTTCGTACACATTTTAAAACATTTTAGAAATATATGTATGTATGTACATATATGTTCTATACATACAGACAATATAACACACCGCATTTCTTCGTTTCGTTACGGTAACGTTGAATATTGTATTTTTACATACGTAGATATGTGTGTATATATATTTATAACAAGATGTGTACAGTATTTTCCTATAAGCAAATTGTAATTTATATGTACATACATATATACAATATACATGTATAGATACTTTTTACATACTTTAGACACATTAATAGGTGAATATGTTGCATTGATTGCATTTTATTATGTTTCTGTTCATATTATATGCAATTTTATGAATAGAATATTTTTGTTGCCAAACAATTATTTCATTGATTTACTGAATTTTTTCTATAATATTATAATTCATTTGAAAATTTTAAAAATGTAAATTTAACTGTAGACAAATAAGTACATAATTCAATTGAATTGAAAATAAAAATTTCTGAAATAGAATTTTTGAGTTTAATAATTGAACATTTTGCCCTATAAAAAGTATCTTCCATACAACGAGAAGTGTATTATTTTCTTAACGTAAAATAAAAATTTTTATATCATAAAAAACTGGTTATGTGTATGATTCTACATTCATTCTACTCTACCATTTCATTTTTTTTCTGCTGCTTATTCTACACATTTATATAAACATATGTGTAAATGCATGTTTATAGGACTTTGGGACGTTGAATTAGCCGTTCAACAACCGTAATAAGTATCGTTCCCATTCCTCTTTATATACATATTTACATGTACATATTCGATGCACTTATGTATATATTTTCATATGTAGCTGGCTATTATATGTATGTAAGTATATGCATACACAGTGTGTACATATAACAAACATCTAAAAGAATATGCCGCTTTACATTATAATAATAATAATATTAAAAGTGCGGCTATAAAGCGGCATTACATTTGTATTGCATGCATTGCGATATCACATATTATATAAAATGAAATAAAATCAAAAAAAAAAGATATATAGCTGCACAACTTTAAAAAAATAAAAAAAAAAATACATGC
This sequence comes from Villa cingulata, assembly GCA_951394055.1. Taxonomy (NCBI): domain Eukaryota; kingdom Metazoa; phylum Arthropoda; class Insecta; order Diptera; family Bombyliidae; genus Villa; species Villa cingulata. The sequence goes on from OX596018.1 coordinate 7,731,480, forward strand.
ACTATATATATCGAGGGATTTTATCATGTGTGTGGTTGATGACGGCATTAAAAAAGAAACAAGGAAATTTTTATCCTTTTTATGACTGATGTGATGACAAATGAAATATTATATGTATTTGGAAAAAAAAGTGCATAATAACAAAAATGAAAATATAAAAATTTGTTACAAGATATATATCTTATTTTTGAAAAGAAACAAAAAAATAATATTTTTTATGTCATTTATCTAATGAATTGATCTACAAGTATGCATGATATGTGCTGTTGAAATGATTAAAGAAGGTAGCTTTTTAACGGTCAATTATTTATTAATTGTCACATTTGACTAAATATAACATTTTGTCGTTATAAAATGCTGGTTAAACATAATCATAAAACTTATTAATTTTTTTTTATTTTTTAAAAAAAATTTGAATTATTATTGAAATAATTACATTTCGATTTTCACTTTGTTGTGTTACGATTTTGAATTTTAAAAATTTTATTTTAAAATTGTTCCTATACAAGTTGAATTATAGATTATAGTTACTAAATCAGAACTTCATGAAATATCACACTTTCATAGTGCTACTAATCAATAAATTAATTTTTACCATGTAATTGTAACTGTGAGTAAAATATTAAAAAAAAATCATTTTCTGTCTCAATGACAAATACGAGAAAGTAAATCGACGATGTTACGAAAAAAGAGTATAAATCTTGTGATTGCTTTCTACCAATTCACATACATACATTGTACATAAATATATAAATGTGATCCTTTTCCAAAATAGAAATTTCTTACATTTACAAAAGTGTGTATAGTTAATTTTGTTTGAAATTGCAGTCAAGCATAGTAAATCAAAGAGGATAAAAATTTGAAGTAAAAAATCAAACAAAATAAATGATCTTCTGCTTGTATACTTTGTACATGGGAACATGGGCATATAGTTATTTTACTCTGTGGTATAAATCTGTATAGTATAATGGTATAATGAAAGATTCACGCATGTGTGATCTTATTACTTATTGCAATCGCTATTCAATTTTTTTACAACAGTGAGTAGACTATACAGTAGTGTTTGTACTCGTATATATACAATTGTACAAAATGTTATACATATGAATGGAAATGCTAGATACAAACAGTGTATAGGTAGGGGATTGGATCTTTTATAAAGGTATAACAACAACTAGCACCGTTTTTTTTTTATTTTATTCGAGTGTAAATACAAATCATACAAACGAACTGCATTTCATGTTTTGCATTATGTACAAGTATTTACGGACAGATACGATGATAAGTCCTTTTTGTTTATTTTTTTTTTTTTTTGAAGTTTCATAGAAACTGATGACAACTATTTTCATATTTTTTTTTTGTTAATAACCACTCAGAAATAATAGTACTCTTAGGTTCAACTTGCCCAACTATAGAAAATAGTAAATCAGTTCCATTTTTTGGTAATTATGTGGAAATAATTGTGAAAAATATAATGTATAGATAGCGGTATGTAGGTAGGTATGTATGTGCGTGATATGAGAAATTGAATGAATTTCCTTTTTATTTTTCGCAGATTTAAATAAATACAATGAATGTCAACGATACAATAATCATCCTTCTTTTATAGATATTTTCTTAATAATTTGAAAATGACTATAAGAATTGGGTGGTATTATGCACAATGGATAAAACTATACGAGTATATTCAAGAATGACGTACAGAAAATTATGCAGATGGTCATATTTATGTTCATGCATGTTGAAATATTTATTTAAAAATACCAAGAAATAATAATAATAATAATAACACAGGAAATTCAAAAATGAATCTATTGTATCATTTCTTAGTTAAAAAAAATTTATACATATACGTAGTTTCATTTAAGTTGAACCATATGTGTAATATAAATTAAAAATAGAAATTTTATTATTTTCCTTAAAATACTTTAGAGTAATAAAATAAAGGATAGAGGATTTACCAAAAATCCTTAATGAGTATAGACAGGTAGAATAAGTACAAATGAATAATTTTTAGTTTGTCTTCTTTAGGTTCTCACCTAGTAAACATCGTGTCGTGTCTAATCTTCAATTTTTTCAATATAAATAAATATAATATATATATATAAAATATAAAAACTGTTTTTTATTAAAATAACCTTTCCTACAGGTTATGGGCCCAGGTTACTCTGAACTCTGAATCATAATTAATTAATACCACGATTTTTTTTGTTAAACAAATTTGTGTTTGTGTGAAAGTAGCGTTTTTTAAAATTCAAAGATTAAATTAGTGATTAAATTTTCTTAATATTTTGTTAAATAAAAAAATAAAAAAAAAAACAAAGTATAAATAAAATGGATCGCTTAGCGAATCAAAGAAATGTCCCTATTTTTAATGGGCAAAAATATGGTATGTGGAAGTTTAGGGTCTGTGCCTTATTAACCGAATTAAAAGTGATTAAAGTGATAGATCAACCAATTCCGAAAGTAATTAATGATAATTGGACGGATGCTGAATTAACAGCAAAAAGTGTAATAATTTCGGTTTTGGGTGATTCATATATTAGTTTTGCTGGAAAAGACACTACAGCGAAAGAAATTCTAAATAAATTAGATGAAACTTTCGAACGAAAAAGTGCCATATCGCAATTATCAGTGAGAAGAAAATTGACAAATTTAAAATTAAAGATAGATACAGCATTAACAGATCATTTTACGATATATGAAGATCTAATAAATCAACTCAAATCAACTGGTTCATCTGTAACAGAAAACGAGAAGATAGCAATGTTGCTAAATACTTTTCCTTCATCATACAATGGTGTCATTGTTGCAATTGAAACAATATCAGAAAAAGATTTAAATTATGATATTGTTAAAACAAGGCTCATCGATTATGAGACTAAATTAAAAGAAAATAGTACTGATACCAGTACAAAAGTGCTTCAAGTGGAAAGTTGGAATGAAACTGTGAACAAAAGAAACAATCACCATAATAATAATAAAAGTAATAGAAACCAATTTAAAAACTATGATAAAAAATCATTTAAAAATTTTCATAATAAAATTGGTGGAAAATTAAATAACAAATATACAAGACATTCAACAAAACTTAAGTGTCATCAATGTGGTAGAAGGGGTCACATTAAAAGGGATTGCTTTTATTACAAAAAATCCCTCAAATATCAACAAAAGTCTGAACAAGATAGAACCGTTCAAACAATGCAGATTAGTCAACCATCAATGTCATATGATAGTATTGCATTCATGACTGCAGAATATCAAAAAAAAAATCAACCTGAAGATAAAAATGGCATTACATTCATCCTAGATTCAGGAGCAACAGATCACATCATCAATCGAGAAGATCTTTTGGACAACTTCAACAATCTTCAATCTCCGATTAAAATATCAGTTGCGAAGAATGGTGTGTTCGTTCATGCAACTAAGAGAGGATCACTAAAAGTTATAAGCAATTTAGGGCTACCTGTGGTATTAGAAAATGTACTCTACTGCCCAGAAATTCCATATAATCTATTATCTGTGAGGAAAATGCAAGAAGCTGGTTTGGGTATTTATTTTGAGAAGAATGGTGTTAGTATTAATAAAGATGGTAAGGTCATCATGACAGGTAAGATACTGCACAATTTACTAAGTATTAATTTTATAATAAATACAAATAAAATCGCTCAATTAAACAATACAATTAGTAAAACTGATTATGAATTATGGCATCGACGGTTGGGTCATATAAGTAAAAATAAATTTTTAGAACTTAAAAATAATAATATGATAGAAGATTTAGATCAAATTAGTCATATTTCACCGAACGATACTTTATGTGAACCATGCATTAATGGTAAGCAGGTGCGATTACCATTCAATAAAATTAAAAATAAGAATTATATTAAAAGGCCACTATTAAACATACATTCAGACGTTGCTGGTCCAATCACTCCTTCGACAATAGATAATAAAAACTACTTCGTATTGTTCATTGATGAATTCACTCATTATAGTGTAACCTATTTAATAACGCATAAATCTGACGTTTTCTCAGTTTTCAAAGATTATATTACAAAAAGTGAGACGCGTTTCAATTTAAAAGTAGTTAATTTATACGTAGATAATGGTCGAGAATATCTGTCATCTGAAATGAAAAATTATTGTGTAGAAAAAGGCATTACTTTTCACTTAACAGTTCCACGAACCCCACAGCAAAATGGTGTAGCAGAAAGAATGATTAGAACAATAACTGAAAAAGCTCGATCAATGGTATCAGATGCAAAATTGAATAAAGTTTTCTGGGGTGAAGCAGTTCTTACTGCAACATATTTAGTTAATTTGTCACCTACTAGAGCTCTGAAGATAGTTAAAACACCATACGAAATGTGGAATAGTAAAAAACCACAATTAAAATATTTAAGAGTTTTTGGCTCGACTGTTTATATCCATAATAAAGTTAGAAAGACAAAATTTGATGAAAAGTCAATCAAAGGTATATTAGTTGGATATGAACCAAACGGTTATAAAGTGTGGGATGTGGTAAACGAAAAGTTTATTGTAGTAAGGGACGTAATATTTGATGAGATTAACTTTATGGAAACTAGGCCTGCAATTAACATTGAAGGGAATGATATTGAAAAATTCCAAGATGAAACTGATGTATCTAACTTAAGGTCAAAATCAGTAGTTAAAAAGCAGGAATCTGATAAAAATAAATCAGAAAAATTAGAACCTAGTAAGAAAAATGCCAGAATGAATGTAGAAACAAATAAATCTGTAATAGAAACAGATAAGCTTTCAGAGTTTTCAAAGAATATAAATGATGAAAAAAGGCCAATATCTCCAGAAATTAGAAGGAGTGAAAGGATCAGAAATCGTCCTGCTGTATCTTATGAATATGACATACCTGAAGATTGTTTAATGTGTGCTAGATCCCTAGTTTGTAGTATTCCCACTTCTTATAAAGAAATAGAGAATAGAGATGATAGAGTTCATTGGCAACAGGCAATAAAAGATGAAATTAATTCACTTTTAATTAATAAAACATGGGACTTAGTAACGAAACCTCTGAATAAAAATATTGTTGATTGTAAATGGGTATTTACGATTAAAAATGATGAACATGGAAATCCATACAAATACAAGGCAAGGCTTGTGGCTCGAGGTTTTACTCAGGAATATTTAACTGATTACAATGAAACATTCGCACCAGTAGCCCGCATTTCCAGTTTTCGCTTCATATTAGCTTTTTCAAACCAATATAACTTATTAGTGCATCATATGGATGTGAAAACAGCTTTTCTAAACGGTACATTAAAAGAAGAAATATATATGAGAGTTCCTGAAGGTGTTATTTGTAAAAACAATCAAGTTTGTAAATTGAATAAAGCATTATATGGGTTAAAACAAGCAGCAAGATGCTGGTTTGAGACATTTGAGAATGCTTTAATAAAAAAGGGATTTAGAAATTCTCCAGTTGATAGATGCATTTATATGTTAGATAAAGGAAATATATCTGAGAATATTTATGTAGTACTATATGTAGATGACTTAGTGATTGCTACAGCTAGTATAGAGACGATGAATAGTTTTAAACGTTATCTAATGGATAAGTTTAGTATGACAGACTTAAAAGACATTAAACTATTTCTAGGAATTAAAATTACAAAATTAGAAAATACGGTTACTTTAGATCAAAGTGCTTATATAAAAACTATCTTGAATAAATTTAATATGTTAGACTGTAAACCAAATAGTACACCACTTGAAAGTAAATTAAATTTTATAGCTTTAAACTCAGATGAAAAATATGAAGCCCCCTGTAGAAATCTTGTCGGGTGTCTGATGTATGTAATGTTATGTACAAGGCCAGATTTAAGTACAGCTGTAAATATTTTAAGTAGATTTTTAAATAAAAATAACATAGAACTTTGGAAATGTTTAAAAAGGGTACTTAGGTATTTAAAAGGTTCTATAGATATTCGGTTAAAATATACAAAAGGTGAATTTAATGACATACTTTGTGGATACGTTGATTCCGATTGGGGAGGGAATGATGTAACCGATAGAAAAAGTACTACAGGTTACTTATTCAAACTTTTTGAACGTTGTACAATTTGTTGGAATACAAGAAAACAATTATCAGTTGCAGCTTCATCTACTGAAGCTGAATATATGGCTCTCTTTGAGGGTATTAGAGAAGCATTATGGTTAAAATCGTTAGCAATCAGTATAAAAATTGATATGTCCAAACCAATAGTAATATACGAAGACAACAATGGTTGTATAAGTATAGCCAATAATCCAACAAGCCACAAAAGATCAAAACACATAGATATAAAGTACCATTTCTCTAGAGAACGAATTCAGAAAAATGAAATAAAATTAATTTATATTCCAACAGGTAAACAGTTAGCAGACATACTTACAAAACCATTACCTGCAGTAAAATTTATGGAGCTGAGAAAAGGACTTGGATTATGTTAATATTAAAAAAAAAAAAAAAAAAAAAAAAAAAAAAAAAAAAAAAAAAAAAAAAATATATATATATATATATATATATATATATGTATATATATATATATATCGTAATAGCAATAAGTAAATTTGTTTAGTAATAAGTAAAATGGTCTGGTTGGGTTTTTTGGGTTTTTTCCCAATCCTTGCAACGAATGTTGGACCATATGTAAACTTCCCAAAGAAGAAAAATAAGAGGAAGATATGACACGTATTTAACAATAGTTTTATTTAAATTTATAAGTTATGTATTGCATTAATTTATAACGATGTTACATTATGGTAAATTTATTATTATTCAATAGATTAATTTTTGAGGAGGCGTGTTGAAATATTTATTTAAAAATACCAAGAAATAATAATAATAATAATAACACAGGAAATTCAAAAATGAATCTATTGTATCATTTCTTAGTTAAAAAAAATTTATACATATACGTAGTTTCATTTAAGTTGAACCATATGTGTAATATAAATTAAAAATAGAAATTTTATTATTTTCCTTAAAATACTTTAGAGTAATAAAATAAAGGATAGAGGATTTACCAAAAATCCTTAATGAGTATAGACAGGTAGAATAAGTACAAATGAATAATTTTTAGTTTGTCTTCTTTAGGTTCTCACCTAGTAAACATCGTGTCGTGTCTAATCTTCAATTTTTTCAATATAAATAAATATAATATATATATATAAAATATAAAAACTGTTTTTTATTAAAATAACCTTTCCTACAATGCATAAATGAAAAAAAAATGTAAAAAGATGCAACAAATACATACGAGTACGTGTGTACAAACCTTTTAATTTAATTTTTTTTTTAGATCAAAATAAGAAATCAAGAAACTCAATTGAAAGCTTCTGAAATTTCTGTTATATTTTTTCGGAACTATTCTAATTATAAGATTCATTTCCTTCGGGGATGAATAAATAGATTCGTTCTTATCAATTATATTCGTCTTTTTTGATCGTTTTTTTTTTTGTTTTTTGTTTATTTTGTACTTTTATTTTTCTTTTTTAATAAAACGAGTTCATATGTAGATATTATAAGAAGTACTTAAGTTTCTATTAACATATCCTTATTCTTCTAAATTATAAAGTTTTAAGGTTTTAAAAAGATCGATATGTATATTATAAATTGTATACAGATATACCTACCTTTTAATATACATACATTTTTTTTTTATTTTTTATTTTTCTTAATTCTTTCCGCATATACCCGACGAGTGTTTGTTGTAAATGAACATGAAATACATTACACATATCATGATGTATATTCTGTATGTGTAAGTGAGGTAATTGTAAGCTCAATTCTAATCCTTGGCTAATACTCTTGATGTGTAATATCTCAAAAAAAAGGGAAAGAAAAGGTATTATTTTCAAAAGGTATGTATTTTCTTGAAAATGTGTATATTCAAACTGTGTTTAGCTGGCTGTCCATTACCATTTAAACAAGATCTTTAGTTTATTTTTTTGCACATTTTTATATTTTTGTTTTTGCATTGTTATTATTATTATTATTGTAATGATAAAGAATGAGAAATATCATCGCCCTTCTTTAACAAACCATCCATATACACAGATGAATAGGAATAAATTCCTTGGTTGTTTTTTATAAATAAAAAATAAGTACATAGGTACTATAAGCTATAAGCACTGTAAGTACAAATTAAAGAGACTACTAAAATTAGCCTCTATATAAGTACACGTACATATATGCATACAAATTTTGATACCATACACATAGTTAAGGAAATTTTTTCAAAAGAAAAGAAAAATTATGTACATATACGAGTATAGAAGTATATTTGCTGATTTTTTGCAGGTCGATTGTCGGAACTAGAAGAAGCCACATTAATGTTTGTTTGAATGACTACATCAAAAAGAGGTAATTGGGAATGGTAGAATAGGCATATATTATACAGCATTATTATTAATTTTAATGAATTATAGTATAAAATTGTAATAAGACATCCACATATGCATGTATGTACTTAAATACTCGTATCCGTATGTACGCAAACAATTTAATTCTGTATAGGATTCGTTATTGATTCATCTCGACAATTGAAAAATTGGAATAAAAAATGTACGATTAACAAATAAACTTTTATTTCTTATTCATCATTTTATAATCAAAAAATATCTTTATACAAGAATAACGAGGAACTTATTATTTACATGCAAAAACGACAAAAATTATCTGAAAAATTTTTATTAGGGTAAAAAACCAATATGATCCAATACAATACCTAACTTCAAATCGTCAGCTAAATAACCGCAAAAATATAAAATTTAATTGAGACCGTATCAATTTCAATGTAGCATTCTACCGTCTATACTCATATTTTACTTACCTATGTAGCAGCAGCGCAGCACCTAGGTTATCAAGCAGTCACGTTACATATAGAAGTGCATATAGTATTTCATTTTTTTTTTCATATTCAAATTTACGAATATGTACTCGGTATGTGTATAAAATGTTCAAAATTTGTACGGTTCATAAAAGGGAAAAATTACGTTAAAATTGTTTTTTGTTTTTTGAAAAACTAATTCAACAGAATTCGATATGGATTGGATCTATCAGGAATTTTAATTTTAGAGTTTTTTCTTTTCATTTTAATTTCATCATTGAAAACTCCCTCGAAGCGATATAAAATTATTGAGTTCTAATGGTTTTCATTTTTTTTTTTTTGATTTTTTTTTTTTGGTTTGCATTAACATTTCAGATTTTTTTATTTTATTAAACTTAAATTTTATATTATGTATGTACGTTTGATATAAACAGCTGGTATATATACACGCAATATGTACGTATTCTAGACGGTATAAAATTAAAAAAATTAAAATATATAATATTTTTTTTTTCATTGTAATGTGTGTTACATTACGCTCACAGAACTATTATGAACATACACAGAAAATGTGTATAAATTTTATCGTCAACATATACATACATACATATAGTACATATATACCAACAGTTTATTACAAACTGCTCCTTTTACCTTTGTGGATATAGATACATCGATAGATGCTTATGAAGCCGAAAGATACCGGGTTATTTTGTAAAAAAAATTCAAAAAAAGATATAAAATCTTTAAAGCACAGAGAGTTTAAATTTTTAGAGCCTATCATTAGAGGCGTTTTAAACGCTAAAGAAAGGTTAGTTTCATTATTAACGCCGTCGGATAGGATTTTTTTGTTGATTGCATTATTACGTCTACTGTATATGTAAGTATGTGTATTATTATTATATTTCAGATCATATAAAAATGAATTTTATATTACAACATTATTGTGAACATATACAAAATCACTATCACAATATGCATACCTCTACAATATAATAAGTGCATAGAAGCATACACACACACAAACACGCACATACATCAGTACAATATCCAATCTATTGAAGTGGTAAAACGTAAGTAATATTAGGATGTGCATTATTGTAGAGGCACATGCACGTACATATGTACATAGATGAATATATGGAATGGATGCTGTAACGTATTATAACTGAATATTTAATATGTGAGTGTATAAATAAAAATTTTATACGGTGCATCTTGAGAAAATATAGGTAAATTTGATGTTATTATTGCTGAGGTTTTGTTTTTCTTGTATAGTATATATGAGTATAGTATTTGTGATTTTTACGTATGCTATGGTTTATAATATAACTATGCGCAGTGTATATCTGATATCCCACTGAGAAAATGAAACGTTTAGGTTCTTCGAGTGTATCAAATCAATTTGGTAGGTGTTACATGGGGCAAAAAAGGCACAAAACAAAAAATACTACGCTTAAAACAAAATCGGTATGTACACGATTGAAACGGTATACATGCATTCAATATTGCATCCGTTTATTATGTAGTTTCTGCATATAAACTTATTCAACAACAAAAAAAAAATAATATAATTTTTTTGCTATCATAAAATTTAATAATGCACAGATAAAATTACAATATAAAAACAACAGCAACAGCAGTAACGAAAAAATAGAAGCAATAACCGCTTTCTTGTAATACATATATGAAATGTAATGTACACATCCGTGAGTGCATTGCATATATGAAATGATGATCGAGTCAAAAGAAAATATCTCATCACGTATTTACTCACTGGTTTGTATATATATGTTGTCTTACACATTTATTTCTATTTTGCATGTAATTGCAATTATAAAAATTGCAATCAGTTTATTGAATATAACAGAATATATGTGTATATACGTATGTAGAAGAGTATAAAAAGTATACAATATACAAAAGCTATATACAATCTCTGACTTTAAATGACGATCAAAACCATCATTAAATCAACCACCCATTGAGCTCAACCACCTATCAAGTAAATAATCATCATCATCATTATAATCTTCTTCCGCATTAATTGATTTCTTCCATAAAGATTCTTTATTATGTTCATTTAATTTAATTTTATTTTTTCTTTTATGTTTAAATGTTTTTTTTTTCAAATAAATTTTTTATTACAATCTTATACTCGTATGTACGTATGTGATTATTGCAAGTAAGTACACAACAAATGATGACGACATAATATATATTTCGTTACGGCAATGATTCGCTACAAAAATTTTATTAAAAAATTAAACAGAAATATGAAATAAAAGTAATGAGTGAAAATAGAGGAAAAAAAAAAACAACACAAAACAACAGAAAAAATTAATAAAAAGTAAACATTAAAATGGATTACAACGAAAATAATAAGATAATAATAAAAATAAGAAGAAGGAGAACATGAAACGAAAAAAATATTTTTGTTTATATTTACACCGATATTAAGTAAATCATGCAAAAGTCAGTCTAAAAATATTTTTTTTTTTTTTTCGGAGGCAATTAAAGTTACTGAACGAATGCCACTGCGATCGATATTACGAGTATATACAGCAGCAATGCCGCTTTTAGTTTAACTTAATGAACTAAAAGATCAAAGGATCTTCGATGAATCCATTAATGCATAAAATGAGTATGTACATATACAGTTTACATAACAGTGCATGTATTTACCAAATACAATATACGAGCACTCATATACATATAATTTGTATGTACATATATACAAGTCAATAATCATGCAGATATATACATATACATAAGTCCAGAATTTATAAGCAATGAGATAGCTATGCGATCATTATGATCAAAATGATGATGATCATGATGACGGTTTATGTTTCATACTTTTGCTCAATCGATTTGAATTAATGTATCCTCTTTCCTTTTTGATAAACATAAAATGCATGCATGTGTACTTATATATACTTAGTTGAGTTTAAAATTATTCAAAGTGTACTTTTCACATAAATGAAAAATTGAAAAATAAAAATCGAGTAAAAATGCTTATATTTTATTATCAATTTTTTTTTTTTTTATAAAAATGTTGATCAGCCGAAAGATGTCCCGCTGTTTTGAATCGTTTCTGTTTTTGAAAAAGAAAACATAACAAAATCAAGAAAAATTATTAATTAATGAATAACGAAAAACAAGAAAAATATAAGTCAATTGCTTTTTTGTTTATTTCTCGGTAGGGTATAGAATCAAAAAAGGAAAATTTATTTATACTTGAAATGGAAATTGCAAATAATTTGCGTTGCGTTAAACGAATAATAACTATACATATTGAGCAATGAACTTCTCTATTAAATTGCCATAAAATAATTGAAGTTATTTGACAAGAAAACGTTTGTGACTTAATTACCTTGCAATCAATTAGGTATACCACTTATATTTTTTTCATCTATTTTTTATATGTTTTATGATTATGTACAAATATTGCATTTGAAATAACATTTGTTGCATTTTATTTCTTATCAAATGTTGCCTAATATATATGTACGTAACAGAAATGTATGGAACATTAAAACAAAATTACATTATTATTAAGCCACAGTAGTGTGTTTTTACCAAAAAAACAATTCAGTAACAAACCAAAGGAAGTGAAAGAGGAATAATGTTCATATATACTCTTATCTTTTGTTTGATCTAAATATTAAAAATTATTTATGAATATAATACAATTGTCGTTATTATTCACATATGTATACGTAAAACATCCAATAAGAAGGTAAAAGAAAATTAAATTTCAATAAAATAAAAACCGACCATCCAGGACATAATGTTTTTCAATTTCTTGTACAAATTAGTACTAATTGAGATTTTGTAGTGCGTATAGTAAAACAAAAATGAAAATTACAAAACCATAAAAACAACATAAGAAATAAATTAAAGTAAAAAAAAAAAAAAGAGGAAATAATGTATACAAAATAAAAATAAATTCGAAATGTAATTAAAATTTGACAAATTTTCACAATTTATATGCCCACTTGATAACCGCAAATGATGAAACACACCGACAAAAAACTATTTTTGGCTCCCCTTTTCCACAATTAAAAAACAAAAAAGAAAAATGAAAAAAAAAAAATACAAAAAACAGAAAAATTAAGTAAAAACAAAATAAAAAACATTGAACAAAACTTAAATGTGAAATCTAAAGAGCTTCAAGCAAACAGAGTATGCTTGTACGTATAGATACCTTACTAATGTATACGTACAATTTTACGTACATAATGTACACATTCGTGCATATTTATGAACAAAACTAAAAAGTATTTTTACGGTGGTGGCCACATCACATCAATTTAAATGAATAAAATAAATAAACAAAAAAAAAAAAATTAAAAAATAAAAAATTCAAAGTTAAAAAATATTCAGAAAAGTGTTGCATATTAAAAACAAATTAAAAAGAAATAATAAAAACAATTTAAATGAAAAAAAAAAAAGATTATTAATACATGAACGAAGAATAACAAATAGAAAAAACCAGACTTGATGTGGAAAAATGCTACGTACATTGTACATATATGGTACATATGTATGTGTAATTACATGTATGTATAGGAAATATAAAACAGGAGCAAAAGTTTTACGGTTTTACATTGTAAATACTTATAAGTGTGCATTTGTGTGTGTGTGTGCTTGTATAAATGCTATCGTGTATGTTTTTCTTCTTTTTTTTTTTAAATATATCAAAAATGAACACCATCATCATCATCATCATCATGTGTGTATATTAAGAATTTCAGATACACAAAGAGTCAATTAATTTGTAGATGAAAAGATGATATCGAACGGAAAGAAAAGATCACTTTTTAGCAGAAGTATTTAATACAATCTTCGTATTCGTATGTATAATGACGCTTTGTACTTTTGATACGAGCGTAGCGTATGTATATATAGTTATACATTTGTATAGATGCATTGAAAGACGACTGACGGTTATTAGTATATGTATGTATGTACGTTTAGATACATTATATACTATACTATATGAATCGATTATATATTAATGTATATTTTTCAAACTGATTAAAAATTACTTGAATCTTTCGCTATGTCAGGTTTTATAATCTACATGTTATCAATTCACTATATACAGTCCAGTAAAAAAAAAAATAAAATTAAAAATTCAGAGATAAAAATGAAATCAAAAAAAAGGAAAAAAGAAAAAAATAAAAATTAAAAAAAAAACATTTTATTTTTTATTTCTACACTTTTGGTTTCTTATTTTTGATGATCGTGTGTACACAGACTGAATATTATATATAGATTAAACTTTATATTATTTAAGATCCGAGGACGGATATTCATTTTTATCTAGATGTATATAGGTATAGGTACATATATGATGTACATACTTTAATTGTACTAAATAAAATAATTAACATCAACAACAACAACTGCAGTACTAAAATAAGGTATGCAATAACATAAAATATTCGTATATGGTTTCATCATTCATCCATATTTCATATACAGCATAGGAGGACATACAATGAGTACATAATGTATTATTACAGGTATTATTGGCAAATAATATCATAATAATAACAATTGTTTTTTTTTTTTTTTTTTGAATTTGATATGTAGATAAATGTGTAGATACAAGTACGTTATGTGATATGTATTCGTTCAATTTCGAGGAAATATGAAAACGATGATGTGAAAAAAAAAAACAAATATGTTTTTTAAAAAGTTATGAGATGAGCAATAAAACCAATAAGTAAAACATTGAAACGAAATTTTCTAAGAATGAAAAAAATTATTGCATTTTTAATCTACATCCATGAAAATATGAGAATAAGAAAAAAAGTGTCTGCAAGAATAATGAATTATAAGTACCATGTATCCTCTTTTTATAATACAATACAGTTATACTTATATTAAATATGCGTACACGATCGTATATAAAATATAAAGCAATTCGTTTCAAATGAATAATTTTTTGGTTGTATTATTACCCCATAAAGTATAATATATACTCGTAATATATACATATGCTGCTGAATTTGGAATAAGATCACTCTGTTATTATTATATCTGTAGAATACGCAACTCCACATGATACATTACATAGATGTTATGCATACAGAACACAGGATGAAATTGGCTGTTGCTTCGAAAAAGGTAAATGAATGGAGGATCAAATAAATTAACAGCACACGTAAGATCAGGAATCGTAGTATGTATTATAAAATATCATCCTATGAATATGATGTGTGCATATATTATGTATATACATACATGCATTCATACCTATACTCGTATCTTAAAAAAATTACATTAAATACTGGTTACAATGACTATGATGATGAACATCAAGTGAATCTGTATATACTCGTACTCGTACATATACTCGCGTATATATATATACGTACATAACTTCGTTCATGTCTATGGATGGATTTTTATGCTTCGATCGATGATCATTTTACTCCTTTTACTCATTTTAAAAAAATAATTTGCTATTGTTGTTGGTTCTTTTGTTTTTGATGAAGTAAAAATCCATGTTTTTTATAAGTATAAATTTTGTTGTTGTCGTTTGTTTTTATATGATGATGGTACATAGGTATATTGAGCCAAATATATGTATATTACTATGTAAGAATAATAATGATCACCATTATAATTATGTGGTCAGAATATATACATATGTACATACTAAATATAATATCTAAAAAATACTTACATATGTACAAACATACTGTTCATACACACAATGTAGATGTTTTTTTTTTCTTCAGAGAGTAAACCTGTGCGCCTATAGGTGTCAGTAATTATAGGGAATTATGATGACTGTTCGCTTCGCCCCAAAGGTAAAAAACGATTAATGGTGCACAAATCATTTTGTGGTTGTCGATTTTCATGTACATATGTACATATATGTATATATCATGCATTACAATTCATATAAGTGTACACATAATATTTAATCAAAAAAAATATTTTTTTTAAAAAAGATAATAGAATATAAAAGGCGAATAATTAAAATCCAAAATAAAATTATGATGAACGCTACAAAATAATTAAAGAATCCACATCGAAAACAAAAAGAAATAGAATATATAAAATTTTGTAAAAATTATTGTTAAAAATGATTTTAAAAAAATTGAAAATAAATCTAATTTTGATTTTATCATTTTATCTAGAAAGATTATTGTTAAAGATTATTGTTACAATTTTATTGTTCTTCAAATTAATGAAATACATATAAGAATGTTCGAAAAGATTTATAAGTGTGTTGATAGTGGTAGCTGGTGGTAATTGCCATCAGCAACCGTCATTTGTAAAATTATTTTTCTAAAAATAGATATGTAACTTTCATCAAAGATACTAAGTATATAAAAATGTTTATTCTGTTCTTATTCTCCCCGCCCCTAGATTTGGCAACTCGGTTTTATTTAGTGAACTATTTCAACCTATAAAAGAATCGGGTACAGTGCCAGGAGTAAAAAATAAACTGAGTCAAAAATTATAAAGCAATTCTAGCCAATTGCACCAATCTTTGATTGAGTAGAAATGGTAGAAATCAAATTGTCGTTACAATAATCCACAAATCCTCCGGATATAGTTGTGACGGAATTCATTTTTTCACTAATTAAAAAAAAAATGTTTATCCGAATTTACAATTTACGTTGCCTGAGGTATATGCTTACAATTATTATGCTTCTTATGCTTACAATTGCGCCTGAGGTATATGCTAACTTATAAAACATAAAATTAATAAATATTTTATTTTATAAATTTAGGTTCAGGTACGAACTTTCATTATAAATTTTTTGTTGTGTTTAATAATTCTGATTGTAATCTTTGCTAAAGAAAAATGGTGAAGATGGTAAAATTTTAAAATTTAAATTCAAAAATTTAAATTAGAATCTTTACGGTTTTAACGGTAATTAAATGTATTGCACAATAAATTCAATATGGAAATATTCCAATATTTCCAGTAAAATTTCATATGATATGTATTCAGTAGTAAAAATATATAATATCATAAATAAATAATTATTAAAAATAAGTAAAATTTTATGTTATTTAATTAATTTTATTTTAATATAATGTTCAGTATCCATTTACTTACGTTTTCTAATCTAATAAGTAGCAAATTTGTAATAAAAAAAACAAATAATGTTTACGAGTATTTTTAGCTGATAACCTGATAACAAATTACATGTTATAAATATATTTTGAAAGTAATACGTGCCGATACATACATATATATATGTATGTATGTATGCACATACAATAAAGACTACATAGGAAATATGAAACTATTAATTGATAAGAGAATAAAAGGGAAATAAATTTTTAATTGAAACCATCCTACAATTATTTTAAATTTTTATTTATATTTTTTTTTATTTAAAATATGTACTACATACGTTGTTCATATTCGTATAATATTTTCGAATTAATTTCATAAATATAATTTTATTTACGACATGGTATAGATACTCATGTTGTCGCGTTTAATGAACTTTAGCATTCATTACATTGTTGTCTAGAAAACTAGCGCTAGCTAATAGCCATATGCGGTATATTATATTCTCGTACATAACTCGTAATATTGATAAATAAATAAATGCCTACTTAATGCCCATTATGCACATATATAAGTATTTATATATGCTAATATACATATATAGACTTACAATACTTATGTAATGTTAATTTTGAATTTAATTAGAAACATAACTATTTACTATATAAGCACAAGTTCAAGATGTTTACATATATTCTACGTAACATATGTTCATATATACGATTAATTATGTACATGTATTTATAGTTATATTCGAGTATTAATGAAAAAATATAGCATTGAAACATTAACGGAAAGGAAATTTTTTTTTATTCTAAAATAAATTAGTAATTTTGAAAAAAATAAAATTATGTATGTATACAATATGATAAAAAATCATAATAAATAACGTTTTTCGTATTTCATATTTCGGTCAGGGATTATTTGAAAAAAAAATACAAATACAAAATATACAAAAAGCGAAAGACACGCATAGAAGCAAAAAATAAACAAAATTTTTAATTATTTTGAAACATTATTTTAAATGAAAATAAATACAAAAAAAAAATCAAGAGATTTAAAAAATGATCAAAAAAATTGTTACCATTAAAAAAAAATAAATAAAAAACTTTCATTAAATTTTAATCAATTTTCAAGGTAAACTACTTTGATTTGTTTGTATCTTCGTTTTTTTTTATGATTATTATTATTCATTCAATCTATGTAGTATGTACATATATGTAAATTAAACAACTACTCTAAACAATTTTCCTATCATATATATATGTGTGCATATATAAAACAAGAAAACAATAATTTAATGATTATTTATTATTAGGAATCCCTATCTGTGTACGTACATATATGTACGAATATGTACATATATGATCAGAATTTATATAAGTATTTTGCCATTTACTTTTGTTTTTATTTTGATTATATTTGTTTTGCCTTTTTTTTTCTTCTTCTGCTTTATTCTAAAAATAAATTTTTATGTTTTGTTTAAGTATGTAATTTAAAAATATTAAATCGAATAAGTGAAAAAAAAAAAAAATAAAAATAAAAACATGTAAACGAAAATTGAAAACATGATTTAGTGAAAAATACACAAAAAATGAAAAAAATGTAAATAAATATAAAAATGTGTGTATCTGTTTGTGTTGTGCTATAAGTATAACAGAAATTTATAAATATGGACATAAACAGTAGACAACACTTTCGTTTAACATAAATGTATACCATCCCGCATACTATACCTGTCCTGTATGTGATATGTGCGTCTATTTTTATAGAATCTCCACCAATATGAATGTGAGCATTGTACCTAAAGTGAACTGATCGGAATTTATAGAGAAGATCGCACAACAATTTTTAATTTTTAATTCCTTGAAATTTTTATTGTCATTTTATTTTAATTTGTAAGAAGAAAGAATTTATCATAGTGATTATAATAAGTATTATAAGAAGGACGAGAATACTCCATATAAAATGGACAAGAACTTGATAAATGTATAATGAAAAATTTAAAGTTTGTATATCAAGTAGTGTAGAGCAGGCAGCCAGTTTTCTAAAAATGGTTCTAGAAACAAATGCCTTCGATTCTTTTTATATTATATAAAGTATTATGCATATGTATATGTTTATGTATGATAAAAAATTCAATCAACAACAACATGAGATGATCTTCAGAATAATCATCTTAAAAAATGATCTTTATCATCATTGTACTTCCATCTGCTTATGTCTATTACTATTATAGTACAATATACAATATCTATATCTTGGTATTGGTATACATTGTGTGTTATTGGAAAGATTCTATTCTTTATTTGGATCCCATTAACTGGCTCCCATTATCATCATCATCATGATCATCATTCAAAATTGAATAATGTAGGTAACCAGTCATTCAACTATATTAATATTATATTTTTAATTTTTATTAACACACATAATGATATGCTTTATATGCATGTATATAAGCGTCAACGAGTATGGTATATATATAGAGTAGATAAGGTATGTAAGTTAATTTATAAGAAAGAAAATGACGTCATCGTGTAGTTGTTCAACAGGCAATATAGAGCTAATTTAATTTTATTGATAACAGTAAACTATCTCCCTTCTGCTGCCTACACCACGATCCACCAGAGCCTTTCTTGACATATATGTAAAGCTAAAAAACGGTCTGTAATAACAACAACAGTGCAACAGAGCACAACGCACGTACAATGTATGTATACATTGCGGTCACATGGCCTGAAAAGAAAGAGGAATATATTTCATTCCATCATACTATATCTACTCTATTTTCCATATACATTACATACTATGCCTTGTACACGTATTTTCATTCCTGAGAAAAATTCATTTTCTCTTTATACTTGCTTTGCACTACCAGAGACAACTTATTGAATTATGTTTATAAGTTGTCTCTTGCACTACACACCATAAAAAGTATAAAAAAGTAGACTGTAAAAATAAGAAATAGTAAGGAGTAGCAGTCATTTGTAGCTAATTATAATACGATGTATACGCTAATAGTATCTAACGTACTATGCAATCGTATTTCCATTAGAGATTTTACTTTTTTTCCTTGACTTTCCTTTAATTTCAAAAACATTATAATCAGAGATATTCTGCAATAGATTATAATTCATGCAGAATGTATATCGACACAGTGACGTCACATGGTATAAAGAGAAAAGGAAACACGTTTCATTCTATCACACCTTATCTACTCTACATTATGTATATACATATATATGTACATACCATATGAATATTTTGTCGCCAACTTGTCGGCAACGTATAAATTCAACTCCTCTTATAATTATATAGTGTAGACAAAATATTTATTATTTTTATTAAAGTTTATTTCATTAATTCGATCGTTGTTATAAAGTACACAGAGTAAAGTTGTATGTGATGTGTGCTCAAAGAATTCATTATTCACAATAAAATAATATAATAAGAAGTAGGTACATAGATATACATACATATATGTACATGTGTATGTAATGCGAGTAAATTTTAAATTAATATATTAATATTATAGTTGTTTAGTCACTCTTTTAAGTGGCTACATCATATTCATATATGTATTCACATAGAGTCCATGAATTTTGTATCTGTATGTTGCTATTGCTGTAAAGTATAATGTATAAACATGTACCATTATGTATGTATACAGATTTATGTATCTATACATATTTTTTTAAAAATTTATATTTTTATTCGTTTCGTTCCAACCAACATATGTAATATGTATATAGAAAATTTTAATTATTTCGGTTTTCTGTTATCTGTACGAGTACGCGAGTAGCTTATATAGCCTTCTCATATATTTTTATTGTCATTCATTCGCCTGATCACGCCACTTTTTCACCTTTGGACTCTGGTTATTTGATAAGAAATAAAAAACGTCAGTCGCCATCGCATATCAAATTGTATAATATGTATATATATATTTTATATATCACATACATTCACACTACGTATATACTCGTATACATACGTATGTATAAATGATATGATGGAGCAATATCTACATATGTACGTATACATATATGTATATAATCTATATTTATTTAACATAAACCTCATATAGAGGTATATGAATGTATGTATGTAAATGAAAAATATAAGATAATTTTTCATTTTTATTTTCATTATTATTGTTTTTTTTTTTTATATAATGAAAGATATTTTTGTCCCCATTTACTGTATATGCGTACGTATATGTATACAATTTGTTAGATATGAGAACTAGAGCTCTTAATTGCTATATAGAAAAAATTTTTGATATAATTTTAAAATAACAAAAATGATTATATCGTATTCGTAAATGTCTTTGTATTAGAGGGAATCCAAAGTTCCAACAACCTATATAGCATCTAGCATAAGCCGGTTCGTTTCGTTATTCGATTGTTTATTTTGAGTTTTGATTTGAAAATTGAAAAATAAAAAATTTTTGTTTTTTTTTTTTTGTGTTTGGGACTTTTGTACTCAAAATATATGTGTATTGTATGTACTCAATGAACTGATTGTTTTGAAAATAAAAATATGTACATATGTATGTACATGTACATCAATATGCAAATACTCGTAAATTATAAGGTGGATGTAGATCATTATGTAAAATGAAATGAAAGGTGGAAGGAAGAGGTGATAATATCTAGCTACTATAATAGCGCGGTAGTAAACATTTCATTTATTTTGAACTAAATTACTGAACTATAAATAAACATTTTACAAAAATAATACAAAAAACAATGCCATTCTATATTACATTATTTACATTTATTTATATGTATCCACTTTACAGTTTGAAAACAAAAATAAATTTTTTTTTTTTTTTGGTACGCATTCTTAATTTTATTATAATTATTTTTTTTTTTTGTTTTGCATGAACTCATCGTATAGAAAGGTATGTAATTATATTTTACAGAAGAATAGATATAGGTGCAAATATACAGTCAAAAAACAAAAAAAAAACAAACAATCTGAAAAACAAGTAGATATAATATGCATTTATGTACTTATTTTTATTTTTTCGTTATTAAATTTTTTTATTTAAAACTGGATTCTCGACAATGATCATCGTAAATACACAAAAAAAAAATGTTTACTAGATGAGGTCGAGATACAGATAACTTAAAATGGAACTTGAACTGCACTTAAATTTTTTTTTACAGATACAAAATATGTACATACATTATATACGAACGAAGATTGTGTATACATAGCAAAACAGTGACTTTGTTATTTAATTTTTTTATTTGCGACAAAAAAAAAAAAATACTTTCGTGTTTAGATGATAAGGAATTTTTATTTTTAGTATCAGACAGTCTTTTTGGCGACGAAATGAAATTAAAACTTCTCAGCAGCTATACTCACATATCGTTGTTTGTCTGTATGAAAATTATTTTATTTTGGTTGCATTTTATTCAAAGAAAATTATTGTAAAATTTATCATGAAATTGATGGTACAAAATATATGGAGGTGTTATGATTGCATTTTAGTTTAGCAGTCACATTATTATCGATAGGGAAAGATTCTCCTAAAAAAAACTTTAATTTTCCGTATTCAAAAAATTTTATGAAAAAAAAAACCATTTTGTTTTAAATTTAAATACATAATATATATATTTTTATTTTATTTTATTTTATTTATTTATACTTATAAGCTTATATAAATCGAAGACACTATAAATCTAGGAACGTAATGTATATGCGTGTATAAATTTTATTTTTTTTTTTCATTCTTATAATTTTTTTTGTTTTTTCTTAATAATAGTATACATACAATTTATATAAATTTATTTATTTATTTGTTTTTTTTGTATTTTTTTATATTTTTTTTCTTAATAAAACTTGAACTCTCTTTTACATTTAATTTGAATAATTGTTTGAATCATGACAGAAAAACTTATATTATTTAAGAAACATGAAAAGAAAATTATTGTTTTTTTTTTCTTTTAGGCAACTATTTTTTTTTTTTTTGTTTTTTTCTTTCAAATTACAATTAAATATTATGCATGCATTTTGTTTTTATTTATATATATATCCCTTGATTTAAAGCCTATTTTTAAAAAACATATAGAATTTTTTAATATAAATAATATAAAAAATAATATAAAAAATAAAAACAAAACAAAAAATTATACAAATAAGAATTATAAAATATACAAATACTCATATATAATATAATTTAGATAACATTATCCTGCTTTTACATAAACATTCATATAGGTAATTTGTTGTTACTTTTTTTTTGAATTGATTTGGGTAAATTTATATTTAAATTTTGGTGAGAATACGTACGAATAGTTTTTTTTTTTTTTTTTTTTAAAGAAAAATTGTACATAATGTTTGTGTAACCAGATATGAACAAATAACTTACACAAAAAAAAACTATTTTCATGAACAGTATATGAATGGATTACAAAACGAACAAAAAACAAAAAAAAAAATCCGACAAATTTTAATATGTACGAATATCTGTAAGGTTTTTAAATGCTACCATATGAAAATATTACAACAATTAAAATAATAATCTCATTAAATCAAATGAGAAATTTTTATTATTATTTTTTTGTTTTTCATGTACCTAATTATATATACGTACATATATAAATTTACTAATTATTTTTTTTTTATTTTTGATTTTTGATTTTTTGTTTTGTGTTTGTTTGCATCGATTGACCAAAATACAAATTACAGGTGTATGCATACGAAAAAAAAAACTTTAAAACAATAATAATAATAATTTAAAAATAAAAAATGTTTATAACATTGAATTGAAACAAATAAATGCATATATAATGTATTTGTATGTATTATATTATACTTTGTTGTTATATGTATGACGTACATATAAATTTTTTTATCGAATAATATTTTTTTTTATTCAATTTTTTAATCAATATTTAGATAACGATCATTTACAACATTTAAACAAATAATGTGTATATACGAGTACGAATTATAATTATTATTTAGAATATATACATTAAGTGTAAATATATCAGTATTGAAGATTATTATATATGTATGTGTGTAATAATTTTTTATGTGTTTGTGTGCATAATACGATGGTATTTAATATTAATTATTGTTATTTTTTTTTTATATTTTTACAATGGCAAAATACGTAGTACATTTTATGTAATGGAAAAAAATACAAAAATAAAATTCAATAAAAAAGAAAAAAACAATGGCAGACAAGTGTAATATTTATGTTCATAAAATTAATGTTTATAAACATTTCAAATTAATTAATTAAATAATATAAATTTTAATGTAATTTATGTATATGTTGCTCTAAAAATATACATATATGCGTATGCGTATGCGTATATCTATATATAAAAGAATTGTATAGTTTTTTTTTTTCTTTGTTTTATTTTGTTTTGTTTATAATAATTCTATACATGTATGTACTTAATAAAAAAAAAAAGAAAATAATGTGCTTTTTCTTATTATAAATTTTGATTGATTTTAATTTTTTTTATATATAAATTTAATTTGATTGCAATATAAATTTGATTTTATTGTTTTTCTTGTAAAATTTTTGTTGTTGCATTCACATTATTACTTACTAAATGATCATCATCATGAATATTATTACTATTATTAATGAATGCACCTTGTTGACTACTGCTGCTGCTGCTGCTAGTGGTTGTCTGTTGTAAATCAGATGTTTGTAATTTTTCATTAATGAAATTCAAATATTGTGTTAATCTTAGTACAGCAATTAATGATGCAACATATTCTTGTACATCTTCTTTTTTCAATTCTTTAATTTGTCTTGATACAGTACGATAAACACGTCTAGCTACTTTATTTGATAATCTTCCAACTGTTTGTACTGTATGTAAGACTGGATCTTCAGCAGCTGAAATTGGCACTGCACATATAAAAATGAAAATGAAAATACATAATATGAAAATGTATAAATAAATATGTAGGTACTAAATATAAAATATTATATAAATGTAAAATACTAAAAATATAAAAAAATTTTAATAAATGTATATATGTATGTATACGATTAAAATTAATGAATAAATTATAAACATGAAAAATAACAAATTAAAAAATAAATATTTATAAATAAAATGTTAAAATTCTATTGTATGTGTATATAGTATTTACGGAAGAAAATTACACAGGCAACAAAAATCTCATTTAAAATGGATGAAATTTATTTTTGGATTATTT
Source organism: Villa cingulata (assembly GCA_951394055.1). Taxonomy (NCBI): domain Eukaryota; kingdom Metazoa; phylum Arthropoda; class Insecta; order Diptera; family Bombyliidae; genus Villa; species Villa cingulata. The sequence goes on from OX596018.1 coordinate 7,756,593, forward strand.
TTCTATATTTTATAATATACGAATATTTAATAAATTTCTTGTTTTACTATTTTCCTTCTTCTTTTAAATCATGTACAATTATTAATAAATACTAAATACTTTAGCATACCTATACTGAAAATGTTATGAAAAGAAGAAATAAAAAATTGTAATGAATATAAATAATATTTTAATGTTTCTATAGTGACGAATCGTAATTATCATGATCATACTGATCTCTGATCGTCATCAACATTTCAAATTTTAAATGAACACAAAAAATAACAAGTTATTTTTAACAACATTTCAATTTTTTACGTATTTTTCTTCTTCTTCTTTTTCCCCAAAGTTTTTAACGAAAAATAAAATTAAAAATAATTACAAAATAGCAAAGATATTACTATGTAGCATGTATGTACTCATATGTATGTACACGAGAATAAATTTCATTTAAATAAGTGCAATGTTGCACAATTTATCCGTGACATGTGTGTTGTGTGTGTACTATGTACCTTATAAAGGTACACACAAATTATTTATTTATAAAAGAAAATTATTCTTTGGATTTCCTTTTAAATTTATTTTATCAAAGATTTTATAATTTAACAAAGTCCAAAAGTAATTTTTTTTTGTTTTCTTTTATTTCATTATTGTGTCCATGCATGAATTACTTAACTTTCTACAGTTTCCTTTATTTTTATGTCGTTTTGTTTTTTTTTTTTTTTTAACTGAAATATGCAAAAATTTGACATTAAGAACTTTTCATTTGTGTATTATACACATGCGATTATATATCAATTAATTTATAGGAAAACAATAATTTATTTTATTTAAAGGATAATTAATGTACATTTTACTGCTGACTCATAAAATTTACTTTTAATTCGTTGATTTTTTTTTTGTTTTTTAGAAAATGTGAAAATACATTCGACATACAAAGTAAGTACCTATTATGTGTACTTTGGATGTGGGGAATGTAAATATATGACACAGTTAATTGATGTTTACAGTGTAAAATAAAATTAACAGACTCAGCTGCTAATTTTGAGTCATTTTTTACACCTGTTGCTGTTGCTTTATAAGAGAAAATTAATTTCTTAGACATACGAATAATTAAGATAATACGTTAGTTTTTATTTATGAATATTTAAAAAATTTAAATAATTTCAATATCATAAATGTCAATTTAATATTTTTATACTATATTGTGTCACTGTTGTTTAATATCAAGACAAAAATTACATTAAAAACTTTGATCAGTTAAGTAAATGTATACACCCTTGGTTTATCATTTTTATAAATATTTGAAAGCTAAATACTTCAAGTATGTAACCGAATACTGATAACACGCAATTAATTTTTTTTTACCGTCCTTTTCTATTTAACATTTCAATTCAATCGCAGTTTTTTTTTTTTAAATAATTCCAAGAGAAGTACTTATACTAATAGGAAACTTTAGACTTTTATTTCTGCAATATGTTTACAAAAAATGAATCACCATTTATTTTCTCTATGGGAATCTTGTACTTTCTGAAAGTATAATTTCATGTATCTGATGTTTAGATAATGAATAATGTACATAACATTGTAAATAATTCTTAGAATACATATGAAAATGTATTTATAAAAATCAAAGTCCATATTTACAAATTAAAAAATTTTGTTTTTTATTTTTTACTTTTTCGTTATACATAATATGAATCTATATATGCGTTACGTGTTCAAATTGAAATTTGTTTATTTGATTTTTGATCGGTCATTATTTTATTATTCAAAATGTTAACATTCAATTTAATTTTAATTTATACAAATGTTAAAATGTACTGTATTTTTTTTTTTTTTTACTATATATAATATGTAAATTGATATGTGAATATTGATCACATATATACGATTAAATATATTCTCATTTATGAACATGTGTGTATAAACACTTTATATCTAGGAAAAATATGCTAATATTTATATGTAATATCAATTTGTTTGTTACGATATTGTTTTCAAATGTGAAAAAAAGACATGAGTATATATTGTACCGTTTAGATTTTACATAAAAACAAACTGTATAAAATGATACTATTTACATTAATTACTGAGATATATTCTATATGTATACACCTCTAACTCTACTTTAAATGCATCATTTTTTAAATTTTCTACTATCTCGAAAAAAAAAATAATGATAATGATAATATGAAAATATAAATAAAAATTCAAATAAAACAATAAATGTTTAAAACTTAAAAAACAAAACCATAAAAGAAAAAAAAAAGAAACATGAAACTTACAATCATCTTTATCAATATTATTGGTAGTCGGATGTAATCGATTTCTAATTTGTCCTAATCCTGTAAAATATATATATATATTTTTTTGTTTGCATTGGTTTCAATATTTCAAGTAGAACAGTACATAAATTTTATTTTAAACATAATTTTAGGAGAATAAGCCACGGTAAAGTTATGATTAAAAATGATAGTATAGAGTCCCAAAATTAAATTAAAAAATAAATTTGGATCAACTTTATGATATGGATAGAAAAGGGATACACAAATATTCGGTTATCTATCGAATAACATGCATTAACAAAAAATTTTCATTTATAAAGAAAGCAAATAAATAAATGAAAAATGTTAATGAAACTGAAATAAAATATATAAAAAAAAATGTAAAAAATATTTTTTTCGTGAATAAAAAAAAAATTGTTTACATATTAATTGATCATTTTTTATGTTAAATTAGACTTGAAGATGTTTACAACAATTTATGTATTTATATTTTCGAGGGAACTTTAACCTTTTCTATGAAATAAAAAAAAAAAAAACAAATTACTCACTCCATAAAATTGAAACATCTCCCTTTCTACTTTATATTTAAGAAATATTTTTAATTGAAAAATTGCGACTATACAATTATGTACGCAACGCATACAAGATATAAGCATATACATATATGTACAAGTACATAATGTACGTATATCGATGATCAATATATAGCAATAATTTTATGTAGGTATTTTATTATTGTCGATCGATGAGGTACATGTATATGATTGTGTATTGATTGTGAATTGCGTTCAATTTAAAATATTCGATTACAATTTATTATAAATTTTTTTTTACTCATAATTTTTAAACACAGAAAAAAAAAATATTTTTATTATCAATTTTTTTTTAACGATCGAAATTTTTGTGTAATCTGTACATTGAAACCGCAATTGAAATAATATGTGTTATGTATATTTGAGTACACAAAGTATGTATATAATAATCGTAACACAAAAATGGAAAAAAAAAATAATAATAATAATAATAATAAATGTATACAAACATTTAAATGAATAATGTTATCTGTTGTTTATATTTTTACAATGTTGCTTGCTTATATAGAGATATGAAGAACAATGACTTCAAAAAAGTATTTTTTTAAAAAAATAAAAAAATTAAATTTTTTTTTTCAAATTTGATATCAATTATAGAATAAAATAGTTTATTCATTTTCATAATAATCTAATTAACTGTATTTATGTATTTACATAGTTATAACATGTATAATACTACATTTAATTCAAATCTGAATATTTATTATACTAACTCCGATCAATTTTTGTATACTACATAATCATTTTTATGTACTTAACATTTCTTTGCATTTGTTGTTTTAATTAGTACAAAGATAAATTTTTGTAAACAAATCTAGAAAAAAATAAATAAATAAATATATGAAAATATAAAATAAAAATCAAACAAAAAAAAGTATATATGTATACTAAAACCTATCTGATTATTACCATTACATATATTAATACAAATAATTTATAATTTTTAAATTTTTCCACATCACTACTATCGATATGTAATGTGTACACACATTCACATATGTGTACATAAGTATAAGTACATACGAATATAAGTATTTTATTTATATGATTGATTCCTTTATTTTGATATTTTAATCACGAATAAAAATCTTATACACACAACATAAATGCAACACAAAAAAAAAAAAAAAACAACAAGTGTGTAGATGATGATTTAAGAAAAAATAAATGTGTACATAAATGTACATAAATGAATAATAAAAGCAAATATAAAAAAAAATGATAATTGAAAAATAAAAATACAAGGTATAAAAATGTTTACTGATAAAAAAATACAGATTGCTGATAATAAAAAATTATTTTCATTATCGATCAATTTGATTTTCGTTTAATAACATAGGTAATACAATATGAAATTTTGTATTTTGTAAAATAAATGTACATAAATGAATAATAAAAGCAAATATAAAAAAAAATGATAATTGAAAAATAAAAATACAAGGTATAAAAATGTTTACTGATAAAAAAATACAGATTGCTGATAATAAAAAATTATTTTCATTATCGATCAATTTGATTTTCGTTTAATAACATAGGTAATACAATATGAAATTTTGTGTACGTGTACAAGTGCCATTACACACATGCACATGCATCAGACAATAGACATAATAAAAATTATGATGATTTCATGAGAGTCTAAATGAGATTAATTTAAAATAATAACAATAAATAAGAACAAAGTTTCTGTGATATCTCTACATATGTATATGAGAATGAATTTATACATATATGTATGTACTTCAATTTAATATTTTTTTTTAAATAGAGTATATATGAGAAAATGATCACGCCATATATTTTTTCAAACACACAGAAATGTAGATATGCGTAATGTATCATTTTTAAATTTTTGATATTAATAATAATGAAGAAAATAAAAAAATCTTGAATTTAAATTTAAATCAGAAGAAAGAAAAACAAGAAAAGCAATTTATGTAAAAGAATAAAAAATGAAATAAAATATAAAAAATCAATGAAACAATAAAAATACTTATTGTATGTATGCATGGATATTAATTTAAAATTATTAAACTTTGATCTCTTGGAGGCTTGTCGTTAATTTACGTAAATTATTTAAATGTTGCATGAAGATATGTGTATATACTTATTACAAAATTCATTTTTTCATACGAATATGAACGAGATGAATGTACTATTTTAAACTACAATTTTTTTTCATTTTTTTTTTTTTTGCATAAAAACAGAAGCGAGTTATAAATAGAAATTTGTAGATGTTTCACATAAGATATACATAGATACATATATGGTGGCATTATGAAGTGAAAGATTAAACAAAAAATTGTACGTATGTAGAAAAAATTAATAAAAATTATTCAATAATACATGTATTTAAGATGTGTAGTGTGTATTTAGAGATTGTAAGTAGGTAAAAGTTGAATTATACACAAAATGTCCCATTCACGATGCAATTGTGATTCTCATCAAGTGTGTTAGATAATTTTTATTGATTGTGGAAATATACACCACACCACATGTGCAACAGTTGAACAAAAATAACATTTTATTCAAACGATTGCATTGTGTGTGAATCACTAAATATCCATTCCTAATTAATGTGTGCATGTATTTTATGTAAGTAGTTATAAAATAATTGTACATGTAACTTGAAAAATATTCCAAAAATTTTGATATCATCCAAAAGCGAAAAGAAATTTTGTTTTAAAAAAAAAATTTATTAGCACATAAAACATTTAAGCATTTTCAATGAAATTAAAAATATTATTGAGAAAAATTAAATTATTATTTACAAATTTTCTCCCAAAATAGAAATTGTTGTATCTTATATGCTGTATACGTATAGGATCACAATAAATGCATAATGATTGTTTTACTTACCATTATCATTTTCGACATCTGTTTCAGATCTAGGGAAATAATAGTCCAATAATCTTTCAGCTAATGCTGATGTTGTGTCTACACCATTAACAGCCATACTACCATATTGTGTTGCCAATACTTCGTTAGCTTTCTGCCATGATAAATCTTTTAATGATGATGCTTTCTGTTGTCCAGCAACTTTTAATGCACAAACTTTATTTATATGCGGTTGTACAACATCCATAACTCTGGTTTTAGCTTGATTATAAATTTCTTGTGGTTGTTCTTTTATAATCGGTGCCGATACTTCTAATTTATCGATACCTTTTACTAGTGTCTGATCAACATAATGAATTGGACGATCAAATTTTGATACGATCGGTGCAGCTGTACTGACGGCACGATGAACAGCATCTTCAGCTGTACTGAATGCCCAATTAAACATACGATTATGACCTGAAAATAAATACAAAAAAAAAGAAAAAACAAATAGAAATAAAAAATTATAAGAGAAATATTTACGTAATGCTTTATATTCGTACATGTACACGCATATATGTATGTATGTACATACAAGGATAATTTAATCGATTTTAATTAAAATATTTATTTTTCTCGTTAAAAATATAAATACAAATATACACGATCTAACTTTTTATTATGATATTCAACAATTTATTTGATCATATATAATGCTGCCTGATATAAAGAGTGTAAAATTGTAAACAATGCAAAATTATGATAATACTTATAATGATATACTTACAATATGATAAGAATGATATACTTAATAGAACGAAATTACATCGAAAACACTTTAATTAATTTTTTTTTTTTTTTGCAATTTGTTGAGGATAAATATTATGTACATATATGTATATACTTCAAGGTTTGTTTTTTTTTTAATTTTTAAGGAAAAAAACAAACAATTTTTCAATTAATGCCATAAAAAAACTTTAATGTGTACAAAAAACTTGTAAATTCAAGTGGAAAATTTTCATTTTCTTTAAGTTTTCAGTATATATGAGTATGTATGTATGTATTTATCGAACAGATTATTCTAGGAGTTTATACATATACCATTCAGTATGATATACGAGTAGGTCTGTTTATTTTCCATTCAAAATAAGTTTATTCTGATGGTTTAGGTTGCAATATTCCATTGCAATTTACTTTTGAACGTATCATACATAAACATTAGAGATGATGACTAAGTATTCAATTACGATATATTGAATTCTAATTTATAATTGCAATATGCAATAATTTGCAATATGCAATAATTTATGCAAACATTTGAAATAATTTATTTTTATTAATTTTATAAAACTGTAAAATCGTATTTACATTTTTTGTTTTTATTTTTTCTATCTCATTTATGTTTACCTACTTCAATTTCGAAAGAAAACTTTATATTTAGTGAAAATTTGGAAGCAATATGACAAAAATCCGCTACAACATTAGATATGTTAAAATTTCAATAAAAAAAAATTAATTTTGATAATAAATCCATTATATTCCGACATTTTTAAATGAATCTACTTATATATGTTTTTATTTATTCAATTTATATTTAGCCATAATCATAATAGAGAAAATACGAACAAAACTCTAATCTAGCAGTATAATAACGTCAATGAATTTAAATTTTTATGTGACTATTTTACTTTCATTTTCCCAAACACATTATCGCCTAATGACGGTAATGATTTTTTTTTTTTAATATCTATACGCGTCTGTAATTTTTCATGATACATTGTACATTGTAAAGATTCTGTCAATGTAATATCACGTAATATACAATGTATATATGTATCTATTTGTTGATAATAATGTAATTTTCTGTTGATTATCAATTACCGCATCCATCGTTTTCTATCCATTGTACCACGTATAACCAAGTATTCATAGTAAAAGGTCATCATTTTTAGAGAGATTTTTAATTTAAGTATTTCTGTTGTAGATGAATGCGATGATGATGGTCTATGGTAGTCATTTATTCGTGGTATAGATGTATGAAATGGTATGAGATCGATTTATCGAAAAAGGAGGAACAAAGGTCAAATACATGAATGTGTATAATTTAAATTGAATGACAGACTCAAAATTAAATAAATAAAATACTCTTATTTTTTTATGTTATTTTCATTTTTTTTTTGTTGAATGTAATAAAATAAAAATGTGTTTGAATTATTTATCTATTTGAAAATTTCAAGAGTCAAAAAATCGGACTTTGAAACTCTCGAAATGTGATAAGATAAGAAATTCGTTTTGACTGAATGCGCTTGAACAATACACGAAATCTTGAAATAATAAAACTCATGGAATCACTCACTATAGAATTATTTTATGATTATATGACCATCCACATACTCTTACATTAATCGTGCTACTTAATTGAAATTTTTTTCATTTGTTTTCATTTTTTTTATTTATTTTTTTATTTATAATCTAAAAAAATTTAATTTAAAGGTTTTTTTTCCTTCTTCTTTTAATTATTTCTTCGTTTATTCGTTCATTTCTTGACATAAAAATTTTTGAAAACAATTTTTTATGTTCCTGTAAAATTTTTGCTTTATCAATAACTTTGTTAATTGCGTTATTAATTTATTCAAATTTTTTTTTTTTACATTTTTTGTTGTTGTTTGAATGCAAAATGCCCCAATATTGGAATCTATCGAATTTCAGTACGATAATAATTTTTTTCGATTTTGTATCTATACATATCTATTTCTGTGCATATTTGTACTAGTATTGCAATAATTTTTGCAGACATTTTTTACGACAATATTGCAAAAGTATATTTTTTTTTCGGTCTTTAGTTTTTGTTTTATTTAAAAAAAAAAAAAAATTAAAAATATAAAAAAAGAAACTGATTTTGCAAATTCAATAAATTTTTATGTATATGTACATATATACATATAGTTTCATATTAAATCACTAAATTATGTCTTTTATTTTTTCGTTTTATTGTTAAAGGACGATGACTTATTTTTCGATCTTACAGTTAAAAGTTCATCGGTATAATTTTTTTTTTCTTTTTTTGAATACCTAATTTAAAAAAAAAATAATTTTTGTAATCGTAATGATCGCAATCGTAGTGATTTTTTAATAAATTTTCTTTTTTGTCATTTTATTTTCATTCTCTATATGCATTCTGGTATGCACATAATTGTTGCGATCGTTATGCCTTCTTGAATTTTCTTCAATTTTTTTTTTTTATTTCATTTCAATTAAAACGGAAATTTATTATCAGTTCTTGTATAATAAAAATTTGCAACACTCAAATACTTATAGACATATACACACAATATAACAAAAGAACACATTTATAACACAAAGTATTTTTCCATATTTGGTAATTAAATGTATTACCATTTTGTACCGATATTTTAAAATAACGGTTTCCTTTTTTTTTTTGACTCTATTGTTTTATTTTCTTTTTTATTTTAATTGAAACTGATGCACAAAATTATTATAACATTTAAAACACACACATTTTTTTATATTTAATTTTTAAAATTTTCTAGTTAAAGATTTTTTTTTTTAAAACTTACATTTGACTTTTTCATATACATCCTGACTTTGCTGCCATGCTGCACCAACGACTGGTAATTGCATCATCCTTTCTAATGATTCTAAATGTGGTAAAAGGCTCATATTATTCTGATCTTGATTAATATGATTTTCAATATTATTGCCACTAATATTATTATGTGTTGCTGAAATATTATTTGTTGCCATCGATGATGTATCTGTTATTTTATTACCAATTTTATTATTTGAATTTTCCATTTTATTATATTATTGTTAAATTTTTATAATTTTTTAGAATATTTTGAATAATTTTTTTTACTAAATATTTTTCGTAATAGTTTTTCTAAAATTTATTTAAATTATGCACAAAATTATATAAACATGAAAGTTTTTTTTTTTTTAATTAAAAAAGAAACACCTTTTAATGTGAGACGATTTTATTATTCTGTTTTATTTCAATATCTCTTCTAGGTATATTATTATGTACTACTCTTTATATATTAACAAATTAATTGAACTTTACTTATAAAACGCCGGCACTGATCTGAATTGCTTTTTCAGTTTTCCACTATATTTAAGCAAAAGTCAACGAAGTCAACGAAAAAAATCTGAAAAAATAAAAAAATAACATGATTATTCTGTTATTGCAAGTGTATTTCTTTTTTTGTGTATTAGTGTTAGTAAATTTTAAATGTGTTTGTGATTTATTATCTCTATACACTCACAAATATCACTTTATCGTTCCCGTTCGTCACTGAGTTTGTCGTTGTATATAACGTCGTATTCGTATCGTTGTTTCTGTTTTCTGTTTCTATATACGAAAAATACGAGCTATTGCTATAGTATTTAACATTTTAGATTTTAGTATACTACAATAAAAAATTTATAATTTATATCATATATGCATAAAAATATATATGTATATGTATATATAGGTGTATGGATGGTATATGGTATGTATGTAAAATGTAGGTATTTTTATTAACAATTCTTTTAACTTTTGTAAAGATCACTTTCAAAAGACTCCAGTCAGTCTTCTTTACATTTTATTTGTTTTACATGTACACACATAAATATGTGTAATTGTATTGTGTCTGTGTGTATTGAATTAAAAGACAGGCATTGTTATTGTTAGTGTTACTATTTCTTATTACTGTTAGTTTAGGAGACATTTTCATAAATTACATTTTTTTTTCTTTTGTCTCTTTTCAATTTTTTACAATTATTATAATAAAATTTTCACTTTATACATATATAGACACATTTACACACATACAGTATATAAAATGAAAATGTAAAATTTATATTCTATTATGTTAATCAGTAAATCAAATCTATACGTCTATACATCATTATCATCACACTTGTGTATTGTATACCAACTTTTATGACTAACTAACATTAAGCATCATTATTAAATGAATCAATACACTTTAAATATTTTATGATTTATAGTATACATATATTTACTTACACACAAATGCATATAATATACTTTTTATATACATTTACACGATACAAACGATCAAAGTATATTTTCTATAATAATGTAAAGTCATAAAGATGATTTTAGAAAATATGAAAATTATGAAATTTTATCACATTTAAAACAAAAACAATAATAATATGATAATGATAATTTATTGAATATACACGTAATATTTCTACATTTATAGACAAAGTTATAGATGATTTTACGAGTGTAGTGACATCACATATAACATTCGATATTTTTAAAAACTTCTTATTGGATTCAAAGTCCAAACAGTCGTCAGTATACTATTACCACATATAAAATAAATACTAGTACTAAATACTAGTATTTATTTTATATGTGCTATTACCATAGTGTATTTCTGTACTTTTACTTACTAATATTTCATTTTATCTGTAAAATGTGGTAAGTAAATGGAAATGGAAACCCCTGTAGTTTTTACGGTATTAAAAAAAAATTGGAATTAGTTTGAAAAAGGGTCTGTACATATTGGAATATAAATTTGAAAATATGAGGATTAAAAAAAATATATATCTAATCTGATTGTACATGAAATTCATAAACCAAAAAGATATACGAGTAGAATATAGATTTATACAGATTATAACGAAATATGGCATCGTTGTTACAGTTACACAGTTCTACAATAAATGCACACGTTATTATTCGCTTCTGCCTACAGTTTGTATTTTATTTTTCAAAATATTTTCATTATTTTTTTTTCTCTTATTTAGGGTCATTTCATGAATCTTATTTTACAATACCAGAAGTTTACTAGCTATACACATGTCGCTTTACAGAATTTTAGTCACGGGTAAAATATTCCCATATCCATATATTTAAATATTCCCATATTCAAACATTTTCAAACATTTGATTTTTATTTTTACAAACACAAATAACATTCACGTACAAATATTATCGTTATTATGGTACTATATGCATTACAGGTATTATATTTTGTAAAACAAGCAAAAAAATCAAAACAAAACAAAATTATATCTATCAATGAATGAATGAAAAATTTGAATTGCTTCTTGTTCAAAATGTTTACTCAATACCTGTTAAAATACACACTTTTATTGAAACACCTTGTATGAATTTAATGGTTGATTTTTTTTTCTTCATATTTTTGTGCAAATAATTGTATCTTTTTCAAAAGATAAGCACGTAAAATGCAAATACCGATCGTTTTTGTTTTTTTTTCGTATATTTTTGTATTTTAAAAGGTAAAGTGTACGAATTATTTGAAAAAGATGCGATGATATTTTTATGCACTTTGATTTTTTTCACATACATAGAAACATGTATATATACATAACACGTACGAGTACCTATGTGTGTAGTGTGTAGATAGAGTGAAAAGTCTTCATATGATTTGAAATAATAAACACATAAATGCAAATCAATAAAATAAACCAACATTTATCAAAAAAAAAATGTTGATCACAACCACAAGATATTGTTGTTTTTTTGCACAAGGTAAATACATACATATATAAAAGTCAAAGTGCAAAAAGAAATTGTTTAACGTTAACATTTTATTACAATCCTTTCATCATATATGAAATATGAAAATGTGTATATATACGAATGTTCCAAAAAAAAAAAGTAAACATAAAATTTTTATTTATACATCCATAAGCTTTTTCAATGTTACTGAATGGTTGGTGGATACACATAGAGGTAAATGAAAATGTTAAATGTCAATAAATAAATTTCATTATCAAAATAAATACAGAATGAAATGATTGATGTGAATTATAGGTAATAATGAATCATTTTACAAGTATAATAGATACAATATTTCTATATATCTATAGTGTACTCATGTAATATGTATAATATTGCAAGTAAAATGATATAGATAACAGGATAAAAAAATTCAAGCAAATAAAGAAAGACGAAATACAAATAAACAGCAGATAATTCCAAGGGATAATCAAATTAAATATTAGAAAAAGCAGAGTGCTTAACAATTAAGTATTTTAATTCAAATAAATTCCATATCTATTCCAACCAAGTTAAACGATATCATTTCAAATCAAATCTGTAATTTAATAAGTGGTAAATACGAGATAACGAGTATACGAGTACATTCATGCATTATGGTTATTACATACTCACATTATATGCACATACATACATTATTATATACATAAATGTAATATTAAAATAAACAATTATTAAATTTTCATTAATCAATTACATATAAGTAGTAAAATGTATAATGCAAATATGAAACTTGTGTGAAGGTCCTTGATCTATAAAAAGTTCGATTACCTTTTCCAATGCAATATTGCATTGCAAATACATAATATTGTATTGTGTACATTATGTATTTATGTAAGTAACATAATGCGTACGATTATGTTTGGTTTTATATATTATATTGATTGTATATGTACTACATATGTATTACCGTATTATATACATATAATTTGACTTCTTAACTTAAACTTTCGCAAAACATGTAGACGCGATTTATACACCTTTATTTATCTGTTAGTTGTATTATACTATTGTTTATATAGTATGTAATGTACTTGTCTTATACCTGATTTTTAATTTCATGCATAGCAACATTTTTTTTTTCAATATGCTGTCGTTATATTTACATTCAAAAGCGAGCTTCAACATTGCATCCATCTAAATTTATATATGAATTTATGTAGATACATTTTGCTCATAAGTAAAGAAGTGGGTATGTTGCACATATGTACATATTAATACGGGGAGCTGGCTGGAGAGTACGTATGCACATGTAAAGTACTTATAATTTGAATATAAACAAGTACACTTGAATATACTCTATCTGTGGTGGATTTAATTTTTTATGTTTTTCTTTTTGTCGTCATTTTGTGTTTCTGTTGTATAGGTAGGCATATATGTAATTCCATTCAATTTAATTCGAGAATATTTTTTTATGTACATATGCACATATCGAGTATTTTCATCATTTTTCTACACACACGACACACATAATAATATAAATGAACATATTTTAGCCTTGTTTTTCATCTTTTTCTTATTAAAAATAAAGCGACTGTTTGTCGTCGTTTTCTGGTTTTTATACTTTCCGTATTTATCCATATATAAATATAAGGTATAATATATGTAGGTATACATAGTACATACATGTACTGTATTTTATATTTTATGTACTTATATGTACATAAATGATGAAGTAAATAATTAAATGCAATCTGAGATTAAACCATATTTATTTTTCTCTCTTTTTGTTTTGGTTTTTAAATTTTTATTTTATTTTTTTCTCAACAAGAAAAATACATATACATATTTTCTTGTTTTAAGTTTTGTTCGATTTTTTGTTTCTATTTTATTTTATTTTCAGTTTTTTATTTTTAAATGTTTTAGTAAGTAAACTGGCTCTCTGACGCGATTCATATGTTCAAAGTCCAATTTTTCCGCATTCTCAATTATCTCTGGTATATCTTTTTTCTTAGAAAACGTAACCACAATTACTTTGAATGAGTTCAAAATAATATCAGTGCCATTTAACTATATATATGTATATATAATATGTACATAACATGTGTACATAAATGTTATGTACCTATATGCTTATAGATTTTGTATATGTATATGTTTAAATACATATTTATTTATTTATTTTTTATGCATTTGAAATAGTAAAATTAAAATGTTATATTAAATATATTAAATAAAAGCATTTGACTTTTTCATACATTTAAGAGTTATTGTGTATACCATTTACGTTATCATTAAACGGTATAATGTACACAAATATTTGTGTGTGTATTACAAAAATATTACATGCAATAATTTATATCAACAGTATTACATGAACCATGTATGTATATATCGAATAGTGGCTAACCTAATATTATAATATAATATAAAAATTTTTTTTTTATAATTTTATAATTTTTATAATGTGAATGTGTGTATATGTAATAAACATATTTGAGATTTGATTTTGGTTTGTGCATAACAACAACATGATTCAGAATAAAAAATTTGAAATTTATATTTTATTTAATTATTAGATATATGGTAGTACCGTATAATATGGTGTAGTATGATATGATGGTTTTTTCCCCTCACTTTTCTAATTTTCGTTTAACTAATAGATATTTATACAAAATTTTATATATTTTTTTTTGTATGTAAATGAAATAAATAAATTAAAAAAATCTGGTTTAGAAATCATTTTCTTAGAGGCTTTTTTTTCTACACATAATACATATATTTTCTGAAAAATTTCCATAAAATATTGCAACATGTTGCTATTCATGTACAAAAATTTAGTTACAAATATACAACATTATTATTATAAATTACCGGTTACTATTCTCCTATATTTAATCAGATATCTTATATGTATGTATGTATGTACGAGTGCGCATAAATTCATATATTAATTTGCAGTTGTACAAACCTTTGTACATTTTAAAAATTATTTAAAAGAAAAAAAATTGAAAAAAAAATCTTCAATATAAATATTTAATTAAAATTTATGTGTTATTCAAGAAACACATAAAGAAAAATTGCAACAACACAGAGACACACCAGAATTGAATAAATTGATGAGTGTTCCTTTAATAATATAATAATTATTCATATATAAAATATGACAGAATGTGAATATACATCTGTAGGTAGTGTGCATAGTACAAAATTGAATGCAAAATAAACCGCCTGAAAAAATTTGTGTATGTATGATAATTATTTTTTAATAAAAACTGAAAAATAAAATTACCTATTTTGCAATTTTACATTTTAATATTTTTGTGTTACATACATACAATGTACATGTATTTACTACTTAGTATACTTATAGCTTATAGCTATGAATACAAGCAAATATGTAAAACAAAATAACAATAAAAATTTATTGTCTTCTAATCATCATTAATTATAAATTTAAATTTGATATACCAGAACATTACATATTTATCGCAATACAAATTACTATACGTAGTACTGGTACATATATTGTATGTTTATATTTTTGTGTATTTTTATTTTTTTATAAAACGTGATAATAATAATTGACTTTTGTATGCATTTATGCAATCAAAATTATTTCTATTTACATTCATATGACAATTTTTTATTTACTATATGTACATTATAATTAGATGCTATGTAATTTTACAAATTTTTATATTTACACATATTTTAAACGAATTGTATATTTATGTGTACATGTACAATATCTTTATTTATCGTTCAGTTGATATACATCTATATTTATAATATTTACTTTTGCATTGAAATATTTAATTGATTTATTATCCAATCCAGATATGTATTTGCTTACAATATGTGTAGATATTAAAATTTTTTATTACTCATCATACCTACATATATGTATGTATGTATGTATAGAAAAAAATATTTCAATTTTATGTAATCACACATATGATGATTTTTTTCATAATATCTTACAAAATATATATGTATATGTATACATATCCATGTGTATGGCAAATATGTATAGTGATATTTGTAGATTAATGTATATATTCGATGATATATTTGAATAAATATTTTAAAATATTTTATTTCATGTCAGTATGGAAAATAATTTTAAATAAATTACTTTTGTTTATAACAAGTAAAATTTCTTTCATTTAAAATTATAGAAATTAATCGAACATTCGAAATAATCTGTAATATTGCATTAATTGATTGTAAAAAAATTAAATTTTCCACATTACAGTAAAATTTCTTTTAAAATCTACAATTATCATATAATTATAATTACTTGTAATTTATTATAATAGTTTTTAACTGTTTCAAATATAAAAAAAAGACAATAGGTTGCAATAATAAATGTCTGTATGTTTGAAACATTCTTTTAATCATATTGTATTCAACAAAGATTCGTATGTAAGTGTATACTCTTGATAAAAATTCATGTTTTTTTCTCTTTTTTTATATTACATATACATATACCCATAAATTTGAAAATTTTAAACACAAAAATTCCAATTTACATCTATATATCAGTATCAAGTAGTATATGTGTTTGTATTTTACAATACTAGTGTATAGTGTTTAAAATATAAAATTTTTATTTTAGTTATTCTGTTTGCCAATGATTGCGTCATAATGTACAAATGAAAATTTATAATTTAAGTTAAAAGTACAAAGATCAGTTTTTTTTGTCTTTCTAAATTGAAAGAACACGTTTTTCTTTTGGTTACTAATTATATGTATACATTGGTATACATATAGTTACTGTAGATATGAACGTAAAATACATTATTCATACTTTAAATTGCCGGAATTTTCTTTATTCAATTGAAATTCTGAAATCGCTACATAATAAATAAGTAAATAACAATATAAACGTGCGGAATAATAAAAACTGAAAATTTAATGTAATTTCAAACAATAGTTATTTACTAAAGACAGCGCCACCAATTGGGTAACACAAAAATCAATGAAGGATGAAAAAAATAAAAATATGGTAAAGTATAATGGCAATAATGGTAAAAGATAATGTAGTGTTTATCAACAACATGAACCTAAACCTACATTATCTTTGATATGGTGTACTTTAAATTTATA
Organism: Villa cingulata; assembly: GCA_951394055.1. Classification (NCBI taxonomy): domain Eukaryota; kingdom Metazoa; phylum Arthropoda; class Insecta; order Diptera; family Bombyliidae; genus Villa; species Villa cingulata. The sequence goes on from OX596018.1 coordinate 7,773,890, forward strand.
TTGATCTAACTAGATGGTAATCAAAGCGTTTAAAATAAGAAAATGTATTTAAAAATTGAACAAAATATAATCGTTAAAAAAATACATTGTATGTCCGTTAACATTGATGAACGAACAGTGTCATAGAATAAAAAAAAATCTATAATCTAGAATTAAATCAAAACGAAAATTATCTTCACAGAACAAGCATTTACTGAATATAACATCTATCTTTGAAGAAAATCATAATAAAATTAACATTCTATTGTATCTTCTAGTCTTTTGGTAACTGAAGCCAACGATCCTAATTATTTCAAGGACAATATTTACCATTTTCCATAAAATTTTATGTCTTGCTATCCTTGAAAATATTTTATATAAACAAAAGTTTTATAGGTAATTTACTTTCAGATCGCAATATTTTGATTATTTTAGATGCACTCATATTAATTTTTTTAATGCATATTAACATAGTGCAGTAAAGAGTAAAGTATAAGTGCAAGTTTTCCGTCTTTATTGTAAACAATTTAACATTCACCGTACACTGTACATTCTGTAGTTACAGATGCATTGCAAATTGCATTCTTGATAAAGACATGATGCAGTTTCAAATTTCTTCACTTCTTTCCATATATATTTTTAAAACTAGTTTCTTTCAATTTTTTTACTTATTATATTCCATCACATCACAACTGATTTCATTCATTCACATTATGTACATACATATGTATACATAAGTATACAAGTATTTTTTATATTTTGTATGATATTTAACAAATAAAATAGGATAAAAATAAAACGTAAACATGCAGATTCCTTTATACATATTTACTAAAAAATTAAATGCTATAATATTTATAAAAATAAAAGTTGAAAATTGTAAACTCGAAAAACCGGTAACATCATTTTAAACTAAACATTGATTTTTATTATTTTTATTTATTTTATTTTACTCATATTATGTACGTATAATTTACTAAATAAATGAATACAATTTCTTTAGTTCTTACTTCACTATATGATCAGAAAAAATTAATTATACTAAGTAAAAAACAAAATTAAATCAAATTAAACAGATTAAATGTATATTATATATGATTTCAGTTCGTTCGGTCAGCTAATTCGTTATGCTCTAGAAACAATAAAATATAAATTGAGATAATAACAAAAAACACATTGTAGCTGCTGAAATATTCTTAAATTAAGGAGATAAAAATTACTACACACAATGATAATCAGAAAATATACGAATACATATATATGCAAAGAATTTTAATTTTCTTATTATATTGAGTGTTTCATAATTACATATTATTTTTTGTATTTAATTTGTTTTAATTTTATTGCTTTTGGTTTTTCTTTTACACTTACATTCTATACAGTCTAAATATTGAAAAAAGTTTTATATTATTCTTACATATATATTATTATGTAGTATGTAATAATACATATAATATGATAATGATTGTGTGTAGTGTGTACTACACTAAATTTGTTTAGAAAATTGTTTTTGATATTATTGTTAAATGTAGTTCGACTATCGAGTAGATCGGAAGTTCGTTATTTCATATAATATAATTATTATTATTATTGCAACAGCTAACAATAATTATTTCTTTGTGTATTTTATTAAATACAAATTTTAACTAATTCGTTTTATTTTGATTATTTTTATAAATTTTTTATTTATTAATTTATTCAAATTAAATATAATTTTTTATAAAAGTATACAAGGACAATATAATAGAGTAATACTCGTACATATTTTTATATGAAACAAAAATAGTATTACTGATTATTATTAGTTTGATTTAAATTTTTTTTTTTTTGAAAAATACAAGTGTACGTACGAAACAAATTAATTTTCAAAATGGGAATGGATTATTTAAATCATTTAGTATCACTTCATAATGTTGTGTTTTGTTCGTATGCATGTTGGGCGACAATTTTAATTTTAAAAATGTTTCTGATGTCAATGTTAACTGTGGTACAACGTTTTAGACACAAGGTAAATTTATTTAAAAGAATTTTTTTTTTTCGATTCAATTTTAGAATTAAATTCAATTTGAAATTGATTTAATATTTGACTAAAAACTTAACGTTATCATTATACAAATATTGAAAATATTAATTAAAAATTACAAGAAAAATATTAATTGAGGTAAAAAAACAGGTTTGTAATAAATTGTAATTTTCAAAAATAATTTCAAATCATAAAAAGGATCATATATACCTACCTAATTCAATTCCGAATAAAATGTACATATATGACGCTTTGAAAACAAATAAGGACTAATGTTCACAGTTTAGTTCTACAGTATATGGATATGTATGTATAATACAAAATTCAAGAAATTCAACTATAGGTATAATGATAAAATTGATAATATTTTTTCAAAGTAATTTTTTCCTCAATTTTTCACAGATTATAAAGTAGAAAAATTTTCCACGCATAATTTACATATTTTTTTGAAAAAAGGTAACAACATTTTATTAACGAAAACAACATTATCGAATATTTCACTTAAAATTTAGTTAGAAACGTGCTTTGTTGTTTCTTGTTTATTGTGAATTTTGAATGGAAAAACGAAAATTTAATTTGAATAATACAGGATATCCGATTAATATTTTGTACAAAGATGTGTATATATGTATATATTTAATTTAATATATTATGAACGATATACGCGATTACTATTTATATGTGTATCATAATACTACCCCCACGATAGCATTTTTATGAAAAAAAAAAAAAAAAATACAAATATTGTATTACAACTTACGTAGGTCACTCCCAAAGTTTTGCAATATGGCTAAATGACGAAGTGTTCTGCATTTCCTAATAGTTTATTGTTTTTCGAAGTAGTCTCCGTGATATTTGATACATTTTTCCATTCGGCGAAACCAATCATTAAAACACGATCGCCATTTTTCTTCAGGTACCTCAGAAAGCAGCTGTTGATATGCATTTACTGCACTTTCGGCGTTATCGAAACGCAAACCACGCATTTTGTCCTTCATAAAAGGAAACAAAAAGAAATCACAAGGTGCGAGGTCTGGACTGTAGGGCGGATGAGTCATTTGTTCAACGTTTACAGCCTTTAAAAATTCCTTTGTTTGTTGAGCTGCATGGGGTGGTGCATTATCGTGGTGAAGGATTATGCGCCTTTGGGAGTTTGGTTTTCTTAACTCATTGATCACCTTTGGCAAGCAAGTATTGGAATACCACTCCGCATTTACTGTCTTACGATCTTCAACTGCCAATGTAAAGATATGCCCCGTTTTGCCAAAAAAAGTGACGATCATTTGCTTACCAGCACTCTTGCTTTGTTTGACTTTGGTTGGTTTCTCTTCATCTTCAAAGATCCATTGAGCAGATTGCTGCTTGGTTTCCGGTTCATAGCAATATATCCAAGATTCGTCACCTGTGGCAATATTGTAGACAGCAGTTGACTCCCCTCTGCGAAATTTTTCAATCATATCTTTGCACCAATTCACACGCATCTTCTTTTGTTCGGAGGTCAACCGATGAGGTATCCACCGACAACAAAGCTTTCTGACCCGTAAGTGATCATGCAGGATTTGATGCACTGCTTTCATACCAATATCGAGAGTTGCAGCAATCGATGCATACGTAATTCGCCGATCTTCCGTTAAGAGCTTCCGCGACTTTTCAATATTTTCTTCCGTTACCGCAGTTGCAGGACGACCTTCCCGGGGTTCGTCCTTCAAGTATTTGCGGTTAGCCTGGAACTCTTTGTACCAGCGAAATACAGTTGAAAAGGACGGAGCTTCATCCCCAAATGCAGAAATAAGTCGGTCGTAGCATTCATGATTAGATAACCCATACCGAAAATCATAATAAATCATTGCCCGGAAATTTTCTCTTGTTAATTCCATTTCAACAATAACTTCAGAACCTTTCTGTTTTAATAATTTTTTTTCCACAACACACAGTTCAAAATATTTTTGACTACTGACTACTAAAAGACTAGTGACTGGTTCTAAAAACTAGTTTCTGTTATATCGTTTTCTGTTACCTGGCATTGCAAAACTTTGGGAGTGGCCTACGTATTTATTTTACTGTTGTTGCTGTTATTGATCTTAACTTTCTTATAATGAACTCTGTAAATTTACATAATTTAATTTACTTATTGATTATATTCTTATATAAATATCATATTTATATTTATACATTTAATTTGTAATTTTTATATATACATTGTATATATAGTTAGTTTGTTTACATTATGAAAATATTTTTAATTTTTACGTTCTTATAACTTGTCAAACATGTTAAATCGTTCCGTTTGTTCATATACAGTATAGATATAAATTTTTTATAATAATTCATTTTACATTATATCTAGTTCTTTTTTTTTTTGTTCAATTTTATTCAATATACATTTATACTCGTACGTATGTATGTACATATTATTTAAAAAGTATTTATCTGGCATATAATAAGTTATATAAATTTTCCGATGTTATATATTTAGTAGGTACATATAAATATGTAAATAAATGCGGATTAATAATTTAATTATTATTACTGGTAATGAACAAAAAAAAACATTTTTTTTCTTATTTCCGTTTTTTTTTATACTGGAAAATTTTAAATTTTAATTACATGAATAATATTTATTATATACATAATATTCATGCATAAATGAATGCTTATATAAACATACACAAAAATACGTATACCTATACTTAAAACTTCTATATAGTAGCACATAGTAGTAATTTTTTGTAAACAAATTTTTTATATGAAATCAAGAACAAAACAAAAGCAAAAATTTCAAAATAATAAAAAAATCATAATAATAATAACATAAAATTAATTTTATAAACAATGAACATAAATAAATGTATTATAAAAGATTTTTATAAAATAATATATTTATTAAAAAACGAAAAATATTCATACATTGTATTTGTATATACACGAGTAGGTGCTGTATATTTTTACATACATATATAAATACGGTGGTAGATACATCTAGGCATCTACCCTACCGCATACCACATATTGAAAAAAAAAATGAATGATCGCAATTAACTTTTTTATAATATTTAAATATACTTTTCTTATTTTATAATTATATATATAAAATTATATATGTATACATATAAAGAATCCTAAAGGTAGTATATGTAGCATATACTACTTTTTTTCTATATTATATAGCCTTCTAATTCTTGAAACAATGTACCCAATGTACCTACATAATAATTAATCAATTAATTTTTGTCTTTTCATTTGTAAGAATCGCGTACAAAAAGTTGTTCAGATAGATATAAATGTATATTTTTTTTTTAATTAAAAGAAATTAATTATACACATATCATAAATGTATGGTATACAAAAAAAAAAAAAAAAAAAAACCAAACATGTACTGTTCAATAATAATCTTTAACAATTTACATACCAATCTGCGTAAGTATTTATATAACATGTTGTAACGTTTAAAATTAATGAGAATTTTGTTCTGAAAATGTTCTAAAAAAATGTTAGTAAACAAATGATTTTTATTGCATTTTTTAATTACATACGAGATACGAGTATATATGATCAGATCATTTAAAACCAGTCTCACAAATATTATTTGTAAAAGCATCTTCTTTTGTCCCTTATACAATAATGTCTGTAATGTACATATGTAGTTTTGAATAAAAAATCACTAAAGATTGATTGAATTTTTTTTTTGCCGATCAGGAAAAAAAATTAAAATTAAATAAATGTAATTTTTATGATATCACATTAAATTTTGTGTAAGTTGGTATAAGAAGTCAGTATTCAATATGTTATACAAGCTATAATCTGTAGAAATTTTTAAATTTATCATTTCAATTCGTTATCATGAAATTTTTTTTTTTTGCCATTTGGTTCTCAATGGTTTTTTAAATTTTTAATTAAAATCTAGACTATATTAAAGTTTCATCGCTTTGTCCATTATCATTTTTCATAAATTCTAGTTCATTCCTTTGACTTCTCCTATCTCAGCAGACACGCTTATATAAAATAATGTTTTAAAATTTATTTTTTTTTGTTTTATCTATATTTTCTTGTTATTTGAAAAATTATTTGTATAGAAGTATATAAATTGTTATGATCGCAATATTTTGATTATTTTAGATGCACTCATATTAATTTTTTTAATGCATATTAACATAGTGCAGTAAAGTATAAGTGCAAGTTTTCCGTCTTTATTGTAAACAATTTAACATTCACCGTACACTGTATACATTCTGTAGTTACAGATGCATTGCAAATTGCATTCTTGATAAAGAAATGATGCAGTTTCAAATTTCTTCATCACTCTTATATAAAATAATGTTTTAAAATTTATTTTTTTTTGTTTTATCTATATTTTCTTGTTATTTGAAAAATTATTTGTATAGAAGTATATAAATTGTTATGATCGCAATATTTTGATTATTTTAGATGCACTCATATTAATTTTTTTAATGCATATTAACATAGTGCAGTAAAGTATAAGTGCAAGTTTTCCGTCTTTATTGTAAACAATTTAACATTCACCGTACACTGTATACATTCTGTAGTTACAGATGCATTGCAAATTGCATTCTTGATAAAGAAATGATGCAGTTTCAAATTTCTTCATCACTCTTATATAAAAATAAAATAATGTTTTAAAATTTATTTTTTTTTGTTTTATCTATATTTTCTTGTTATTTGAAAAATTATTTGTATAGAAGTATATAAATTGTTATATTTTATGTACGAAATAAATAAATTATGTAAATTAAATAAAATAATATTATTGATGAAATGCTTTTTATTATTCATTAATTGTGTTAAAAGTTCAAAAATTTATTGATTTCTGGCATTTCTCAATTAAAATTATTATTAAAAATAATTTACATGTGAATGCCTTTGTAGCATTAAAACTATTTATTATATTTATTTATATTATATGTTTTTTTCATTTTGAAATGTTCTAGATATTTCCAAATCCAGAAGATTTAAAATTAAGGAAAGCACAAGATGTTTGCTTCGATAATCCAAGTGTTGAAAGAGTTCGAAGGTATGTATAAATAAATTTTTATCATTTACGAAATGATAAATTTTTTTTAAAAATATTATTTCATTCAAAAATAATCTAACATAATCACAAATGAAAATTTTTATTTAGAGCACATCGAAATGATATGGAAAATATTTTACCGTTTCTAATAATTGGTCTACTGTATGTTGTTACTGATCCGAAAAAAACGATTGCAGTATTATTTTTCAGGATAGCTGGAACTGCACGTATTATTCATACATTGGTATATGCATTTGGTCCAGTCCCGCAACCTTGCAGAGCAATTGCATTTGCTGTAGCATTTGCAATACAAGTGTATATGGCGTTACATGTATTATTCTGGACCTTTAGATACATTTAAGAATTTTATGTCCATATTTATTAAGATTATATATATATATACGTTTATATATGTGTAGATATTGTACATTTTTTTTTAATATTACATATATATGTATAGGTTTTTATTTCGAAAAATAAATATATTTTAAAAATTTATAGTTTAAAATAAAAAAGAAAATTCATAAATAAATTATGAAATAAAATTTTTAGATTACATAATTTGCTTTAGAAAATAAAATCAAATTAAAAAAAAAATCACGATTTTTTATCATACATTTAACCGTTAACTGTGTAAATTTAAATTTCTCTTAGGATCATTCGACTATTTGAATATATAGTGAATGTGTGCAAGTGTGCTTACAATATTTCATATAAATGTAAAAGAAATTTAAAAATTTAAAATAGATCGAGGTTGCAATGAAATCATAGCAACGGAAAGATGGAAAAAAATAGAAAAAAACAAATGACAAAAACAAAAAAGAACAAAAAAACAAATGAATCCTATAGCAGATTTGCACTTTGCAGTTCAATTATTTTAAGTCATTTAGTCAGTATTACGTGTGAAATTGATAGGAAAGGTTGTGAGAAATTGAAAAATTGAAGGATTTTTAAATATTTTTTTAATAAATCAACAGAATAATAATTTAAATAAATAAAAAATAATGGCTGAAAAACGTAATAATCTATTGTGTCGACAATTATTTGATTTAAGATTCCCAATAAAATTATGGATAATAATAAGCAGTAATAATCAAGCAATTACTTGGGATAACAGTGAATATGTTTCAATATCTTCACCATCATCATCATCATCATCGTCGTCCACATTAAGGGAATCATTAGCATCAATAATTGTTATTGATAGTAAGTTATTGGATGATTATCTAAAATCGAAAAAATCAATGTTTGTAGCAAAACAATCTTCAATATTTTTTGCTGAAATGAAAAAATATAATTTCAAGATTTTATCACAACCTGATGAAAATGCATCTTCAAAAATTTATAAATTTTGTCATGAAAAATTTTTATATGGTCAACCAGAATTATTATCAAAAATCGTGAAATCAAAGGAAAAACCTTATATGAATTATTATATCTTACCAGAGACCAATTTGAAAGAAAAATTTGAATCTTTTCTAAAATTAGAAGTTCGTTCATCAGCAAGAGTTGAAAATCTTAAAAGGACATTTTTAAAATATGGTGAAAATGTTAAATTAATTCCATTACCAATCGATTGCTTTCTGGATACACTTCTATCAGAATCAAATTTTGAAGAGCATTCTGAATATGCCGGTTTCTATGGTTCATACTTGACTGCACAACAAATTAAAGATTTTTATGATGAATTTTTACCAAAATATGTATTACAAAAAAATGAATCACCAAAAAAAGCAGAAACTAACGGTAAGTGAATTGAAAATTATTTTAAAAATACACATATTTATGTGCTCATAAAAATTTATTGATATTTCTATTTTCATTTTTCAGACCAAGAGATTTTAGAAAAGAAAAGCAATAACAATTGGTATTGTTTTCTCACTTTTTATACAAAAAAAAAAAAAAAAAAATTTTTTAAAATTCTTCATTCTAATTTCTAGGTGCACAGAGTATAATATTCAAGAAGTACATCAAGAACAATCACAGCCATCTGCTATATGCTCTGAAAATATTCAAAATGAATTCATGGAATATTTAGATATAGATGAGAATATAATCCACACCGAAGATATCATGAAAGAAGAAAATATCATTGAAGAATCATATACTATCAACGTTCTTTCAGGTAATAAAAATGTAAATTTGAGGATAATTTTTAATTTTGAAATTTTATCTAAAACAGATGACCAAGATATGAACATTAAACAAGAAATAATTGCACCATTATGCAATGAAGAAACAATCGATAATTCAAGTGTTATTTTAGATATGAATGATTATTTGAGATTTAATAACAGACGAATGTCATTATCAGTTGTGGACAATAACAATATCAATTTGGATGAAGAAATAAAAATTGATGAAGAATTTATTAATTTAATGAATACTGAAAATGTAATGAATAGCAATCAACAAGATGATTCCTTTGAGGATAATCTGAATACAATTTTATCAAGAAGCTTGGATTTTATGTATGAATAATTTATAGAATTTTGTTTTTAAATTACTTAATATTTATCCTGTCTTACTACTGTTTAAAAATTTTACGTGTTATTTAAATGAACAGTGGGTTTTTACTTCTTTTTTGTTTGTGATTTTATTTTTTTTAATGTTGCATCATTTCTATAATCAATTGATTAATAAATTTAAATATAAAAAATAATACAGAAATAAGCAACTTGAGTTTAAAATATTTAATCATATACCAAAAATTAAATCTGTATATAATAGAATGCAAAAATGTAAATATTTTTCACTAATAATTATTTTTTTTGTTTTTTCTTTTCGGCTTCTTCTTCTTTTTCTTTTTCAATAATCGTAACATATTTTTCGATTGTTGTTGCATCAAGCATTTGCAATGATTGATTTCTTTTCATTACAGCTATTTCTAGATTCTTTTGTCCAGATTGTGCAACTTCTAATAGTGCTTTAATAGCCAATTTTACTGCACCTTCTTCAGTTGCAACATCTTCAGCCTTATAGTACTTCTCTAAGAATTCTCTTACAGTTTTTGCTGAACGACCAGTTGCGTTTGCTTTCCATTCATAATAAATACCAGATGGTTCAGTTTGATATAAATGTGGTTGACCATCATAATCGAAACCACCAATCAAACATGAAATACCAAATGGACGTCTTCCATTGCTCTGTGTATATTTTTGCTTAAGGCTCGCAATGTATCTGAAAAAGTATATTTTGTATTGTTACAATATTTAAGATAAAAATATTACCTTGTGATATATTCAAGTGTTACAGGATCTTCTACACTTAATTTATGACTCTGGCATTCGACTTGAGCTCGATTTATTAGGACTCTAGCATCAGCCGTTAGACCAGCAAATGCCATAACAACATGATCATCCAATGGACAAATTTTTCTAACTGTTCGTTCAATTTGTAATTTAGCAACAGATTTTTTTTCGACACCTAAAACAACAACGTCTTGTCCACGAACTCCAACCTATCGAAAATTAATTGCATTATTATAGATTTATTACAAGATTTATTCTAAGTCATTTTGAGAATGACATTCATATTTGAAATAAAATTAGGTTAGATTATATACAATGTACAGAAAAAGTAAAATATGTATTGTAAATGTATTTTTAACTTACCGCTGTTGATCCTTTACGTACAGCCTCTTGAGCATATTCAACCTGTAGTAAATGACCATCAGGTGAAAATATTGTTACAGCACGATCATATCTTGCAGACATTTTTATTTAATTTATAAAACAAATATCAAATTTTTGAAAAGAATGAATTGTAAATTTTTCTCTCACACCGATGACCGAACCAACCAATAAAACAAAATTGAAATTCTTTCTGTTTGTCACTTCACTTTGCTTTGCTTGCTAGTGTTCGTTCGTTTCGTTCACTTTTTGCTTCTTCGCCTCTTCGGTTTCTTTAATTTGTCAAATTTAATTCAATGAAAAAAAAAATGAGTACAGCAAAAGACAGAGTTACCAGTTATCATTGTTACCAACCAATAAAATTAGGTTTTTATTTTATATTATCCAGTTATCAAATTCCGAGTCATTTTAACATTCAACATAAACTTTTTTGTAATCAAATTCCAAATATTGTGTCATGTAGAATTATTTTATAAATATGTAATTGCAAAATTTTTAAAACCAATCTACAAATTTATTGAAATCGGTTACGGCGAAATATTTCTCAGTTTACTACTTATTTCAGCTCCATCTGATTTTACGTCTATACGATACGATGGGATACGATGTATGTGGTTTTTATTTTCAACGTTTTCGTATAATTTGAATTCTATATCTATATTCTATTCATTGTCTATTCCTATTTCTTTCTATTGTAGTATTTCGTATTTATTCGTAAATTCGTGTCGCATGGCATAACTCATCGTATACTACATACTACTTTTTTGCTTATAAGTTTTTATTTTGACTGACGGCAATTTAATTCAAAAAGTGTCAGATGTTTTTGACAAAAAATAATTCGTAACATTGGTAATGGTAAAGATTAAAGATAAAGAAGTTATAAATTATTAAATAAAATAGATTGTGTTGTGATATTTGTGAAATTGTAGTTTTTAAGTTATGGCATTAGCTAGAAAGTTGACGGCAAAAATATGTAAGAAAATTATATTTTAATGAAATTTAATAATTTGTATAAGAAAAATAAGTATTTTTATTCATGATAAGTTCACAAGGTTATGTATGAATGAACAAATAAATGAATGAATTTGAATTAGTGACATTTGGTGACTACCTTTTTTGTGTTATAAAAAAAAATAGAAGCAGAAAAAAAGAAAAATAGTTACATACTAATATTATTATCTTATTATTATATACTTATATGAACGGATGTTCAATTGCTTGGATAAATAAGACTCACTCATTACTTAACAATTTTGAATAATAATTAAACTCCCATAGATAACTTACATGAATGATGCTTAAAACTTGAAGACTGATTGTCTGTCGGTCTTTATTTGGAAGAATTTTATTCCTGATCTTTTGCTTTTTTTTTCATTTTTGTATTGTATTGCAAAAAATCTGCATGTGTAATTTTCTTATTTTTTTTCTTCATTTTTTAAGTTAATATTATTATTGTAATTGTTATGATAATCTTTTATTTCTATTTTTTTACAATCTATTTAGATGAAATAAGAGCCCACACAGGGAAAGTGACTTGTCTAGATTTAGGTGAAACTGGGCGGGTTTTAGTCACAGGTGGACAAGATAGGAATGTTAATTTGTGGGCAATTGGAGAAGAAAAATGTTTTATGGTAAGTTCTAAAAAAGATAAGGAATAAAACAATACAATTAATATACGTAATTTCACAAATATGTACATATGTACTTATATACATACACATATGAATATTAATCTAACCACTTTTTAATTTATAAGGTTGCAAATATACAAGTTTTTCATCTTAATACCTAGTTATGTTATTTTTTTATTTTTTTTTTTTTTTTTTTTTTTTTTCAATTTTAAATTTAAATATTTCACATATGTAAAATGTAGGCGTTATTTATGGAATTACACATAAGTTTTATTTCATTTTTTTTTTGTGTATAATCTTATTATTATTATTATTATTACTCAATTTTGATTTCGAATTTGAATTTTGAATATTTTGTTTTTGTTTTGTATCGAATTTTTACAGTCATTAACTGGCCATAATGGAACAATTGATTGCGTAAAATTTGCATATAACGATGATTTCGTTTATTCAGCTGATGAAATTGGAATTATAAGAAGATGGGATTTAAATGCTCAGACGATATCATCAACATTAAATGGTCATATGAAAAGTGTACGAACATTAGATTTTAATCCATCAGGGGAATACGTTGTGTCTGGTAGTAATGATACAACAGTAAGGTTCGTATACAAAAAAAAAAAAAACAGTAAGGCAAAAAAATTATAAATTACATTTACAGTTAAAAACAAAGAAAAAATTCTCTATCTAATATATACTGGTTTTATTTATATTTTGTGATCGGGAAAAAAATTCACATACTTCTTATTTAGTATAGTAATAAGAATTCAAAATTAAATGTGTGAAAGTAAATAATTCTCATTACATTTTATTAACTTGAAATCGCTCATTTCTTATCAGTGATATACAAACAATAACACTATTGTAAGAGTATATATGTAAGAGTAGGAGTGTGAGCAATATGCATATATACTTCGTCGTATCTATACTATACTATACATACATAAGATCGCTTTTACTTTGAGCGCTGTTAATTAATTTTTAAATTGAGATAACGTCAATTATTCATTTTTTGTTTTTGTTTTTGATGACTTTACTTTAATGCATTATTCACGTTTTATTATTCCTCGTTATTTATTTTTATGACTGTCTTTTTTTTTTTTTAAATACATAACTACATTCACTATCGGATGGATCTTGTCTTGTTTTTGTTTAATTGTTGATTCAATTTGTTTTTATGTCATTGGCCTGTTTTCCTGTGAATTAAAACGGATTTTAAAAATTCATTTTTTTTGCTCATACAATCGTTTTAATGAATTAAGTGAGATTTTTTAATTTGTTTTATTTTAATGTAAATTTGTAAAAATAAAAATGCAAAGTACAAAACAAAACAAAATTTAAAAAATTAAAATTACATTACTAACATATTTTTATTTGTAGATTGTGGGATGTTCGAAATCAAAATAAATGTATAAAAAACTATCGAGGACATATAGCTAACGTAAATTCAGTGAAATTTTCACCAGACGGTTTATGGATAGCATCAGCAGGTTCTGAAGGTTCTATAATAATATGGGATATACGGCAAAGTAAACAAATTGTACAATTTGTCGAACGTACATCACCTGTTACATGCATACAATATCATCCGTATGAATTTTTATTAGCTGCTGGACGTAATGATGGTAGCATTTTTATTTATGATTTAGAAACAAATCAATTAGTATCAAAAAATGAAAATAATTTGACCGGCAGCAATAATACATACGGTAGAAGTTCTGTTAAGTGCATAACATTTAGGTAAGACATTTCTATAAAACTAACAGTGTTAATTTTTATGAAAATATATTTTTCTGATTCGTATAAAATCTAGCGAAAATGGAGAATGCTTATTTGTTGGGAGTATAGAAGGTATATCTGTAATTGGTTGGGAACCAGATAGAGAATTTGATCGTATCGAATCAACATGGAGTGCATTAGGTGATATGAAAATAGTTAACAGAAAATTGGTAATAAAATCACATTGAGATTATTAATCGTTTGAAGATTTATCGTTGATTAATATAATTTTTTCATTTTTTTCTTTAGATTTGTGGATCTCATGAAAAAGAATTTGTCTCAATTCATGCACTTAGTGTAGATAGGCTACATCCGTTTTATAATCCTTCGAATGCACCATTTAGTCATAATCAAAGTTCACGTAAAAGTTTTTCACGAGGTAATCAAAAGCTTAGGTTATCGATTTCACCGACAAAACAAAGTATGGTTCAAGAAGAAAGTGAAGAGAATAGTCCTTTAAGTATTGATGGGGGTTTATCATCACCAAATTTAAGTATTGAAATGGTCGATGAACCTGAGGATCATCAAGCATCAACACAAAGTAGCCTGTCATATGATAGTTACATTCCCGATACAAAAAAGTCAAATGATACATTTTCAAATAATTTTTCTGCATTTTCTCATAACACTCAAAATATTCCCATACCTTCTACTCAGCCACAACCAGCATCATCATCGTCACCGCATTCATACTTACGACCGAATGGTATTGCCTTTGAGGGTCCAAGTTCATTGAAAATGCCTGGCGAACTAGATATGTATCATCGTTTTAATAAAATTCCTGACACAAATTATCATTCGAATGACATTAGTTTTGGATTAAATGACAGTAATCCACCAATTCTTGCTAACTACGAGGAGGCAGACTTAGAAGATTTTCCAGTAAATAATGCAACTCCACCAGACTATGCACCAAAAATGGATTTAATGTCAGCAAAGCCAGTTGCTAAACAGAAAACAACAACATCAATGTCATCATCACAAATGCAAAAAAGTAAACAGCAAACAGCAGGAGGATTATCTTCAAGCCGAATTGGTGGTGGTGGTGGTGGTAGTAGTGGATATCAAAGAAAATTAACCGGTGTTTCATCAGTTAGCACAATGGAACTGCACAAAGTTGATGATTCAATTTTACCACAAAATAATAAGAAACAGACTAGTGTTTCTAGATTTAGGAGGCCCGATCAATCAAATATAAATAATAAGGAAAATAATATTAAAAATAATCGAAATATAACGGTACAAATAATAACAAAACCGCCATCACGTTCAAAAACTTCATTTGATTTACGGAATCAATCAAATCATGTTCAAACAGCACCAACAGTAAATTTAGTTTTCTTATTTATTATTTCATCGATTTATTTGATCGAAAATATAAAAAGAATTTTTTTTTTAATTTTTTACTACAGAAAATAGCCAGTTATACAACAGATGATACAAGTGAAATTCATATGTTGGCATCATATCATGATCAAGTCTATCAAGAGCTGAGTAATCGACATGCAACATTGCAAATGATAAGAAATTCGACAAGGTAAATATTTTATTGATATATGTACTTTGTTTCATATTTGATTGAAATTGAAATGAATTTGATCGAGTAAAATTTACATAAAAAATTTAGGTCGCATGACGTTGTGGGTGCTTTAAAGCAAGCAATAAAAATTAATGGTAGATCTGTTTTTATTGATATATTAGGTGCTATTTTAGAAAAGACGTAAGTGTTGTAACATTCCTAATCAATTCATATCAATAAAAACTTAATAAACAATAAAACAAAAAAAAAAACAAAAAAAAATATTGAATTTTATTTTACAGTTCAACATGGAATTTGGATTTATGTTTGTTATTACTGCCAGAAATTTATGAATTATTACAGAGTAAACACAAATTGTAAGTAGATTTATATTTTTTCATATTATTTTTTATTACCATTTTATAATGTTTTTTCATCTTTCTAAATATTTAGTCACTACACAAGAGCTTGTGATGCTTTAAGAGTTATCTTATCTAATTTCTTGCCAATTATACAAGAGAATATTGATCCATGGTCACCAGCTAGATGTATTGGCGTTGATATATCAAGGGAAGAACGTCAACGTAAATGTATTGAATGCCAACAATGGTTATTACGTATAAGAAATCTATCAGATTCACAGCATATTGGATCAACATTATCACAATTACAAAATATGATTGTAGACATTTGAGAGTTTCGTTTATTTTATAAACATCAAACAAATAAAAAACAAATATTAACGTATTATTGTAGAAAATTTTCAACAACATGTTTAACAATGAATAAGATTTAAACACATAAAACTAAAACTAAAACTAAAAAAAAAAAAAAATAAACACCAAAATCTAAAACAAAATTTTAACTTAATAAAAATATTAATTATTAGTATTATTCATAAATTATAAAAACGAATTCAATGAAAAAGGATTGCTAATGAAATATTATAACCGTCCTTACTAAAAATAAAAATGTAAAGACAAAGTAAACAAAATTAAATGAAATGGAAAAATGAGTGTGAAATAACTCGTAGCTATATCAAGTTAATTTAATTTAAAATTAGTTATTTTCTTTTAAGGTTATTCTCATATGTGTGTTTGTAATAATAATAATAATTTGATCAGCCAAAAAGTAAACAAAAATCATAAAAAGAAATACAAAAGCAAATGTGATGGTCATCAAAAAATAAAAAAAAAAAACTAATACTAAAATTTAATGTTATGAAAATGATGGTTAATAGGTTTTTGTAAAGTTACTTTATGTTTTTTCCGACCACATTTTTTTTATTATATTGTACGTTGTACTAATAGTTTAATTCTTTTTATTTTATATTTATTTTATACTTTATATAAATTTATAAATAAAGAAAAAAAATTTTTTTTAAAGCAAAACGTATACTTGATTAATTCGCGTGATAGTTAAATTTATTATTATGTACTATAATTACATATTTTTATTATTGACTCATTATTCCCCTTTTTGATTTTAAAGTTTCACATAAAATTACAAGAAAGACATCCTTAGTCTTTCAATAATTTTTGAAGCTTATGATACAAAAAAGGGAATGTAATTTTATTTAAATTTAATTAAATTATTAGCATTATTGAAAATTAACTAGAAAAAATTTTTATCAAACTAATTATATAATAAATAAAAATGTAGATGAATGAAAAAACAAAAGAAAGAGAGAGAGAGAGAGAGAGAAATAGAGAGATAGATAAAATGGAAGTTATATTCAGCATATTATATTTAATCCATGATGTATACTACTCTATTCAGAAGATTTAAAATTTTTAATTATCCTAAAATTCAAAAAACAAAAAAAAAAACAAACCCATTTTGAACAAAACTTAAAAAATAAAAAATTAATGAAGAAAATCAAACCCACTGGTTGAAAAAATAAAATTAAAAAATTATTAAGAAAAAAACAAAATTGAAATGCATTTTTCACATGTACAAAACTTATTATTATTTATTTTTCCTAACTACTATAGTAAATTATTGCAAAAAAAAATTAAAATTAAAAATAAACAAAACTAATAATAATGATAAAAAAATAAATAAAAACTAAATTAAATAGAAATTTTTTTACTACAACTACAACGATTATTATCCTTAATCAATAATTAATTAATAAGTTTTAAAACAAATTTATAATAATAAATTGATGATAAAACAATAAAATACATATGTACTAATAAAATTTTAATCAAATAATAGAAGAAGAAAAATCAACTTTTTTGGAAATTCATACACATACACATACACATTTACATATATCAAAAAAATGAACTTTAAGATTTGATAAAAATAAAAAATTTTTTTGTATTATTTTGTCATTTTTAGAAAGTGAAAAAGGTAAAACTAACATAACAAAAAAATGAAAATGAATAAATATCTATTTTTTGACTGAAATATACAAATAAAAAATAAAAAAAAACACATTTAAAAAAGAATGTTAGATTTATAAAAACGATTTATATAAAAAGAACACAAGAAAATTTCCAATATAACACAGATTTTTCTTATATGTAAATTCGTTACAAAATTAAAATAGAGAAAAAAATAAAATAATCAAAAAATTTTTAATATACCTATATTATAATAAAAATATCATTACTATTAACACATATGAATACCTACAAGGAAAAAGTAAATAAAATATGAATAAAATTAATTCTATGCCATATTAATTAACTATTTAAACTAAATAACATATTAAATACTAATAATAAATAACAAATAATGATAATGAATGATAATGTTGAATTTAAAATGAAATTCAATTCAAATAAATACAAATGCATAATTTAGAAACAAAAAAAAAAAAAAAAACGTTTGCTTTGCTCAATTAACTATTCGAACAATGGATTTAAAGAAAAATGTATATTTTTAGAAATAATACTCCACATATACGTATTGTACATAATTATACAACATATTTATATTATACTTATTTACTTAGACACACTTCACAATAAATAAATGAAGATTTCTGTTTTCATCCATAACATTTAGTAATGTAATATCAAATATGTAATCAGATTTTATTTCACTGATGATAATGGTAGAGTATAATAAAATTCAGACTGTAAAAAAAAAAATAATATACGAAAACACATAAAAAATAGAGTCAATGTATGCATAATCATTGCACATTATGAATAATTATTTGATATTATTTCGAACAAAACAAAACAACGTTTTCTATTTGTTTTAAATAACTGATGCGTTAAAAGAAAAAAGTAAAATTAGAAAAATAAATGTATGTATTCTATTCTATGATATCATGTCCATATGATCGTGTATATGTAAATTAGTTCGAAATTAATTCGAATTAATTGTACATTCAAATTTTTCTTTTTCTTTTATGGAATTTTCGACTACAAAGAAAATTATCGAATGAATATAAATACAGACTGTCGTTTATAGTCAAATTTTGATTTTAAAAATGATCAAGAAGAATTACATAAATACTAATTTGGTGCATTTATTAAAACAAAAAAAATTGTTTAAATTTTATTTAAATTAGTTTTATTATTATTATTAAAATTGTTTTATTAAAATATGAAAATTTGATTAAAAAAATATATATATGTACATATACATATTTATAATTTTATTGCCGGATTATTTGCCGCATTAATAAATGTTAACTCAATTAATTACAAAATCATACATACTAAATTAGATAACTAAAAAAATTATCATACAAGAGTATGTATGTATATAAATTTTCGATTGCCTGCGATTTAAAGTTGGAAGAAGTGTGAACATTTTATGTGAACGTATTAATAGAACTACTAACAATTTGATAGCCTTTACAATGCCTATACATACATATACTTAATATGAAAATGATTAATTTGATAATGGAAGAAAAAAATGAAAATGTAAAAAAAAAAATATCCTATTTTATAAATACACATAGTTACAATATGTGCGTATGTTTTTATACATATATAAAATGTTTTTTTTTTATTATTATTATTATTAGAATTCTAGAAAACGTTTAGCATTCGATATGATAATTTTTGCAAATGCAATATTTTTGATATAAAATATCAAGAAGTATAATACCTGTAATTTGTATGCGAAGTGCAGGAAGAAAGGAATATGAAAAGAAATTAAATTACTAATTATAAACAAGTGCTATACATATTACACATAAATTTACATATACATATATAACCTACATTATACATACATACATTATATTTCATATAATATGATACAGACTATTAACATTTTTATTAACACGCTTTACACATACATTTATAACTACTTAGTATATAACATAAGGATTTTTTGCACTTTGGAAAATGTTTTCAATTTTAAAATTAAAAAAATAATATTTAACATTAAATTGTTTTTGCTTTACATATAAAAAATACTTTCGAATTTAATAAAAAAAAAATTTAAATAATAAAATTAAAAATATTGAAAGACAAAAATTAAAATTACTCGTATCTCGTATGGTATTTAATGAAAAAAAATTTTTTTTTTTTAATTAACATTCCTTAAAGGATTCAATTAATAATTCAATGAATTAAAATGTACTTAAATTATTATCATGATCCTTTAAAAAAGGCAAAAAAAAAATCTTTAATAAACAAATAAAAAGAAGAAAAATGTTTTTAAGAAAACTCTACTAAAATCAAAAATAAATTATTATCATGAAAATATAAAGAAAAAAATAATTAAATAATTAAGAAAAACATAGTTTAGATGTATTTAAAATTTTTTTTTACTAAAAATAATTGTAAATAAACAAAAAAAAAACACAGAAAAATAAAAATTGAATAAAGGATAAGCAAAATATGTAAAATGAAAAATCATCATTCAAATTTCATCATTAATCCGTAGTTATTATAGACAGAAAAACAGTGCCTTAGATAGTCAAGAAATAATGTACATACATATATTCGTACATATATACATTTAAAGAAAATCAAAAGAAAAAAAGAAATATTTTTGAAAAATTTGCAATAGATACCCACACTCGTACGTACACATAACACATCACATGTCACTTAATAAATATTCGATATACCAGAAAAACAAAACAAAACACAAAAGAAAATCATTTTATTAGATATCAGTGATTAGAATAAAAATAAAAATAATAATTAAAAATTTGAAAAAAAAAATTACATTTAATTGCACGTAATTACATATTTTACTACACGTGTAAAATAAAATATATATTGTGAATGAATGAAAAACGAATTTAATAAATTATTTTTTATACAAAATTTAAAAGTGAAATTGAAAATTTTTTTAAAAAGTATACATTTATGTACATTCGTTTATATAAAATAAAAAATATACAATAAAAATTAAAAAAAAAAATCAAATTAGAGCACTCTTTACACATATACTCCGTATTTATTGAGAGATGATTTAAAATTTTAAATTTGAAAAGTCGGAAATGAAATTTTTATATAAGAAGGCATTCATACATCCATAGATACATATTTTTGTATATTGTAATAAGGATTATCATTATTTTTTTTTTTTTTTTTTGAATAGAGATGATAATTTAATGGATAAACCACACAGACAATATAAATCCTATCAATACAATAATGTCTAAACAATACTTATGTTACACTTACGAACGACTATTAAAAATTTGTAACGTAACAGCTCTTTTACTGAATGTCCCAATAATAACTGTAGAAAATATCCTAATGAAAAAAAAAACGTTTCAAATTTAATTGTATTCTAAATGATTTCTACCACTGATATTGTGTATGTGTGTTTTATATATATGAACACATTATATAATTATTGTCTGAAACTGAATGATTAAATAATTCTAAAGTAGATTATTTTATTTGTAAATTTACACATTAGAAATTATTATTAAATAATATGAAACATAGAACAGAACTGAAAATACATACTTAAATAGCTTTATTGTATATTTGTACGTACATTATATATAGAGTAGTGTGACAGCGATAAGAAATGATTTTCTTATTTTGATTTTGGTTTTGATTTTTGACATTTTAAATTATTGTTTTCTTTAAATGGTTCTATACTTCAACCTTGGATATATGTATTTATGTAAGTGAAAAATGAAAAACGTAAAAAATAATTAACATGATAATCAAATTATCTTCTCAATTATTAACTACACACATATGTATATGTACTTACATGCAAAAAATGTATTATAAATGCATAAAAAAATTAAAATTTAGTGCTTGATTTTTTCATATAGACATACACAAATACATAAATACACCATAAATATAAAGCAATAAAATATATACGAGAACATTAAATAAGACTACATTATAATTATTAATACATATTATGTTATATTATAATACTACTATAATGATTGAAAATCAATAATTTATAAAGAAAAAAAAAATAATTTTCTTTTAGAAAAATAATAAAACAGGAATTTATAAAATAAAAAATTTATATTTATACATATCAATATCATCAAAAGAAATATGTATATGTAGTAATTAAAAATACTAAATAAATAGATAACACGTAACACTAAGATACAATATTCAATTAATTTGACCTCTCTTTATAGAATAAATTAAATTAAACAATTTCCAAACAGACATATTCATCACCATATACACAATTTTCATTATAGAATCGAAATCTCAATTATAAAATTTTAGAATTTCTTTTAATTTTTATTTCTTTTTTCATAAATTATCCTGTGTAATTACATACATATATTACAAACGTGTATATTCTGTAAAAAATTCTATTAATGATCCTTAAAATTCATAATTTTTTTTAATATAAAATAATTGTGTAATTTACAAAATGATTATAAATGTTCTAGTATTTAGAAAGACAATACAATAAGTGTAATTAATTTTTTCTCTTTACTTTGTTTTTTAATTATTTTTCATTTAAAAAATCTCATTATGGTTGTTGTTTTTTCATGTTTTTTTTTTTGTTTTTCCTGCTATGTATATGTATAATATTATTATATATACATAGATCATGTTTTTCTCTTGTATTTAAGACTTCATTTATTAGAAAATACATTATATATTATATTCAGTTTTTAATGAACAATTAAAAATAAAAACGAAAAAAAAAATAATATGTAAAAAAACATAAAACAAAAATTATTATTCTTTAGTATAAGATTATGTAAAATGAAGAAAAAAAAAGTAACTTGTTAACAATAATTATCATAGTTCCATTTAAATCTAATTTACTTTTAATTTTTAAATTTAAATCAAAAATAATAAAAAAAAAATCATAGGAAAAAAATATTAACGATAATTTAACATTAAAAATAAAATTATTAAAAAAAAAAACGAAAAAACTTAAATTATTGTAATTATAAATAAATTTAAAATAAAATTTAAAAAAAAAATGATGTTTTTTTTTGTACTATACATATAGTTATAAACATAAATAAATAATTAACTTCGATACTACTTTAAATATACATAATTATAAATTTTAATTTAATTATACGATGAAGAAAATACATTATGTACATTTACATAACATATTTTGTGTGTTTTATTTAAAGTTGTTTTATATTTTGTATTTTTAATTATTTTGAATTTTCATTTTTAATTATCTTGTACTTTACTTTGAATTATGTCATTTGACATTCAAAATTTAGTTACTTTTTTATTCTACTATATATATGTATATATTGGCAATCGTTTTTTATGCAAATGTAGATACTAGGATACTAGTAATTTGCAGTTAAATAGTTGAAATGGGTCTGAGCAGTCTGAGGTCTGAGTCTAAAGAAATATTAAAAGAAAATTTACGATGATAAAATCGTAAACCATTTCGCGCATATGTACATGAACTACACGAATCCAAAATAAAATAAAACTTAAAAACAATAATAAAATAAAATAATTTTTGTATCCTCAATAAAAATAAAAGTCATCATAAAAATATTTTTGAAAATATCGATTTTTGAAGGATGGACAATTATTATAAATTTGAAAAGAAAACAAAAAGAAAAAGGAAATTTAAAATTTACTGAGAAGAAGAACAAAAATTAAAGAAATATTAAAATTTATTCATGTAGCTATACAATGTACATTTTTGATGTTGTAATAAAAAAATCCTTTTTTTTTTGTTTTGTTTTATGTGAACCTTTCACTTTAAATTTTTAAATATTTTATTATTTTGTATAACATCAGTACATTGACTGGAATATAAGGTACGCACACCTATATTCATATTTTAATAGTTTATAATCGTGCATACCACCTTATATACAAATCTTATATTTTAATATACTACACATTATATACCTGTTCATTATGTATACGTTAACTAAACAAGATGAAAAAAATATATATATAAAAGAAAAACAAAACAGCGAAGAAGAGAATCAAGTCGTATTCTTTGATCTTTCTTGAAAAATTAGCCCATTAAATTTAATGTTATATAGTTATTACTTTTTAATTCTTTATTATATAAATGCAAGTCGGTAAAAAGTCAAAAGGATATTTGTTTTGTTTCGACTTTTATTCTCTCGTTTTTGTGTTATTGTTTTTTTTTTTTACATTTATTTATTTACTTTTTTTTCTTCATAAAATGTCTAAATTGTGTTACAAATTAGTAAATTTTTTGATGAAAAAAAGACACCACCAACATCATTCGCCGTCACTCATACTCGTATGTATAAAATTGAATTTTCAAAAAAATGTAATTAACATACCTCATATTTCATTAATAGCTTCGCTATATGATTTCTTGTTGTTTCATTATTGAATTTTACACGGAAATTAATAAAATACACAAAGAACATTATTGATTTGAAAAACCTTGAAATTTGTTTTGGAAATTTGAATTGGAATAGCATTATATTTTCGTTTTATTATATAGCTAGGTGCCAAGGGAAAATTTAATTTTTATCGCCTATGGTTATATAGAAAAATTTCAAAAAATATCTGAAATTTAAATATTCGTGACATGAAAATTTGAGTTTATCAAAAAGAATTTTTTTAAATAATTTTAATAAATACATATAATGTGAATATTATTTTTGATTAAAGTATTTGCTTGCCAAAAATATAAAATTTAAATTTTAAGAGCGACATATTTTAAGGACACACCTTTATCTTTTATTTATTCTCCCCTTCATAAAATAACGAATTATTTAACTTTTAATAAATAATCGTCCAATATGTAACATACATATATGAGTAAATATGTGTAATATAATATACATATGTATGTATGTGACATGTAAATTTAGGAAACTCGTATCGTACTTCCTTATGTATATAATAACCGTATATGTAACGAACAATTATTATTATAGAATATATAAGGGTGATATGATTACATAAATCCCGCCTTTGATTCATTATATACTTCTCAGGATCAGATGGAAATAGAAATAAAATAAAATGCTACAATATTTTCGTTTTATAGGGATATAATGTATAGAATTCATAAAATACACTGGACTAAAATATACTAGTCGTATTCGTCTGTATACATTATACATTGCAATAAAGTCCCCTTGTTTAGAATTTGTATAAATATTTAAAATTATTTTCAACATCACACTATATACCTATAACTGTGTATACACAAGTAAGTAAGACAGAAAAAAATATGTAAGTTTGTATATAAATGTATTTTTTTCATATGTAAAATAAAACTAAAATTTTGAAACTTTATTTTTATTTGTTATTCCTTTATACATTCGATATTTTGTTTTTGTACTTTTTAGACGATGAGATTTAGACACCGTCAACAGATTTAAAATATTGGATGAGGTATAAGGTATAAAGTATATTAATTTACCCCTGGGTGGTAACTCCTGTTCTACAACATTTTTTCTAGGTACTTCAAAAATAAAAATAAAATAAAAAAACATTTTCATATTTTATATAAATTATGTATAATTTTTAAGTTTGGACAGGAACTGTATTATGTTTGTTACAAATATTGAAAATTTGCTCCTGGCTAATATATTATGTACATATATTATTTTATCAACACATTTATATAAGCGTATCATAAAATTAATACATATCAATTCAAATTTAAAATATTGCATAAAGTATAAGTGCAGAAGAAAATCAATAAATGTAATAATGTGCATGTACATATATACGTATATATGTATGAAATATATCTTGAACATGGATGAAATATGTACATGAATATAATAATATATCTTTCAATAAAAATATTTTGAAAAGGTAGAAGGTAAAAGGTATTATTTTGAATAAATGAGTTCATGAGTATTTGTATATTTATGCAATCATCGCACATATATGACCAAAGGTGTTTAATACTTATCATAGATGATGAATGATTCAATTCAAGTGAGAGTTCTTCAAACAGGATACATTCATTTACTATACGGATAAGAGTATTTATAGTTCTAGGACAATGTATGTTGTTTATTTTTACTTCATATTGTTATGTGAAGATGATGGTTTTTTTACAGTAATTTATTAAAAATGAATTTTACGTATAAGTATTTAATAGACAAAATGATAAATATAATTTGTGTAGATAATAATAGGGACCCTATAAAATTTGAATTGAATCGGTGCTCCTGTTATATGGAGAAGTATTATCTGATGTTAACATAAGGAATTATCATAGATAGAAAATTCATTTATAAAGATTTTTACTATTTATTATTATTTCAAATTTTTTTTTACAAGAAATCGTATATGTGAGCTGGATGAATTTAATTTGGCAAATATTTTGTTTTTTTTTTACAGAAGTCACGATTTTATTAAATTGTCAAAACATTTTTACAATACTTGAGCTCTCAGTACGTGTATAGGTAAGGGGCATAATGGAATAAATGCAAACATGAAGTTTAGTATTTATGAACACTAACACATGCTAACACCAACACAAGGCATGTGCAGTAAATATATAAACAAGCATATATATATATAAGGATAATTGTATTATCTGTGCTCTAATGTTCATGAATATTACAAAACGCAATTCATTTTTTTTGTCCTCTTCTCTTTTTTTAAAATAAGATCACGTTTAAATCAATTTAGTTGTAAAAACTGTCAGTCAACGAAAAATCAAAAAGGTTTCCGACCTTTAATCATTTGAAATGTTCGTTTACTATTTTATTTTATTTTTTTTCTCCTGCATTATGTTTTACTATGTGACACACTGGCATTATCCTCATTTTCAAGTAACTTGCAAACATTTTTTTTTTGTTCGTCCTGTCGTAGGTATATAGAAAATATGTCAATATATCCATTCATATTATATGCCATCTACTCGTATATGTATGAATTATGTAACATGTAACTGTGAAATGGCAAACTACTCGTACTGTGTATAATAATGTTGTAATCTCTCGATTCGAATTTTTTTTACCATTTCATTTATTAAAGAAAATTAGAAAAAAAAAATCTCGACTTAAAAGGTAGCACATGGTAGCACATACAAGACAGAAATAAGAATTCGGTTCTTTGCTTTGTAGAAAAGAAAATATATTTTTATTACTATAGCTGTAACAGAAAATAGTTGTTAAACTTCTTCGGGAGTACCTACACATAATCAGGATAATAAATACACAATGTAGCTTGTAGTGTGACCTTAAATTTAAAATTGTGCATTGAAAATAATCTGGGACACAAAAATACACATCATATGGTCGAAAAAAATGAACGCCAAAAAATCAATTAACATCATGTTGAGATTTTTGTTCTATATATAATCACAATTCACAGAAGACATTCTATCTAAAACAAAAGAAACTCCATATACTAACTAACACCATATAGTGAACATAATGAATTCAGAATTATCGCATGTACCTGTTTCTATACTTTTTTTTAAGTTCATGCACATATTTTCAGCATATTAATTTCCGTTTTATTTTCTTTTGATTGAAACAAGTCATATGCGAAAAAATTTATGAAAACAAACAGCGGGTTTAATGAGCTCGAAATAATTATGTAATGATTCTGATGTTCGAAATATAAAACAAAAGATGATCGCGTGCTGATTTACTTCATTAGAATAAGGATATCTTGAATGCGTATACATATAATGGCACGTGTATTTATTCATTTCCTATTTAAATTTTTCTTTGTTTTTCGACTTCCATGTACAGCATTACATCTACATAGGAAATCATACAGAAAGTGTATATGCATACAGGAAAAATTTTTATTAAATATACAAAAAGTTTTAAAAATAAAATTTTCTTAAAAATTAAATGTAGGTACATATGTACATATTTTCTTTATGTATGAAGGATAAAAAAATATTTTACTTTTTTATATTTTAAAAATTATTTTAAAGAAAAATCTATAAACAACGATATAAAATTTATGCAGTGTCGGTAGACTTCAAGGCAACAGGATCAAGAGTAATATAGTATAATATCAAGTATTAAGATGAAGAATGAAGGTAAGAAAAACTATTTTCTGGCTCATTAGTTAAATCTTTTACTATCATGATTTTTTAGGCGAATAATCCCACTCATGTAATGTACGTACATTATGTTATTATGTACTATGTATTGTATTATTTTTAGTATAGTGTTTATATAAAAACTGACAAAATATCTTGTACAATGGCGTTTTGTTCTCTGTCGATGGAATTAAGATAAACGCTTTTCTAGCTAAAAATTAAATTCTAGCACAATAGATAGATATGTGGATGCATCTCAAATCTCAATGTAATTTGAGAATAGCAAGTTCACGTATTACGAAATTTAACTATATACCTTTTATTTATTTTTTTTATTATTTGTTTTGTTTCATTTATTTGAGATTTAGCTCTACATTATACTCCATTTTTGTTGCTGTAAGGATTGTCTTTTTCTGTTGTTATAAAACACGAGTACTACACCTATACTCGTACACAATATATTTGCAGATTTGTTATTCATTCTCGTAAATCCTTTTCATTTAAATAATAAAATTTCGAATAATACATAATAAAAAGGATTTGCAGTATTTTTGCATTATTTAAAATGTATATTAGATATATAGTTTTGTATATCTTTTGTAAGAAATTCTCTTTGAAAATTTGTGAATATATACCAAAGTACTTGTGTATGCATGCATATCTTTATCTAATGATAATGTTAAGCAGATTTAATTTTTATCTCCTTTTTTCTTCTGTCTTTAATGTAAACCGTACATTTATACGAGTACATATATAAAATATTTTATTAGATAAATTTTTAATTTATTTTAAAAGTATAACCATTGTAGTCTAAACATTGTTTTATGTTCGTATTGTTATGTATGTCCGACGAATATCATCATAACACATAACATCACATAAAGATGATCGAAGTAATATGACGGACGAGCGACGAGTGTAGTTCACAAAAAGTAAAAATTTTATTTTATATCCAGTCTGTCTCATCATCAATTCGATTAATCTAAGACCGAAATTCAAGCATTAAATTAAATTGTTGAAACAAAAAGAATTCTGGTGTTTATAAACAAAGTAATCTTTAGTCTACATACACGTACATAATACACATTTGTTTGTATGGACTTTCAAAATTTCGTAATAAAAATCTGTGCACATGTAGATGAGAATATATTAAAAATTCGATTTTTAATTACAGTCATAATTACAAGTAATTTTCTTTGTATATATATATATACACATAATATACACAATTCTGTTTGTACACATATCATATAGTCCAATGTGTATCTAAATCATATTTATAAAGATGTTTTGAAAATGTTTACAAATAAGATTTTAAAATTTGTTATTAAATTACTTTTAATGTTTACAAGAATAACAAACATTTAAATTTGATATATACACACATGTGTGTATAGTGCACATAATATTACATATTAAAATAAAATCATAAAAACGTATACGAGTACTGAAGTTTTTTAAGGCGGCATATAGGCGGCATTCATCATACGATCACTTCTTATATCATTCAAGGATCATTCTTCCCCATTGTACGTATCATTTACATTAATGTATAACCGTATAACCAAGTATAACTCTTGATATCTTGAGGAGAGGCACGTTCTTTATATATTACACATACTGATTTCTGAAATTTATTTTGACATATGATTTCAAAAATCGGAAAATTTATCTAATATGGATATACATGTAATCGTAATATATATTTATACATACGTATATGATCCAATACCTATTTATGTACATGGTATATGATGGTAGTAAAGTAAATAAAAATTTTCATTTTTTTCGTTTCGAAAATGATTAATTGTATTTCTGTTTCTTTTTGGGTACTTTACTTTAGAGATTCGAAAGTGTAAATCTGTAGGCTGAAGAAGAAGTAAAAATTTTAAAAATAACTACATACACTTTCCGAAAGGATCAAACAGAAGGAGAATGAATGAATTAAATGAAGAGGATCATCATTGTAAATATTTTGTAAATTTTTACTTCCTTGTTGATTATGTATATAAATTTCAATTCAGCTGTATTCTGTATACGTTTTTGTTATGGTCATTTGAATGTGACAGATGTTCCGTATTATAGTTTTTTTCTTTCCAAATTGAGAAATCAAAATTGAAAAGTATATAGGCTAATATTAGGATCATTAGGATGTTGAATGAAGTTCAATGAAAGTCTTCGTACTGATTTGATAGCTAACAGATCCTTATATATATTAGGCAGAAAAAATAGAAAAAAAATTAATGGAAGAAGAATGAAGTCAGGAATCAATTTCTTTAATCCCGTTAATAATACCCGATTATAGAGGATATATCTATTGGCCCCGTCATAGCCTGATTTGATTTTATTTTTCAAATAATTTTTTTTTCAAACTGTTAAATATTCTAGTAAAAGAAAATTATAAATAGAAACTAAATACTATTCAAATGTCAAAGGATATATGAACCAAAAAAAAAAAAAAAAAAAAAATAGACATAAATCCAGGAAATTTCCTTTCATTTGTATATAGAAATAAAATTATGAAAAATCTAACGAGAAATATTCCAAAATTTGAACAGTACCTATATCCTTTTTTATCACTATATAATATACGCATATAACTTGAAAAGTTTGAATACATTACATATCACAGGATAATTGAAAATTTTAATTTTTCACTTTATCATCGATATTATCAAAGTTTCAGACGATTAAATTTGCATTCATTTTAACAATGCCAAATGATATTCAAAGGATATTTAACTCCTTATCTAATAGAGATTTACGATTTTTCATCAACAGATCATTTTTTGAAAGAATAAGAAAAAACATGTGTTGTCCTTCACACCAAATGATTTTCATCACCGAAAAAACCGTATCAAATTCGAAAAATTTAAATTAAATTTGAATAATCCCATAAATTACTTCCATATGTAATCACCATATTACGCGGTACAATGTACGCATGTACTATATATGTATATGCCTGAACTATAAAATTGAAAAATATGCAAAATAAAAAAGTGCAAAGTGTTACAACATATAATAAAGAAGGGGGAAAGGACCTATGATAAGAAAACTGTATATTTGAAAAGGAAAACATAAAACAAAAAAAATTATTTTGGTTTAATTAAACAGGACATTATAAATACGTACATGTATATAGATATCGCTAAAAAGGATGTAATGTTTTTATCGTTTTTTATTTCTTTCAACAGCTTAATTATGCACAAAATAATTAATCATTAGACAATTATGTATAGTTTGCACCCCTTATATATATCACCTCTTATTAGGACCTTATAGCTGCATATTTTATAGCAGAACGTAAGTGGAATTATTAAAAAATTAAATTTCCTTCTTTTCATATTTTTGTTTTAATTTTTTTTTAAACAAAAAAAAGGAATACAAAAAAATTGTTTTTCTTCTCAATTTTACCAGTCATAAAAGTGTGAATTTTTTCATTAGTTTGTAAGCTGTCACAGTTGATTTGCATTCTGACGTATCCAGACAATATATTGCTTCATATATACAAATACATAATATGATTGTATTATACAATAGAAATCATGCAATCAGTTGACAGCATCAGATTTTCCTTGTATGTGCTTACATAGTCGCTTAATGGAAAGGGATTTATGTCAGATATTTACATACAAGTGTATTGCAAATAAATGAAAATAATGAAAATTAAATCATTGCATTGCATCTAAAATTAGTAAAGAGTACTCTACCTCGTGCTATACACAATACAGAAAAGTATAGAAATGAATGGTAATGAAAATTATTTCATGAGAATTGGCACTTGTTTTTGTTGATTTTTGTGAATAAAATCTGTCATCAGTTTCAGAAAATTACATATTTAATTTTCCTATGCCAACATTTATAAATAATTTTCTTAAAAGATATTATTCAGAAATAATGTGGGTTTTTGGTAAATATTTGAAGAAAAGCTTATCAACTTTATTGCAGTTAAATGTGTAATGCGTAATATGTGTTTACGAAAAAAGTATGTGTACCGCTTCACCATTTAATTTCATAGATGTATTACGTACATATGTTTCACAGAAAATACATAGATATATACTACTGCATATTATAAGAATTGAAAGATGATATAAAGTATTATTTACCTTATTGCTCCTCTTCAATTATATTTATTATTATTTTATAAGCATATTTTCTGTAAATATTTCCTTTTTTTTATTTGTAATGAAACCCATAATTTGTGAATGATATAAGTAGTAATTTTACACTTCATTGTCAGTCTTTCTACGGTGTAAAAAATAACACACGCTCATCGTATTCTCTTATACATAAAAAGAGGTCGTCAAATTTCAGTTGATGTTATACTACACCATATTATATAGAAATGCAATAATAATGCAATCATTAGAATTATGATGAAAAAAAAAATGGCATTAAATTTCAATTAATTTGTATTGAATTAAAAAAGTTTGTGTCTGTCAAAATATTATTCATACTTCATAAAGGACGATGAAATTTTGAATGATGAGTGAATGAAAATATATAGATGTATAAGAATGTCTTTCATATCATTATACTTTAACATCGCGTATATGAAATTACTATAATAATAATGTAGATATATATTTACTTATAGTGTAGCATATCCAGTAAATCCATATCAAGGATGAATAAATAAAACTTTCAGATGATAACAAGATCTGTGTATATAAAGGAAAACCGATAAAAAATGTTTTGACCTATATTTTCATGTGTAAACAAACATGGTCATTAAACTCTTGTAATATTTAAACACATCATGTGTAATCGTATTTTCATTCTTTATAGATTGATTGATTTTCTTTCTCACTTAAATGCGAATATTGTACATGCCGTATATAGTTAAATTCGATAGTAAATTCGATTTGTTGTTAAATTTGATAAATGCTTTTAAATAAAGTTAAATCCGTTACATCAATATTGAACGCTAGAGCATATACACGAAGTTACAAAAAATACTCGTATATGTTTAGCAAATTATACATACATTCAAAAAATATTCATGCTGATTAAATTTTATGCTCCTGAATATAATTGTGAATTCAAATAAGAAGTGTCAACAATGAATTTTCCTCTTTTTTTTAATATATTTTTTTCTAATGTGATTTTTTTAATTCGTCCTTTTTTTGATTGTATTAACTAATAAAATGAATTTTATATACAGTAAACAAAAATTATAGAATTCAATTTTTTATATATGGAACACCTAAAGAGTATTTATGTTTTATGAATTAAAATATAATTTTATTTCTTTAAAAAATAATCAGCAGGATATTAGGCAAAAAAATGAAAACAAAAATCATTTTCAGCTACAAATATTAGCAAGGGTTGCGATGAATTCAAATCGTACCACCTGAAGTTATATTTAGTTACGTGTTATACAAAATTATCACAACTGTTTCAATAATTTTATTTTGTAAAACGACAAAGTAGAAAAAAAAATAAAAATAAAACGATCCAAATTATCAGTTCATGAAAAATTGTATTGTGTACAATAAAAATCGAAGAAAGAAATCATTTTTGACCATTAGCCATAAGGATCACAAAAAATTACAAGTTTTAAAGGTGATAGTCAAGCGTCAGAAACGCCTTGACCAATGGTCATTATTCCCATAACAGCTAATTTCACTGGCAAAAATCGAAGCGATACGAACTATATAATTACAACTAAATCATTAAAAAATTTCAGAAATTTATTTTAAAATTAAAAGTTTGAATTTAAATCTGAGATCCTGATAATCATTTTTAAAATTTTTTTTGTAATTTTGTTCTATATTACATATGTATGTATCTACATCAGTTAAAATAGAAATATCCTTTTTTTCTTAATGAAAACAAAATACTCGTAACTATAAAGTATGAACATAACACGAAGTAACAAAATTTTAAAATATTTTTACAATAATATTTTTTTTAATTTGATTTAATTGTTTTCGGTTCAATGAACTGTAAATTAATTGATTAAATTCACGTTTCATGCGATGGATACACAGCTCTTTAGGTACCTTCTATTTGTGTGTATTAGGATAATCGAAAAAGACTTATCTATAGTCGATGGATGTA
Organism: Villa cingulata; assembly: GCA_951394055.1. NCBI lineage: Eukaryota > Metazoa > Arthropoda > Insecta > Diptera > Bombyliidae > Villa > Villa cingulata. The sequence goes on from OX596018.1 coordinate 7,807,941, forward strand.
AACATTTATATTGAAACTGAATCTGAATTACAAAATATTTTACTTTACCCTTTTTACTTGTTCAAAAGGGTTGATGCTCTTTTCGATGTCAAATTCAGTTCGCACTAGTATACTTATATAATTTTATTTGTTTTTTTACTTTTTAAAATCTTTAAAAGTTAACTGAAAATAAAAGAAATTTCATGCATCGCGCCTGCGTGTTATTTTTATTTTATAGATTCAACACAATAATATGTATAATAAAAAATTATTATTATATAAAATTATTTCAGATGAAAAAACGTCGTAGAAAAATGAAAATAAAAATTGTATAAATGGAATGTTTATCCTTTCAAAAGTGCAAAAAAAATTCTAAAATTTAAAAATCACTTTTTGGAATTCATTCTTGAAATATTATTTATTCTTAAAAATATAATTTCACTTTTTCTAATTTAAAATTTAAGAAAATTGAATTCAAAACTCAAAAAAAATAAAAATTTCAGGAAAATTATTTTGATGAAGAAAATCTATATAGTCTAAATTTCAACATATTCACGCCATTTATAAACACTCTGTTGCTACAGTTGCTGTTCTGTTACAGTGTGATTATACTAAACTACCAGAAAATTAGGCTCCTCCTATCGAATACTCTACTAATACTCTACCGTACACTGTCTGTATGTATATAAAATTGAGTCAACATGTAATATAAACAAAAATATACAAGACTCATACATTCAACCCAAAGTGAATGATATATGTATAGAGGAAAATTGAATTTTCCGACTGAGGGAAAGGTGGATCGAAGATGCAATTTACTGTTGGTTTATTGATTCGAAAACAGGCAGATAGAATCAGATATGACAGAGGGGTTGAACACTTCTGATCTGATATACCTTACCTGATAGTTGATATGATACAACAAGCACAAAACGATATGTGAAATAAGAATTTCTTCAGAAGTTAGAGGTATGCATGTATGTACATGTATATAAATAACAACGAACACTTATCATCTTCTTATCATCATCACATCACAAACAAACAAACAAATTTATGTAGTCAATTCACTGCTGTTATTATAGCTGACTGGGTCTGGTCTGGGACTGGTGGTGGTGACACAGTGTGATCTGAAAGTGTTCAATTTAGTCAGATTCGTTCGTATACGATTTGTATATTTGTATGTAATAAAAGTAATAAGATAAGGCAAGGCAGTCTAGCCGGAACAATAGATCTGTAAAGACGTCCAAAGGAATTTCGGATAACGATACATGTACATATGTAATAAAAAAAAAATTAAACGGTTACCACATTTGTGTAGTGTTTTGATTTGATATCAGAAAGGAAAGAGCGATAAGAGTGTTGATTGCCAAGTGAATTTGGTAACTTTAAAAAGTGATAGAGTTTTTATAAGAACTGTGTGAATTTGATAAGAAATAAATCACAGCGATACAGAGTAAAGTGCATAAATTAAAAAAAATTATTTTCTGTTATTAAAATTTAAATAACGTGTGTTATATAAGTAAATTTTTTTATCAAAAATGAATGACGCCGCTGCACTAGCAGGAATGATTCCATACGATTCGATCGGATTGTATGAGCAACCAAAACCAAGATTCATATTTAAAATGCCTCGTGTAGTTCCTGATCAAAAATCAAAATTCGAAAGTGATGAACTATTCAGGAGATTGAGTAGAGAAAGTGAAGTAAGTACCTATACGGACCTACCTATATATCTAACAGACTATTTGTATATATGCTTGTACCAAATAAAACCATAATGAGGTTTTGAATTAATTCGTTTTATTCGTTTGTTTCAATGCCAAAAAATTTAAATTGAATTTAAAAAAAAAATTAATGTGTTATTTTTATCATTGTTCAGTTATGTACTGATTAAATGATTATTTGCAAAAAAAAAATAAAATAAAAATAACATCAATTCCACTAAAACTAAAAAGATTTCAGATTTATGACAATCGATTCCAAGAAATGATGATGTGTGCTAATCGTACGCGGTATTTCCTATAGGCTATTTGATATATGTATGTTTAATCGAAATATCTCATTTAAATGCAAAATCTGTGATTCATTCTATAAAATACATGATGTGATAAGTAATGTAAAAACAACAACACTAAACTAAACGAAAACGTCGTCTCAACTTAACTCTATTACGAGCTTTTGTTTTTGTTTATTTATTTACTCTTATACCTACCTGGCTGTCGGTTGCTTATAGATATTGGAAAATTAAAATTGGTTGACTGTATAGTTAAATGACACATAATATTCAAGCTTTATCTTACGTTTAATAATTATTATTAGTTTTTTGTTTATTCCATAATTTTTATTATAAATTTTATCGTTTTTCCAAGGTCGCAGAAATCAAGTTTATCTATTTAATTATTAAAAGGAAATTTTTTTTTCATTAATCTACAAATCTTTCATAAAATCAAAATACAGTCATAACTTGTCTTTGGGAAAATTTCAGAAGTTTTGATAATTTGCAAAAGTTAAAAATTCAAAAATTTTATTAAATCATTTCTTAATAATTAACATGTACTTTCAATGTAATTCACAGGTCAGATATACTGGATATAGAGAACGTGCCCTAGAAGAAAGGCAGATACGTTTCCAAAATGGTTGTCGTGAAGGACATACAGAAATATCATTTGTAGCATCTGGAACAAATCTACAATTAGTTTTCAATGCTAACCAAAGCCCATACAATCAGGATAAAGAATGTGATTTTGATAAAGAACACGGGAAGGTAAGGAAAAAAATAAAAATAAAATTACAAATCTATCAAAGAAATTCAGTCGCATCATATATAGAGTCATTCATTTTATCGGCTATTATCATGTCTGTTTATTGATTATGTAATTTTAATTGGCCTAAAGACCATTGGAAAATTGATGTGACAGAGCGTGACTGAACAATTATGCCCATATTACAATGGCCATTGTTATTTCTTTCTACCAGGATATTGAAAATTCTTTGAATCTGAATTTAGAAGGAGGCAGAGGAAAAAAATGTTTGTGTTGAGTACCAGAAAATTATGATTTGTGACGGTACCAAAATTTCAATTTTTTTACTGAAAAAGACGAAGGATTTATTTTTAGTTATTTTTATTGAAAAATTTCAAAAAAATATATCAGAGCTTCTGCAAATGATGGTGACGGGAAGAAAAATATTTTGCTGTTATAGCAACATTGATTTTCTTAAATCATCCATATACATTCACAACGTACTAGATATGTTTTAAAATTTTTCATTAAAGTTGCTAAATTTAGCGCATGCGAATCTCTTGTACTGGGTGGAGTATTTTCGTGAAATGGAAAAAGTCAGCCATTTTCAAAAGGGTCTATAGGAATGAGATTGTCTTTAAATAAATTTAATTTTACAAAATTTTTAAAGGCGATATGTAGGTACCAAGATTTGAAAGAAATATTCGAAAAATATAAGCCAGGAAAATTTTTCTCTTGGGACTTTAAAAAGACAACCGAAAACACTTGAAAAAGAAAGTTACAAGTGTAAATTCTGCCGTTAGTAATTTTAGATCTTTAAAAATATTGCATTTTGTACCACTACAAATATGAAATAATTTGATCGTAGCACGCGAACAACAGTTGGTTGAAATTCACTTCAAAAGTGTAGAAAATTCCAAAAAAACTCAGGCCAATTACACTGTAATTTGAGTGTTTTTCAATTTTTTTCTGTGTCAAAAATTGAATTCTGTCTTTCAGTTCTAGAAAATTTTCTTCCAAAATATATGGATATTTCCAATTATAATTTTTAAAATTTTCACAAATCAATAATCCGTTCATTTTTAATTTCAATTCAATTGAGCATGTCCTTCTACAAATTGTTTAGGATACAAGTTAAAAAAAAATAAAACTCGTAAATAAAAATTAACCTTTTGCTGTCTTTTCATGTTCACTCATTACTTCCTATGCCGTTAATTATTTCCCTCCATCCCATGATTTTCTGTCTAAAAACAATAAAATTATCTATTTGCTCTACAATAATTGTTATACTCGAACATTTAACCTGTGCATGTCTCACATGTGTGTTTTATTATGGGTTTTAAAACACAAATTTATAAAAAAAAAAATTAATGAAAAGTAGTCTTTGGTCGATTGCCTCAGAGGAAATGTTAAGCATATGTTAAACAAGACATCCATCTATCCATCCATATAGTGTGGCCTGTATATACATTTATTTAGGTCCGCTTGTATTACCATGGTTTTACATTTTACATAGTACTTGGCATGAAAATATCTGACACGAAATGTAACAAGCAGAAAAAGTGTAATTCTTCGCCTAATTGTTTATTGGTAACTTCCGGTCACGCAGCAGTAGGTCCAAAGGATCGAATATTTGTAAAAATGTATAAGAGAAAAATTGGAATTCATATATGAAATTTGACTGACACACGAATTCTTTGAATTTCGATTTTTTTTTATTGTTTATTCCAATTTTCTTTTTTTGTTCTCGTACGTATGTAATTTGACTTCTTGGTTACATCATGAAATGTTAGATCTATCGTACATACACTCATTTTTAAGCCTGATATCTAACCGAATGGAGTTAAGTTATAAAAATTCTCGGATTTAAATTTGCATTTCTGAATTATCAATTTTTGATTGATACTAATATACACTCAAAGTACATACATTCTTGTTTGCTGGAATCTGGAAATCATTTGTGTTTATTGCTTTTCTTTTTAAATTTTTAAAATACTAAGAAGTAACATCTTCATGACTTCATGTCGATCTAAACGAAACAACAATGTTGGAATAATAAATGAAAATGAGAATTGCCTCATAAATCAGAAGATATAAAAAGATTTTTGTGAAAAAATAAAAATAAACTGTATATTCAGAAGGATTTCTTAGAAGGCAACACCAGAAATACTTTAGTTGTGTATATGTACTCGTACCTACCTAGTACATTGGTTATTTGTTAATAATGATACTATAACAACGACTGCCGAAAAATCAATTAATTTTCCTCCTACACAAATATATGCACATATGTACATATTTCTTACCTGAAGGCAGATGACAGTTTAAAAGATCCATTATAGTTCTGTTTTCCTGAATTTTAAAAAAAAAATTCACATTAAATAAAATGATCAAAAATAGTTCAATAACGATTTTAAAAAATCTCCTATTGTTTAACCTCCACAGGTGTTGATTGTGACACTGATATCAGTTTCAAATCTGAATTATACGTATTTATGTCCACTTTAAGATTGTTTGTCCTTTTTATTTAAAAAATATTTTCTTGTAGTGATTATCGAAAATTATTAGAAAAAATAAAATTAATAGTCCTGTTTTGTTGTTTCGTTTTCTTTTTTGTTTATTCCTCTCTCAACAATATAAAAAAGGTCCACATTAAATCACATTTCATAATGAATGGAGTTTGCGTCAGATTTCGAGGTTGGCTGGATCTAGAGCGTTTAGATGGTGTTGGATGTTTGGAATATGATGAACGTCGAGCGATTCATGAAGATGCCATTTTAAGGGAACAAATCGATCGATATAATCAGAGATTGCGTGAATTCGAGGATACGAAACGTGCATACCGTGATAATCGTCAGGATGAAATGGATGCTGTACGTCGTGGTGTTGCAACCGGTGGTATTGGTGTTGGAGTCGGTGGCGGTATGTGGAGACGATAAAATTTAAATTATTCTTCTGTTGATTACACAGAAGAAATTGATGATTTTTAAACACAAAGCAAAACAAAAACACAATAAAAAATGAATAATATTTATATATGCCTACACTATTTAATGGTGTTATTTATGTGATTTTATGTAATTTGTGTACCTTATGTATACATTATGCTATATATACGCACTAACCTATACGATATACGCGTATTTTATATACACTACAGTGTATATAAATGACTTTTCATATTTCGGGAATTTTAATTTTATTTTTTGGGAATTCGAAACTTCTTGAATGATCATCACTTATCGCGTATTTATTATAAATGGTTGGTGTTGATAGAGAAATGAATTTTGAACAAAATTTTGTTTAAAAAAAAAATAAAAATTTTTTTAAAACTTTTAGTTAGCATACACATTTTAAAATTTGAACCAAAAATTACTTAATTACAAAAGAAAATAAAGAAAAATTAGAATTAACGACAAATTTTTATCTAAAACCAAAATAAATTTGTTTGTACGAGAATACAAATTTGAAATATTATCAACAAACATATGATACACAAAGAGAATTTTTGTTCGCGATAATTTTGTTAGGATTGTTTTTTTTTATTATTTTATTATTATTATGAAATTTTTATTTTATAAATTATGTAGGTCTTACTCGTAAATGTAGTATATTTTTTCTGTAGTTTCATTCATATTTTTTTTTTTTTTTGTTAATTCGTTTTAGTGCAATTTTAGTTGAACATTATTATATAAAGAGAAAAACTCATAATAATAATAATAATAATAATTGTATACTCATAATAATTATTGTATAGATATTAAAATAATTTGATAAAATAATAATCAAGGTACTATACATATATGTACATATATTACACATGTATTAAATAAATAAAATTAAAAAAAATAATAAATATTTAATTATAAAGAAAATGTATCTGTTTGATTTTTGAAGTGAATCGATTACGCGTTTGATCTTAAAATTTGACTTCATTCTTCTATTATAATATGCTACCACACCACATAGATGTATTCATAATTCATATATTCAAATAGAATTCATATCAAAACAGCAATATAATCAAGATTCAGGATAATAATTTTCATTTAGTCCAGTTTAATTGTATTTCTTTTATGAAAGACTAAACCAAAGGTATCTTATCTGTGTCTGCATTCATAAACCGAAGACCAAAGTAAATTTTTTAGACTATGGATAAATAATTTTTCTTTGTTCATCAGTTATGAAATATATGTAGTCACGTCCTTATTATAATGATAATAATTTACTGACCACAAAACTTGAAACCATACCATCCTCATGATGATGGTGATGATGATGATGAATTTTCAAAAAAATGAACAAAAGATATTCATTGCCACACCATTATCAACGTCTTATACGATGCATGAAAACCTACGGCGAGCGAGATACTGATATTATATTTTATTATCGAAGAAGAAACCACAGAAGAGTGAAGCAAAATGAAGTAAAAATAATTAAAAAAAAAAATAAAAATGAAATATAAACCACAGGAAAAAATTATTTTTTCTTCTCATTTTGTTTTATTCATATTTTAATACAAAGTAATTTTTGTTTTTGTTTTGTGTTACATTTGAATGGTATAGTGAATAAAAATCGTTTATCGCAGTGTATAGTTAAAAACTACATAGAAACTATATGGACGAAAGCATAAATAAAAGTGTTTTGTGTGTAGAAGAAACGAAAGAGAATTTATACAAAAAAATTATGAAAATTGAAAATTATAAAGAACAATACAAAACGAAAATATAAAAAATATCAAAAAAAATAAATAATAAAAAAACAAAAAACAAATCTAAAACATAAACGAACATATCGTATCATCGGGTATCGTCAGTATCGTAAACTGTCATGTATATACGTTTGTAATCTTGATTTGTTATTGAAATTTTTGTAAACGTGTGTCAGCTAATGAAGATGTTTAGATTTCAATCCAAAGTTAATCCTTTTTCTGTTTATTTTTATTGGTTTTTATTATTTTTTTTTTCTTATATTTGGGTTCTTTGGATAAAAAGGGTTGCTACTCTAAATACAGGATAATTTTTGATAATGATCAGTTAGTCAGTCAGTCAGTCCAGCTATTAATATTAAATACATATACGAGCATATAGTCCTCCTAATGATGGTTTTCTGGTGTGTTCATACTTACTGGCACACTGTTAATTTCATTAATAGCCGCAACAATTCAAGAGTATGTATGAATAAGTGATTAAGAACATTTCAGATATATTGCGATTTTCATGAAAAATGTGAAAATAATGTGTGAAATATAAATAAATTTGACTCCTTTTTGGCTACTATAAATATGTACCTGCAGATTATATCTACAAACTTTAATTATATAATTCTGAATTTTTTTCCTTGCATTTATTGTAATTTATTAGAACTTTCACTTTTTTTATAAGAAGCCAAATAAATGTTGAAATGTTATTTGTTTCTTTTTCTTATTTTTGTTCATATTCATGTAGAAAATTAATATGCAAATATGCAGTGCATTTATTTCTTGATAATTTCACATTTTATTTATACGAATAGATGGTTTGCAATTAATTAAATGAAAAATTCAATGAACTGAAAAATAATTATAACATTACAGACCACCCAACATTTGCGGTATTAAATTTACATGATGGCTACTACTAGTACTACATATATTCTTATGTGGAATGTTTGCGTACTTATAAGTTTAATAATATCGCAAAAAAAGTAAGAAAAATAAAAATATCCTTAAGTATGTATATGCATGTATACGCATACTCAAGTCAATGTTGAGATATCTATAGACACATTCCAAGACAGCAGGTCGAAATTTGATGCGTTCAACGAATTGATAGATGCAAGTAATAATGATATCATGAATTTCAATTTCAAGAAAAACAAAATAAAATATCGTTAAAAATACTATAACAACAAAAAAACTAAATTAACATAAAAAATATTTTTCACACATACGTACACATGAGAATATAACGTTATGTCCATATTATAAGTACAGACGTTTGGTAAGTGTGAAATTTAGATGATAATTAACAGCTAAACAGTGAGAAAATTCTTGAAATATTTTAATTTTCTAATTATTTCAATGTTAAACTACTCACTACGACCACAAACTACCATAATGAGATAATTAGATGTGATCATGTAAAGTGATTTGGAATAGAATTTAATTTTAATCGCTTAATTCATTTCTTTCGAGTGTAACATGAACAGGTAAAAGTGAAAAGTGTGAAGATTTATTAGAAACATTTTTCATAATAAGATGCAGTATTCAGTATATACCAGGATACCAGTCTGATTGATGTATTCATCTTCATAATTTCTGAAAATTATCTTAATGAAATTTGATGAATTATTTTCTCTCTTGTTGGAAAGAATATTAAAAAACATAAACATGATAACAGGTGATTAAAAATAAATTTTTCGATTAGAACATATTTACACTTAGGATTTGATTGCAACTATTTAAAGAACAAGTGTTTAATTAACAAACAGAATATCTTCTCTCTTATATCATTCGAATTGTTTTGATTATGTAATTTTAAAATTAAAAGATAATGTTCATCATTTCATGAATAATGGACCGTTGTAACTAACTATATTATCATCAACTGATTTTTTTTACCAGTTATAAGTGATTCACATATATATATATAGATATGTAGACCATTAATGCAAGTCATTTTCATGTCATCATTGCAAATAAATTGATCGTTGCAAATGAATTCACACATTTGATCAATTTTCATTTCTTCTTTTATTATTATTGTCATTTTTTTTTTTTGATTCATTTTGAGTGCAAGTACTATATATGTGAATGAATGAATGTCCTCTATTATGCAACGTTAATCAATTCAAATAGGCCTAAGTAATATAAACAAACAAACATCAGTGTTATAACGATCTAACACCTTTTTATGATGTTATCAATGCAGGAAGTAAACAGAAATTGTCTTATTCCTATGCTTGTTATATGTATTATCGAACATATTACGCGTTTTATAGAAGAGCAGGGGTTCATATATAGCCATGCATCTATATGTATAGGTATATAATGTGCTTGTATACAAAAGGATAACACGAATAAAATTCATATAAAATTGCGTATAAAGGACTAAAATCAGAGCTAGAATCCTTACGTACAACTGGTACAACACACATACATACTTATGTGATCGTGTATTGAAAATAATTTCAATTTTTTGACGTTCCTAATTGAAAAATATATGGGGTCAAAAAATTTATTTGAAAATTGTATCGACAATATGACTCACAGCAGGATATCTAACACTATAGGAGGTTTACATTAAAACATCAAACAGTATATATACGAGCATGTAATGTTGTACTTTTGTGCACTAAATATAACTGCATAACATAACTATGTATGTGTATGTTTGATATAAAAATGAGCCTAAAGGCTCTCTTGTAAATATAGAAACATATCATTTGAAACATTATTTTTTTATTTTTTGTTGGCTATTATTATAAAGATGACAAGAATACAGAGAGAAATTCATTTTTTTTTTATTATTATTGAACAAAATGTGTAGTTATTGTGCATAATTTTATAGTTTTTTATTTATTTTTTTAAAGAAAAGAAAAAGAATATACAAATATACGTATGTATGTACCAACATTGCCATTTTACGTGATTTTTATTTAAACAGCAGCAACAACAAAATTAAAGGACAAGAAAAGATATTTTTTTATCTTTAAATTTTATAAGAAGAATTCTAATTTATTTTTTCAATTTATCCCATTTGTGTAAAAAGAGAAAACATTTAGCAGCTTATTGCATTGAATTCTTTTGTAACTTATGATGTAGTACAGCACATAATGTATACATTGCAGATATAACATTTTCAGAATGATGCATGTATTTTACGAGCATGCATTCAGAATAATGTATTTATCTACGAACTACTGAAATGAATGAAGAAATTTAAAGAAAAAGAAAAACTACAAGTTCACATATACTCCTACAGCTACAGGTAAGTTAAACGTGGTTAAACAAACTAAAGGTGATCTAACGTGAATCCTTGTACAAACGAATATAACATAATATATGTATATGTGTATATCTAATATCCTGTTGAGCCGTAAATATGAACAGTAGTATCATGACAAAAAGTTTGTTTTTCTATTCAAATATATTTCAATATTGAATTTCTTTAAGAACAATATTCAATGATCCATCGAATAGATTATTTATCTTAATACCATCGGTGTAGGAACAAAACACCCTAAGGAATTTTTCATGTGCAGACATACATACATCATTATCATCATCATCATCATACGATAGTAGTATAACTACACAAAATAAAAGTACATATCTAAACATTTTTGTGTATTTCATCTTCTCATATTTTTTGTGTGTTGTTTTTCTGTGTTTTATTTTATTTATTTGAATGTTTTCGTTTGAAATATGAATATACGTTTGCTCAGGTTATTATCGTTCGTTTATTTGTAATTTTTAATCTTTTTTATTCAATTTTTTAAATCAAGTGGATAAATGGATGTATTTTAAAAAAGAAAATCCGACAAGATAAATAATGTAAATCGATAGAACTGTATATAGTGATGCTGTCTTTGTACGTAGTTGTGTAGCATAGTATACCTATATAGCACATAATTCTATCTTTTCTTATATTTCGAGGGACATTCGAAATATTGCGCAAATTCGAAAAATTAGTGAAATTCGAATTCTAAACTAACGAAATTATGAAAAAAATTGGTATAATTTACAAATTTTCAACAATAGAAATTCAAAAATTATGACTGATAAGTGCTCAGATGATATATAGCGACGGTACGAATAAATGAGAAAAAAATATGAAAAAAGTCATAAAATTTACAACTTAATCGAAATGAGTATATCATCTGTCATTTGTTTTTTTGGTGGATTTTTTCCAAATTTTTGTTAGAAATTAAATTCGGATCAGTTTCTATTGCAGAAAATAGAAAATACCAAATTGTGTATTTTAGTTATACCACAGGTTATACGTTTAGTGAGAATTTTTTTTTGTTATTATTTTTTAAATGAGAAAATAATGTTCTTTTAACAGATTTTCCCTTAGATATTTTTCTGTTTTTTTTTTTATATGTATATTTTCTATATAAAATGTGCATTGTTTATAATTGACAATTATTTAACCCTTTTGTAACAGTTATGTAACCCAACTAAAAAAGTGAAAAGTAAAAAAGAAAAATTTATGTTTTAAGGCGTGGTTGACAAATGGACATAAAACTCTGAATAATGAATCTTTGAATAAAAAAATGTATAGGCATACCTATAGTAGGTCAAATATGCTAATATTAATTTCTAATAGAATCTGGAATAGAGTTAAAAATAATAGAAGGAAGAATAATTTTTTATATTTCACGTACAAACTTTATTTTTACATCATCTAACTATACAAGCAGGACAATAGGAATTATAAAAAGGTCATTTTATTGTTATTATGATTTTTTTAATTTGTATACACAAAACGTTTCATGTACAGTTTCATTTATTTAATATATCAAAAACGCCCACTTTTCTTTATTTCTTTTTTATTAATAAAATATTACGTTTAATATAGTATATGCACAATATTAAGGTCATTATTTATCAAAGTTAAAGGGTTCCTCTTTTCATTTCATTTCAAACTGAAAAAATTCATAAATCATCGAAATATCAGAATATAAAATATGCAATGATAATACGAAAATGAGCCAAACTCTATGCATACTGTAGGTATTTTATGTCAGTTAATTTTGGCCATTCATTTTCGCATGTTCACTGTTCGTTCAGTATATCATACAAGGAACAACGAATAAACAAACATGTACAAGGAATAAAAATTTGTTTATCCTCTAACTAAAACATATGTAATTTATATGTAATATCTAAAAAAAACTACACAAATACTCTAGATTCCTATCATATTTTTGATCCTTACGTTTATTGTTTTTATTTTCCATATAAAATGTTCTTTATTTTCTTTTCTGATCCAAATAACAGCAAAAAATTTTAATGTATGCAAAGAATTTTCAATTAAATTCTTCATGATTTTATCTTTATATTTGTATGAATTGATTAGAATCCTTTCCACATATTTGTCTGTACTGTGCTGAATGCATAAAATAATAAAAGGATCACAGCAGAAATACGCGTATGTAGTAGGAGTAGGATGTATAAAAAAAGTTTAGTAAAGTAAGTAACTACGACTGCAAGCACTTCAATTTGCAAGGAGATTTCAGAAGATTCTTCTAAGTGAGGGATTAACTTGATCCATCATTCTGTTCCATATAAATAATTGAATTTATACATATAGGGTATGGAAAAAAGGGTGAACATTTTTTATTTCCATATAAGCGTTTGTAGGACAATAAAAAATAGCTCAAATATTCGAATAATGTATAAAATGAAAAATTCTTTCTAACAATTCATTTATTCGTTTATTTTCTATTAAATAAAAATATTTTATTTTTTTTATCTGGATATTTAAATTCCTAATTGCGTATATACTTACAACTGTGCACTATGTACCCATCAAAACGAAACGAATGATTGAAATTACAAACAACAAAGCACGTGTAAAGGATTCATGGAATTTATGTTGTTTATTTATTGATTATGTGGAACCATATTTTTTATTGTTTTTAATAGGATTTTTAAAATTTAATGGATTTTTAGAATTTGTTCGTTAATTTAATATTTATATAGATAAATTCATATAGAGATGTACATTACATTATACTTATGTACCTTTACGTCTATAAATTTGAAAATTATTATCGAAATTTAATGACAGAAACGATGATGAATTTCACAAAAAAAAGGATATCTAATATCCTCAATATGTGCTTGTTTGTCACTTCATTCCCATTATACTCCACATATTTTTATTTATATATATTTCAATGATTGTTCATCATGATCATCATTAAAATTGTCGTCATATTCATTCATAACGTATCTGAGGCTATAGCACAATAACACACTAAAGAAGACGTTCTTAAGAGTACTCACGTCTCATCGTCATTATATCCACGTCTATACTATATATACTCTGATGTAATTTATGTGAATGTTTTTCAATTTGAAATTATTTTAATTCAAATTTTTATTGTAACATTTCATTTATGATATGCATATGAGTATGTATGTGATACAGAGACGAATCACGTTAAAAATGTATCAACACTTCGATTAGAATATTTATATGTAAATATATTTTTTTCTATTTTGATTTGCTTTTATTCTTTGCATTATTTGTGTATTGTATAAACGCGTTCAATGTGCTCTTTGAGCCTTTAATAAAAATCAAAACAAGGGCATTATGTAACTGCTGTATTATAACAATCATTATATACGGGGATATGAAAAAAAAATCTGTTCTTCATATTTATGAATATGTATGTACATATGTATAGTTTTCCTATTATAATCGTATAATATGACTGTCGGTAAATAATATACTCGTATATGTACATAAATATATATATATATATATACAATACAACAATACATAATGAATAAATAAAAAAATGCAGGGATTGAATATAATTCAAAAAAAGTTCCTTTGTATTCATATTCATGTGTGTATGCATGTACGGATGTAGTGTGCAGTAAATTTTGGCTCTAATTTATGAAAATATAAAATCATAGGTGAATGGAATTCTAGCAATGAATTTATTTGTATTTATCATAATAGTAAACATTTTTCTAAATTATTTTCTCCAGTAATTAATTGCTCAATTTTCCTTTAAAATTTCAAATAATTTCTTAAATCTACGGACGATGAAGAAATTTTATTATTTCTGATCGTCAAAGAATTAAAATATCACCAAATTTTTCAACCCCTTTCCATCCAATCTTGTTGCAATAAAATTCATTTATAATTTCATTAATTTAATCATTTACAAGATTTATCATATTAACAGCTTGTATATACAAGTATACACGTATCCTTCTGGTAATAATTTCTTCAAACATCCATAAATAAAATTCATCACAGCTATTATCACACAGAAAATTGTCACATTTTGTTACTCTCTGGCTCTGTTACCATTGTCACAAATACTTACGTATTGGTATAATCTATATGTATACCGTTTGTTATACAAGTATCATTGTATGATAATAATTTATTGTAAAACATATCATTTTTAAAACGAAAAAAAAGGATAATTTTCTGATGACATATGTTTAGCCCCTTTCAATGATTTCTTTTTGTTTTTCCGTATTCTGAATTCAACTCTTTTGCCTTCTCATTGTACGCGTAAAGATAAAAATCAAAATCAAATCGTGTACGATAGAATACACAATTCGATTCGCATGAATCCTTTAAAAAATGATAATGAAAAAAACAAAAAAAACAGCAACTAAAAAACTCAATTGATTAAATAGTGAAAATGTGTATTAAACTTAAGGAAAATATAGTGCAGAATTTGAAATAATAAAAAAAAAAGAAACAGTTCAAGGAATCAAAGGGATGAAATATCGAAGGGGTTAATTCATGGAAAAAATTTATAGTAATATCGTAGGCATGATATGTATATAATTTAACAATTTCATTTACTGATATCATCATTTACTATTTAACTAATGTGCACATTACACTGAGATTTCTCTTCCTTCTATGCGTTTGTATGTGTTTGAATTTTTTTTTTTTTTAATTATTTGTAATATCATAAATCAGATGCAAAATTGTATCATATTTTCATTGTGTCCAAATTTATCATCAGTATATATTGAATCAGATGCAATTGATGGACAATAAATAATGATTTCTTTTTAGTTCTTTCGCTTACTTTTACTTCTTCATACAAATGAATTTTCATAAACTGAGAGATCATACTGAATTTTTCACGATTCAGATAAAGGTTTAATTACAACGGTCTGTACACCAGCGTATTACCAAGGTAAGGATGATAAATAAAAATGTTCATGAGAGCACGTGCAAAAATTGTATGCTTATGAAAATATGAATATATGCGGATTATCCCATCAAAAGGATAATCATCTTGTATTAGGATCAATATATCTGGATTAAAATCACTATGATTGATTTATATTTGCAGGTAAGATATAAGCTGTATCCATACTTTCATAAAGGTATAAATTGAAAATAATCCCAAATTAATTGCAAAATTTTCACAAACTGCGTTCAATAAAAATAAGAATTTCAATTTTTTTATTTAATTGATGACAACTTTGACAATCAAGAAATTATAAATTGTATATGGAATTTTAATAAATATTGAAAATTTTATCCTTGAAACGATTGATACCGGAAAGAAAATTATTTGAATATTTGAGCGAGATAGTATTTCTATCAGGTTGAAAATTGCACGGTATTTCGATATTATCATTTTTCTCAAGTATTAAATATACATAATTCAAATCAATCAAAAAATATTCTTTTTCCGCATATCCGTTTACGTTGTAATTAGAGTTTAATGTTTAATTTTACGACAGGAAAAAATATTGAAAAACTCCATCCAATTAGTCATACATGCTTGAATTAAACAAATGTCAAAGCGATGCATTTAAAGTCATCAAATCGTACTTCGTATTTTACACACAAGCTTACGCATACATGTATTACATAATGAGGGTGGAAAAAAAAGAATTCAATGAAAACACAAAGCAAAAAAAAAAAAACAAAAATACACACATATTTTTCTTGTGTTTCTGTTGTTTCCTTTTTTTACAAAGTTGCTCTCTTCAATTCAATATATTTTCTTTTGTTATTCTTTAATAGGTATACACATAGAATAGAAGTGTTTATGTATGTACATTGTACACGTTCGAATCTGCTCTTTTACAAAGGTGCATTACATATTGTTTATGAAATTCGTATTAGTACTTTATAGGACCCTTCTTTAATTTATGAATTTCTACACTAAGAATACTTTACTTAATACTATATACTCGTACAGCGTACACATAAATAAATAATATTTAGAGGATATAATTTAAGTAGTATAGACGTGTATACTTACATAATACGAATCTCTCTTGTCACAATTAACAATAGAATATCGAGCTATAGTTTTAATGATTTCTAAATAAAAATGACTTTTACGATCCAAAAAAATTTTTATATGAGTATTATACGTGGATGAATGGATGAATCAATGAATGAGTGAATGTTTGAATGAATGAAAATATCATCTTATATGAGAATAAATTGTAATATCAATAACATAATAATGACCTTTCGAATATGATGCGATGTTCCTTAAATTACAAATTAGCATCAGGCGTGTATACAATTATGAATTGATGTTTGGTATCATGAAACGGTCAATGAGACTTGAAATTGAAATTGACATAATGTTTGTATACATAACAAACAGATGAGAAGCGTATAATAATCGTAATACTTGTATAATAATGTCTGTCAATATTTTGTACATAGAAAAAAGGGTGTGTGCGAGCGCGAGTATTACAATTACGCGAATAACTTTCGATTGAATATTGAAACTGGATGTGTAGGTGGTTTTTGTTTGATTCAATTCTTTTTTAATTTCCGGTGAAATTTCTGTTATAATTGAATGTAAACAATGAAAGGAAAAATATTTTTGAAAATTTAATTTTTAGACTGTCCATAATTCTTTTTTTTTTAATTTGTGTGTAAGGAACTATGAATATATAGTTAGGTTCATACTATTTATGAAAGTTTAGTTTTTGATGAATTTTTCGAATTTATGATTTTGAATTTTTGTAAAAAAAATATTCAAAATCTTCGCCATATTTATTCTCTACATAAATAAAACATGCAGTGCTTAGATACATTTTATATAAGCTTGTATTTTTATATAATGGCAGATAGCACCCTTTGCAAAATTCTTTTTATATACATTCATTATGTACATTATTATATATAGTATATATTAACATGTAGTATATAAACTTTTTGTAAATTACCCTTCTCTATATGTACATGTACATAGAACAGACAGTACTCTATAATTTTATATTACATTATTAACAATACAAGTATGCATTACTTGTTTCAATACCCTCATTCGTAATATGAATACCAATACGTATAGCTAAAATAAAACTATTAATATTGAAGAAAATAAGAAAAAAAAAAAACTGGGCAAAATGTATCATCCCTGTATAATTTTATTTATCTGTTATGTAATCTAGAAGTTCGTTTCATAAAATTACTGTTCACAGAGTTTCTTTTTTTAAATTCGAACATCCTTCAGCAACAATAAAAAAACAACACTGGTTTCATTGTCAAGATTTTCATATACTGATAACTTACTGATACTGATACATTTATTGTTAGCAAATAGTAATATATAGCACTAATACCAGCAATGTTTATACTTAAAAAAACAACTGAATGTAATATTATATTTTACAGAAGACATATTTAATTTTCAGCCATTTTGAATAATAAATAATTTTATTGAAATATTTTATTTTAACGAAAAATATAAATCACCAAAATTTATCAGTTATGAGAGAAGAGTTATTAATAATTTAAAATTCTGGACTATCGAAAAATATCTATTTATATTTTTCTATAAAAACATAATATAAACACATCCATATAGGATAAATCTATACTACACGACAACTTTTTTTATATTCAATACATAATTTTATTTAGTATTAAAAGTTCATTTTTAGAATTCAATATTTTTATAACAACCAAAAAGCAAAATAATATAAAAAACTGCAAAACACGTACGAGTATTATAATAATATCGATCACCATTAATGTCAAATGTACACGTTAAAAAGGACATCATATCATATCGAATATAAATTTAAATACATCCAAATCACTTTAAATTGATTTGAAGATTCATTACTGGAAAAAAAGGTTTGTTTGCATAAAGAATTAACAAAAATCTATATGAAAAATCTGCATATCACAATAGAATTTTGTTGAAGATAATAAAAAAGGGTATATCAAACATTTAGTATATGCACAACATATAAACTAAAAAGGGTTACTTTACTTACATACGCTACTTGTTCTTTTATATACACATCGTTTCACATTATATCATGTATATATGTGTGTATTTAATATGCAACATTAAAATCTGACATCTTAATAGTACTACAAAAAAACAAGCAAACAAAATTATCAACGTTATCACTATGTATATACTCGCGAAAAATGAAAGGGGAAATATATTTTGAATTATTTTATTAATTTGTTTTTCTATTATTTTTTATTTTACTACATATTTAAATATCACACCTATTCCAATATTTGCATAAATGATATTTTATTCGCGTATGTATACATATATACATTGTCGAACGAAACGAATTTATGAATAAGCTGCAACACAGTTAAAATTTTACATACGAAATCTGTTCATTTTTTTCATGCCTTAAATAAACGAATCAAATTTATAATTTGGTAAAAAAAATCACAAGAAGGAATTCTTTATCCTATCTTTATAATTTAATTTTATTCAAACTGATGTAATTCGATAATAAATATGTACTAGTTTAATTTATGTAGTCAAATATGTGTACATATATAAAGACATCGAAAATATATCCTTTATTTTATTTCCTATACATATATATAATTTTCAAATTTCACATCATCGGCTAAATACGAATAGATGATAGTATACCTTGTTAAATCGATTGTAATGTATGAGTACATCACAACTATTTCTATACCATCAGACATACTACATTTATTGTACTATATATGTTAAAGGGGTAAATATAATTTCGATTTATTTTTTCTTTTTTTTTTGGCTATAATTAACCGTAAAATTATTAATAGCATAACGAATTATTATCATTTTTATTCATATTTTTATTATTATGGTATATAACTAGAAAATATCCTAAAAATATTTTATTGAATTTTTATCAATAATCCTTTTCCATCACTAATTTTTATTGCAATTCTGAATCGAAATTAGCAATGAAATTGAACTTATAAAAAATGTTACATATTTTATGAGAATTGTAGCAAAAAATTAATTTATTATCATTATGTTTTCTTTTCGTTTCTGTAATTAGAGTATAAAATTAAGGATTATAATTGGAACGTATGACGACAATTTTTTTTTTATTTTAATAGATACGCAATAGTTCAAAATTAAAATGGAATTTATTAGATTCTAAAATATTCAGGAATAGGAATTTATTCAATGAAAGACTCAAATTTAGAATTATTATTTGAAAAATTGTCCCTACATCACTGATTTTGTACTTCTCTTATAACCGTTTCTAGTTTTTTTAATTAACTAATTTCCTTCTTAACTAGAGCCATCTATAGGCTAAAGTGTAAATTTAGACTATAAATTTTAAAATAAATATCTAATACACCATGATGTATACAATAATCGGTAAAGACAAAGAGTAATCACCAAAGAAGAAGAAATAAATAAAATATATTGAAAATAATAATAATAATAAAACCGTGAATAAAAGAAAATCTAACCTCATTTCATAAGAATAGAAAATACACTGTTGATTGTCCAAATTGAAAATTATTTATATTTATTTTATATATTTTTGATAACTTTTGTGTTTTTGTTTATGTTTTTTCCCTGTAGACCAAAATAAATATTTCATTTTATTTGGTTTATTTTTAATTACATAAAATTATTATTTGCTTTTCACAAAATGGTACAGGTAAGTCACTAATGAACAAAATAGTTAATAAATAAAATTAAATTTGTTACAAAATTTAATTAAAAATTATAAATATGTACATACTATCATTTCCATTCACATTTTTTTTCGAATTTTTACCACTATAAAGGTGGCTATGATCTATGATTTCTAATTTGATATCAGCTAAATAGATTTTGTTTTGTCATGAAATATTCCTAATTCAATATTCACATTTATGTAAATTATTTAAAAAACAACATTTTTGTTAATTTTTTTTATATTTTTGATTTATTACTAATCTACAATCTATCTATATAGTCACGATCATCGAAATTATTCATGGCAGAAAATCCACATTATAATCCAACAACTGGCTTGGCACACTTAATATTAGCTGGAACATCAGGATGGGCAATAAGACAAATTGCTGCCGATAAATACATATGGTCAATGAGTGCATTCACATTTTTATTAGGGCACAGTTTACTTGGAGTATTACATTATGGTCATCCAAATGTTTCAAAAATATTGAATAAAATCTACAAATTTACATCATCGATAGCAGAAATTGGGACATTATCATTAATAAATACGGATTTATTTTTAGTAACTGATCATAATCAATGGATTTCATTTGCCCCTTTATTTTCTTGTTTATGCCAAATACCTATACAACTAGTATCGAAAAAATACAGTAATAGTCTAAATGATGTTATTATTATCGCCAACGTTGTGCCACTGGTGAATTTTGCAATGTATTACGATAATGCATGGGCTGGTGGTTTAGCAGCACTATCAACATTAAATTATTTTCTACTCAGAAGAATTTCAGAACGTTATGAAGTGCCAAAAAACGATGTAGTTACAATCGGTTTAAGCTTCTTAGTAATATTCGGTGTAAATAGTTTACGTGAAGCGAAATTAAATAATACCTGGATTTCATGAAAACTGAAATTTTGGTACAATTATTTTATTGATTTCATGAAAAAATCTGAATATTTGCTCGTGACGTAAATGATAAAAATTTAATGTAAAAGTAAAAATCAAATTTAATACAAATAATTTGAAACGTTATTTTTTACACAATTTACAAGAATTTTTGCATAAGGTTTTTTTAAATATTTATCTGCAATCATTTATATGTATGTAGTTTAAAATTACACGATGTAAAAATGTTAAAAATAAGTAATTAACTAAAATGCAAATGTTACCTATTGTTTTCTATTTATCCTGTTTTATATTTTTGTCTTTTGTATATATTTTGATAAAAGATAAAATAAAATTTGTTAACAATTAAAAAATAAATTGCAAAACTGTTTCAATATCAAAACGTGACCATTTTAAACTTGTAAGTAAAATATTAACCTTCATTCAAGTGTTGAATAGAATTTATTTAGAAATTTCAGTACAAAAATATAGTAAGATTATTTTATTGCTCGAATAAACGTTTATATTCATTTAAGATATCTTGTTCTTGTTCCAAAGGAAGGTCTAAATATTCATCATCTTCTGTCGGCATGTCTTCAGCAAAACGATCATAAGCTTTGAGAGCTTTCATTTCATTTTCAATTCGTTTTTTTATATCAGAAATATTTTTTTTCTTACGACCTGATGATGGACCTGGTTCATCGGAAGATGTTGATGTTGATGCTTGACTACTAGTATCATCAGTTAAGGTGTTTAGTAAGTGTGTAAAATTTCCATCATTTTGCATTTGTCGTAATAATTCAATTGCTTGTTCTGGATTGTTAAAGGCCGATTCAAGAGCAATACGTGCCATTTCTGGATCAAAACCCAATTTAACGATCTATAATAAGAATTAAAACTAATTGAAAGACCATGTATATATTTTTTTCTACACAAACATTTTTACCTCTTTCACAAGTTCATCATTAACGTCCAACTCCGTGCATTTGTTAACTTCGTTTATGATTTGTTCTTGGTTACTATGTAGTAAATCAATCTGAAATTTTATTTTTAATTTTTAATTTCATTTTTTTTTTTTTTTTTTTTTTTTTTGAACCAATATTTTACACTTACAGCAGCTTGTACATCATTTTTGGACATTCTTAAAGCAACAAATGCCATTTCTTTTTCGAAACCCATACTAACTAAAGTGTTTAAATTCTTTGGATTAACCCATTCGTTGTTATCATCTGGTCCGTTTAATTTCATCAATTTTCTGTTCATTTTATCGTTTTCATCATTACGCTTTCTTGCCTCGTTTTTCTGTTGTCTTCTTTCATGTATAAAATTTATAGCTTGCTCTATATCATTATTACAACTTCTTAAAGCAATACGCGATTCTATTGTTTCAAATCCCAGTTCAAGCAATTTTAAAAAGCCTTCATCATCTACTTGAAGTGATTTCAATTCATTTTCAGCCAACAGTAATTTTTCGTATGCTTCATTTCTTTGATTCTGATGGAATAATAGTATTCCTTGTAGCAAATGTAAACGCATTATAAGTGCACGTTCATTTCCAGAACTACCCTTCAGAGCAATTACACGGTCCATGTCTTTACCATAACTTCTTTGAAAATTCTGTTCGCATATTTTTAAACGACGCTCTGCATCTGGTAATTGACTGAAACTCTATAAAACATAAAGAAATTAAAATGAATAAGAAATATTTCAAAAATATTAAAACTACCTTCAAACAAAGATAACACCAAACAATATCCAAATTTAATAATGCATAATTGTCTACAGATTCTAGAATATTTGAATTGCATGAAAAAAATTCTTGATCTGCCTCTAAAAACAAAATTAATGCCTCAGCAAATTCATTTCTTTTCATAGCCACTCGTCCTTTTTCATAAAGCGCTAGTGCCAAAGTAATCGCTTTACTTTCATTCGGTGGCAAATATACAGCGTTCCCATCTTGGTCTTCCATCTAGAAAATTCAATTAAAACTTCAAATAATTTTCATTTTATTAGATTTTAATTTACCCTGAAAAAGTTGTGACTTCTTGAATTTAGTATGAGTTGAGCATCTTCTTTTGCCTGCTGTGCTCGAATGTTCATTTCAGCATCATTTTTGTACGGTGCAATTGTTATCAAGGCCATAAGTTGTTGATTGTTCGAAACATCTATAATTTACATTCGATTTTCAATTACAAAATTCATTTAAAAACTTTTTTAAAAAAAAATTATTTACTTTGATCTTTTAGACTGGTATTCGGTTGTAGAACTTTTCCAGCAGTTATGATTTTTATTTGTGAACTATCAGTTTTTATTTGTTTCGCTAATTTCTCTTTAAATTGTTCACCGGTATCAGATAATGGACATTTCATTACTGTAACACTGGATGAGCCATGTGGACGGACTGTTTTTACTTTTAGAGTGGCAATACCTAAAATATTTTGTTTTTGATATACTATGCTATGTATTTTAATCAGTTTGCAAAATATTTCTAGATTTTACCTGTATCTTCGAACTCTTTTCTGGATTTTAATTTGTTGATTGCTGCATCTTGAAGTTCACATAAGGCTAATTTACATTTGTTCACATCAATTCCCAGATTTTGGCTGAATTCCTGTGCGAGTTTCTGCCAACGTTTAAATTAGAGTTTTATTTCATTTCTTAAGAATTGAAAAAAAAAATATGATGTCATCAGATTCGAATAAAATCAAACCTCAATTTCTGATTCAACAGATCCAATTTCCTCATAGTAATAAGGTTCCGACCATAATCGAATTCCTTTTGTTAGTAATAAAGATCGAACTTGAATTAAAATATTATCGATTTGTGACATATTTTATTTATGGGTTGAATTAATTTTTTCTCAATTTCACTCTTCAAATTTTTAAACAAATTTTTCACTATTTAAAATTTTGCATATCACTTCACTTTTCCAATAATTTTTCAACATAATTTACCAGTTACCACATTTACTAATATTCTTTTTTCCTTTATTTTAATATTGTTGTGTTGTGACATATTCCTAAATCAGATCCAGATGATTGTTACTTGTTAGCTGTTAGCTGTGCTGTGCCGTTGCCAGTGTTACCAACTATCAAACAGGGTCCGTTGCTAAATAAGTAGCTAGACTGGATTAGTTTGTAGCTAAATCGTAACTAAATTTTTAGAGTTTGAAAATATGGGAAGTCAAAGTAAAACAAACTTTATAAATTTCACATATTTATTAATTATTTTGTATGGTTACAAAACAATTAAATAACATTTCAACATTTTATTAAAAAAATAATCAGAACAAAAAACATTTTAACATTTTATAAAAAAAAATAAATAAAAAAAACCAACAAATAAAGTAAAGGAACTGAATATCATCAACTGGATGTCTTTTCTATTAATTATTGACAATATTTCATTTATGTCGACACATTCGGTGGCTTCATAAGATTTCATACTTCCTATTTTGCGAATAACATTTTCTGATAAGTCGTATTCTTTATTATGTCTTTGTAAACCAAATTTAATTGATAAAATCGAGTCCAATGTTTTAAGTTTCATTTTATTCCTTATTTTGTTCTTCGTAATATTCATTGTACTAAATATTATTTCCATGTCGGCATGGCATTAGAATGAGGAAGAGAAATTAAATAATTTAGGTTATCTTAATTTCCTTGAGCTCAAACTCAAAATCATTTTTTTTTCTTATTTTTTTCAACACATAATTTAATTATTACTTACTGCTAGCTTCAGAACAAGAATTTCATATTTGAATAAATTTACTATGTTGCTAAAAATAGTTAATATAATAATAGTTAATATAGTAATATAATTAATAGTTAACTATAGTAACGTTTATGAACGCACTCTTGGTAGCTGAAAATTTATGTTGGTAGCAAAATTGCTACCGGTAGCTAAACAAAAATTTTCGTAGCTGAAACTGTCCTTTGGTAGCTAAAACTACCTACCGCGTAGCTAAATTGGTAACGCTGACCGTTGCCGATAGTTTGAATTTATAAATGGTAGATGATCGATTTCGCTTGGGTAGGTGGTACATGGTACTGGACTGATCTGGTACTGGTACTAGAATTGGAGAATTTGTACTTGCTTGGTAATATGGTGAGGTGATATGGTGTAATGTGTAACTTGTTGTAACTGCAATGTGATATGGTAATGAATGTGTATGTAAACTTAAAAAAACCAAAAAAATTAGCATTACCAGCTAATAACGATAACGATTACCATTACAGCCATCGCACAGTTCCGGCGACAATTACAGCGTAAACATTAATTAAATGGGACTTTTTACCGTTGAACTTTACGCTGTCGCTGTCGCCCAAATAGTTTCTATTCTATTTTTCAGCGACAACGAGCCATTCACGACCAGAATTTTGCAGTAGTAGTAATCTATTTCCCAAGAGCAAAAATGTAGAGTTCATGTTATGCTTATGTTACACTGTGGTGTGGTTGTCGCCCGAATTGTGCGAATCAGCGATACGCTGTACTGTAGTTGTCATTGTCACTGGAATGTGCGATGTGTGTCTGTTACTACGTCTTTAAATATTTAATTCTGTTGATTTTTAACTAAAAATTCATGTTTTTGGTAACTCCTGTATCAGTTCTCATCAGTTTTAATTTAATTCAAATTCAATATCAACGTTACAACAAAACTTTCATCAACCGGACCACCGGACGCAACTAGTTTGCAATTAAATTCAAAAAGAGTAGCTGTTATTTTAATTATTCGATATTTTAATCAGTAATAATAATTAATATTAATTTCTTTTAAGATTTTATTTTCAATGAAACGAAATGGGAAGTGAAGTTGAGAACATTGAATCTTTGAGAATAAATCTCGATGAAATTGCTAAAATTTCTGAATCAGAATTTACAAAATATTTTCATCAGTGGCTGGAAGAAGATAATACTGCTCGTTCATTACAAGCAAAATTACGAAAAGATTTAATTGAAATTTTTAATAAAACTAAATTAGGTAAGTTTTTTTAATCATAAATTAGCTAGATTACATTTTTATTAATTCATCAAAATTTTGTTTACGTTTTGTACAATTAAGGAGGGGAGAACGTTTACGTTTTTCATTTTCACACTAGTTTCCATGGTAGCAAGAATGTTGTTTTACCACTCCATAACTTCACAGTTCAACAATTTTGTATTTACATTTAAATATATAGTATTAGTTATCGACAAGAGATGGCAACTGTGTGGAATAAATTAAATACCTTTTTTCCTAATTAACGACTTTTTAAAATTTGAATGTTATTTTTGATATTTTGATAGTGATTTCTTAAAATTAAAGTTTAATTGAATTTTTAATTAAATTAAATTTTTTTAAAAAAAAAAAAGTAATTTTCTGTTTTCTCACAGGTTGTAAAATATCTACACAATATACAAATCTACATCGTATAATGCTTTCACCATTGATTCTCGTCTTAAATACTATAGTAGCTGAATTTTTATATTCACAAAATTATCATTATTCTTTGTCAATATTTTGTACAGAAATACCATATCGTCACACATTACCGAATTTCGAGAAAACCAGAAATTTTCGATTCAATGAAACCGAACTGAATGAAATCTTTGAAGCAATATCACCTTCAATGAAAATTCCAACAGAATTACAACGATTAATAATTGATGATTATCTAGAAATCAAAGACTCAAATAAAACAGAAATTTCATCTTTACTATATTGTATTTTTAATAATGTTTTCGTAAAATTACAAAAGAAAATATCAGATAATACAAAAGTTTTACAAAATAACGAACAAAAAAATGTTAATGTAAATTTTAAAACAAATTCAAAAAAGCAGTATTCAACATCAAATCATCAAATTATAAATTATACATATTATTTACATAAATATCTTTTATTATTATCGAAAAAAATTAAGGATATGTCTCAGACATTAAAAAATTTAGAAAATCGTAATGATTTGAATAATTTGCAGCAACATCACAAACAAAAGTCATCAATGAAAATTGTGAAAAATTACAATAAATTTGAATTATTGAATCGTAGTCTGAGTAATTTGTCAACAAATTTAAGATATCTGTTAATGTCGAAACGTAAAAATCATAAAATATCTGAAATTGTTCAGGCCTTAGAAAAAATGACAAAACAATTTGAACAATGTACAAGAAATATCGAATTAATTGTTAAAAAATTGAATGATGCAGCATCAATAACAAACCAAAATGAAAATAAAACAAAACATGAAAAAAAGTATTATGAATGGATTGATGAAATGAAAACAACAAGGAACGGAAAAAAATTTTTGGCAAAGGTAAATGATGATTGTGGTATGAACGATGATGATGACGATGAATGATTATCAACTTTTCATTTCAATTCATTATTATCGGGTTGAATCTGTAGTGATTGCAATGATTATTTTCAAAAATTTAAGTTTATGTTCTAAAAAAATTCAATTATTCTTCCTTTTTTTTCTCTCTAGATTGAGGCTTGTTTACAGAAAACACTAGAAAACGAAAAGATAAAACTTTTTGAAGAATTCAGAATCGAAACTGAAAAGCAAAGACAACTGATAGAAATGAAATATAAAGAAAAATCGCTGCAGGTAATGTTTACATTTAGAATAAAATTTTAAATTATCAATTTTTGTATAAAAACTTTACAACTTTTCGATGTGTTTTTTGTTGCTGCTGTTCAGGATTTGCAAGATGAAGAGGCTGAAAGATTGAGGGAAGAAGACATCGAAAAAACAATTGAGGAAAAAATTCGAAGTCTTGGTCTTACGGACATACCGAATTTAAAACGGAAAAATGAAATGCAGTTACAAAAACAAAATAAACAAATTCAGACAGATTTGTTATTCGACAATGTATTAGAAAAACAAAACAATATGTCTTCGCTTCAGGATCTAAATAAGAATTGTGCAGTGAAAGAAAACGAAAAAGTGAATGACATTATTTCATTGCAGAAAGAGATTTTAAAGGTTTCGATAATCGTGAAGGACATTACATTTTCTGGCAACAAAAATTATTTTTTTCCTTTCAGAAATTATCTGACCAACAAACATTTTCCGAACAATCCAAACAACCCTCAACAGAATTGAAATCAGATGTTAGAAGAACCAATAACACAGTAACGGCAGCGGCAAAATGTTCAGAACCATCATTAAAATCTTTAGACAATTTCAAACCGCGGATACAAGAGATAACGAAAACAATTCTTCAAAAGGAAAGAAATATGGATGAAATTATTTTTGAGGCAAAGTGAGTATAATTTTGAATGTTTGTATAATTTTCTCAATTTTTATAAATGAATTTTTCCTAAAATTTACAGACTCAGAATACAAGAACTGGAAAATGAAAATAATCAACTGAACAAATTATTTCAAGATTATTTGGATAAACAAAAATTGAATAAAAGTAATATTGAGAAAAATGTGACAGGCATTTGGGATGATTACAAATTCGGAAAGGCCATGCTACATAAAAAATGCGATGCAATCAAAGCAACAAAAAGTCTAGAAAAATTTCAAAAAGAAAATGAATTACTAAAATTAACCAATGATAATACTGAACCATTCTCGGAAGCAAAGGCAATCAATTCATCTGACTCGTTACAAATCGACACCGGAATAAAAAGTTTAGAAAGAAACACGATTAAAAAGGAACTTGTAAAAGTACCTGTCTTTCAGAATCCTTTTCGTGAATTACAAAAGCATTTTCAATGTAGAAAAAATTGTATAATAGATCTTAACTTAAATGAACTCGAGTCTGGTAACACTAACGATGAGAAACTTACAGGTAGTATTGAAGCAACCGGTAATATATCAATAACAAAAAAAGTTGAATCTTCAAGAAAAAGTGATGAATTATTTAGTTTAAAAACATTTACAATACGGGAAAGGAGCAATAATTGTCAAACTGTACAGCATAGCGAGGATCGATCATCTGTAAATGATAACCGATTTAATAATTTGAAGGTGACATTAAGTGAAATTGAATCCCTACCTCACTTGAAGATGAATACCATTCCGATCGCAAATAACCAACTATCATCAAACCGTTCGAAATCATCTTTACCTGCTGTAAGCCCAATAAAATTGTTGTCAAATAAAAGTTCATCAGTTAGTACATCATCAGCAGGAACTTCAGAAGTTAAACGAAAATTATTCGATATTTCAAGATCAGAAAAGAATATTCAAAATGATGAATAAGCATCAATAGTTAAAATACTAACTAAAATAAATTTACACTCATTACAAAAAAAAATGATCCAAAATAAATCCCAGATCCATTTTCTATCAAACATTATACAGAATTCAGTATGTTGGGTATGGGTATGATACAAGTACATACTCTCCATTATATGTATATATTTCTAAACAATTTTATTGTGCTTTTCATTTATTTACCTAAAATCTAAGTGCATTTATAAAAACAATTTTATTATAAATTATTGTTATAAAACGAATACATAAAAAAAAAATCACTTCATAGTATGATAGTAGATACTTATTTATTTATTTTGGCAGTCTCCATTAAATTTAATTTATAATGACATTTTATTCAACGTCGTAGAATCTTCTATTACATCAATTACCTATTTCTATATAAAATTACACGAATTTGTTACAATACATCTCGTACATAACACGGAATTTATGTGTTTATTTGTACATACATCGGTATATGGCGGTGTACTATAACTAAATTGTTCAAAATGACATCAATTACTATCTATCTAATATAAAAAAAAAATTTTTAAATTTTATTATTCTATTTTCATTTTACACATATTACGTATAACTTACTAAAATAAATAAAAAATAATACAGAATGTTCTTCACTGGACTGGAATATACTACATCATTTTTATTAATTTTATGTTCTGTATGTTTTACTTTATTTATAATTTGTTTTTTAATATATTTTTTTTCATTTATTTATTTATTTTTCAAATTTAAAGGAAATAATTGTAATTGAAAAAATTTCTTGTTTCATTTTTAAATGTCAGCAATTTATTATTTTTCTATATCGTCTAGTGATTTATGTCAGTACACATACACGTACATGTACGTGGTATAAATACTACTCTACTATGTACTATTATATTTCGTACATTACTAAAATGTATCTCTAAACTGCTGTTCCATTCAACATATCATAACAACCACCACCATTATGGGATGTTGCTGATGCTACTGTTTCGGCTCCCCCAGTTATTGTTGGTACTGCTGCTGCTGCTGTAGTTTTTGATGTAATTCCCAATAAACTAGCATGAGATTTTCGACGTTCTCTTTCGATTTCATCCAAATCGAACGATTCAAAAATACTACCAGTTATTGATCGTCTATCATCAAAAGCATATCCTCTAGTGAATTTCGGAATTGTTTTATAATCACCATTTGACCCGTTACTATTACTATAACGAAAAGCTGATTTAACTGAATAACTTGATGGTGATGTCGGTATTGCTGTTGGCCATTGTATTGGAAGATTATTACTTGTCTTTCTTCCTTGTAAAAAAATATTATTGTTTATTGTTGCTGTTGGTTGTGATATTGTTCCTGTTGTTGCTTTCATTAAATTTATATCATCAAAAGATTTATGTAATACATCTCTAGAACTGCTATTCCACATCATTCCATCGAAATCACTTCTTCTTCCACCCTCAATTATATCACCAGAATCGAAATTTCTTTTTAGGAAACATCTTGGTAGAGTACGACTTTGATATAGTCCATTATTTTCGTTTCTAAGTTCATTTTTTGTGAAATAATTGTTAACATCGTTATTCCATAATTCTTGACTACCGCCAAATGAACGTTGTTCCAAATCGAAAAAATTCTTTGGATATATTTTATCTTTTTGCCGTAATGAAGACATTGAATTTCTTTTACGTGGCTCTCTGAATGAATTCCGTCTACTTTTATTCGTGCTAAGCAATGCATCATTATTATCCACTATGAATATATTATCATCGTCCTGATCATTATTATCATCCTCAATGTAATAAATGTCTTTCGGTTTCGGTCTCATTCCAGCCTTTTTACAGAATTCATTGAATAAATCATCTTTGGATTTTTTCCCTTTTGTCAATATACCACGAGATAACCCACAAATATCCATGTTAACGCTTTCCTTAGAATCGTTTGTTTGATTTTTTTTATTTTTCCTTTCGATTGTAGATTGCTGATGATTCTGTTGCTGTTTGGATTGTTGTTGCTGATGATTACTGTAATTATTTGTGGTCAATTGATATTGACTATTATTGAATCGCGATTTCGAGAATATTTCCGTTGACGTGGATACACTACGTGTTAATGGAAATTCTGGTGGAATATCAAATGATGAATAATTCGGTGTTTGTTGATGTGCTTCTTGACGATAAAGTTCATTTAAACTTTTTGCTAAATTTTGTGAACGATGCATACCACATTTTTCTGGTTTTTCAAAATAATATCTATTATGTAAATATTTAGAGAAATAAAAGGAAAAACCGAAATAAAATTTATGATTTTATTTAGTGCGATGTGAGAATATAAACAGTACAATTCAAAGGATAATTATTATAAAAGGGGAAGAAAAATTGTCATGTGATTTGTTTTTCATTTCTAATTGATATTTTCAGTGATAAAAACTTACCGATGCTCGAAGAAGTAATTAGATGGTATCGAATGTTTTCTGCACATGAATTTATTAATTGGATTCTCGTCAAAATTGCAAATGTATTTTCTTCTATTCTCACTTCGTCGACCTTCGGTGGTCATATTTTTTATATTTTCTTGACCATTCAAAAACGTAAAGCATGGTATAGTCTATATATGTATGTACATGAAAAGCAAATGAAAATTGAAAGTGTAAAAGAATCCTCTGTTTTATTTTTTGTTTTATTTGAAGTCACAGAGGTGAAATGCCTACACTCAAATTTTTCGCATATTTCAAAAAACACCACCTTTTTCGTTTAACACCGAATAAAAGTTTATTTGCCTCGTTACTTTTTTCTTTTAGAAAAAAAAAGGATACTAAAAATTTAATGTTTTATTTATCTTTCACACCCACTCACTCATCAGTCACCAGTCACCACACTATAAACCACCTCCACTTGCTCATCTCATATCCAACTTAAAACGATTTTATTTTTGTTCTTACCTTATGATGTCCCACTTGTTGCAGACTTATAAATAAAAATATATTTAAAACACCAACAAATTCCGTTGATATAAAACCGAACACATAAAGGAAAAAGCTCTGCCCATACGAATATTTAAAAAGTGGTGGCTGTAATGTTGACTTTGGACGTAATTTTGAACCAACTTCAGCTTTAAATATTGAAATGTATACAATAAGTCCGATAAACATTAAGAGACCTGAAAATAGAAAGAAAACATTTTAAAATAACAAAACAATAAAATAAAAATAAAATGTATCTACATATATACATATGTAAATAAATAAATAATGATAAATAAGAAAACAGAGTGTAAGAAATACCGAAAATAGAAGAAATAAAGAATTTGAATAAATTATTTGAATTTTCATGAGATATAATTTGAAAGAAAATTTTGTTTATACTTTTTCGTATAATTCGATTCTGTCTGTCTGTACGTTTGTTGTGTACATATGGTGTGCACTTTTGTTCTTCATTTTCTTACTATAGTATTTTTATATGTTTTGATGTGTTTTCGTTTACAGTGGATATACAAGTACATACAAATTGTGCATTCGAATTTTTTATATAACAATATATGAAAAAATTATTTGAACAGAAAAATAATTTTTTTCATTATTTATTTATTTAATTTAAAAAAAAATTTCATTTAAATAAATGAAATGAAACAAAAAATTAGAAAATAAAATAGTTATAGAATATGCAATTGTATAGATAAATTTACAATATTAAACCATATATTAGACCGTATAAATATAGCTATACCTGATACTATAAATAGAATTCCAGATGTGAAATAGTAAAGACTATTCTGATGTGTACAAATTCCAATCAAAAATACAAAAAAACTGATGAGTAAAAATATACCAGATACTAGAAAGAATGGTGATGAACGTGTTACTGTATCTGAAAGTATACAATGAAAAAATTTATGAAGTAACAAAACAATGAGATGAAAAAAGAAATAAATAAATAATTGAAATCAAATAATACTCATACATAATACGAAAAAAAAAAATAAATAAATAAGTAAAAAGAGATGAAAAAAAAATGACAAAATCTAATTATAGATCAAAAAGATACATACATCATCCACATGTGTACGACAAATACATACTATGCTCATGCCATGTTATACTCGTATATAGGAACTCGTGCGTATAGATTTTATTATGTATATAATTTATTGCTTTTTAATTACTGTACAAAGAATGAATACGATGACAAACGTTACTGAATGTTTTATTTTGTTTTATTTAAAAACAAAAATAATATATACGGAATTATAGATAAAACTGAAATACTTCATAAAGGATATGATATGATGGCAACAGCAGCATAATTATTGGTTGTGAACGAATCAAGTCCCTTCAATATAAATTGTATTTTCTATATGTGAAAGAATACATATATATATATATATATATATACGTATATATACACAATATAATGTATTTATGTATCAGAAATTAATTATAAGTTAAATAAATATAAAAGTTTTAATATGTACTAACTTTTTAATGGATACCGCTGAATGCATGTTACATAGTGAATCACCCGTTTTGTCCATTGTAAGAGGGAATGCATTTTCCTTTCTTAAACTTATAATTTTTTTAAAAAAAAATATTTTCCCATTTATTTTTAAAAAAAAAAATTCTGCAGGAACATTTTCATTCCAATTCAATCACCAGTAGGATAAGAAACAATTCTCTATTTCCTTTAATTTAAATATTTCCACACGAACATATGGATGTATAAGTTTTGTATGTATACGAGTATGTACGAGCATAATATTTACATATACATACATACATAAATGTACATATAATTACACATTAAATCCTATTATGATGAAAGGCTCATCACGATGATTACATATTCAAAGCTTAACTCACATTCTTTAAACAATTGTATGTCTCACCTCATATCTTTATCGTTTACGTTTACCCTATACTCGTATATACGTATACTGCATATGCATATTATAGTGGAGCTTAACTATGCAATGAATGCATATTAAGTACCTTAAAAAATACAGTATCTACCTACATATGTGTATTTTTCTTGTTGCTTTTTATTTTATTTTATTTTATTTTTGTTATTTTTTATAATTTTCTATACTATTATACTCACTACTCTGTATGAAGATATCCATTTAATGTTTTGTTTGCTAATTAAACACAAATCGCATATAATATTGTATAATACACTAATTCAACTTGGCTATGTATTTTTAAAACGTATTCATACATACATGTATCAGCTTGCATATAATTTACGTGAATATTAATGTATGTATGTATGTATGCACATGCATATGCATATAATGTATAAGGATAATGATATGTATGTGCACTATGCATACAAAATGAATTTTCATGTTGTTTATTCATTGCACATTTCATTCTATTTATGTTCTTTGGCAAGCGAATTGTATAATGTGTTGCTATACACTTGTCGTATTTCGTATACCCACATATACATCTATACATGCACATATTTATTCTATAATAATAATGTATTTATATTAAAATTCATAGACTTAGATAGACGACACACACACGAATCATCGTTCTTCCTTCTCATCGTTACGATTATGTGCATTTATTCCTGTTCACCATCATCCCCATCACTCCATAACCCCAACGCCATTCATGAAAAAATAAAAAATTGAAAAAAAAAGAGATCCTGAATTTACTTTTCTTTCATCGTTCATTCACAAGGTGCATAACATAACGTAGTTATTAAACCGCAAAGAAATGAAACGAAATGAAAGGAAAACAAAAAAAAAAAATAAAAATAAAAAGATAATCAGAAGAAATGATACAACCACCTGTTTACGATTTTTATTATATGCTTCAGTCTTTTTTTTTATTTTTTTTTTTTTTGGTTTGTATTCGTCCTAATTTTTGTTAGTTTTCTTTCACCTTCTCATATTTGATTTTGGCATTTTTTATGTTTTTCTTCTGTTGGTTTTAAGTTTGTATTTTGAATGAGATAAAATGTTAAAAAGCCTAAATTTTACCACATATTAGCAGATTTTCTTTTTTTTTTTATCTTTTTATTCACTGTTGTGTACATATATAGTATCTGAATCTGTATTCACTTATTATTAGCATATGTATACGAGCATACGATTGCATTATGTAAACCATTTGTGTGGTAATTTAATGCTGATGTGTGTTTAGTTTGAATTTTTTGAAAAGTATCTCCCTCAAAAGAATTCTCTATTGACCAGAAAATTGCATACAAACACATAAAAGCACATACGATTACATATGAATATGAGGAGAATATGTAATACATAGTCGTACATTCAAAATAATTACATGCTTTTCCAAAATTTTCGTTTACGAATCATTCAAGCGAATTATATTAAATTAAATTTGTATTTTTCTTATTTTTCGAAGTTTTGTATTAAAATATGTAAGTTAAATGGATATATTTTGGTTTTGTTTGTATCAAAAAATTTGTTGCATTAGATTATGTGTTATCTGTTATGTGAGCATGTAAATCACATTTCGGATATTCAACATGCTGATCAAATATTCTTTACAAAAAGTATAAAATCTATATATGTACATCATAGATGTTAGATACGAGTACGTAACTATAAATAAGAAGTAACTTTTAAATATTTTTGTCTTTCTGTAACATGTAATTAAAATGAAATTTGCTTTTATCTTTTGATACAAATTAAATACTCAAAATGAAATTTGATGCAAATGCCTGTAATCTTATAATGGAAAACCAATTTTTTTTTTAATTTAAAAAAATACTACTGCTATTCGTTAAAAGTCTAAAAAAAATTAAAATCGAAAAATTATTACACCACAATTACCACAATTTTCATTCATTCACAGTCGTACTGTCACAGATAATATTTGTGGAGATGATTTATTTCAGTTCAGTTGTGTTCCAACTAAAAAAAAAAATACCGGCGTGTATAGTTATTATTACAGGCGAATGCAGTTAACGTGCGTATATACGTGAGCATATTTGTTCTTTTTCAAAAAAGGGAAATTTCAAAAAAAAAAAACAATTAAAATAAAAACGAAGAAATACTATCATGATGAAATGGTCATTATGGTATAAAAATTGTTTTCCGGATGTTAACTACTTTTGTTTTTTTTGAAAATCCATAAATTGGATATAACTTTCGCATACATTCAAGGAGCATAATAAATTAATGATGATGTATGAATTTGTTTTATTTTTTTTACACTGAAATATATTCATTACATTATGAGTGAGTGTGTTACATATGGATATCGGATTTTTCACTTTTGATTTATTTTTTCTTTATTTCATTTGTAATATCGTACTATAATGTAAGTCCATACTACTTACACAACGAGTAAATTGCATTTGTATGGGTGTGTATAATGAAATATGTTTATTTTTTTCAATTAATT
The DNA here is from genome assembly GCA_951394055.1 of Villa cingulata. Classification (NCBI taxonomy): domain Eukaryota; kingdom Metazoa; phylum Arthropoda; class Insecta; order Diptera; family Bombyliidae; genus Villa; species Villa cingulata. The sequence continues at coordinate 7,844,757 of OX596018.1, forward strand.
TTTTATTGTATGAGGATATCCGTATATAGTTGAAAAAATTATCGTTATTTTGTTTGTTTTTTCTGTTTATTTTAAAAATGGCAAATCGAGTTAATAGTGAAAAATTTAATTTATTATAAATTTTTGAATTTAAAAATGTATCCTTTTTCGTACATACAATTGTATATACATATGTATACTTTATTGTCAGTCATTTAGTATATGTGAAAAATAAAATTTATCGATACAATGTGTTTTTCATTTTTTATTTTCGTTTTCAATTTAAACGATGAATTGATGTAATCTTGCATTCAGGACAGTACAGGTAATTGAGGTAATTGCTAATTGGCAACAGTTGGTTTTGATATAAATTTTTTTTTAATGAATTTATTCGTTCATTATCATTGTTGGATGCAATTTTCTAAAAATAATACATTAAAAGTCACTTTTCATATTCCAAATTTGAATTAAACATTTTTAAATTTTTCATCATTTTATTCAAAAATTCAATTATCTTGATATTTTTTTTTATTGACATGCGTATACAATGAAGAATTTTTCTGTTGTTTTATTTTTATATTTCTGTGTCTATCGTAGTAGCATGTAGTACTATGTATATATTATTTCAATTTGAGCTAAAAATATGACCATGCATGCTACATTACATTATTTTATTATATAATTAATATACTGAAAGTGTTAAAAAAGGGAGAGAGAAAGAGAGAGAGAGAGAGAGAGAAGTGAAGGGATAAAGTTGTATAGTCAGTACTTTAAAAGGATTGTTTTATGCCCTATTAATTGATTAATTGAACTGTAAATTGATATCCACTTTTCTGGTCCATCACTTGAATAAATTTCCTATAATATACTGTTCGTTTTTTTTACAAAAAAAAAAAATATATTTCCATTACACTACGTACGACTATATATATGAGCATTAAATGATATAAAATCTAAAAAATCACGGGATTCTCTGCATCATAAACGGCCTTATGTACATATACAGCGATGTAATAGAGTTAGAGTGTGAATGTCACATTAACTTATCGATTCGATTTGCTGTCTATTATACTATTACACGTACATACATCTATATTTACATATCTGTGTTCGGTTATATACACTATGCATACTTACTCGTATATATATAGTTATGGAAGTAAATTATGCACTCTATGTAAAAAAAAAAATTTTTCCCTCGGGAATTATCCTTTCAAAAGAGTTAATCAGGTGACTTTAGTGTAAATTTGCTTTTATCGTTTCACAAATTTTAAAGTTCATTTATCTAATCCGTATGTAATCAGCAGCATTATCAGTATATACATACTCGATAGCGATACATACATACATTCATCATAGAACAGAGCATTGAATTGAATCCATCAAGTACCAGCACTACTGTCTAAGTAACTATAAAGGAAAGTATTCTTCAAGTTTAAGGATCGGATATCTTATACAAAATATGTAAATATGAAAATACATACAAACATACAAATATCACTAATATTATGCTTAAATATACATACATAGGAAAGAAATTGTTAAAAATAAATTTCTTTGTCAGATTAAATATAGTTTGAGTTTTCCGGTAAAATTACAAATGAATACATTGTGTCAAAAACAAATGACAGCAACATCAAAGGAGACGATTATGTGTTCAGCAACAGCACAATAGACAAAAAAAAATTGAAAATCATTTTGTATGTATTGTCGAGCAGTATATATTATAATTAAATAAAGTACAGATAGATAGTGTTGGTTATTTAGATACAATACACACATACATACAAAAGCATTTGTGAACGTATATGAACACGTATGAGTACATAGATTAAAGTTACAGGTACAAAATGTAAGTAAATGATTGTATATTTATATTTTATAAATTCTACAAATCTTATTCAATGCAACTGTAACTATATAACATCATAAATATAATATGAAGTAGATATACACTTTCCTGATGATAATTAAAAAAAGCACACTTACACACATAAAAATACATGTACAACCAAAAACAAAAACTGAATTAAACATGATAACTTACATGGTATCGCTAGAGTTGAATCATGATCAGGACGATATTCTTCCTTTGGAAAATAATCAATTTTTATACAGTGGTATGAGTCAAATCCTGTAAAATCGAACAAGAAAAAATTAAATTAAAAATAAAAAAGAGTTTATGAAAAAATAAAACAATGTATGTATAAAGAAAAAATTGAAAGATATTAACAAAAAAAAAAAACGAAGATAAGATTAAAGACAAAAATCTGAAAAAAAAATTTAGAACTCTGATAAAAATGACGACAAAATATATTTCAATTAAATCTCTTGGTAAAAATTTATTAAAAATATATTATATACGTATATATATATACAGATAGTGTAAATGTGTACAAACATGTATGTATGGATGGAGGTACATATCACTCGTATAGTAGCAGTGCTTTTATTTCATGAATTCTTCAATATAAAAATTGCAACAAATTAAACTGAATGTACTGCAATAAATACACATACAGAAAATATACAATTTGTGAACGGCTTAAATCTAGAGAGAATACACCTCTATTAATATTTAACATATTACACAAATACAACAATACAATATACGAATACTATAGCAGTACAGAATAACAATTATGTACAAGTATTTAGGTTGTCCTCACATAATGATAAAAATGAATGAAAAGGAAAATCTTGTTACGTTCACTATTTTTCTATATTGTTGTAGGTTGTAGCATAGGTTGTAGTATTAAAAGAATGAATAACGTTTTTTTTGTGATTTATATTTTTAAATTTTTTCTTCATCTGTACTTTTGATTTTTTTTTATATTTTTTTGAAAGGATAAGACAAGAAGAACAGAAATGAAATTTGAGAAAAAAAAATATAAAGTGATCGTTGTACATGAGTTTTTATTTTATAAAGTTATTCATTATTAAAAGGATATTAAAATTCGATTGCAGTATAAGGAAAATTTTTTTTTGAAAAAAAAAGGATGTACATTGTACATTTACTACTCGTATATATTTTTGTCATCATTATCATCACCATGATGGATTTAAAATTTTATCAAAAAGAAGAAGAAGGAAAATAAGAAAATGAAAATAATAAAAAATAAGTAAAAAATTGTAGTTCCTACTTAATCATTGTTAGTAGCCTTGTACGTAAAATCCAATAAGAAGGATATGCTTTTCTTTTCAATACATTTAATACAGAAGAAAAATTTTTTTTTACATTTTTTTCAAATCTGTTGATGACGATTCAAAAAAAAATCGAAAAAAGAAGAAAGAAATAAAACAGAAGGTATTTCATGTGTATGTACTTACGTACAGTGAACAAAAATCAAAAGATTTTAAATATAAATTCATGAAAACGGGAATGGGACATAGGAAAAAGGAAGTCATAAGAATATTTCAAACTGTATATGTATACGGAATATAATACTCGTGCTCAATTTAGTTATAGTAATCATCAGTTAGTCTCAATTAGATTTACTTTCTATTTATTATTAAGGAAGTGATTTACAGGAATTTCAGTACAGAAATAGTAAAAGCACAAAAAACAAAAAAAAACACAAAACAGAAAGAAACAAAATCGTAGGATAAGAAGAAGAAAAACATAAAAAGAAAAAGAAGAAAAAAAAAAATAAACGGATGTACAATTTCTTTAATGCTATAGTTATTTAGAAACTTCTATATTTCTATGTACATAATATATACCGTATGTATTGAATCAATGTGCAATATTTTGAAAATTTATGTACTAAAAATTTCTAAAGATGAAGATGAAGAAGAAAAAGTTTAAATGTATAAATAAAGGATATAAATTTTTGTACACTACATGTGTATACTTATATAAAAATTTTATTCCGTTAAGAAAGAATAGTACTGAATGACTGATTTGTACATATGTGTGTACGAATAATATGTACATGTACATACAGTTTATATCCTTTTCAATGTTTGAAGTATTCACATGTAAAATTTAAAATTTTCTAAGGTTATACATACTTATAAATACAGAATATAAAGCAAAAGTATAACGATGTTCTCACACATCAGTAAATGTATAGTTAAGTTGAAAGTATATAGACTATAGATTTAGACTGGATTATTTCGTTTATATACAAATAGAACAAAAGATAAGAAATAAAATAAGGATAATACGTAAATAGATCTTATCTATGTTAGTTCAGTACTAAATATGAAAAGATATTCATTTTTTTTTTAAGTTTTTTGTTATTTTTCATTAGTTGCTTTAACTAAAACTTACCCTGTAAAGTTGAACAAAGTATCCACAAACTTGATTTTGTGTATTTCGTTATGAATGCCCCATCATCCTGAACATTAAAATTTGCAGTACCATTATAATTTGAATTTGGTAATTTCTCTTCTGTATATAACCATTGTGGTCCGGCTAATGCAGCGACAACAACTGCTAAAGAAATACTGAAAAATTATAGAGATTAACATACAAATACGTATACATTGTATTCGTATTGTATTGTATTGTACATTTACAATTTTGTCAATCAGTTATTTTGTTAAATTTTATAAATTACCATACATTAAGAAGTTGGAAAAAATAATAATAAAAAAAAGAATTGAATCAAATTGAAGAAAATCTTTTTAAGGATTTAATAGCAGTAAAGCCATTAAATCTTATTACTAATGTACTACTCGTGCATTATTCAAAAATTTAAAAGCATTTTGGTTATATTCCGTATGCATCTGGAAATCTAAAAAAAATAACGCAAAAGAAATTTTACAATGGAATTTACGTGAAATTGAATTTTCAGATTCGAAATTTGCATAATATCCAATAATTACGTTAAAAAGTTCATCATTATAATGCAATCATGCATCGAGTAGTTGAAATTTGTTTCAGATTCATGTTAGGTTGACAAAAATTTAATTCTCAACGGTTATTAGATTATGGGATAATTAAATTCTATTTTTTTTAAGGTGGAAAAGTGAAAATTTGATGCCCCGAATTTAATTTGCATTTTTTATTAGCCTTTTAATAACAGTATTTAACGCAATTTATATATTTCACATCAAGTTCGTTTCATTTCACTTAATTATGTGCTCTTACCTAGCAGCCACAGGTGTCACAATCCACAGAAAATATTGATCAGATATTTTTCCGTTTTCTTGTTGCTGATGGATGTTCATCTGTTTATTAGACGACTGATTTTGGCCTAAAAATGATGGTGGAGGTGGTGGTGTTGATGCGAATCCATGATCATTAATTGCACCTTCATTCAAACTTTCTAGTTCACTTCCAGAATTATTATTACCTGTTGTTGTTAAAAATTTTCTTTGCATCATGTAACTAGTACCTCCATCATCACCATCATCATTATCGGCACTTTCATTCCTCATATTGGATATAATACTGTTATGAGTTATTTCATCATTTGCCATACTTTTGTTGTGATTTTTTATATTTGACACTGTTGTCATATAACGTTCTTGACGACGGCCCATATCTGGTGTTTTAAAAACTCTTGGATCATTACCATTCGAAATCGGGAAATTTCCTTGGCTCATCAAATACGATGAGGACATTACTGCATCCTGTTTACAATAATTCAAATTCATTTGACAAAGTTCATCAGAATTTTCGAAGTCTATTGTTCCAATATTCTGAAAATTTACGATATTATCACAACCGTTGGGAATAATACGACGTTGTCTGCCAACTATGTTAATGTCATTCCTTGATGGATCGGATCCATTTACTAAATTAATACCCATAACGGATCCTGTTCTATACATTTTATAAAAATAAAAAATATTCACAAAATTTATAAAACGGTTGTATTCGAATTTTATCAATTAATTGCCAACTGAATAAAAGAGCAATTTACATAATTACACTTGCATTTGCCCGATTATTATTTCGATTGTGTATCCTCGCAAACACATATATACACGGAATTTATACCGCCAATTAACACATGATATTTGATATTGTCTTCAACCTAACTTTTCAGTATACACAACACATCAATGTGCTCTTACATTGTAGTAACAGAGCGAAATGTCTATTTTCGACAAAAGGTAATGTTCAACTATACGTTCTGAATTCTGATTGTAAAGTTGGCTCCTGTCTGGTAAACGAATTTATGAGGATATGTTGAACTTTAAAGTTTTATTCTGTCCTAATAAGCCGGAGATCCTACGACTCCCTCGTTACATTACAAACAGAAAAAAAAAAAATAATGTAAAAAATGAAAAACGAAAAGTACAAGAAAGTAACTGTACATTTGATAGCTGGCATAAATGAACGCATGTGCTGTCAATACGAAGGTATACAGTGTATGTTTAATAGCTTATAAAATAATAAACAGATAACACTGAGATTTTCAATTTGAATTGAAAGAATTTACGGTGTCCGATTGTAAAAAGTAATTTCGTAAGCCTTTAGACTAATTGATGTCCGTTCCGTTCAATGTGTAACAGGATATTAAGCGTAATTGTGGCGCCATAAAATAAAGGAACAACAACATCCTTGACATTTTATATTCTGTTATATATAATACAGTGCATGTACTATAAGGTTATCGTTCGTTTCAGTAACGTAGTAGACATACTATAACACAAATAAAAAAAGTTACATCAATAGGTACTATAGGATAAGAGATATAAAGTAATGTATATCAAAAAAGTATGATTTCGATTATTTTAAGGTGTAAAAATAACATTTTTGTATTTTGTGGTTTTGTTTTTTGTTTCTTTTATTGAGATTCTACAAGTTTAAGGATTTAACAATCTTCTATTGTATTTCTGATATAAAAAATGTCTGTCTATAACGTCATGGATTTTTTAAATATATTTTTTAATTTTTTTACAAACTAAAACAAATGCTAAAACAAAATTTAGAATAAATTCATTTCTTAAAGCTATATTTAATTTCTAACAATAAAAAAAGTTTTATTATTATTATGTTTTGCTGTTACTGCTGTAGCTGTTTTAAATATGAAGACTTGAATTTTATGTAGCACGAGTATAACCACCGCTAGGACTAAAAGGTGGAGGTTGAGTTGGATAGCTTTTTGTACCTGATGATGGAGAATAACTTGAAGAAGTTTTTGATCCAGATGAAGGATTTTCGTTAAATAGACCACCGAATTGACGTGAATTGAAAAGGTCGCTAAGACCACCACCGCTACCGCTACTCGTTTCACCCCTGCCGTAGCCACCAGTTCCACTATTTCCACGAGATGAAATTAAATCACCGAGAAAATTTAAAGTCGATGAAGAGCCACTATTTTGTCTTGGTGGTTGATTTCCACCACCGCTGTTAGCCAATAATCCACCAAGGAAGTTAAGTGCACTACTTCCACTGCTTCCACCGCTTCCACTACTACTTGGGTGGCCACCACTTGCACCACCGTATCCGCCACTATTATAACCACCTGGCTGATTCGGATTATTTCCACCCCCTCCAGAAAGAGCTTTTTGAATTTGGCTCGAAATTACGTTACTTAAAGCATGACTAACAACAGGGTTTGAGAGTATATTCGACAAGAATCCATTTTTGTCTTTATCTTTTTCTGGTTGACCATATCCACCGCTACCGCTGTAACCACCATGTCCACCAGCACTGTAACCACCTGCACCATAACCACCTTGTCCACCTCCACCGTATCCTCCTTGACCACCATAACTGCCTCCGCCATATCCTCCTCCACCACTGTAACCACCGTACGGTTGATAGCCACCACCGCCACTCACACCAGAATGTCCACCATATCCTCCCTGTGGATTTCCATGTGGTACACCATGTCCTCCTGATGATGGATAAATTGGTGCAGAAGGAGCAGGATTTGAAGATGGAAGTTGAGGATAGAGGTGCGAACTGCCAGAATTAGAGGCAAAACCGCCAGAACCGCTACCACCAACACTAGCAGAGCTACCACCATAAGACGGACGTAATGGAGTATTCGAATTCAAATTAGGTGAAGAATGCGATGACGATGATGAATCTACATTTATTTCAATGATATTCAATTAAAATATGAATCGAATTGATTAGAAACACAATAAAAAACTGAGCAAAAATTAAAAAAGCAAAAATTTTCAAAATTTTGTAAAATTAATAAGTACACCACCACTACATATGTATATATATATATATGTATATTTAATGTATGATATCTTCAAGAATTAGTAGTTAGTTCGGTTAGTAAAAAATAAAATTTCAATAATACACATTATTCCAACACAGTTAAGAAGCATGTGAATATGCAGAAAATGCATAAATACTGAATGAGATAAATACGAGTATATCCTACAATTAAAATCATAAATTTGTTGTAACTGAAATATTTTATAGTGCTAAAAATTTTTCAAAAAAAGAAAGAAGAAAAAAGCATGGACGGATGTTAGAACAGAAATTAAAGAAGGAAACATAATTCAAAAGAACAGTATATTATGCACTTATATTATTATGCACATTATACACATTTATAAAACGAATCTATGTATGTATGTATATAAATTGGCACAAATTCAATTTTATCACTAAATACATGCTATACAATCATTTCTGATAAAATTTTATGTTTTGCAGAAAATTTCATCAGAAAATTATAATTTCGAAATGTTTTTATTTTTGTTTGTTTTATTTTTCTTTTGTCAATATTTTTTTTTATAGAAACAGAATTGATTTTTAAATCATTTTATTAGTAGTGAAATCGACGATAATTAAATTCCAATCCGAACATAAAAAATATAGAAAATATAAAAACAAAATTTTTCATTTTTCAAAATTAAATTTCAAATCCTTTTTTTTTGATATTATAAAAATTTTTTTTATTATACATACATTTATTTCATAGAACTAGAACTAGAAAACATTATTATTTTTGTCAATTTTAAATATTTATCCTTGCTTTCTACTACTTTTCTATCGATTAAAAATAAAATACACACGTATCATATATGGTATATTTTTGGTTTTATTTTTTTCTTTTTTACTATTTTTGTGGATTTACAATGTTCATTATATTCACTTAACGCTAACTGTTAAATAAAATTGAAAAAAAAATCGTAAGAGGAAAATGAAAAATGACAGTCAACTAACTTTGAATTAATTTAATTAAAAACTTATTTTTCATAATAAAAACAAAAAAAAAATCAAATTAAATTTAATTATAAGTTTAAGTGAACTATGGAGATTCAATTTGTTACTGGATTTCCTTTTTGGACATAATTTACATTTATTTTTGACATACATAACTACTGTCTACCAATAATTTGGATGGAAACGTAAAAGAATAGAATTTTTTTTTCAACACGATTTTATACATTACATTACTACCTATAATTAACGTACATTTCATGTGTATTTTAGTTGTAATGATGAATGTGTTTTGATTTGATTCAATTAATTTTCTATCATTATTATTTATTTTTAATATATTAATATCATTTATACAATAATTATTATTATTTTTCTTCTATTTTATAACAGATTATTTTTTTAAAGGTACACATAATTTTTGTATATTATATTTCCATTCATTCATTATAAGATTATAACTAACTGTACATTAAATACATAGAAAATTTTCTAAAATATGAAAAATTAATTTAAATTTATTTTTGAATTTTATTTTATACATTATTTCTATTATTTATTTTTTAATATTTTTTTTTTACTTAAGTTGATTTTTTTAAAATATTCCTAGCAACAATTATTATAGATTTCGAATAAAGAACAACACGACACGACTCTAGTTAAGTATGCATGTATTTGAATCTGAATTTGAATTTAGTAGTTTAATTAAGTTCAGTTGAGTTGAGTTATGTTGAGTTTTAAATTGAACATTTTATGATGAATTTCACTTAATAGTACGTTAAAGTACTCATCTATTATATAGTAGTTTATTTATTTACATCTACGAGTGTCGTAGATACTGGAAAATTATTTTTCGCACAATAAAAATATTACTCACAAAGAGATAAAGTAATGTAAGTACTTATATCGAAAATTGAAACATGTATGTTTATATCATTTAGTATTAATTCGTAAGCCTATCAAAATATAATACTATTGACTACTTTAATTTTCAGAGAGAGAAAAATATTTTACGTGCAATTTAAAATGTGTACTTACAAAATGCTCTATTTCACTGAAAATTTTTCTTTTCTTCATTTTGTTATTAATCACTCGTGAATTAAATTTGTAAATGCATAATGAACACTTTCGAATTTATTTTATCTATTTTTCAAAAATAAAAATGTAAATATAACTATAGTAAATTACTAAAAAATGTTAAGTTTTCTGTTGTCTGTCGGTGCATAAATTCTATACAGACTGTGTCAAACCTATACAATTTTCTCGTGCTATATTAGTGTTAATTAAATTCTTTATTCGTTTAATTGATTCGTTTTGATTCCTACTGCCTATGAAAAAGACAAATTCTTGTGCAAAATCCCCTAGTAAAAGGATTCAAAAAACAATAAAGGGATTCATTTTTTTATAAATATTATACATAATTATTCATATCTGTTTCGAAAACTATGTGGTAATTTAAATCTATTAGGCTCTTTTGTTTGATTTCAATTATTAACTCATGATTTGTTTTATTTATTCATTTATTTATTTATATTTTTCTATTTTTTTATCATTTTTTTTGCATATTGTTAAGTTAAATGATTTAAAGTTTTAAAAATATATAGTTTTTGTTTTTCTATTTTAGTAATATTATTATGTATACCTATATGATACACTTTACATCTTGTAAAATGTCATAGATACAATAACAGTAACAAACGTATAATTATGATGAAGATTAACAATTAACTAAGTAAATTATTAAATCCAGAATGCAGATTATAAAATGTTGATATGAATGATGTAATTAATGTTGATGCGATTGTTATTAGAATGATGTTAATATGATAATGATGACGATCATAATGAATTTGTCCGTATGCTGAATTCCTTTGTTTATTATACATAAATTGTTGGAATAGATTCGGTGAATTTGTGGTAGCTTGAGGGTTATGGTAGGTTGGCTGATTACCGAATACATACGGAGGATTGTATGGATTCGATGGTGTACGTGGAGCCACTTGACCAGGATGAGGTGGATAATTTGGATGATTTGCTTGTGGGAATTGTTGAAATGGTGGCGGTGATGTTGGTTGATAGTTTGGGAATATCGGTACGTTTGGATAAATTGGCATTTGATTTTGTGGAGCACCGAATACGTAATGTGGATTAACTGGTGTAGGAGGATTTTGTGGTGGATTAAATGAATTAATAACATTATTTGGTAATGGATTGTTAATATTATTTGACGGTTTTGACATGTATGTATTATCCGGCGCTGGATTTAGATGTGTACCTGAAAATATAAAACAAGACAAAGAAAATAGCAAAAAAAAAAAAAAAAAATTCGAAGAGAAGAAACAGAAGTACATGAAAATAATTGAAATTGATAAAATGGTAGAAACGTGCATTTCAAATTTAAAATGAGTGACATTTATTATTATCATATATGTATATGAATGTATATGTACATGAATCTAAAATACCAATTTCCAATTATAATAAAACATTCCATTTATCAAAGTTCAATCAATTCTAAATGGAATTTATTTACATCTGACTTAGTATTCCCATTTAGAATTTTCTAAGTAATTAAAAAATGTTTTTCTTGATTTCTCTTGCTTTCATGCCATCATAAATTATTATGAGTAAGTTTATATTTACCGTAAAAGTAATAAATTATTTTCATAAATATTTACCAGGAGGATTTCTAGATCCAGAAGTAGCTCCAGTTTTGGTACATGTCGGATAGCTTCCACATTCTCTACCGTCACGTTTTCCAAAATTACATGAATCATGTGCAATTACACAGACTTCATTTGGAAGGCATCCGATATCTCCACAGCTTCTTCCGTATTCTAAAAACATAACAAACAAAAAAAAATTCAGATACAATAATGTATGTAATGGAAAACAATTTTTCAGGGTGTATTATAAATTAGAAAAATTTCTTTCCAGAAAAATAATAAAAAATTTATTTAGAATCTGGTACGAAACATATGTACATTACATCTTATACGATATGTGTTTGTATAGGTAAGGAAATGTTTAATTAATTGCTTACTTACTTGAATATGAATTAACATTAGTCACAACTGTACATAAGACTGCAAGTAATGACAAAATTTGGGGTAAATTATCCCCCATCTTTTAGTTTTTAACTTTATTTTTCCTTAAAAACCAGAGCAAATGTTTTGTTTTTTTCCCTTATTTTTCGTTTTTTAAGTGTTGGTTTCTGATTTTATTTTTTATTTTTTACTCCAAGAAAAATTGTCGGACTTTGACTTCTTGTATACTCACTCGAACGAAAGGTCAACGACCTAAATAGACAAAAAAAAAGTAGAAAAAAAAATGAAATTAATTTAGTGAAATGAATTGATTGACTTGATTATAAATGATCGTATTATGTAGGACTTAAGATGTAGAAGAAGACTATTCGACTATTCCATATATGTATGTACGTATGTTTTATGTATAATCAATGTTATAAGCAACAATGAATGTACAAAAAAAAAAAAAATAAAGTATCTTTCGAAAGAATGGCAATTTTCGTTTTGATAAATACATTTTTCATTTTGTCATTATGTACATACATATACTCCCACAATAAATGTGGAAAAAGTTTTATGTTTATTCTTATGAATGTGTGGCTGTGTTTAGTACATAAAAAAAAACAATAATATCGCGTCATTCGTTATACATTATTATTATAATGTATAACAAAATGAAGAACAAGAACAATATGTATTATGGTGTATGTTGAATCGATATTCAACATTTCGATCATCTGGAAATAAAAAAAAAGGAAGATAATTATTAATAATGATAAAATAATTCCATAACAAATAACACAGAATAACATAATAATACTTAACATATACACAACATAACCAAACCATATTACACAAAAAAAATAATACAATACAACATAACACATAGGTTATATATATATATGTACAACATATATATACAATAAAAATAGAACAAACAACATAACATTAATGAACACAAATATTTTATAAAAAAAAAAAAATGTAACAATTACACACCCTTTTTATTTATAAAACAAAGGACAAAATTACAAACAAGAAACAACATTAATTGCACAAGTCACATCATGAACACTATATTATTTACACCATAATCACAAAATTATTTACAAACATAAAACAAACAAAAAAATCCACACTGCACAACATAAATTAAAATTAATTAATAACACAAATAACAATTATTACAAATCAAAAAAAAAAATATTTAAATAAAAACATTCACAACATCACAAACTTAACTACCATAATAATTTTGACAACACAACACAATCATGACACAACAATATGGTAAACAAAACGTCACTTACATATTACCAACTGTTCCAATTAAAAATGATCATTGTCAAATAGAAGCTGAATTACCAGTACCAGTAGAGTTATTCACAATCATCAAAATTATCAACCGATTTACCAAACTCAAATTCAAATAAAACTGTTTTATAAAAAAGGATGAAATGATGAGACAAATATAAAGATAATTTCACCAACGGAGAAAAGGAAAATTCTAGAACTGTGAAATTTTTGTATATAAAGGATTGCAGATCGCAGAAGAATTTGTCTTTTTGCGATTATCTGTGTATAATATCGTATTGAGATTGAAGCAGAGAAAACAAATAGACCAAAAACCATTGGACGTATTGAGTCCTCAAAAATCTAGCGTATTGAGCTAGTACATAGGGAACTTAGGAATTTCTGTAAAAAACTTACAATTTTTTACAGAATTTAGGGAAAAAATTAGGAAAAAACTTAGAAATTTTTTTTGGAAAAAATTTCTAATAAATCGCCGAAAAAATACTTAGAAATTTTAAAGAAAATTTCTAATCAACGCTGCTTTGGACTTAGAAAATTTTTACATTAAAATTTTCTAATAAACAAATACTTAGAAATTTTAAAGAAAATTTCTAATCAACGCTGCTTTGGACTTAGAAAATTTTTACATTAAAATTTTCTAATAAACAGAAAAATACTTAGATTTCTTCATCAACATTGCTGTTTGAACTTAGAAAAATTTATTTAAATTTTTCTATTGCCGAGACAATTCAAATCCAAGTAATTGCAACCAGCAGAATTGAAGTTTCTTCATAGAAATTTTTATCGTCGAGAGTTGAACAGTGATTTACCGACGGTAAATATCATTAACATCACCGGAACTATCCTTCAGCGCCATCTACATCAAAATTTAAAAAACATCGATATTTTTGATAATTCATCATCATTTTGAGCTAAGACACAAACTATTAATTGTCATTATCATTCTATGTAAATTAGTAAATTTTATTTTTTAATTATTGCATATTTTTTTGAATTTATTAATTAAATTTTGAACAAAATTAATTTCCGGAAATTTTTTAAACTGAATATTTGAATTAGTAAATTTTTAAATTTTAAACAATTGAATTTAGTAAAATTATAAATTGTAAACTTAAATTAATAAATTTAGAATTTGAATAATTTGAATTAATTTTCCGATTAAATTTAATTAAATTAAACAATTTGAAATAATTTGCCTAAAATCAATTTTGTAATTTAGTTTAAGATTTTTTGAATTGTTAGTTTTTAAGACATTATTTTTTTTAATAAATTTTATAACGAATTGTAAAAAAATTGTGTTTTTATTCTATATAAAAATTTTTATGAATTAGCACCTTTTTATTTTTAATGTTAATCTTTTAAGGGGATTTAACATTTGGTCCTTCGAGCCGGATAGAATAAGAACACAATTTTTATTTTGATAAAATTCTATAAAAAAAAATATATTTGTAAATGGTTAAACCAAAAACTTCGACAAAAAAGAAAAAAGATAAAATGGATAACGTTTCAAGTATAATTAAATTACAAGATGGCCTGATCGAACAATTAAATGATATAACTATTAACGCACACGAAGATATTGCAGCAAATAAATCAATTAAGGTCTATGAGCGAAGGATTTCCACCTTAAATAGCTTATACGATAAATTCCAAGAGAATCATTACATTATCTGTCAATCAGAAGATAATGCTAATACAACCACGTATAATGACCAACACAAATTTCGTGATTTTGAGAAACAATATTTTGAATTGATATCAGAATTAGAAGATAAGGTTGCTGAATTATCTACAATTTCATTGAACAATTCTGCCAATTCTACGCATGTCTCCACCGTAGTTTCTACACAGAATCCAAAAATTAGATTACCACCAATTGAATTACCAAAATTTGATGGTACTTACAAGTCATGGAGGTCGTTCAGAGATCTATATGTGAATTTAATTCATAACAACAATGAAATTTCTGACATTGAAAAACTTCATTATTTAAAATCATGTACGTCTGGTGAAGCAGCTCGAATCATTAAACCATTTGATATCATAGCAGCAAATTACCAAAAAGCTTGGTTCGCTTTAGTTAGCCGATTCAATAACAACAGAGTGCTAATTAATACCCAACTAGAGAAACTATGTAAATTCACAGCTATAAAAACAGAAAGTGCACAAGCAATGAAAGAAGTCTTGAGTAACGTTGAAGAAACTCTACATGAGCTGGAAACATTACGTGTAAACACTGAAAACTGGGATCCAATTATCACTTATTTAACGTTACAAAGATTACCACCTGAGACCAGAGAACTTTGGGAAGTAAAACAGAGTTCGAAAACCGAAATATGTAGTTTTAAGGAATTGGTAGAATTCCTAGAGGCTAGATTTAGAGTATTGGAAGCTATAAAGCCCCAAAAACAAAGCAATGTATTTTTAAGTCAAAACAACACAAATGATAATAAAAATTTGCGATGCATAAAGTGTAATTTTGATCACAAACTTTTCAACTGTATAAAATTTAAAACATTATCAGCGATAGAAAAATTGAACTTCGTTAAAAAACATAAATTATGTATGAACTGCTTGACTACCGGTCATAGATACAACGATTGTAAAAGCAAATACACTTGCAACACATGCAAAAAGAAGCATCATTCCCTATTACATAATAGCCTCAATACGTCCAATAAGATACAAAGTAAAACTTCTGCTCAATCAACTCAAAACGATACAGGAGACGGAGCTCTGCCTGCTACCAACACTAGTGAAAGGAATGAATTGAAATCCTTCTTTTCGTCAAACGTGAATCAAGTACTTCTATCTACAGCTTTGGTCAGAATACGAAGTACACATGGTCATAATGAAATTCTGCGAGCCTTGATAGACTCAGGGTCACAGACAACATTTATAACTACTGCCGCAGCAAAACGCCTGCAATTAAAAACTTTACGGACGAATCAGCTCATCAGTGGTCTCAATGAAAGCAGTACCTTGGTAGCTACGTCACAAACTCAGTTTAATTTAGAATCGGTATACAGTACCTTTAAACAAAATGTGAATGCGTTGGTGGTAAAGAGTATCACTAACAACTTACCCACGTATCGGATTGAAACAACCGGTTTCGATCATTTGAAAAACTTGAATCTCGCTGACCCTAATTTTGCAATACCCGGAAGGGTAGACTTACTACTAGGAGCAGAAGTGTATGCAGCTATAATTCGAGAAGGAATTAGACGCTCAACAAAACCAAATTATCCGATAGCGATAAATACAGAACTAGGCTGGATAATGATGGGTAGTACTGGTCATACTACAAAATCCAGTAAGACGTTCATGATACACGTTCATGAACATTCCTTAGATACACAACTACGAAAGTTTTGGGAACAAGAAGAAAACCCAAATATTATACATGAAACACCTGAAGACAAACTGTGTGAGAAGATATATCAAAGAACAACAAAACGACTACCAGATGGTTCGTATCAGGTTGACTTGCCTTTCAAAACTCAAAGTGGTCCAAAACTTGGCGAAAGCAGACGAAGGGCAATTTCACAATTCCTCACGTTAGAACGAAAATTTTTGCAAAAACCAGAATATTACTCATTGTATAAGAAAAATATAGAAGAATATTTATCAGCTGGACATATGATTCAGGTCAATCAAAACGAAAATGAGATGTCATACTATATGCCACATCATGGTGTACTTAAAGAAAGTACAACAACGAAACTTAGAACAGTATTCAATGCATCAAGTAAAACTAGCAATGGTATGAGCCTTAACGAACAAATGTTTATTGGACCCACCATTCAGTCTACTTTAATGACCACCTTACTCAAATGGAGAAAATTTCGTTATGCCGTCACTGCAGATATCGAGAAAATGTACCGCATGATACACATCAATCCTCAGCAGTACAATTTACAAAGAATAGTATGGAGAAACACATCTACAGAACCTATTAAAGATTACGCTTTAACTACGGTAACATTCGGAACTGCTGCAGCTCCATTTTTGGCTATTAGAACCCTTCATCAATTAGCCAATGACGAATATCAAAATTACCCACAAGCAGCTGAAATCATTAAAAACCATATGTATGTAGATGATCTATGCTATTCGCATCATGATTTAAACGAACTAATAAAAATTCAAGGAGAATTATGCGAATTATTGAAAAAGGGAGGATTTAATCTACGAAAATGGATTGCGAACGATTCAAATATATTAAATTTAATTCCGATCGAAGACCGCGAAATAAAGGAATCATTAATAATATCCGACATGTTTAGTATTAAAACACTCGGAGTCAAATGGAATCCTGCTACAGACAATTTCAACATTTCTGTAAAGACAACTAAAAATAATGAAAAAATCACAAAAAGAAATATTCTGTCAGAAATCGCTTCATTGTTCGATCCTTTCGGTTGGTTAGCTCCATGTATCATGACTGCAAAAATTATAATGCAGCAACTGTGGATCTCGCGTTGTGATTGGGATGAGCGTCCTTCGGAAATATTAGTGAATAAATGGAAGGAATTTCTGTCAAAATTAAGTTGTATATCATCAATCACAATACCTCGTTGGTTAAATATTACTATAAATGAATCATCAATAACAATCCATGGCTTCTGCGATGCATCAACTATAGGCTATGCAGCTGTAGTGTATGTCCAGGTTAAGGAAAGAAATGAATCTAAAGTGACATTAATAGCTTCAAAAACTAAAGTAGCTCCGATAAAACCAATATCTTTACCTAGACTCGAATTATGCGGCGCCACCTTATTATCAAAATTAGTAAAGAATGTAAAAAAGGATTTAAATTTAGAAAACACGAAAACGATACTTTGGACTGACTCAAAGATCACACTTTCATGGATTCAAAAACATCCTAGTAAATGGAAAACATACGTTGCAAACAGAGTTGCAGAAATTCATGAAAATTCTAATCCTGTATTTTGGCGATATATACCAGGTAAAGATAACCCTGCAGATTGTGCATCTAGAGGACAAATGCCGGATGAGTTAGTTCATAATACTCTCTGGTGGGCTGGACCAATATGGTTAAATGACGAATCATTATGGCCTAAACAACCCGAAATATCAGATTCATTCGAAGAAGTGAAAAAACATAAAGTACTTACTATGAGAGTAGAACCAGAAATCATTTCAAGATATTCATCATACTTAAAATTAATAAGAGTAACAGCTTACTGTTTCAGATTTATTAATAATTGTCGATCTACACAAAGAATTAAATTAACTTATTTAACCAACGAGGAAATCACACAAGCAGAAATTGAAATTGTAAAGTTAATACAACAGTCACAATTTGCAGCAGAAATAAAAGATTTAAATACTGGAAAACAAATACAAAAAAATAGTAAAATCCTGAATTTAAACCCATTCATAGATAAACAAAATTTACTCAGAGTAGGTGGCAGACTACAAAAATCTGAATTACCCTATGACGAAAAACATCCAATTATTCTACCAGCGAATCATACATTTTCTAAATTATTAATTCATCATATCCACGAAAAAACATGCCATGGAGGTGTACAATTAGTTTTGAATACTATAAGACAAAGATTTTGGTTAATCAACGCAAAGAATATGATTCGTCATGAACTACACAAATGTATTAAATGTTTCAGAGTAAAACCATCAAACAATACACAACTAATGCATGAATTACCAACCGCTAGAGTAACGCAATCATATCCGTTTCAACATGTAGGCATCGATTTCGCGGGACCTATCGACATGAAAGTATCATCACTCCGAAATGCAAAAATCACTTCAGTGTATATATGTTTATTTATTTGTTTATGCACTAAAGCAGTACATTTAGAGCTCGTATCAGATTTAAGTGCAAACGCCTTTATTGCTAGTTTCAATCGATTTATCAATAGACGAGGTCTATGTTCGGATATATATTCAGATTGTGGCACAAATTTTGTTAAAGCTAACAAACTTATGTTTTCAAAGCAAGTCAGCGAAGAAATTGCAGACAATTTAGCTAATAATCAAATCAAATGGCATTTTAACCCACCTTCTGCTCCACATTTTGGCGGTCTATGGGAATCTCACATTAAACTGGTTAAAACGCATTTAAAGAAAACGTTGCAGAACACTAAACTCACTTTCGAAGGACTGTATACCGTTCTATGTAACATCGAAGCATGTATCAATTCACGACCATTAATTCCAATAAATATCGATCCTGACAACGATACAATTATCACGCCAGGCCATTTTTTAATTCAACGGAATTTACAGATAGTTCCAGAAGCTAGTGAAATAAACAATATTGTCCCCACAAGACAATGGCAATTCTTGAAACAGTTGCAACAAAATTTCTGGCGAAATTGGTCTAAAAATTATTTGAATCAACTTCAATTACGATACAAGTGGAAACAGAAACAAGAAAACTTAGAACCTAACGATATCGTATTAGTAAAACAAGATAATTACCCGCCTTTAAAGTGGCCATTAGGACGCATTATAGAAACTTACCCTGGCAGTGACAAACTAGTAAGAACCGCATTAATCAAAATTGATCGAAAAACATATTTGAGACCAATTATCAAACTGTGCAAATTACCAATTAATCAACCCGAAAATCTCATCCCTGAACTCCGAAACTCTACAATTAGTACTACCATACCTTTACAAAAAAATTAAATTAAAAGATTTTTTTACAGAAAACATTTTTACCGGTTGACTTTCATTTCAAAGTCGTATCAACAGTTTTTCCAAAAGTACATTATTAAGCGGTAGTGAAAAAAAAAATTTTTATTTTATCTCAATTAACTAAAAAAGAAAAAATGGATTCAACAACTAATTCATCAATAACTCCAGTGCCATCCGAATATCAATCGTTCGGGAAGTCATCGGTAAAAAGTATATGGAGTCTGAAGGTTATGGACCAGGGAAACAATCAAGGGCTTCCAAAGTTCAAAATCATAAAAAGGGTGAAGAACACAGAGAATATAAGGAAATCTCTAAAAGAAAAACTACTAAAAGTTAAACCACCAACATTTACACCCCCCTTTGAGGCAAGTGGTTCATTAATCACTATATCTAGTAATAACACTCCATCAAAGGGTATGGCAGTTCCAGATTGGATGTTAATTCCTGAAGGAATTAAACGTATAATCGAAGATTGGTCTATTCCTTGGGAAAAAATACATAAAAAAAAAAACGTACAGGATAACCATTAACAACATCAAAATGCGTTTCTCCAAAACAAGACGAGGAGGAACCACTATGAGAATAATACCTAAATAACATTTGTCATGTACATATAAAAAAAAGAGAAAGAAACACAATAAAATAATAATTCAAAGTAAAATATATATATATATTTTTTATTTATTTAAAAACTACTAGTTACATGTATTGTATTTAATATTTGTTCACCTTTTTTTATAAATAAATATATATTTCATCTTTGCCGCCGGTGGAAGATGTTGAATCGATATTCAACATTTCGATCATCTGGAAATAAAAAAAAAGGAAGATAATTATTAATAATGATAAAATAATTCCATAACAAATAACACAGAATAACATAATAATACTTAACATATACACAACATAACCAAACCATATTACACAAAAAAAATAATACAATACAACATAACACATAGGTTATATATATATATGTACAACATATATATACAATAAAAATAGAACAAACAACATAACATTAATGAACACAAATATTTTATAAAAAAAAAAAAATGTAACAATTACACACCCTTTTTATTTATAAAACAAAGGACAAAATTACAAACAAGAAACAACATTAATTGCACAAGTCACATCATGAACACTATATTATTTACACCATAATCACAAAATTATTTACAAACATAAAACAAACAAAAAAATCCACACTGCACAACATAAATTAAAATTAATTAATAACACAAATAACAATTATTACAAATCAAAAAAAAAAATATTTAAATAAAAACATTCACAACATCACAAACTTAACTACCATAATAATTTTGACAACACAACACAATCATGACACAACAATATGGTAAACAAAACGTCACTTACATATTACCAACTGTTCCAATTAAAAATGATCATTGTCAAATAGAAGCTGAATTACCAGTACCAGTAGAGTTATTCACAATCATCAAAATTATCAACCGATTTACCAAACTCAAATTCAAATAAAACTGTTTTATAAAAAAGGATGAAATGATGAGACAAATATAAAGATAATTTCACCAACGGAGAAAAGGAAAATTCTAGAACTGTGAAATTTTTGTATATAAAGGATTGCAGATCGCAGAAGAATTTGTCTTTTTGCGATTATCTGTGTATAATATCGTATTGAGATTGAAGCAGAGAAAACAAATAGACCAAAAACCATTGGACGTATTGAGTCCTCAAAAATCTAGCGTATTGAGCTAGTACATAGGGAACTTAGGAATTTCTGTAAAAAACTTACAATTTTTTACAGAATTTAGGGAAAAAATTAGGAAAAAACTTAGAAATTTTTTTTGGAAAAAATTTCTAATAAATCGCCGAAAAAATACTTAGAAATTTTAAAGAAAATTTCTAATCAACGCTGCTTTGGACTTAGAAAATTTTTACATTAAAATTTTCTAATAAACAAATACTTAGAAATTTTAAAGAAAATTTCTAATCAACGCTGCTTTGGACTTAGAAAATTTTTACATTAAAATTTTCTAATAAACAGAAAAATACTTAGATTTCTTCATCAACATTGCTGTTTGAACTTAGAAAAATTTATTTAAATTTTTCTATTGCCGAGACAATTCAAATCCAAGTAATTGCAACCAGCAGAATTGAAGTTTCTTCATAGAAATTTTTATCGTCGAGAGTTGAACAGTGATTTACCGACGGTAAATATCATTAACATCACCGGAACTATCCTTCAGCGCCATCTACATCAAAATTTAAAAAACATCGATATTTTTGATAATTCATCATCATTTTGAGCTAAGACACAAACTATTAATTGTCATTATCATTCTATGTAAATTAGTAAATTTTATTTTTTAATTATTGCATATTTTTTTGAATTTATTAATTAAATTTTGAACAAAATTAATTTCCGGAAATTTTTTAAACTGAATATTTGAATTAGTAAATTTTTAAATTTTAAACAATTGAATTTAGTAAAATTATAAATTGTAAACTTAAATTAATAAATTTAGAATTTGAATAATTTGAATTAATTTTCCGATTAAATTTAATTAAATTAAACAATTTGAAATAATTTGCCTAAAATCAATTTTGTAATTTAGTTTAAGATTTTTTGAATTGTTAGTTTTTAAGACATTATTTTTTTTAATAAATTTTATAACGAATTGTAAAAAAATTGTGTTTTTATTCTATATAAAAATTTTTATGAATTAGCACCTTTTTATTTTTAATGTTAATCTTTTAAGGGGATTTAACAGTGTACGGTTGGTGAGTGTTAGAAATTTGAAAAAAATAAAAAATAAAAATAAAAATCAAATCTGTACCATGAATACATACACAAGTATAAAACAGCTGTATTATATACTTTGTATATGTATGTATGTACTGTACTGGTATGTGTGAATGATTATGGATGAATATACCAAACAGATGTCCTATTTATTTTCTATTAATATAATGGACTACTTTTAATGATGCTACTGCGGTGATGTTTTATTGCCATTCAAAATATCACGAAAAAAAAGAAAAAAGAAAATTTATAAATCCTTTTTGCTTCCTTTTTGATAATATGTATACAATAATATATTTATTTATATGTATAATACTCATAGTATACATATTTTTATAATTTGTTGTTCAAATTAAAAGGAATTTTTTTTTTATTGTAGACATTGTGATACATGCGGTATCATCGTCATCTGAAAAATATCAATATTATCATCACATATTATATACAGAGTGGCACTAAGTATATGGTATGGTACACAGTGTGTAGTTGAACTATTTATGAATATGTACTTCACTCTTATTATTTTTAATGCACTGATAGGATATTATGTATATGTATGGAACATAGAATATTAATAATCCTTTATAATACACACATACGTCCATACGTTTATAATATACGTGTATGGATGTACAATACATAAAATTTTTTTGCTTAAAAAAATATGTGTAGGCATTTTTTTGTATTTTTATTTTTTTCTAATAATTTTAAAAGTTTATTTTATTTCTGTTGCACATCCATATATACACATAACATGCATATTATGTATGAATAAACTTATAGATATGCTTACTCGTGCATAGATAAAATATATAAAGCAAACAACTAATACCGCATAAATAAATTTTCTAAATTGGATAGCTTCCATATTTCACATAATTTATGAATATATATATTATATATATATATGATTTGAAGTACGTACTATAAAAAATACATACTCGTACTTCATGCATACATATGTATACACATTATATCCGGTGTATTTTTTTTTATTGTCAGAAATTTTATTTTTTAAATTTTTCCATTTTCTTGTTCCTTTTCTTTTTCCAGTATGCTTTTTATCGTCTTGTTTTCAAAAGCAGTAAAAAGAAAACGACAAAATCATCATTAATTCTGATCTGATCCTCCTCTATACATAAATTGTCTGTGTATAAAAGGATAACATATCCGGTACACATTTACTGACATTCATCAGTTCGGTTGTATACATATAACTTTAAGTACCATCAAGCAACATACAACTCAAACTCACTTACGTACACTTGGACACATCCACTATTTGCAGATAAGTTGAATTTTTAGTTAACGCAAAAAGTGCAAAATAAGAACATAACAAAATGGACATGAGTTGAGAAATTACGGTTCCAGAAAAAAAAAAAGATTTAAGAAAAACTGTAGACAAACGAATGACGGATGACGTTTCTGAATCGCAGTAAGTGCTCTATCACTCTATTTGGTCCCATCGATCATAATGTTAAATCGATTTCGGAAAAGTATAGAAAAAAGAATCTACAGATAAAAAAGAAAAAATTCTCATAGAAATTAAATTAATAAATCTACACATACGATGATAGTTGGACTTTGGACATTGTGTAAGCACAAGATTTTACACTGGACAGAATTCTAAAATATACCGAAGTATGTATATGCGGACAAAAGGATAATAACATTGGATATGATGACCTAAAAATGAAGATTTACAGAAAAATTATTGCTGTACTATGATGATAAAGATGCTTAATCATTTCTCGGAATGATAGCTTTTCATTTCGAATACTAGAAGCACAAAAAAAAAATAATTAAATTCCACATAATTTAGATACACGCACATTTGGATAGAATGTAATTTTCCGCTTGTTGGTTTATTTTATTGTTGGTTCATAAGTGTCAATTAAACATTTTCCTCTGGTGAACAAAATTATTCGAAAAATTTAATTTTTTTTCCTTCCGAATAATTTTGAAATTCGAAATTTTAATAAATGCTTCAAAATGAAACGAAATTTAATCGCTAGGATTATGAATTTTGTGAAAAAGTAAAAGTGAAATTATATATATGTGCGTCACACATCAAGAATTTTAATGAAATTTCCGACCTGTAGATTTTACTAGTGAATTCATATGCATACACTTCTACTTTCAGATTCCGTACATATGTAGTGGTACTCACATATACACGTACACGTACATATGATAAGGATGCTTTCCAGCGAATGATATGCAGAATAAACATACAAATAAAATAACAGAATGCAGAGTAATCGTTAAATGTTGTGTTATGTGTATCTATATTGCCTCTGTATTACATACGCTTCAATCCTTTTACTAAATAATAAAATTCAAGTCTCATAACTTCATAATTCAATTATGATGTTTGCTCGAACTATTATATCATCACCCCATTAAACATCAACAGCTATTATAGAAGTCATGATTCCATATTTTTACGGCCATGTATACTCTGTATACGAGTATATTAGCGCATTTTGTATCGTACTCGTATCTACAACGAATGCTATCATACACAAAACATAACATACACGTCTGTTCACTGTTGTATTCATGTATTTGTATTACGAACAAGTAAAATAAATTAATAGACAATTTGTACATATTATAAATATACATGCTCGTATATAATGTTAAAGAGAACACATCACATACTCGTACACATAATTACACATAAAATAGTTAATGATACGAATAAATTGTATAAGGATCTGCTGTTATTTTATCACGTAATGAAATAAACGCGAAAACAATGAAAATAATACTAACAAATAAAATTAAAAAAATCATCAACAACAAAAAAATTAAAAATGAGGATATCAGAAAATTAATTTAATTATTTATCGATAGACTTACGCACTTTATATTATTTTTGTGTTAAATAATTAGAAAGATCCATATACAAGTGTACGAGTATATGATAGTAGAACAGAAAATAGAAACACAATTTAATTCGTTTATTTTTTAACGTTTCAGTTCGATTAGTTTTGTTTCAATTTTAAAATTTTTGTACCGAAAATATTCAAAAACATAAAATAAGAAATCAAATTATACAAAACATTCAAGTAAATGTGTACGATTACATGTCTGAAACTTTTTTATTAACTCATATAATATGTACAGGTAGTTGAGTTAAATCTCTGATATGAGATCATCAAAATACAGTAAGTAAATATAGTAGGTGATATAATACACACATAAACTAGTTTTTCGTGATTATTTTTTAATTTATTTTTATAAAATTTTGACGAAAATATATACAAAGCAAAAAGCAAAAAAACTTCAAAATCAAAACAAAATTAAAGAAAAAAAAATGATTAAAAATTACAAACTTAAATCAAAATAAAACAAACAACAAAATTTCTAAAGTAGCATTGAACATTGAACTTTTTAACAACTTAAAAATATACTCTCGTATAAAATTTACAATATTTTTTACTTCTACTTTAAATTAACTTTTTATACTTAATATGGTATTATGAGTATGAGTTCGTTAAAAAGAAATACTTTTGCAAGTATGTATTACGTATATATGTGAATGAGTATACACACATACATGTAAATATATGCGTATGAATGTATATACACATTACAATTCACCTACAATGTACGAAAAAACTTCTTCTTAAACATTTTTTCTTGTTTTTGTTACAAAAAAAAATTTTTTTTATTATGTATTATGTAATTGTACTATAACTTATAACTTTACTATTTTGATACGAGGTATAGAAAACATCATTCATTTTTATATTGCAAGCAATAATTTTTATATTAAATTCCTGATGCTCTTGATTCTTTCTCTTGTTCTCAATGAAAACTTTCCCAATAAAACGTATATAAGGATATAAGGATAATACTTTTTTTTCTATTTATTTTTTATTTCTTCACTGAAAATGCATTACATTCATGCATTTTTATTTGAAATTTGATAACAATTTCTTTTTTACAAGAAAATTTTCCATTTTTATTTTTTACAAAATGTATACAATACAGCGTTACCGTTTTAATAATTTTCTACAGAAATTTGTGAATTTTTAAAGAATATTTTTGATTATTATATTTTGATAGCTTTAGAAAATTTTGATCGTTTCAATTTAAAATGAATAACAGGAACTTTAAAAAAAATTTGTTCTCAATAATTCACTTTTATTTTATAGTATCGTTGTGTCGTTGAGGTTAAAATATTTTTGCTGAATTTTTTATAACTGTGTATATAAGAGTAAAATTTCAAAAAGTTTTTTGTAAGTGCATTTACTTTTGGAATTTTTTTCAGAAATGTACAAACACGTACACATAATATGTACAAGAGTTTAAATGTTATAATTTCTATGCACTCAAAATTATTACTTTATTAAATTTTTGTAATGAAAAGCTTTTGTGTTTAATAATTTTATAATTATTTCGTGTAAAATGTACACTTTCTTTAATGCAATTCATGGAAATTATAAACCAATTTTTCATTTTTTTTTTACTTTCATTATAAAATTTTTTTTAAATAAGCATAACACATAGGTGTGTTTATGTGTGTGTATGTTTATGTGTGTATAGGTATGGTAGGTATTTCGATGGAAAATACCAAACGTAAAGTAGTTATAAAAAAAAATTAATTATTTCTACCCTCGAGCGATTACTGTAAAAAATTAACATAGAAAATGCACAACAAAATTTTTATCGTAATACATACCAAAACAAAACAAATAAAAATGTAAATTTGTATTATTTGCATGAAACATAAAAGAAAATTAAGGGCAATCAATATACAATGTATAAAAGTCTTATACTTATTGTATTACATTACAGAATGCACACTGTACGTCTGTACGCACATTGTATATACTATACGTATATAGTACTCGTACATATATTACAAATCTATTCTACATTACTATACACTATACTATACGTAGAATATTGTATTCGTGTGTTAATAAAATTGTACAATAAATTGTATACAAAAACCGCACAAACCAACCAACCAATAATAACCCAAAAACTAAAAACTGAACGTCACTAGCTATCATGAATGAAATTGCATAAGAAATACTCGTACTACATACTCTCACTACTCATAATAATGCCATAGTAGTCGTATGTATACATACTCGTAGACATTACACAAGAAACATTAAAGAAATCAAGTAGTAATATTACATTTGGGTATAAAAATGTATCTGTATGTATGAAAACTTTATATGTTATGTAGTTGTGGTTATATTCGACACAATCATACATGTTTTTCACAAATGACAATAATTATTATATCACCCTGCTCTCTCCCTGTACCAGTAAGTGTATTCAAAAAATTTATTTTTCATAGTATGATTTTACTTATTTAATAAAAATAATAATAATAATAAAATTCAATTTGAATAATAAAAAAAACATGCGACTTCAAATAATTTACATACATTTACATTTACATGTATACATTCAGTATACAAGAGAAGAAAAATTAAGGCAGAACGCAGAACTTAACTTCGTAAGATAAGCAAAAAGCAAAAAATTTTGATATGAAAATAATTCATGATTTTGTCGTACATAAATCACAACGCGACGTTTATTTAATTTAGAGATAGTTTGGTTTCGTTTAATTTTTTTTTTGTGCTCTTGGAATACATCATTGTGAATGACAGAAATTATCATAACGAAAATTATTTTATTACCCAACACCCAACATCTAACTCATAACGACGACAACGATGATGATGATGATGATTACAACGATGGTTTTATTGTTATTGTAAGCGCAATTAATATTAAAAATAAAAGTAATAAAAATGGCATTTATTATAATATGTAAATGTATGTAATATGTGTATTGCTCGTTTTCATCTACATAAATATGCATACGTAACATTATTAATAAATTACTTTAATATGTACATATCATCATATTGTTATTAATTGAAAAACATTATAAAATTATTTTGATTACGATATAAAAGATACAATACGCACACAGTTGTAAATAAGCGAATAAATACGGTATCTGTGTTTTATAATGGAATTATTGTTTTAAACACGAGCTACAATATCATTTCTATAATTGGGTGGTGGCATGCTAGTATGGACATAGCGCGACAATATATGAATATAATGAATACTAATTGAATGTAACGCTTTAGTTTCACAATGATTACATTATGTAGACATTTAGCTGAATTATGAATGATCGTGAACTTTGTAAAGAGCCTTCAAAACTTATATAAATATATCATTTTAATTGAAAAATAATAATAATCCTTGGTAAACATATTTAATATTCAACCATCTGAGACCGAAATTGATTAGAATCAGGGTCAATTTATATAAAAAGTATGGTAGGTCATCACTAATTGAAATTTTTCTTTTATTTCAAATTTCTTTTTATTTTTGATATTGAAAGGTTAAAGTTTTGGACCAACAAATTTTTCAAATTATTCAGTTGAACGTATGCCTCCCCCCGTTTAAATTATACTGAAAATGTTTTTTTTTTGTATCATTTTTACAAATCATAAAAATTATTTTAGTCGAACAATAAAATTATGAATAAATTACAGATAAAGAATGGATCCTTAAATATAATGTATGTGTATTGTCATAGAACAAAAAAAAAAAAAATATGAAATGAAATAAATGAATAAATAAATAAATAATATTTAGAAGGAAAAAAATCCTTGTTATATGTCGGTTCAATTTGATATAAGTATATGAGTGTGTGACTGTTGTAGTTACTATAGTAGACAAAAATAGAAAAAAATGCCATAATAAATTTTTCTTGAGCATTTTATTTTAGTTTAGTCCTTGAATTGAATTGTATACATTACATACATCTACATATTATATATTTGATGTTTATGTACATGATATAAATACACACCACACACGTATGTACATACATGCATATTCGTGTTTATATACAGATCAATTTTTATTCACAAGAGTGTCTTTTTCACATTCAATTGCTAAATCATTTCGAGAAGTTAAAAAACAAAAAAAAACATACAAAAATAAGAATAATAAAAAATAAAACTGGATAAAAATGAAAAAATGATGAAAATTGGATTCTGTATATATTTTTGGAAAAAAAAAATAGAAAAAGAAGTAATTCTCATCATTGGTATTTTTTTTGTCTCTGTATTTTTGGTTGTGAACAAACGAATGGGGAATTGGACTTACATATAATCAAGACAAAGGAAGATAAAAAATCAAAAAAAAAAAATCACATAAAAAATAATTCACATTTATATTTTTTAGTATGTACTGTGCATGTACATTTGTATGCGAATAAATATATTTTTTACAAATACTGTAGTGTACATAATATGTGTATACACTATAAAAAGGACAATGAAAACTACTACAACAACAAAATATTTATATATGTTTGTATATATGTAGTAAAAATAGAAAAATAATCGCCTGAAGAAACTTATGACCCAAATAAAGTAATAACTAAAGACACCACATATTTGTCTTCTCTCTAGTATCATTATTATCATTTATCTATCTATACAAACATATTTACTATATATGGGGATTTCAATTTTTGTTTCCTTTATTTTTGAGTGTTTTTTTTTCATTTTCTTTATATTTAAGTTTGATATGTGTTTATATGTATATTGTCCAAATATTATGTCGAGTAAATGATTATATAATATAAATGTAATCATTTCTTTATTTACTTTTCATTGCACATTATATTCTTATGTACACATATGTAGGAGTATATATGTAGTATCTAGTATGGTAGTATGTAATATCCTGTATCATTTGTCATACATTTTTATTGCTTTTTTTGTTGCTTTTTTTTTCTTTTTCATTTCATCTTTTTTTAAACTTTTGTATCAAATTAAATTCGAAACATTTTTTTGCACACTTCACACACACATAAATACATATACACATTGTAAAAGCATCATCATTTGTCAAATCAAAAATCAAAAATACGAATATAAACTAAATTTAATTTAATTTTCTTTTATTTATTTATTTTTATTTGTTGAAAAAAAAGTAGAAAGTTGTTAAGAGATAAAATCACACACAAAAGAGGGAAAATTTGTTTTTATGAAACAATTTTCCAAAGCTGATACTCGTACTTTTTTGTTATGACTTAAACTTTTGGTAAACTATGTATTTACATTCATTATTCATACTTACATTCGTATATGGTACTCTCAAAACGCTAAGAGACACAAATGTACGGTGTTACGTGTTTCGTTGTACAAATGTGACCGGCATTTTAAAAAAATAACCAAACTTTGAGTTTACAGAAATAAAAAAAAAACAAAGAGAAACTTTAAACCTTCAAATTATAAAATTGAATATAAAAACAAATGGAAATTTTCAGAAAAAATAATGAAAAAAATCACATAAAAATTTTTCGAAATAAAAAAAGTAAAACAAAAAATATACAGAAAAATGAATTTGAAAACATGTACTGGTACTCGTATAATCGTTATTCGTTACTATAAAACGTTTAAGGAAACATAAGTTTTATCCTCATTTCATATTTCATCTGTATGAAACAGTTTTATGAAAAGGATACTAAAAAACATTTCAAAGTAAGTTTAAAATTTAACAACAATATTAGAAAATCTATCAAAAACTTTTTGAACAATTTAAAGTGTTTACAATTTTCTTTCATTTTAAACTCTACTTTACGAGTATTTACACCTACAGAAAAGTCAAAAATTTGAAAAATTTTAATTAATTCACTAGCATTCTTTATTGAATAATTTCATTAATATACCAACCGAATTCGTGTTTTATTTAATTCATTTATTCATTTGTTTTTTTTTCTAATTTCAATGATCAATTCTCTCTTTTTATCTCTATAGATCACACCGAAAACATGTATGTAATTGAAAAATTTTTGTACATATTACAATTTATATAATGTATACATACATATATGTACATACAAAAATTTGACCGATAGTTTTATATAGGATGGTACAATTTAATTAAATGAAAATCAATTTTTCAATGAATTCAAACATTTTGGACAACATCCAAAATTTGAATGAACATTGAACGAATGGCGGCAACAGAACTAGTAGTAGGCAAAAAACAAAAAAATGACAACAGAAACAGAAACAGAAACAATGACAGTGTATCAGTACTTCAGTAGTAGTACTACACTTGCATATGTAGTACAAAATGTAGAAGCAATAGTATAGATAGCCCTCCTGGTGGCGATGTTAAAAAAGCGTGAAAGTGCATTCAGAATCATTTCCTCGGATGTAATTCAATGCAAATTTTTTGAATAGCAAAAAAGCAGAAAAAGGATTAAAAACAAATTGTGAATCGTGTACATATGTTTGCATAATTTAAAATTTAGGCCCTGATCCTGTATATAAAAAAAAAATAAAGCAAAAAATAAAAATGAGATAAAATAAAATAAACTGGTATTGAAACTGAACTCACTACTATAACAGCAGTGAGTATATAGAATATACGATGCCAATGTACTCGACTCATGATTGATAGCAACATAATCTTTCAAGCATCATCATTCATTCAACATCAATTACATTTTCCCGATGATAAAGTGGGTGGTTAGTTTTATTGGTTGGAATAATTTATTTTGACTTTTATGTGTATGCATGTGCATTCAATTGTATTCTTTCTACACTTTAAAATTATTATTTTTTATTTTATTTTATTTTTTTTATTTTTTTTTTTTATTTTCGTTGAAACTGCCTATTGTAAATAAAGTAAGTATGTAATATATAAAGTACATAAATGTATATGTATGATTAAGAAATGAAAATAAATACATCATAATCATTATAACTACAATTACACTAAACACTGATATTAGTGCAGTTGTATTATAGTATGTACTCACATTCATATGCATAACACGCGAAACATATGCGTAAATTTATTTATGCATTTCTTTTTTTCAATTTTATTTTGCAAGCAAATTTACACTGTTGATACGTATGTAATTCATTATAGATAAATACATATATACGACTATATATATATATATATATATATATATATACATAATGCATATGCATATACATCATACATATTATGTATTATATTCTGCTGCAACCTGCAAGTACATATTTAGTAACGTTTCGTGAGTACTTTCAATAAATCTATTGAAATGTTTCTTCGTGTGGAAATTTTAGACTAAACTGCATCAAGCTTTAAATGTACAGTAACTATTGTAGTTGTTGCTGCTGCTGTTTATACATTAAATTTACTTTGTTGACTATAAACTCTCTGCTGTTTATCATATACGAGTAAATATGTTGTATACAATATGTTTGCTTGTGTAACGATAAAAATAAAATTTACTTAATATCATATCCTAGTTGTAGTATCTATTTATAATGTGTAGAGGTACTTGAAAATATTTTCATATTGTAAATTTATTTTTATGCAACAAGTGAATGTAATATGAAAGAGGATCTTTCAAGGATATGAAAAATAAAATGATTTTTTTTTACAAGACTTTGCAGATTTTACATGAGTACTAGTAGGCACTTGTATATATAACAGTTTCAAAAATGCATTTCCATATTTAAATTTCTGATGTTTATATAATAATAAGGATACTCTGTCACTACATGTATTGTATAGCATATAATATGTAGTCACATTTATGTTTTGTGTCTCGACATTTGAATTTGTGCTGCTGTAGTATCAAGGTGCCGTGCCTACTCACATTGTTTTTTGTTTTGGCACACATCTAAACATCACTATGTATGTATGTAAGTATATAATGTACGAGTATATAAACATAAATAGATTCTAGTACAATGAACCCATATTTTAAAGTAATTTCTTAATGAATTTTGAAAACTCATTTTAAGAAATTCAAATAAAAATTGGAAAATTCTTCTTATTGCCAATTAGAAAATCAAGACATCCTTATGAAGTCATATGGAAAATTAATCATGAAGCAACTACATACATTAGCAGTAATTTTATATAAAAATAAGATAGCAAAAAATAATATTTTATGTTCTTTATAAAATTTGCCAAATAGTTTTGCTGAATTTTCTGCAAGGATTCACATATTTATCTCAAAATTTTTTACATCATTTATTTATATTTTATATGCATATGTACATTACATACATTTATTTCTTAAGGAAATTTTCTTCAAGAGTTTTTGATTTTATTGATTAGTCAATATAAATAACAGTGGGTCCAATGTAAAGACAAAAAAATAATTAAAAAAATATTTTATGTACAAATTAAATGTACAAGGAATAGTATACATATATACAAGCATACTCGTCCAAATCTTATCGATTACTTATCAAAACGATTCCACTTGAATAATTCTCTATGTTAAAGAGAAATCGTGACATTTTCAATGTTTTTATTTAATTCTGAATGAACAAGTGCTCTGACTTTTTCATTATACGATGATTGTGGGGCAGAAAAAATAAAAAGAAAAGTCAAAAGTACACCACTTAATTGATTCTCATTTCTCCTTGGAATGAATGCTGCAATTGTAACAAGGCAATTAACAAGTTTTTTCATTCGTATATAAATTCTCGATAGCTTTAATAATACATACACGAATGCACTCGTATTTGTACATGTCAGAGAAATCGAATTAAAGTGCTACACTCAAAAGTGTTTCATTGCGAAAATGCATTTGCATCTAAATCTAAAAAAATTAGAGTATGTATGTATGTATGTGAATATACGAACAGAACAATAATTATATGTTAAACCTTAAGGCAAATTATTGTGTCACATAAGTTGGAAATTTATTTTTGTCTAAGTTTAGGTTATTTATTTTTCTGTTTGGTTTTTGTTCTCCTTTTGTATGCCTTTAAGTGCATTTCACACAAAAGAAGACAGATGAATGCGTTTTAAAAATGTAAATTGCAGAGGTTTGAAAATAAAAATGAAAAAAAAAAACTGCAACTACTGGTACTGCTTTAGCTACTATTACTTTTATAGTTGGCTCACTATACAACCCGAACCCCTTATGACCTAACGTTTTCTTACCCCAATAATTTTCTCAAAAAAAAAAAAAAAAAACTACATATAAAATAATATTTACATTTTTCTGTCCTGTAAAAATCTACTACAATCTTTTATGCCATTTTATATGCATGTATATACCGCAAAGTAAGTTTCTGTGTATATTGAGGTCAAGATGCAAGGCCCCTCTTATTATCTATAAGAATATTTACATTATGCATGCATATTAAATGCACACAATATGGTGTACTTGTACATATAATATGCATATGAATATGGAATTTTCATGTATTATTGTCTCCTTTCCTTTTCATTTTACTTTTCTCTCTGTGTTATACAAATATCTAATGTTTTCATATTCATAGTTTTCACCGTTTTATATATATGGAAAATTTTACATTACTGTTATCGTTATGCAATTGTTATGAACTACAAAACTATGTGCGCTCAAAGTATCCACATACGAGTAGATATAGTGGTATAGTATAAAAGTAGTGCTGGTATAGTAACAATAATGTTATCCATGTTGACCATGACAGATTTATTAGCATTTTCGTTGTTCCAAAAGCTTTCAGTAACTGTAACTGACCTCAGTGTCAAAGTATTGAGTTTATGTCCTGGAACTGCAATCTGCAATCTCATATACCTATATCTATTATATATCTATACCGAATGTATACGATTATATACAGAACAGGTTGGTCAGTTGGTTGGTTGGTCATTTTCATCGGACTATTATTTTAAATTGAAATTCATTGTGTACTATATAATATGTAAGTAATATCTACATACATATGTATGTATGTACGAGTATGTACAAACAATTTAATAAACGTATAAATAATAATAAGCAAGCTTTTGCGTTTAATCATGCATACATTCTATTATAATATATGAGTGCATGTTATACATTTTATGTATATAGAAACATATTACATGCTAATATATGTATATACGAATACAAGTATATTATGTATCTATTTATCTTTGTATATGTTAAACAATATTGTTCATATCAGAGAAATGACAATTCCAGTGGTTTGTACAATGTAACCACACTTAAAAAAGCTAAACCAAAAATAAAAGATATAGATAGATAGAGATGTAAATATACATATATGAATATGTGCACTTTTTAATGTGTATATAGACATTCACATTAACTTTTATACAGTAGACATATAACGTGAATATGTATGAATGTATGCATATGATGCACACTCGTATTTGTTTAGTACAAAAGTTGAACACGGTTCAAGCATTTTATAGCATTCTACTGCAGAAATATTCACCCGCATTGAATAATATAACAAATTTTCGTAAAAAATATAAGAAAAAAACGTTTACATATTCGTACACCTGAACATACATATGTACATATATACTTGTAGGTATACACCAATACTGTGCATTGTATAATAGATGCGTACACAATATTTTTGTTGTAGTCTTATTTTTTAACACAAATATTTACATTATACTCGTAGGAGCATACTGCACATACATTGTACATTCAAAAATTTAAAAACATCCAAAAAGTTCTAAGCGTAAGCGTTAAAATTAAAATAAAATAAAATAAAAAAAAAAGAAAAACTTAACAAAAATATGTTCTTAATGAAAAATGAAAATAAAAAAAATAGAAGAAAATTATATTCCACGTATTTGAATCCTGTTAAATCCGAAGGATTTATTATTTTTATTTTCTTTTACTTTTTTATAATTTGTTTTTTCTTTTTCTATTTTGTATTCCGCACCTTTTGTTAAACTTCCGTGCTTTTGTTATTAAAAATGTATACTACCATACTATACATATACATCCAAACAGACAAACAATAAAGGACAAATTAAATATGTGTATGTGAAATACACACACACACATCTTCTACAACAACAACTGCTACTTCTACTAACTAACTATACTGTATAGTAGTATCATTTCATATAAGATATCTTTTTTGTTTCGTTCAAAAAAAGAAAAAAATTCAAATTCTCAATTGCAATGCAAGCACTCAGAATTTCATAGTTTCACATATATTCATTCATTGTACGTACATAGATACGGTGTTCATTTCCTTTTGTTTATATGTATACGTATATGTATGTACATTATATACATATGTGTGCATATCATTTCATATATGAATTTAAATGCATTCAGAAATAGAAATGAAATAAAGAATTTTCTTCATTATTCTAAGTTACTCACTCGTAAATGTATCGTACATCGTGCTCAACGTATATGTGTATGAAGAATTAAAGTTAGTAACTCTCTAAACGGTAAAATGATGGAAAAATTTAATTTATAGACATACATACGTACATACATATATGTACCTAAATGTATGAGTATAAGTAAAAAGAAAATATTATTGTTTTTTATTTTTGCATAGTGTCTATATGATAATGTTGTTGTTCTATAGTTATGGTTACAGAGAATAATCAGCTCGCGGCAGATTTAGCAGCTCAATTACTTTAGGCCGAATCTAATTCTAATACACTAAGGTATATATCCTTATGTCTTAAGAACACTTCTTGGTATTATATACGAGTAATATAGAAAGTTTTTACTTTCTTCTTCATTTCTTATGTTCTTTCGTATTGTTTTATTTCGTTTTGTATTTTTGTTCTTAAAAAATGAAAATGCATCATATTGCATTTCCGGTCTTACGAAATTATGTTACTTTAGCATTCTTTGCAGGATGATATCTTTATCTATGTAAGTCGAAGAATATGCGAGGATGTAAAATTTAATAGAAATGCAAGTTTCGTGTTAAGCCTCTTATGTGTATAACAATGTCTATGTATTAGTGTCCTTATGTAAGTATAAGTATATGTCCTTATAATGTTCATATGAATATACAGAAATGTCTACGAAGAAAAATATGTGTTTTTAAGGATATGTGGACGTATGTAAATTTTGAATATGAAAATAGAATACAAGATAAGAACGAAAAAAAAAAAATACAAATAAATGGCGTCGTGGACAATGTCATCGAATAATATCGCATTTACTTTTTTGCTTTTCTTCAACACAACATTATATACATACATAGTATACACTCCACGTTGAAATTGTAAAAGTTTTTTGTCGCCAGATATAAAGTTAATACTCGTATATATGTAATACACAAGCAATATAGTGTAAAAAGAGCTTTAATATCGTATATGAGTGTGTGTACAATAAATTTGTGTATACGAGTATAATATTGAATAAAAAAAGGACATATATAAGGATCACAATAAAAATTTCATATTCACAGACTCATACACACACACAACTGAAGAGTAACCAAAATTGCCAATAAATTTTTCTCAAAAAAAAAATTTGTACCAATATATACTATATAGCATATGAAAATGAAAATTTTCATTCATTTGTTATAAGAATTTTTTCTAGTATATTTTTTTGTCTGTATATAGTATTACATATACATATATCGATTATTTAGTAGTATTTTTACGAATTTTTTCTTCTGCTTTTTTGGATTATATTTTTCAATTGACGATACGATTCTGTGCATCTCTTCTAGACTACAAGTGTACAAGGCACACGTATACACACTCATATGCTAGTATTAAAAAAGAATATAGCACTAGCAAAAATATAAAAAAAAAGAATCTAGAAAAAATGAATGAAAATCAGAAATACAAATGTGATGATAATGGAGGACTTTAGGATATCCGTAAATTTTTTTTACGCCCATGGAAACACAATGAAAACAAAAAATTGTAAAAAAAACGACATGAAATATGAGAAAATTCTAGTCTTGAATTATTACGGCAACAAAACATTAAAAAAAGAAAAAAAAGAAAAATGAGAATAGCACAATTTTTAAGTTTTGTTTAAGGAAGACAAAAATAAAAAGACAGGCAAAACGAAAAAATGCTGTAAGTTGGATTTTAATTTTTTCTATTTTTTTTTTTCATTTTTTTTTGTTTCAAATAATTGCGTGTGATAGTGAAAAGATAATTTATTTCATGATAAAACGGATAAAAATATAAAAAACTGCTCCATTTCATTTTTTAAAAAAATAAGAAAAAAGGAAAAACATAATTTTTTTGAGAAAAATATATAAATAAATATTAATATTTTTTTCTATTTTTGAAATTCATTTTTGATTTGTTTTTCCATTTTTCACGGAATATAATCCTTGAATATACGAGTATGTACATATGTATATTTAACACTAAAAATAAATAAATGCTCGTATAATTTTTCATATTTTATCTATAGAGTTTTGCATCCATACTCACATATTTATACGTATGCACATTATATAAGCTTTTTGGGAGGTTTTATTTATTTATTTTTATTGTGTATAGTGTATGTGTACACACAATAGATTTAAGTATCATTTGTTTCTTAATAGTGTCAACAATTTATTTATTGTATGCATATACATACATACCACAAATGTACATATGTACATGTTCATCGTATTTATATAGACATATCATACTTTATAATTTTACCAACGTACTTAAAATGTGTACAATATACACATATATGTATTATGCGTACACATATTGTACACACTTTTGTACATGAGAAGAGGATAAATAAAATGAATTTGTTCTACAAAAATTATTATTAAATTTTTTTTTTATTTTTGTTTATGAATCTCTTTATTAATATCCATAAATACACACAACATGTACGTGTTGTATTCATAAATTCCTATAAAAATTTATTTTGGCTTCTCGTTTTTTTTTCCTTTTTTTTTTTTTTGATTTTATTTTGTTATTTTTTGCTATAAAAAGAGAAAAATTGAAATAAAATTATTACATACACAGAACAGAACAGAGAACAGACTTTATCTGTAATATTATATGCACATAAAATCTGATTTTACAATTCATTAATATCAGAAAGGGAGTATATGAATGAGCTTATTTTATACGTAATGTATACGTGTAAATACACACATACAAAACGAAATATAAAGAGGTCAATGATGAGGTCGAGAATCAGGACATAGTTTTATATTTGTATTTCTTTATATATTCTGAATTTTTATTTTTTTTTTATCTGAAAAGAAAAAACATTTAAAAAGCGTATTTTCTTTTTATAAACATCGAAACAGAAATAGAAATAGAAGTAAAAGAACAAGACAATATCATCATAAAATTTATTTTCATTCATAATGAAGATGAACATAAAGAAGACACAACTGCTATGATAAACAAGATGATAAAGATGATGATAGTGATGATAAAGATAAAATTTATGAGATGAAAAAGATTTTATGTCACATAGTTTATATCATTGTTATATTCTAATGATCTTATCTATCTTTAGTAGAGATTAAAAATAGAACTATAAATTACACAAAAAAAAAAATTTGTGTTACATTTTCGTATTCTTATTTACCCTTGTTTACATTTACCATCTTGTACATATTAAGTGAATAATTAATGCATCCTGAATGAATAAAAAAATTCATTTCATAATTAATGTAAATATTTTACGCGAAGAATGTAAATCAATCGATTATATAACAAACGATTATTAGTATTTTCTACAGTTTTATTCCGCATTAATACCTAGCTTACTTTAAATTCTTGTGTTTCCTTTCCATCGCAAATAGATTACATAAACATATACGAATATTTATTATTTTTGTGTCTTTTATGCATTTTTTTAAACTAATAATAATGAAAAATATCATTTTAATGGGCTCAAATCATCACATGATTAACATTGATAAATTATAATTGACAGCTCTAACAACATACATATGTACGAGTGTGTATCATAGTTTTCAGAAAATACGAGTATACTTTCAAATAAGAATTACGTATACCATATACGACGTACGTATTATGTATGGTATTAAATTGTATAACACCTACCATAATCCCTCCCTCTTGAACATGCATTTAATTCTTTCATAATGAAACCAAATTGTTATTACCGACCGACACAAAAAAAAAATTTTTTTTTCGTATAGTTTCTATAGTCTGTTCTGTTGTATAAATTTTAATGAATACGATCTTCTGGAATTTCTAAATTTCATTCATAAAGTGTCATTTGTATTAAATCAGAAAAGTTCTACAGTTCTTCGACTACGAGTTCATATGTACATTACATACATACGTATAAAGAGCCATTTTTTTATTATTTTCATTTCTAGCCTAGCCATCTTTTGTTTTATAATGAATGTAAGTACCCACATCATTAATATTGTGTACATAGTCGCGTTGTATTTACGTACGTACGTATACCGCAACATATACAAACATACAATTCCTTTTTCTCTATGATTAAAAAAAAAATCCTCCATTATGTAATGTACTTGTATATGTACTCGGAAAAGTATACAAGTATATATATGCATACGTCATGTACGATGTATATGTATGCGAAACAATCAAGAAGTATTATACTTATACTAACAACATTTCTCATTTTATATAACGAAAAAATGCTACTATAATAGAAATTGTATACATTACCAGTACTAGTAGGTTCGTATAGTAGCATGATAATATATGATATAACGATGAAAATAAAGAAGGAAACAAGAAAAAATTGTAAAAATAATAGTACACTGTTAAAGTGAAAATTTAAGTGACTGTGACTTGATCTTTTGTCGACATTTTGTTTTTCAAGTTTTTCATTTCTTTTCCATTTTTCATCTTGAAAAAATGTAAAAAAAAAGTAGAAATAAAATAAAAATCACAAAAACATCAAATTGAAAATGTTTCCTTTTTTGTATATTTTATTTTATTTTTTTCTTTAATTTTTATTATTATTGTATATTTAAAAGTTTTCCTACATGCTCTGTGTATATACATACATACATATGTATAGATGTACCGTATTTTTATATGAAAAGTAAAACCGGATGAGTTCATTTACACATTCAAGTAGAACTGTGTAGAACTTTGTATTTTTTTTTTATTTTTTTATTTCATTTTGTTTTTTCTTGTTTTAACTTTCTGTTTTGTTTCTTTTTTCTGTTAAATATACATAAATATGTAAATGAAAAGCACATTAATTTGAATATACGGAAGAAATCCTAGAATGAAATAAATCATTTTCTATAGGATCTAGAAGGTATGTGACTATAATGTATACCTACAGTAGTAGTTGTAGTTATTATTTTGTAGCAGAAGTACAATTATTGTTACACACTTATTTTTTTTTCTTTTTTTTTTTGTCACAAAAGAAAATTTCTTTTTCAAATGAAAATTGAGAGAAATAATTGATGTGATCTCAACAAAACAGAAAACAAAACAAAAAAAAAATTTCAAATAAAGAAGAAAAAAGAAACCTACATATGCAATCGTAGTACATAGGTGAAAAAACTATGAATGAGTATATCATTGCTTGTTTTTTAGTATAGGCATAGAGGTATAGGTATACGTCTAATTACGGAAATTTTTATTTTCTTTTAATTTTTTCTTTTTGTTTCTATTTAATATTGTATTTCCTGGAATTTATAATTTTTTAACAATAATTCTCAAAGATATATTTTACTTGTAATTTTATTTTTCTAATTTTTGAACATAATTCGATTTGCTTGTTGATTTGTTAATAAGAAATGTTTGGAAAATGTTTACCATTGTGTATATAGAAATTTATCTACATATATTCCTATATCCTTTTCATATTAGATACTTATTGTTGTTCCCTATTATACATAAATTGAAAGTAGATCAAAATATTTATTCTCATTTATGTATTACCGTATTACATACGTTTTGATATGTAAATGAGAAAAATGTTCAATACAACATTATTTGTTTATGTATCAAAGGTAATGAGATTAACTGGAAAATAGGATAAAATAATTTGCATTCATTTAATTATATTTTTTTTTAAATTTATTTTTACACTCTTCTATAAACATCCCAGAATCATAGTACAGACATCCCAGATCTAAAAAGACTTTGTAGCTGTACAGTCAATTGTTATGTATGTATGAACATAATCTCATATACAATACAATACAAAGTACATACATAGTTCAATTTTAAAAAGTTTTTCTATTCCTTTTTTATTCTCATTACATATATCTTCCCATATCCTACATTGTACTCGTATAGTGTTTGATATGTATAGAACTTTTAATTTCCATTATAAACACATTAATTATTTCTTCTTCTAATTATACAATAAATTTCTCTTAAACTTTGACGTTAATACTTCTTCACTTTTACACAGTACACTATACATACATATTAAATTCATGTGTATGCACAATTATTAAACACCAATGTACATCTTCTTACTCGTATATAAAAAGTATACACTACATATACACACATACAGTTCTACCATATTATATATATACACAAGTTTATATTTCTATTATG
This sequence comes from Villa cingulata, assembly GCA_951394055.1. Lineage (NCBI taxonomy): Eukaryota > Metazoa > Arthropoda > Insecta > Diptera > Bombyliidae > Villa > Villa cingulata. The sequence goes on from OX596018.1 coordinate 7,887,931, forward strand.
ATATCAAAGAAAATTCCTTTTTCATTTAAATTATTCCTGCAATCTTCTTTAATTTTCTATACTGTATATTACTTACAATTTATGTATGTATTTATATATGCAAGGATATTATACACACTTCTAAAAAATAAATGGATACATATGCACATCATACATATTTATATAAATGCAAATATTAGTAGATATTATACACATATATATATACAGAAACGAAACGACCACATTATACAATACACCACATATACCATATGCATCTATAATAAATTAAATTTTCACTACTATGTGCATATTTTCGTTTGTTGATGTTTTGCACTATATATTTATACTCACGCTCGTACTGTATGCACTATAATTCGCTATAGATTCATACAGAAATTACAATTTTATATACATACATATATATTTAAATGTATTTGTACTATTATACACTGTATAAACTCGTATATGTTTGTGTAAATGCATATTTTTATAATGTTGCTGTTGATGCAAATAATATAAATGATGTGATAGACAAATAAATGTATACAAACATATAGAAATTCATGATTACTTTTATTTTATTAAATGTATACAAATGTACTCGTATGCTGTATGCATGCATATACTTATATATAATGTGTAAATATCTTTCAAAAAGATATTATACATTTATATTGATTTATATATCTATATGTTATATACACAATGATATAATATATTTATGCCTTATTCTTTTAGTTTACTAGTACTGTACTACACATGTACACTTGATCATCAAATATTTTCTACACTCGGTACAATATGTTCGAATCGAAACAGAATTATTTTATAACATATAACAGATTGTTATCATACCGCAAATCTTATATCGAACATTGTATATACTCGTACATAAGCATTTTTCAGTCAGCCAGCCAGCCAGCCAGTCAGTCAGCTAGTCCAATCAACCAAACAACAATTGCAACAACTATTAAATCTACCTATCTCATCTTACCCATATTTTTCTCCATATTTTTACCACCCATTCACCTACAATAGTCATCATTATGTTTTGATATCTCATTTTATTGTAGATGAGAAGAATAAAGCACAGAAGAATGAGAAAAAAAAATGTGCATATAATAAAAATTGAGATATATTTTTCCTTTTATACTTTTTTTTTCATCCTTTTATTATTTTTTTTATATTTTTATCATTATTATTATTATTTTTGTTTTTTGTTTGGTTTATTTATTTTATGTACATTTCAAGCTATTTTACCTTTGGGCTATATTACACTCACACCATCGCAAGTCGTAACATATAATAAAGATAGTGTATATCTGGTAAACAAATAGAAATCAGAATGAAAATGTATACATATACTCATGTAAGTATATATATAAGAAATAATATATTATATATCTTTTGTTTTTATTATCCTGCAAACTATAGTACTGGTACAGTATAGTTTATACTTAATATGAATCGTCGAATATACAAATATATATTTGTATGTTATAAATGTATTTTCGAGTACATATATACATATATAGTTTCTATATTATATGCACTCAGTGTATTACTACTTAGAATTTAAGATTCTTCCCTAGAAAATAGGTTCTACGTTCTACATACATATACATATAACTACCATATGTAATCGTTGTATATATATAATTTTTTTTTATACTCTATATAAGTAGATATAAATGATTACAAAAATATATAATATGCCTTAGCTACCTACTTTTTAGTGAAGAAGTAGTTCTTCCTGAATAGAATCCAATTTTTCTCATTTATATGATGTTTTATTGGCTTCATTTCAAAGACATTTTCAACTTTATGCTAAGTTTATACATGTTTATATACGAGTGGAATTGCATTTGGTATATTCTTCTCTTTATATTATACTTAACTATGGAAAACAATTTATATTTTTTTGAAGGTAATTTATACGTATGTGTTAGTTTTTTTTTTTTATATAAAAATATGTGAGTACATTATATATCTAAATTCTCATATTTATAATACACATATGTACTTGTACATACGTACATATTATATACGTAATATCTGAAGTGATACGTACAGAAGTTGAAAAGTATATAAAATTCAAAAAATAAATTGAGAAAAAAAAACCAATAAATTTACGAAGGCAAAAAAAGACTTTCGTTTACGTATTTTCACTGAATTTTCATATATGTATATATGGAAAATGTGTACATAATCGCATATATGTATATGCAACATCATAGTGTAAAAATATTCATACGGATATATAAGGAAAAATACATATTTTTTGTTTGTATTGATTTTACTGACTGCATCCGTTAAATTATTATCTTCGATATTACAATCGTTTTTGCTTTTCATTTCACATTATCTGTGCATACAAACGAGTACTCAGCCAACATACAATATTCTTTCTTCTTGTATCCTTTTCATATACATATTATTATGGTCAAAATATGATCGTAAACATTTTTCATAAATTTTTTTTCTTGTATTTTATTTTTGTAAAATTTAGGACACCACAATGCATTGTTTTGTAATAGTCCGTGACTATGTAGATTATAGTATATACAGATTCACACAAAATATACAATGACATACATTTACATGCGTGAATAGAAAAACATTTTTGTGAATGTATGTATATATATGCATTTACGTTTTTTATACTAAAATGAAAAATTATAAAAATATAAAAATAAATTTAAATAATGTATTGGATAAAATTATATTGAAGAAAGGACCTTGAATCCAAATACAAATATCGAAAATATAAGAAAAATTTCCTGTTGTTCATTTCATTTTTCTGTCAATTATATGAAGAAAAAAAAATTTTTTTTTTTGAATAAAAAATTATTTCGATCAGATTTACGTAAATAGTATGCAATTTAACCTATATACATGCCTCTCTGTACCTAAAATTATATTTTTTTATACAGGTACAGAGGTGAGATACACAATACGAGATACGAGCATCATGAAGGCTATGAAACTAACGGAAAATTTTTCATTTTCTCTAGAATATAAAGGTTCATTCATTCATCTGAATAAGTTATGAATTTCCGCTTACGAAGGAAAATGAAATATAATTTTTTTTTTACATATTTTTTGTAAATTTTCTCTTGAATATTTAAATTGTGATGATGAAAAAATTTTTCTAAAGATACTCATACACACATGTACTCATACATATACATATATTCGTACACATTTATTGTATGTATAACTCTCATTTCTCATATATGCAGTATAAAATTTAGGCCATCAAAGATTATTTTAAATCTGATTATAAGCGCACAGCAAAATAACAAAAGCAAATACGGTAAAATACAAAATAAAACAAATTATAAAATGAATGCCAAAAAAAAGAGAGAGAAAATTTTCACATGAAATTTTCATTAAGATTACTTTACTAAAACTATTGAATATTTTAATAGTTAGAACTACTCGTATGTATTATGTATCTATCTATGTATCTAATCGTAAATTCGAATTAGAAAATTATAGAACAATAAACATATCTAATAAACTAGTGCATACCTACAATACATTAAGTAACAATGCATAATGTTCTTGTATGAGTATATATACAATATACGAGATCATAAAAATTTCATCAAATTATAATACAAATATAGAAACAGGATTTTTAATTAAATTAAATTTCAGTAAAAAGACACTCATTTCACAGACACACAGTATACAACAGTATAGTGTATTCTTTAAGGGGGTCAAATAATCAAATATTTTAGTTTCAATTATTTTTTTTTTATAACATGCTCATTAATTGAAATGAAAATAGAAGTGTGTTTAGACATACATACATGTACGAATATTTCATTTACTTTCTTATTTTCTTATATAGCAATGAATTTATTAATATTTTCTTGGAAACTAATTAATCGATTTTCAGTAATTTGAAAATTTTCTATAATATACGAGTGCATATAAATTTTTGAAAACGATGTCTTTATTAAATATATACGTACATAAATGTATATAACTAATGGATCACTAATAAATATAAATATTATATTCTATATATGATACGAATGTGTTTGTACATAAACAATATATTATACGGATTGAAAGTTCATGAAATTATTCCTCAACACATTTTGGGCAAATACGAGTATCATTTTGCATTCATTTCTCTCACTTCATACTTTACATATATATTCATATGTTCATTAATACAAATTATATTAGTATATTCATAGGATGTATCTATACATTTAGTGTAGTATTATAATATATCGATTTACATATATATTTTTTAGTATGTATTTTACTTTTAAATCTCATGTGTAATCATTTGTTAGCATTAAAGGATATTAAAGGATAACTACATATATGCATATTATGTGTATGCATTAACCATTACATTACCATATATTCATATATATATTCATAATATGTGTGTATGCATTAATTTGTATATTATATTTGCATACACATTTATATGTAAATTTGTGTGTATAGAACTTAATCGATTCTATACAAACATTATAATATCGTTATACTCTACATATATGTGTATATAGTATGTAATTTGAAAACCAAAAGACTAAAACTGTAAAAGACTGGTACAATATTCATTATATATTTCAAGCACATTATGTAAATGGATGTATGAGTATGTATACATACATATATTACCTAAGATTTCATATGAAATTTATAGGCAAGTATGCATATACATATACATATAATGTATAGAGATGACATTTTAATTTATTCGTTGTTTTCATTTGTATATGTTTTATTTAATATATAATTGTACGTATACATGATACATACATAAGTAAATTGTGTTATATATGGAGTGAAAGCAGTAAATTAAACAAAATTTTCCGTACAGGTAAGTACTAAATGGGATCATTTCCAACATTTTCTTTATTTATTTTTTTCATCACAACACTATCACAATTTCCTTAATGTACTGGCACAAAGGCTAGTCTAGTATTAAATATACATATATGTGTATGCACACAAACATACATTGTACGATATAGTGTATATGTAAGTACCAATAACTTTAGATTTTAATTTATTGTCAAAATTTTAAATGAAATTTCAATCAAAAAAAAAAAAAAAAATTATTGCATTCAAGAAAAGGTATAGGTAACAAATTTCTCAGTTCAATTTTCACGCTTGAAATACGAATAATATGCATAATCATCTAAATCCAGCTGGAATCTAGAAACTAGAACATAATCAAATTAAAGTATTATACAATAAATAGCATGGTAATTCTACAAAAAAAAGAAAAAAAATTAAGACACCAACATATATTATCGTTTTTTTTTATACACTTAAACAACATATAATGAAGCATTTTATTAATCCATTTTATGTGTACAGTATTTAACAAAAATGGAGAAATGGAGTATAATATAACACAAAAAACGCATGAATATAAAAAATATCCTATATACACCTATACTCTATACTCTGCAATGTGTGTTCATAAACACATACATACGTATCTGTTTGCTTGCACATATTTTCTTTAATTCTTATTCCTTTTTTATTTTTAAATATTTTGTTTCAACTTAATTTAAAAAAGAAGACCAGGAATACAATGAAAATTAAATTAAAAATTCTGTTCATTTTGCATTAAATAATACCACTCGTATACACTGTTTACATAATACATACTAAAATACATTAAATACATAAAACTTTATTATATAATATACATTCATATGGAATGGATATATATATATTCATATAAGTATACGAGTATATTATAAATGATAAAAGAAAATTGCAATAGTATAGTTATTTAAAACTTAAAGTTGAAGGTTAATTATTATAAACGAGGATGATGCAATGCAATGTTATATTCGTAGTACCCTACTCGAACATACATTACCCATACCCTCACCTCATACGTACATACACATAAAATTGTGCGCCATAACGATAAGTCTTTTTTTCTTTTTTTTTGTAAAAAAAATTTCATTTAATTGCAGATATAGAATAATGAATTAAATTGATGGTTTAATATTGAATGAAATGAATACAGAATAAAATTAAGAAAAAATATAAAATAAAATGAGAAGAAATGAAAGAAATATAAAAGAAATAAAGAGAATGTTGTTGCATGAATTTCGTTTTCTTTTTACATTTTTCCTTTTGAAAACTTCCAAAAAATATCTACTAAAGATTCATCAGACCATTCATCACACAAAACGACTATACGAATATTGCAGAAATAATACTCGTCTCGTATATAATATTGGTATACATATATACAGGTAATAGTAAAGGTTGGCAGTCGGGTGGGCCAGGCAGACATAAACTTCTTGTTAAGTTTGCAAATTTATTATTTAATTGAGAGAAATTAATTTGTTTATCTTTCGGATATTATTGAAAAGTTAAGTTCGTTTCATTTTTTACACAAATCCATTGAGAACAACTTTTTTACTATGTATACTGCTAGTGATACTACTTACTTACTTCAAATAATTATCCTTTATTTCGTTTTTAATGCAAATTTGTATTTTAAATACAAGTGAAATATTTTCCGTAATGAATTGTTTTTAAATGAGTTCACAATATTTTTTTAAATATCAAAAATTACACAAAAAAAAAACAGAAAAACTATTAAAATAAAATATAATAAGAAGGAAGTTTACAAAAGTTAAATAAAGATCAAATAATTTAAATTTTCAAGTACGCATTTCTTGAATTTTAATTTTTTTTATTTTTCTTTTTTTGGGGTTTTTTGCTTTATATAATTATCACGAATTGATGTCATTCAAATTTTAAATCAAATTTAAATTTAACAACACATTTAACGTATGCTATGAGACAAGTGAGAAAAAAAAAATTTTTTTTCAAGTAGGAAATCTGATTTTCGTAATTACTAGAATTGTTATTGAAAAAATTGATTTATAATTATTTCAAAGAAAGAAAAAACATGAAAAAAAAATCAATTCAGTATTAGTATTGATTATAATTTAATAAAATAATATGCGTATGAATTTTAGATTTTATTTAAAATCAATTTTAAATATTTTTTTTGCTTTACAAAATTTATGTACGCATATACCAGCTATTTACGTATGGAATATTCGAAACGAGAAAATAATATTATAAACATATTCTTATCATTTTCACATATAAAATCTTTATCTGTGTTTAATTACAAATTTTATTTATTTTTATTTCATTTCATTATACATATATTAATACTCGAAATACAGACAAATCCACAGTACAATATCAGTTATAATAATTATCTGTTCATAATTCATCTAAAATATCTACTATGTATAGTTACATTAAGAATATTTTATGAGTATATGTACTCGTATATATAAGTGTATATTATATATGATGTTATTTTTTTTTATTCTTTTTCAAAAATAAAATACAAAAAAAAAAAAAAATAACATAAAAATATCTCTTATCAATTTCATGTTTATTAAAGGGTACGTGAACATAAATTTAAGTAGAAAAATTTATTAAAGAAAAAAATTATTATCTGATTAGTTGTACACGTATGTACATGTCTCTGTATATAAATGTACACATGCATAGCAATTATACGCCATACACGTAATGCATGGCATGACATTTAAATGTTATATACAAGTCGATTATATGGTATGCATATGTGTAGAGTAGATGATACATATATGATATTTCGGAAATTTGTATAACACAACAAAATATAAACAGCCTTTACACAAACACAGAGACACAAATTGTATACACAGATCGTATTCATATTCATAAATAATTATATCTTAATATATATAAATTACGTGTCACGTTGTTTGTCCGCGGTAAACTACTAAACTACTTAACCGATTTTAATCAAATTTGTACACCGTGTGCAGTTTGATCCAACTTGAAAGATAGGATAGCTTACATCTCAATTTATTATCGCAATATTATTTTATTGCAAATTATTTGTAAAATAACATTAAGGCCCATGTTCAAATGGTTAGTCTTAATTGTATGTTCACATCTGCATTAGTTGTGATTTTACTACAAGTCGTAATAAAAGTTAATATAGTATCAGCGTATTAACATAGATAAATAAAAATAAAAGATATGAATTGTGCATTTCATTGTGAATTAAATTAATTTAGAAAAGTAATTCAAACAAATTGAATTTTCATATTTTCATTGAGCTGATTTTATTCATTCTCTACATTGAACTCAAGAAGATAATCAAATGTGTATGTGAAGGATTTGAATGCCGATTGACGTTCCGAACGAATTATTTTTTAATTTTTTTTTTTTTTATATCGTCGTAAGTGGAATTAAAATCGATTTCAATAATTATCTAATGGTTCAAATTTTCTAAATTTTATATTTCGTAGTTAATGTTTGACATTTCTTAGTAATTATTATTATTATTATTTATTACAAAGGGTGGACAGTAAACAGTAAATAAGTGGTAACGGTAGTAGAAAATCAGTCATGAAGGTAGGAATGTTTTTTTACGAATGGCATCTATGTAAAAAAGCATGGTGGTGCCCATGTCTGATGTTCTCCTACCGTTCCCCTTAAATAGTTTAAAACAATATAATATGACACAAACTTTAGCCACAGCAACGCATGGCCAGGTCAGCTAGTTTTATATAAAACGAAAATGAAAACATTTTATTTGGTGGTTCTGATCAAAAGTTCTGGTTATGGTTCTGATGGTATTTTCAAAAAAATATATACATATATGTATATATTTTTATACATTTCCAGATATACTCACAATTATACATATGCATACTATATAACATTGTGTACATAACATAATGAAGTTAGCCATAGTGCCAGTGGTCATAATAATTAATTAAAATATGTGTAATATGACATTATATAGCTAATAATATCTATTATGCAAGGTATATTCGTATAAAATAGAAACTAATAAACTAGAAGAAAAAATCAATAAATTTTATTATGAAAGTAATTATGAGTGATTTATGAAAGAAAAAAAATAAATAAATAAATAAAAGAAAATCAAATTAATTTTATTCTCAAAATATACGCATTTGTTCACATTTTATGTATTTTAAATATTCTCATAATTTATAGTAAGAAGACTAAAATGTGAATAGTATAAAATTTCTAAATTTGTAGCTTCTATATTTTAAAAATAGCAAACCTAGCTAAATAGTATTATTTTAAAATAAAAAAAAATCAAACAGTTTTGTATTTATTTTTTATATATTTCATAGAAAATAAAAAGCAACTATACATATAAAACTGAAATAGATTTTTCTTCGAATAAACCAAGAAAAATATAAAAACATATATTTTTGCAAAAATATACATATGACTAAGATAAAATATCTAAAAGCAAGTATACAGAAAATATGTTAAAGGTAAAAATAATTAATTTCAAATAATTTCCGGAAAAATAGCAGATGTTTTGAATTAAAATTTTTCCATATACTTAAAAAGGATGTAACCAATATTACTACGTATGAATGTGTGTGTAAAATTTCTCTAAAAATAACCACAGATTTTTCCTTCCTGAAATTCTAATTCTAAATTCTAAAAATTATATTAATAATATCCTTTCCTTTTTTTAAAAAAAAAAATTTTTTTTTTCATATAGCTTTACCACACCCAAACTGTAAGCAGTTATGAGTTAAAGAGAACATTATGGTGTAAAATTATACATAATCTATATATAAAAAAAAATTTTTTATTAAATACACGTAAAATATGTATATACCTAGTAAATGGCTTACTCATGGAATATATTTTTTTTTCTTTCATTCATTTTGATTACGCTCATTATATTATATGATTCAAATTTCCTATGTAGTAAATAAATGAAATTTTTCTAACAAATTAAATGAAATGCCGACTCGACTATATAATTAATTTATCATTTTCAAGTTCTTTATGAAAAATTTTTTCCTGAGAAAATGTGTAATTAAAAATTTGTTTTAAACATAAAATAAAACAAATACACATACACACATACACACACAGATATTTTATGTGAAAAAATTTTAAAATTTATTTGTATTTTTTTGTTGTTTCTCTCAATGATAAATAATTATTGATTACACTACACGTAAGTACATACATTTGCATTCTTTTCATATTTTATTCAAAAAAATATTTTCCCTCCGTACTTATCACTCGTTTCGTTCTTCAAGCTTCATAATTAATCATAACGAATGAAATAATGAATTGTAATAAATTTTTATTGACAACAAACAATAAACAATTCGAACACTATATTTGTACAAATGTACATATTACTCGTAAATGGTAAATGTATAAGTGTACATTAGGTATAGGTATATATACTAATAAGTATAAGTATATATTATATACAGTGATGTGTGCTCAATCAATTGCAATTTTGACATCCATATAAAATGTACAGGTACAACAGTATACAATTACTAGTACCTACATGTCTTTTTTTTTAAATACATTCAAATGAGTTTATGTGTACCTATATCTACACACAAATGATATAAATTTTTTATTGAATTCCAGTGCATATGTATGTAAGAAGTGTATTATGTGCTGTGTGTGCATATGTAAATTAAAATATAAAATGTAAACTACGTATCTACTATGTAGGTATAACAAATAAACAATTAATTACTGCGCATACTTACAATTTACATATATACGGACGTACATTCAATGTACATTGTGCACATACACATCACATGTAAGGTGTGTATGTATATATATGTATATGTGCATACGAGTAAATGATGTAGATTAGTTGCGAAAAATATTTCATCAAATTTTATTTTATTTTTTCTTTACATTGTATACATATTTACTGTATATATATAAAACAGATGCACCTGTATATGCATACATATAGCTACGTACAGATACATCAGGAATCTACATTTATCTTTATTTAAATATTTTGTGTATTTTTATTATTAAAAAAAATGAATTTAATTTTTTTTTTATAGGTATTATACATATTTTTGTAAACAAAATGAACAAGAAAAAATTATTCATATTAACATATACCTATACATATAAAATATATGTAATATATGTATGAAATGAACAAATACTATAAATATATAGGTATACGTGCATACAAAAATTTATCCATATATTGTATTGTATTAAGAAGATATATATTTTCAATTAAGATAATGAAAAGATATACGAATGTATACCTCGACTTATTCGTATTTCTATAGATAGAAAATAAAGAGAAAATCGTTTTTGTTATTATGAAAACGTGCAAAAACTTGAAGGCCTTGAATGTCATATAAGTATGAGATAAGTATATAAGTATTGTATATGATTTATAATAATATATCACAGTGCAAATTTTTATACAATATTCATTCATACATACATACATAAATATGTATGTACATATATTTGTACAAGTACAAGTATTCATAAAATATTTTTTTTCAAAAATTATAAAGATTGAAGCTATTAAGAAAAAACATTTTTTTTTATTCGTATATGAAATTTATGAATTTGTATAGTGAAAATTTTTCTGTACTCTCTTCGTATGTACACATAATAAAAATTTATTAAATCTCACTTGAAAGTTCTGTGTTTTGTGTACACAAACACAATAATATCATTATGTATGTTTACTATAATTAAGAGCACACTACACAAGCAATGAAAATAACAAAACAAAAATGTATGTACATATTTTTATAATAAAAAAATTACATGAATTTAAAAATATATAATAATAAAAAACAAATGAAGAATAAAAAAAAATGAAACGTATGTACAATTCATCCGTTCATTGTATCACACTTTGTACAGATATAAGTACATTACATTTCTGTTCACAATTTAATATGTACCAAATTTTACTTGTATACCTCTTACACATTTATTTTAAAGAAAAACATTTTCTTTTTTTAATAACGATAATATAAAATAAATAAATTCAATCATTAATACTTATTCATGTACTAGTATAATAATAAAAAATGATGTATACGCACATGGAAGTAACATTTGTAAAACATCTTAACAAGTACGAGTATTAATATAGCATTTAAAAATGGATTAAAATAAATATCAATTCTCTTTAATGTCTAACTAAATGATGCGGCTTTTGCTTCTTAGGTCACCGATCATTTATTTTCTTTTACATTTACCTACATCGAACATTTTCTAAATTTTCATTCATCCAAAAAAACAGAAAAAAAAAACTAACGAAAATGAACGATAAAATATCAACAACGACAAAAAAAGAAATAATAATTTAATAGAAAATAGTTCTCCCATTAAATTTTCCATAATTTAACCGATGGGTGGTTCTAGATATGTACATATACTTGCGTTTTATGTATTATCTACTCTCTAGGTATATATTATACACATAATGTTATCTTCGATATATGGAAAAATCTTGAAAGTATACAGAACAGACGCATGAAAATCACATCAAATTCATGCTAACGAAAGGAAAAAAATGAATAGGAAAATAGAAATAAAAAAAATTTTGTTTATAGATTATATTACATGAGTTCTGCGTATACATTATAAATGCATATATTTTATTTATATTGTATTCATATATTCTACATATATAAAAAGAAAGTATAAAAACGAAATATAAGGAAGGAAAACAATTTATGATAAACGATTCGTTCTTATGACTTTTCCCAAATTTTTTTTCTTAGATTTGTTATATGTATTATGTCTACTTATTTTTTTTTTTTTTATTATGAATTTTATTATTTCATGGAAATAACACATAAAATAAGTCTATATGTAATAAACCGAAAACCGAAAAATAACATATTGTCTATATTAGATATGTTATATAAATGTATTTTCTATAAGTGCTAACTGTTTAAGTTGTATATAAATGTAATAAATTTATATAATCGTATATGTATGTATGTTTACGTATAATCATATGTATTTATAAGAAAAATATATATTTAATAACAAAATCATATGAAAAAATGAAAATAAAAATTGGAAGAATACGAAAGCAAAAACAAAAAAAAATCACAACAAAATTTTCACAAAATACATCGTCAATCATTTTCACCAAACCCCAAACGATCTTATAATCTAAAATACTTATAGATTATAGAGCTAGATATTTATGTGTATGTATTGTATATAGAAAGAAATACATATATCGAATTATTATCCGTGTCGACAGATATTCTTATTATATGTACATTTTATTATACTTATGATGAGGTATGTAGTACATAACATTAAATAGTATCGTGGGTTATATTGTATATGTATAATAGTATATACGATTGTATATGTATATATCTGAATATAATATTTTAGATAGATTTTTTTTTTTCGTCTCTTGAAATCATACTTTATTTAAGTATATGTTTATTATGTTGATGATTTCTGATTCTGATATAAAAATAGAAAATATTATGATACAATTCTTTTGTATAGAAGACGGTATACATATAGTAATATAATAATACCACATAATACGTACATAATATATATGTATGTTTGTACATTTTATACGCAAATTACACGGAAAATGAAATCATTGCAATTAAAAATGAAAAAAATATTCACATGATCGCATTTGATGGTCGTTTTCATAGTTTTTGCTTTTCTATTTCAGCTCAAATTAATTTATTTCCAAGTAAAGTTTTGATTAAAGTTTATTAACTAATCCATGTAGGTAGTTAGTAATATATGTATGTAATTTATGTACCCATATATCAATATACATATTGTTAATTAGTATTCTTCATTTCACGTATAGATAATAAACGGTCTCAGATTTTTGCAAATAATATAGAGGCAGATTCTAGAAAAATACATAATTAGTTCACAAAACAAAACAAAAAAAATTACTTTCATTTAAAACAAACAACCTTACATAAAGTTATTTAAAGTGTTTAAAGGTGAACGTATGCAATAATTTGTAAAAAAAATTATAAAGTCAATCGAGAATAAGCTTCAATCAATAAGCTTGCAATAAAAATTATACGAACACAACATTATCCAATCCAATATAATACGGTATATTACAAATAGAAGCAAACAAAAATAAGAGAGAAAAAAATAACAGCCATAACTAAAATTATTGTGCTATTTTTACAATTTTTAAAGTACGCAGTTTATATAGCATGAACAAAAGTGATTATTACATGAGCATGGTAATAGGTAATAATAAATTTTGTTTTAAAACAATTTTCCTTCAGCTAATTTATATATTTTTGTCGTATAATTTTTCAATAATTTTATTTCAGTTTTTTCTCTTTTCTTTTCTTTTTTCATTTACTATAGCATAAAGTATTTGTTATTTCAAATTTTTGTATATATACAAGAACATACGTACAACACATTTGTAATAATATCATAAACACCCTTCTCTTTTATTGATAGAATCATCAATTTATGAAAAGTGGATGACACCACTTATAACTTAACTATTTATACCATTCCACATTAAATGCAATAACATTGCCAAACTATTCAAGGACAAACCTGCAGCTTGTAACCCTGGACTGTCATGCACTTTTATTATAAATATTAACTAGAACTGAACTGACCTACTATTGTAATCCTATGGTAATTTAACTCCTATGATGATATCCTTGTACAAATTGTATATCCTCTTTTTGTCATAAAAAACAAATGTACAAATAAATTGTACATAAATATATAAATACAAAAAAAAAAAAAAAATAGAAAACAAGTCTCTTTTTGATGCAGCAAAATAATGTTAGATTAAATATGTACTACATACATACATACATTGTACATACTTATATGGTATATTATTATGTGAAATATTATAATGTAACGAACAAAAATATATTTTATGTGAACAACAACTTAGCAGGGCACTATCAAAAACAAAAATATACAATTTTAACGAATAATAATGATAACCTTTTACTATTTCTGTGATGTTGCAAATTCCAATATTTTTTTTTCAGTTTTTTTAGAACGATGTCTATATTACGTTCACTCACTTTTATAATTATTTCAAATTTTATTTTTGTATAGTTAATAATATATTTATTTGATTCTTTCCAAAGTCCAACAATAACTGAATGCTAAATATTTTCATTTTTCAAATAAAGTCTCAACTCAACTCAAATTATAATATGCAGAATAAAATTAAAGCGAATTTATATTCAAGCAATGAATGAATTTGTACAAATCGTTATAAAATTAAATCGCCCAAAGCTCCAAATATCGCACTCGCACGCTTCGAAACGAAAATGTACGTAAAAATGTAAATTACATACGAATACAACGAACCAGCTGTTTAATTTGCGAGAATTGAGAAAAAATTCCGTATTCGTGTTTGCTTTTCCATGGCTTTTTCATTTTTTCAAGTAATTTTCTCGCCGTATGCTTCACTAAAACTATGAAGGAAAAAAAATTATAGAAAAACACGATACGAAAATTTCATGAGAAAAGCCGGAAAGCTCTGGTTTTTCTCGTTATTTCTAAAAGCATAGAAAATCAAAAACCAAACGACCAAACAGCCAAATTATACTGAAATTGAAAAAACTGAATATGCTCAACATTTTTTTCGTTTAACGTTTAACCACGTTTGACAATCTAAAGCTTCCAATAATATCAACATAATAAATTATTCTAGATCTAAATTCTTCTTCTGTATTTAATAAATTAATAAAATTAGTAGTTAAATTATTAACGATACAACCATTAGTTTTGTGAAAATATTTGAAAAATAGAAAATATACACAAATGAAAAAATTGCTTATTTCCTCTTTAAATTTTTTACATTTCCGGCAGAATTCATAACGATAACCATAATGTCAAATTATCTACAATTGTCCTCTACTACAATTTTATTAACACTTCTTGAACTACATTATCGACATTCATTTGCCATTTTATTATTGTATGATGCCATCTGTATCTTGTTTGATCATATTCACAATCACAAACCACAATCACCAATCATCTGGGTTGACAATTTTGACATGAATTTGGTTGTTTGTTTTGTTGTATTTTCTATTTCTTTCTATATCTAATATGTATCTAATATTCTAATCTATTATCTATATCGTTGCTTGTGAATTGTGATGTGATCTGCTTTTCTATTTATTTAATAATTAATTTACATAATTATAATCGAATAGCTAAATAATTAAACAAGCAAAATAAACAAATGATTCAGAATGGCAGAGAAAAAGAAATACAAAAAATCAGTAAATAAATCATATTTTCTTATCGGTTAATTTAATAGTAAAAATTAATTGTATTTACAGAAGGAAGAAATAGCTCGAGAATTCGATCTTCCGGAGCGTAAAAGTAAAATTGCAACTATTATGAAACAGGATGGACAGGCATATTGCATTTGTAGATCATCAGATTGCTCAAGATTTATGATGTAAGATATTTTCTTTTCGGTTATTACAAAATATTTGGAGAATTTAATTTTTTTTTTTTTTCATTTGACAGTGGGTGTGATGGCTGTGAAGAATGGTATCATGGTGATTGTATCAACATTTCAGAGAAGGAAGCAAAACATATTAAACATTATTATTGTCAGAAATGTAAGGAAGAAGATCCGACGTTACAAACTGTTTTTCGTGCTGTTCCAGTTCCGACTGTACCTGCTCCAACTAATCAAAATGAACCAGCAAAAAAGAAACGTGAAAAATTAACAAGTAGTTCTACTACTAGATGTGGAACATGTGAAGGATGCAGAACTCCAAACTGTGGTGAATGTGAAGGATGTTTATCTAGAAGGTTAGGTAGAAAACCACGTTGTGAGAAGCGTATATGTATCAATCAGAAGAAAAAACAAAAAATTATCAATAAAACACGAAAACGTAAACGATCTGTGAGTCCTGAAGTATTCTTGAATCCAGAATTGGTAGGCGATAGACAATGTAAAGGACCCGGATGCAGAAAGAATGCTCGTCCACAATCAAAATATTGTTCCGATGAGTGTGGATTGAAATTAGCTACAAGCCGTATATTTCAAGTACTTCCGCAGCGCATCCAAGAATGGAATTTATCACGTTGTCGAGCTGAAGAAGAAAATAAAAAAGAATTGGATCGAATACGTGCCAAACAAACGATGGTACGAGCAGCTCTAGCTGAATTGGACAAAAGACATGCAGAACTGGATTTATTGGTGGAAAGAGCAAAACGCTGTACCTTAGATCCAAAGGCAACAGATAACAGCGATGTCGAAGATGAAATGTCAATGTATTGTATAACCTGCGGTCACGAAATACATTCTAGAACAGCTATTCGTCATATGGAAAAGTGTTTCAATAAATACGAAAGTCAAGCTAGTTTTGGTAGCGTTTTTAAAACAAGAGTCGAAGGATATTCAATGTTTTGTGACTTTTACAATCCTGCAAGTGGAACGTATTGCAAAAGATTACGTGTTTTATGTCCAGAACACAGTAAAGATCCAAAAGTCAGTGATACAGATGTCTGTGGATGTCCGTTAGTTAAAAATGTGTTCAGCTTAACGGGAGAATTTTGCAGGTAATTAAATTGTTTTTTTGGTTTATTTTCATATCAACTACCAATTACAAAAAATTTTTGTATTCTTTATTAAAGGGCGCCCAAAAAAAATTGTTTCAAACATTACGTTTGGGAGAAAATACGACGTGCTGAAATCGATTTAGAAAGGGTGCGACAGTGGTTAAAAATGGATGAGCTGCTAGAGCAAGAGCGACAAGTTAGAGCAAGCATGGCATCAAGAGCTGGTGTATTAAGCTTGATGTTGCATTCAACTTACAATCATGCTGTTATGGAGGAATTATGTAGACAGCAACAGATGCAAGCTGCTCAGCAACAATTACATTTACAGCAACAGCAACATCAGCAGCACAACCAGCAACAACAATTACAGCATCAACAGCAACATAAACTCCAACATCAACAGCAACAATTACATCAGCAATACCAACATCAACATCAAAATCAACAGCAATTTCAGTATCAAAAACAGCAACAACAGTATAAAATTTGAAAAGTACACAATATTTCGAATTAATTTTGTGAAAACTATAAAATTTATACTACATAATTTAATGGCATTAAATATTTTCTAATATGTATACATATACAAATAATGTGCCTTATTTGTTGTCATTCATTCATTTACAATACAATTAAATTTTTCAATCATAGTCATCGTATTATTACAAAATATCACAACGTCTTAATGATAATAAATTTTTTCCAAATAATGTAGCTAATTTATGAAATATCGAATGTAAAAGTTCTTTTTTTACTAATGTTGAAAAATTATGATGCATCTCTTCCTTGTATTGATGAACGTAAGTTTTTCATATAATTTTATAAGTGAAAATCATAACGAATTTTATTTTTATTTCCATTTTAAAAATAAACGAACAAAATAAAGATTCTCCACTTTTGCATAGCAAATCATGTCCAAATATATTCGCATCAAGAAGTGTAAGTAGTAAATTGGGATTTTATTCCTCAGAACTAAATTCGGAAAGTGAAGAAGATCTGGTAATTATATAAATTTTGATAAAATTTTAATTTTATTTAAAACGAAAATGTAAAAAAAAACGTAAATATTTAAGTAATATTGGACCCAATTGTATACTAAACCACTTACACACTTTCCATTTACAAAACAGAAGGTACCTATATTTATAGATATGTATGTGTGGCTATTTAAAGCAACCTGTTGCATTCTACTTTTCTTCAATAATTATTGATTATGCAAATTTCCTATTTTCTTCGTTAGAAAAAACTTACGTATAAAATATTCATATTAAAATAGTTGAAATTTTTATTTTGTCATCACAAAAAATAAATATACATAAATATATATACAAAAGACAAAAACAAGAAAAGAAAAAAAAACAAACCAATAAATTTTTAACGTATTATTTTGTAGAATTTTTTCTTAAATTAAATTGAATTTTCTGTTAGAAAAAAAACCAAAAAACGAACATAAACAAAACAAAATGTACATCAAATACAACCGGAAATAACTTGATTAGGATAATTTATGCATAAATTATTATCGTTATGTAGTCAAATTTATTTATTTATTTATTTATTGTTTGTATTGTATTCTTCTTATTAGTTTCTTAAGTAGTTACTTATTTGTTTTATAATTTTATTATATTTAAGCTCACAACAATGAACTTGTGTATTTATCTTCTTAAAAATGATGATAATGATAAAAGTTCAGGGCTAAAAGTACATTCATACGTACATATAGCCACAGTACAGTCCATAGAACAATTACATTATAAGGCTCGCTTGTATTTAAAAATTTATATATTTCCATCAAATAATATTATTATTTACAAATTTATATTGCAATGTATTCCGATGATCTAGTAAAATGTAATAAATAGATGATATTTCTGGCTATTTGATATTTCTCTCCGATAACCATAACTACATAGTATGTACATACACATATTATCAGTTCACAAATACCTATTAAATCATAAATTTTCAAATATTGAAATTAATTTCAAACAACGATAATTTCTTAAATTCAAATTAAATTTAAACATCAAAATTTTTAATTAATTTTATTTAACAAATTGAATTGCTGTGTAAACATTATTTTCACACCAGTTTCTATATTTGTATTCGATAATTATTATGCAAAAAATTGATGTCATTCTATTCGATTATCGTTTTTATTCATGTGTAACTTATTTCTTTTTTTTTTTAAATACATATTTGTATTAGATGTCTCATGGTTAGTCCATGATTTATATTTATCGTACAATAATATGTCTCTAGTGCATTCATATACAAAATGAATAGAGTGCAAGCTCACTACATACACATATGTGAATTATATGCACATATATCTGTAATAGATGTAGAGTTTTTAAATGCTCGTACATAAATTAAATTATTCATTATGTCACGTGATTTAACTTACTTTTCCATGTCGATCATTATTTTACATTTTACACTGCTACTTCATATTTTACATGTACATATACATAGTTACTTACGTAGACTTTAAAATGACTCCCCATCAAATTTAAAATATGCTTTTGATGTTTCAATGTTTGGTTTTGGTTTGGAGATGGATGGATGGATGGATGGAATCAACAACAATAGGGACAGAAACTGTCGATTGAAGTAACGTAGTAGTACATTACATACTATAAAGTAATTGTTGTGATAAAAATTCGACAAAAAATAAAGAAATAAATAAGGTAGTGAAATCATTATTCACATTATAACGAAACGATCATACACTGAACCGTAGTGTAGTGTATACATACAAGTAGTAGGCAGTAGTACAAGTACTCCATAGTTTTGTTTCTATTACGTTAAAAAATAAAAAAAAATTTTCCACGCAACACATATTTCATTTCGTACTGTTGAATAGTGATAACCGTTTTTTTTGTTTGTATAATATTTTTATTTAAACGCAAATTCACATATATATTTAATCAGATGTTTGTACCAGATTATTTCAGGAATTTTTTGAATTTCAATTAATTTTAAAAATAATTATTTCTCTTATTAGTAAATAAATTAAATTTAAAAATTATGTGAAATCAGATAAATATAATATGTTTTCTTAAAAAGAAAAATAAAATTCAATAATAAGATTTTAACATTTGTATTAAAAATTTATTTTGAGAAAACATTTTTTTCTTTTTGTGAGCGTTATTAATTACCAAAAAATTGTGTAAAAAGTGTAAATAATTATTTTGAAGTAATTATAAAAATTGTTAATTCATAAGACAGAGAGAGTATGTGTGTGTGTAACTAATTAGTTTTATGTTTTATTAAAAATCATTACAAACAACACAATTGTTAATCATCATTAAATATTGATTTAAAAAAAAAATAACAGAAAGAATTGAAAAAATAAAAAAAAAACTAAAAATTCTTTTAATTTAATTGGTATCGAGTTAATTTCTTAAAAAAAAATTTTAAGAAAAGAAAAAATTGTAACTGTGTCGTAAGAAAAGAAAAAAAAATATGGTAACTCATACAGTAACGATCAATGAAAAACCGGTAAGGATTCTTCTCTAATACTATTAAAAGTAATTATATAGGTAATTATTATACTCATATCTCATATCATATAGGTACTACTAACTTGTGATATGATTTCTTTTTAAACAAAAAAAAAATCAATTAAAAAAAGTAAAAAAAAAGATGATGAGACACTTTCTTTTCGACATTTACGACAACTAATAATAGTGATCGCATACATTTATCATCATGAGATCAAAATGAAAAAAGAAACTCATCATCAGAGAAGACAACAGTATAATAATGGTTATGATGATGATGATAATAATAATAATAATAATAATAATGCGTCTCTGACTTAAAGATATATACTGATACAAAAATGATAAATGCGATCAAAAACGCTTCTTATATCGACTGATGCTTACATGAGTATAGTAGTACAGTACATGGTAGTATGTAGTATGTAGTACTTTTCGATATTATCAGCTATCAAAATTTGAAGAGTATGATGCCGATCGATTAACTGAAAAAGTTTCTTTTGAATTGAAATTTTTTAAAGATTTTAATTTACCACTTTTTAATTTTGAAAAAAAAAGAAAAAGAAGAAAAAAAAGTAAAAAATGTGCATATTGAAATGTGCACATGCACACTCAAGAATGCCAATAAAGAAAGTGCGAAAAAAATTCTTTTTATTTATTACAAAATATATATAAAACAAATGTGTGCTCATGTTATGGCGCTGGTTTTAATTTTTTTTTCTTTTGTGTTGAATAATTATTGAAGAATTTTACTTCCTACTTTTGTAAAGCCAAATGCAAAAAAAAAAAGAAAAAAAATTAAATGAAGAAATTTAAATTTAAAAATAAAAAAAAAATTTTTTTTTTTTTTTGAGAAATTACGAAATAATACGCATAATAGTAATTTTTATAATCAAACAAAAAAATGCAATGCGGAATTAAATCAAAGAGTATGTAAGTATAATTGCAATGATCAACCAACAACCACCCGGTGTTGTTAAAAGTTAGAACAACGGACGGATGGATTTCCTTTTCCATATTTATTCTTAAACAATGAATACTATTTTGTTGTCAGTCCATGATGTAACGTACCAGTAATTATGATTTGTAATATTGAATGGAATTTATACATATATGTGCCGTAAAAAAATATTTAACGGTTAAATTATAAATTTTTAATCGAAAAAAATTTTTAGTTGATTGGAATTAAAATAATAAAGAAAATGTTCAAAAGAAAATCATAGATAAAAAAGATAAAAATAATTTATATTATTATCGTGTCAAGGTAAATTACATTCTTCACTACATGCAATACACGAGTACTTACATATTTTATGGGTGCAGTTGATATATGCATATGCATTTCATTTTAAAATTGTAAATACAATTTTTACATGAATATGTACTCGAAAAGTGCATCAACCTTTCCAAAATGTATATAGACTGAACACAGAGTGTACATATGTGTGACGTAATTTCGTATTTAAAAACATTAAACTAAATTTTACTTTTTATCTGAATGACAAATTTTAACATTTTTGTATTTAATTTTATTTAATTTTAAAAAAAAAGAAGAAAAAATTTTACTTTATTTATTTATACAAAAAATGAACTTTCAATTTCTTTATATACGAGTATGTAACTGTATTTTGTAAATATTTTTAACATACACGTTTTAAATGTTACTCGAAAGAATGAAAAATATTGAAAAATTTTATTTGGAACTCGTGCATTGGAAATAAAAATAAAGAAAAAAAAATTAAATAAAATAAAATTATAATTATGGAAAAATGTTTTTTTTTTCCAAAAGCCCAATTGCATTCAATTTAAATTACATACATATAACACACATACATACGGGTGCATAGATAATAATAATAATAATAAGATATGATATAATTTTTTGTTTATTTTTCTATCTACCTGTATGCTGTATCTATTTAACTAAGCAGTCAGTGTTAAATAAAAACTCAAGTTCATCATTTTAATTTATAAAAATTTCACGTAATATTACATGCGCTTCTACTACTGTACTGATGTATGATACGTAATGTATTTTTTATACAATGATACGTGAATTTAATGGTTAATTCAAAATTTTTTATTTTTGTAGTTATTGTACACACGTTGCGCTTGAACTCAATACTAAGCACAAATAAATACAAAAATATTGAAACTGACAAAACAAAAAAAAAATACAAATGATAATCAAAATAAAAATTTAGTTGTAGTACCGTACCAATAGTAAATTATACACATGACTGAAACTGAAGAAAAAATTTTGATTTTATCAAATTTTATAAATTAATTTTTATTTATATTTATTGAGTTTTCAATTTTGTATTATCTCTCTTTTTTTTCTTATTTCAGACACTGAAATATCCAAAATCAATTGGATTTATTATCAGCAATGAATTTTGTGAAAGATTCAATTTCTATGGAATGAGAAGTAATTTACATATTATCTATATTATATTCTCTCTTTACTATGTTTTTGTTTTTAGTGTTTAATTTTAAAAACAAAAATATAATAATTTTTAATCTCCATTTCCACAGCTATTTTAGTTCTCTATCTAACAAGGAAATTGAACTATGATAATGATACAGCAACGGTTTTATATCATATTTTTACATCTTTAGTTTATTTTTTTCCAATAATTGGTGCAATTATAGCTGACAGTTGGTTGGGTCGATTCAAAACGATCGTATATTTATCGATTGTTTATTGTATAGGAACTGTAATAATTTCAGTTGGAGCAATACCCGTACTTAATTTACCAGCTTCGTATGTATTATGTCGAATTGAAATTTTTGTAGAAATTTCGTTTTATTTTATTTTATTTTTTTTAATAATTCTTCTTTCTTTTTTTTATCGTTTTAGGACTGTAACAGTTATTGGACTTTTATTGATTGCAATCGGTACGGGTGGTATAAAACCATGTGTCTCGGCATTCGGTGGTGATCAATTCAAACTTCCCGAACAAGCCAGACAATTGGCAATGTTCTTTTCGCTATTCTATTTTACGATAAATGCTGGATCATTGATATCAACATCAATAACTCCAATACTTCGTGAAGATGTCCATTGCTTTAATGAGCTTGATTGTTTTTCACTTGCTTTCGGTGTACCAGCCTCCTTGATGGTTTTATCGATTGTGATTTTCATTATGGGAAAATCACTTTATGTTATTAAGAAACCAGTCGGAAATATGATCGTATCAGTTTCTCAATGTATTTTCGAAGCAATACGAGCACGATCGAAACAGAAAAATATATGCAAAAAAGAGCATTGGTTAGATTATGCAGAATCGAAATGTGGGAAGCAACTTGTTAATGATACTAAGTCTCTGTTAAAAATTTTGGTTTTATACTTACCTTTACCGATCTTTTGGGCTCTTTTTGATCAACAAGGATCCAGATGGACATTTCAAGCAACTCGAATGGTTGGTGATATTGGTGGAGCTACAATAAAGCCAGATCAAATGCAAGTCATTAATCCATTTCTGATTCTTGTATTCATTCCATTGTTTGACTATTGCGTTTATCCAATACTTGAGAAAGTCGGAATAAAACGTCCACTCCAGAAATTAACCTTAGGTGGACTATTAGCAGGATTCGCTTTTGTTCTTTCTGGTTTAGTTGAATTAAGTCTTGAGCAAACTGATCCTGTTCTGCCGGGTCCAGAAGAAGCACAATTACGAATATATAACGCATTACCTTGTAACTATCAATTTTTAACATCTTTAAAGAATTTTCCAAATTTTTCGTTGCCCGAACGTACAGTTTTCGAAGAGAAACATTTCAGTATCAGAGGATTAAAATACTCTTCATATGAAGCAAATCCTATGGATAGTACAAGTCCAATATGTACGCCGTTGAAGGGAAATTTTAAGCTTGAATCTAAAACAGCAACGAGTTACTTCATTACAAGAAATGGTAAAAAAGCAGGAGTTTGGGAATTTGAAGATTCAGTAGGAAAACCTAAAAGAGGATTACCAACTGTTCGATTATTAGCTTCCGTCGATGATGCATACAAATTTATTTTAAGGTATTCCGATAAGAATATTACAATTAACACGAACAACACTGATCTAGTCGAGCTTCCAGCTTCTGGAAATTATGATATATTTTTGAATTCGAAATTTCTTCGAAAAGTACAATTCAGTCTTGGTGGAGTTTATGTATTAATGCTTGATGGTTCAAAAGATGATGGCTATGTAAGTGAAATTTTTATAAAAAGTTTTTGCGTATTTTCTTATCTTTTAAAAGCAAAATAAAAAAAAAATATTTATTAACAGGAATTGGTATCATACACTCTGACACAACCAAACAGTATTCATATGCTTTGGCAGTTACCACAGTACATGGTGATAACAGCCGGAGAAGTTATGTTTTCAGTAACAGGTCTTGAATTCTCATTTTCTCAAGCTCCTGCAAGTATGAAATCAGTATTAACGGCATGTTGGTTACTTGCTGTTGCATTTGGAAATTTGATTGTCGTTTTAATAGCAGAATTCACGTTATTTGAATCACAGTCTGCAGAATTTTTCCTTTTCGCTTTCCTAATGGTTTTGGATATGTTAATTTTCATATTACTTGCAATACGTTACAAATACATTGATGTTCCAGATGGTGATGACGATAATCCAAATGTAAATAATGGTACGGAATTATCAAAGACTGATAATAATGTAGGTCATGAGAATAAATCATTCCAGGAAGATTAATTAGCGTTAAGAAGAAAAATGAAGCAAAAAAAAAAACAAAAAAAAATTAATAAATAAAATAAATAAATCTGTAAGGTATAAATTTAAATTGTATGGCTGTGTGTATGATACATAAAAAACTAGAGAAAAAAATCAAAATTTCAAGCGGGCAATTTTACTTAGAATTTAGTCATTTTGTAATGTTAATTTATTTCCTTTAAGTACTACTCCCATTTCATTTTTATCTATGTATGTATTTTTTAAAAATGTTTTAAAATAAAATTCAAGGATATTTTTTTATCGAATTTCTTTTCAAATTATTTTCAATCTAAATGAACATCTGAAAGTTTCTGTCAATATTTTTTGATCTTCCTTCGACTGTTGTGATTTTGGGCTATGAAGTTGAAAATAGTAATATTAAGAAAAAATGTTCCAAATTATGAAAGGGATAGATATTTAAAAGGATAAAAAAGCAATAATAAAAAAATAAACACGAAAATTATATTTCTGAAAAAGATTTTATTTTTATTTATGATTGATGATGTTTAATACTTATCTTTTGTTTTTTTGCTTTTTTTTTTTTTGATTTTTGTATTCAATAATATTTTTTTCCAATAATCATTATAAAATGTATATAAAAGCCACTTAGCAGCTTCGTTGATTGTTTGTCATTCTTACGCAATGTACAACCATATAGTCATTTTTTATACTACAATATGAAGAAATTTTTTATATCTTAAATATACAACTATAATAATATATAAAAGTTTTATAAAAACATTCGTAAATAAAATAAAAAATATTGTAAATATCACAATATTCTTAAAAAAAATTAAAAAATTAAAAATAATGGAGAAATGAAGCGGAAAATATAAAATGCAAAGTCAGCACTGCATAGACATATATTATATGCGATATATTTCAAGTATGTACTTACACAAACAGAACTGATTCTTACTTACTTGTCTCCATTCTCATAATAAAATATAGATGTGGTCGACTTTTAGTCACTAACCTTAGCCTAATGAGATTTCTTATACTTAATCGGTGATTCAGAGATTCAATTCCTCTGATACTATCTTCTGTTGTTAAACATTGTCAGATAATACTCACAGTTTGTACAGTAGATAGCAGGTGAGATGACATGCCTTTTCCTGCATAAATTGCACTCCACAGCCTTTGCTGACGCCTTAATTATGGCGTTATTATACCCTCTTGTTGGAATGGCAGCCACATTTATTGCATTGTTATCCAATCTCATATTGGGACTTGGTTGTTGTTGTTGTTGCTGCTGCTGTTGCTGTTGCTGTTGATATTGCTGCGGTTGTTGTTGTTGTTGCTGCTGCTGTTGCTGTTGCTGTGGATATTGCTGCGGTTGCTGATTCGATATCGTCGCAGCGGTTGTTGATTCATTATCTCCTTTTGTACCAGGTTCAAAACTTACTTTTTTCTGATTTACAGATTTAATTGGAACTTGGAAATAAGGCGAGTGATTGAATGGTACTTGTCTCTGAGGATACTGATTCATTTGTTGCTGTTGAGTTTGTAATTGCGATGTCTGTATTTGTGGTTCAAACGAAAAACCATGAGGCATTGGTACTCGTTGGTATGGTGAAGGATTATTGGCCATCACTTTATCATCTGGACTAACATAACTATTATATCCATTTTGTGGTCCATTTTGTAATCCATTTTGTAGTCCATTTTGAAGATTACCTTGATGAGGGCTAAGATTTCCATTTGGAATACCTGTCATTGGATAGCCGTTATGGTTCTGGACAATTTGTGCATGTTGTTTTTGTGCAATTTGTCGTGCCATTACGTAACTTTGATTCGAATGCACTTGCACACGATTTGCTTGAAAATGTTGGACGTCTGTTGGTAAAACTCGAGCTCTATTTCTAATGTCGGATTGGATTTGTCCATTCATTTGACCATTCGTTTGTCCTGTATGCTGATTACCAATATTAGCTATGTTGATACCACTTGCAGTGGTTCTTACATTTGCACTAACGGCAGTATTATTTGCAGAAATATAAGGGTTTTGCATTTTATAAATTTCTTGAATCGGAGTGTAGATTTGAGATCGTAACTGAGCCGGTGGATATTGAGGACCCACATCTTGACCTTGCGATATCTGTGTTTGTTGTTGCTGTTGCATTGGTGAAGTGATTGTCTGAGTTTGTAATTGATTCGGTTGGTTACTATGTTGTTGCATTGTTTGTTGAAAACCAGATTGCTGACTAAAGTTACTATTATCTACATAACTTCCATTCGACTGAGTTTTCACTAGACCATTCATTGAGTGATAAACTTGTGATGGAGAACTGATTTCCTTGTGTACTTCCAAATCTGGCTTGTAACTGTCTATTTCATGCCCATTTTGCTTCACATAAGTGAATTTTTGGGCATCTTGCTGAGACTCATTCTTGATGTCACTCGAAATGTTATTCTGTGTAACATTTCTGGACATCGGTTCACTTTGAAGTCTTAGTACATGCTGTTGTTGTTGCTGGGAAATTTGTGCTACAACACTACGCTCTCCGTCACTGGCATTTACAGCTGTTCTTAGCACTCTTTCCAAGATTGGATTTGGAATAAAACTGTCGTCTTCTTCCTCATCTGCAGTAGCGACAAGAATAACCTGATCACAAAACGATACACTCTTCTTTTTCGTTCTTTTTGGATTTGAGTTATTGAGAGTTTGTTGAACAACCGCATTCAACATTTCTACTTCTCGAAGTTCTTCAGCAATCTGACTCTGCGCAATATCATAACGTGGTTTAGGTAGGATTTGACTTGGTGATAATTTTGATACAATGGCACAATCTACTTCATCCACGTCTGATGCTACAGCCTGCTGTTTTTGATTTATCAAAGACGGACTTGGAAGACCATTCATTTGCGTTCGAATCTGAGGTCTATTTAAAAATTCTTGAGAAGAATATGAACGTATTTGATTCTGATTGTATTCAACTGGTGATTGATTTTTATTGTGTTGCTTGATATATTCAAATCGACTGGCCAGATCACGAACATTACCTGTAGTCGCCGATTTATTGGCGAAATCTTCTAGTTTTTTGTTCCTTGCCTCTGTCTCCCTTGTCCAAGCATCACTAATAGATGATGTTTGTTGCTGTTGTTGATGTTGTTGCTGATGCTGATGATACTGGTGTTGTTGTTGTTGTTGCTGATGCAGCTGTTGATATTGCTGCGCTTGTTGCATTTGCTCTTGTCTCATCTTCATTATTTGTTGTCTTTGTTGCAATTGGGCTAAAATACTCGTTGTACCTTCGAATGTATCTAGAGATCGAGGTTTGTTCGCTTCAAGAGCTTGAATTTGATTGATTTGATGGTTTAGCGATTCGAGATCAATTTCTGGTGGAGGCGGTGGAAATTCTTCACTTGCTTGCCGTGAATGACATGAAGATGATGGTGGACTAGGATATGGAGGCAATTCCAAATTCGAGCCATATCTGCAGTCAACTTCATCTATTCCATTATCGAACGAGCTCGATTTTACGATCGGATGTGGTCGCTGCTGATGTTGTTCTTCAGGTTTTGGTGGACTCTGTTCTTGGTGAACTTGGGCACAAGTTGTAATTATCGTTTGACAAGAATCTTCACTAATACTCGTATTTGAACTCATTGCAGATATATTTGACAAATTCGCTTCATGGAATGGTTGAAATACTGCTTCTTCTTGATGAAGTTGTTGTTGAGTTAAAGTTGAGTTGACTCTTACTGGTGGAGGTGGTGGAACTTTTGTGATTACTGTCAGTTGCCTACCACTTCCATGGAAACTCTTTCGCATCAAACGACTTCTTTCTAAATTCGGATTAGTATTTGTCTCACGATACTCCAAATGCCCTTCAGATAAGTATCCACTCATGCTATTTTTTATTTCGTTCACACCCACGGAACTATCATCAACTGAAACTTTAGCTGGTGGTTGTTCTTTTGGCTGTTCTTTAACATTCCCCTCTGTTAAATCTGGCATTGAACGATTTTTTCGTCTTATAAGCCCTCCCATTAAAAGCTTCCTGCGTACCTTATGTTGCTTTTTGCCCGGTTTTTCTTTCTCTTTTTTATCATCTTTATCTTCCTTATGTTTTTTCAATGTGTCTTTTGCATTTGCTAGCAACGGTTCAGCTACGGTAAATTCTCGTGTGATTTTATTCCTGTCTTCACTACGACTTCTTTTGTCTTTGTCTTTATTTCTCCCGAAAAGACTTCTACTTTCTCTCTCTGGTTTAGTCTCAACTTCGATTATGTTTTCATCGGCTGCGTTATTGGCGACCTTAAACGGAGACTTTTTCTTCGGCAGAGTAGCATAGATTTCAATATTTTTTGAAACTGGTTTTTCTACAGTTTTATCTTTGCTATTCTGACGAACATGTTTTACGCTACTGTTGCTTCCTTCTCTGGTATGTTTTATTTCAGTGGGATTGAAGTCAATATCAGAACCTTTTTCAACTAAGATTCTGCGATGTAAACTTCTTGCACGCATCACGCAAGTGTTGTGTTTCATTCGAGCAAATGCCATCGTATGTGGATTGCTGTATGGTGCATCCATCGCTGCTCGAGCTTTACTAGCAGCCGCATTACAAAGAACTAAGGCTGTTTCTAAGTCATGAATCTCTTCCGTTAAACGAGATTTTTCCAAAAGCTGATCAGCTTCATGACAAAGTCTTTCACAGTCTCCAGTCAGTACTACGGATTCTGGAATTTTTGCTAATTGTTGGTTATGTTTCGATGGAAACGAATCAGTAGACGAAAGTGAAAAGGAATCATATCCAGGATCATATGGATGTCCATTAGTTCGAGTTGGACTTTGAGGAATGTTTCCATTACGTTTACCAACCAAATACAGATAGGGATTATCTAAAGTGGTCGATGATGCGGAACTGGCACTATTTCGATCACCACTCCAATTACCAGAATCTCGTCGTCTGGGTTGATTTAAATGATCAGGAATTGATAAACCATCACTAGGTGGAGATCCATTCACTTGAATGTTTGTCGCTGATTCAGCACTCAAACTGCGATGTAAATTCATTGGTTGTTTTCTTGCTACTTGAGAACCAATCACATTCTCAGCTATTTTCCTGTTTAAAGATCCATCTCGTTCTTCATTTCCATTCATATTTGGAAATATTTTATCCTGTATGACATTCAAATTTTGATATTGTACGCTAAGTACATGTTCTACAGTCTTTCTATTAATGTAGCCGTCCACTTCATCTCCTTGGAAAATTTTATTTTGAATAACACTTAAATTCTGATAGTCGCAAGGTGAACGAATTGGAGTAGGTGTAATGGCACGTCTAGTTGATCCTGCTGGTGGTTTTTCAGGACTTGGTGTAACCGCACGTCGAGCTGCACTAACATTATTATTGGTAATCGGTTCTGGGGGAAATTGTGCTTGCATAATACCAGAAGGTGGCTGTGGTACTGCATATAATAGAAGCAGTGGCTGATAACGGCCACGACTACATTTTTCAACAACTCCTTCCCAATTTGGACCAACCTGGAATTAAATGAATGAAGAATAGAGAATAAGCGATTATAAAAAATGTTTATTGCACAAATATTTTTCAATTGCAATTTATTTAAATACGAACCTCTTTCACATTAGCATCATCAAAATACACCCAAACTTTAAGTTTTGTATGAAAAAAGAATGTCGTATAATGTTTTCCATAATATGAAACAATTCCGACGAGTTCATGTTGAACAGTTTGTGCCCATCTTTGATCGGATACTTGATGGAAAACATCACATAATCGTAATGATGTACCAATAGCTTTTAATACAGCATGTACTTGATCAGCTGGTGGTCTTTCTGAGTCCCAAACTATACCAATCGATACAACGTCCGGTCGATTCATTAATGCTCGACAAATTCCAATTTTTGCTCCACACGAATTCTTTATAATTTTCAAAATGAAATTATAAAAAAAATAAATGTTTAAAAAATAAATAAATAAAAACAAAATAATTTTATTTTAATAATTGATAGCTAAAAAGATTTCCCAAAAAACTCAATTATATCTTCTTTTTTTTTGTATATACAATGTTTATAAAGATTTTTATGAATTTTGTAATAATTTTTTTCTTTTGTATACAATTTCTTAAATTCATTTTATATGCGCAAAAGAGTCATTAATTCAAGGTTTCATTCTTGTTAAACCAGTTAGTTAGCTAATATAATTTTTTTTATAGATTTACTATTCACGACACGAGTAGAGTAGATAGAGAGATATTTTAAAATACATTACATTTTACTTATATATACATTTTTATGGTATTTACAAGATATTAAATAGATAAAAAGTTTGATCAATATATAAGTATCAAAGTATGTCAACTATATGGGTAATATGCTATTGTTTAAATTAAAAAAATTTCAAATATAAAAATGTAAAAATATTAAATTTATAAAAAGAATTTATATTGCTAAATTTAAATTTAAAAACACGAATTTATATGGAAAATATTCAATATTTTACATGTTTATTTTATACGTATACTTAAGTATTTCAAGTTTATAAAAATGAAGTGTAAATCCTAGTATGAATAAAAAATTATTTTTTTTTTTTGTAAATTGTTTTTCAATTATTTAGAAAATTTAATTGAATTTTTTTCTCAATTTGCCAGTAGTATGTATGTACAACAAACTGTAAAATTTTTATCCCACCCACAATAATTATGGATTAAAATATGACAAGCATATACCAGTTTATATACTAATCAATAAATGAAATTATTAATATAATAATAGTAAGAATAATAATAATATGTAATCATAAAATGGATTATATATAGCTACATGATGTATCTATAATAATATTCTTTTATAATCGATGATTGCTCGTTCATTCATTCAATAATTTAATTTTTTCGTTTGTTCAGCAACAGTGTGTATATGTGTATGTTTAAGTGTATTACACGATGTATGACGTACGACTTCATACCTTAATATATTTTAATATATTCGTATATGTATAGGGTAGGGAGGAATAAAATTGTGTAGGCGAACGAACATTTAAACTTTGATTTGTTTGTCCTCGAAATGTCTGTAATAGTATTCAGTATTATATCATAACGTATGTTTGTATATACATCATGTACTAGATGAGTGCCTACTACAGTACATTAGCATATATGCCTGCATGAATACCTACATTTTGATCTCTGGTCAATCTTAGTCTAACCTGATTTAGGTATTTTTATTTTTATTTTTTTTTTTTTTTGTCTTAACTTTTTCTGTTTCTGATCTAATCGATAATTCCTCCCATATAATTGATAAAATGAATTTCAAATTGCCAGTTTACTTATACACACTTTTATGAAAAAAATTTTTTTTTTTAAAATGCAATCGTATAAGTAGATTTATGTGCAAGTATTTTTTTTCTCTTACTTAAATGCAATATTTTTTTCTTTACATTTTCATTCATTTTAGTTTTCTTTTAACTTATATAGCAACACTCTCCCCGTTTCATCTATGATTTGATGCAATTGTGAAAATTATAAAATGCATATCTAATCTTACGAGACATTTCGAGGGCAGCTATACACGTCATTTACAACGTACACATGTATGAGTACATTGTATACTAGTAGGTTCAAAACCCATGTACAAGGAAATAATATTTCAAATAATAAATTTGTTTTTTTGTTGATGATTTTACAACTACCTACTTACATTTGTTGTGAACTTAATTACATGCCAAGTAGGTAGTGATGTAAATCTTTTGTAACAGAAAAAAATTTGTCATTTTATTTTTTTTTTGTTCGCAGATTTAAATTCGAATATGCAACTTTTATTCTATGATCGGCAAATTGGAGTTTTCTCTTTATTAAATTTGAAATTATTATAAAACTTACCGGACAATCACGAATATCTCCCATATTTCCAGCTGATCGTAATAATTGTCCAAATGTTAGTTTTTGATTATTTTGTATGGCAAGATTATTTTGTGATGTAACGGCTGATGCAGATACATAATGGACCATCTAAAATTTTCATGAAAAAAATAAAATGAAAAAGTCATATATATTCGAACAAGAAAAAAAAACAATTAAAATTTAATCTTAATGTAAATGTAATTAAAGAAAAATTATTACAATATTATATACCACTATTTGTACTAAGGAAGATTATGCTTTTTCAACACAATCGTACACATGTACATATACATATAAATAAATGATAATACGATTTTAAATGCTTTCTCATTTCATTTTGTTATCATCACCAAATTTATCACAAAGAATTATTCTATGATATTCATATATTGGGAAGTTGATATTAATATGTATTTTGGGTCTTGAAAACAAAAAAAACTCTACTAATTATTATTTGGAAAAAAAAGAAAATTAATTAAGAAACTTTTTCTTGATCATTTCTTTTTAAATGACAAAATTCACCTGAAATACAGTTATCTGTAAAATTACTGTAATTAAACTAAATAATTTTTACATTTTTATCAGTAATACCTTCTCCTTTTTTTTCTTTTTTATTTTTGCTACCATGCTGTCTCTTATGGTTTATTCCAAAAATTTAAGTGATTTTTAATGAAATTTATAAGAATTTCAATTAAGTTGTTATCACAAATCTTATATAAATGTGTGATCTTCCCACGATATTCAATTTAAGTTTGACTTTTTGAGAAGGTCTAAAACAGCAACAATAGCAAAGCAACAAAATTTTATAATATCATTAAATTTTCATTTGAATTATCGTGCATAAAATGTTTTTTTACATCAAAGACTCTTTTCTTCATATACTGAATTGGGAACTTTGTCTTAATAGACTAAAAACTGAATAAAGATTCTAAATTTCTTTTCATTTTTTTTATTATTTCTATTTTTTTTGTGTTTTTTTTTTTTTTTTCATTAGAAATACAATAAAATTTTATTTAGATTTTTTATTTTCATCTTTTATGAAGAAAAGAAGACCCAAATCATCAGCAAAAAGTTGAACTAAAATTTTATTCGTAGCCAATCATATAAGAAGAGGAATGAAATATAAGTTCGTACTACATTTACAACATCCATCTATCGTATTTACGTACAGCAGTCATGTAAAGTTTTTTTTACAATTTTACATTGGGATCGGACGTTAAATATTCAAACTAAAAGATTTTAATTGGGTTAATGTGCATACGTGTACATATATACGTCCCAATACATTTGCATCTAATTACTTTTTTATTCTTTTTTCTGGTTGATTCAGTTTCATTGTTTGATGCAGATTTTGAAATTTCTGTTTTTCCAAACAATATTTCACCCTCCCTCAAAAATATATTTTTCCAATGTTGACTTGTTAATTATACATATAAAAGCGATAGATACTTATTTGTAATAGTTGTGATAAATGATTTCATTTTTGAATATTATTCATCGATATTACTTATAAACTCGATATGCACAATGTAAAAGCAAAATACAAACAAAAATTATTACTAAAAACCGCAATATTTGGTAAGAAATCTGTGTGGTATATAGGTAATATGATTTCTTGTGAACGTTATATAATCTCCAATTCAATATCCAAAATAAAATGGAGCCTTATCGCTATTAATCAGACTGTTAGTCAATTATATTTTATTGCTAAACATTTGCAAATTTTAAATTTTTGTGGCGTTTTGTTACCATTATAAAATATTTTATAATATACAAAAGGTTGATATATGCGCAAATTTTGTTGTTAGTCGTAGTACCAATTAAAAAAGATAAAAAGAATCCGAATTTTATATTGTTTGTCGATCTACAAGAAAACCGGATTCATTTTCAAAAAATTATATTTGAGGTTATTTTTGATGTATTTTTATAATTTTTTCTAATGAAAATGTTTAGAAAATTAATTATTCAGCAACAGGAAATTTTTTTTTAGTATAGACTTTAACATTTTTTTTATTCAATTTGTAATTTTTTTGAAAAAAAAATTTAAATGATTCTATAGGAAATTATATAAAATATTTCGAAGTTATTTATTATACGTTCTATAGAAAAGGATTATTTTTTAATTAGGACTATTCATAAAAATTTTCATTGAGAACGAAGATTTTAATCAATTTTTTTGTCTATTTTGTTTTTGGAACCACCAAATAACTAAACTCAATAGGTGTTCGCGTATTTATGTTCAATAATTTGTTGCTTTCGAATAAACATAAACTTATTAAGAACAATGTTAAATTTTTCATTTCCATATTTTCTAAAATAAAAATGATTCTACAAGTCGCTCATGTTCATAAATGATTTGTCATGAATTTTACTTCAATAAAATATCAACAGATGAAAACGAAAACACATTCAAACATCCAATAAATTGAACGAATATCAAGTAGTATTATTTGCATACCAAAAAAGTACATTATGATGATAGTAGGCGATTTGTAATTTTTTTTTTTTTTTGTATATCTAAAAGATGAAAACAAAAATCAGTTCAAATTTTATGAATGAAAATGAAGCTTCTATCATATTTTCAATATTTAGTGACAAAGATGTGTTAATTTTTAATCAATGCACCAAATATGGTGTGATAGTTTAGTTAGCTGCATCATAAATGGTCAAATAAATTTATTGTTTTTCACTGTAAATTCATTATCATTACAGATTTAACGAGATTAATGGAGAGTTTATTCGATATTATATAAATGGATACATGTGTGTGATGTGGATTAGTTGATAGTTTTTGGATGAATGAAATTTGAATCAGATTTTTTAAATCAGGGGCGGATTAATGTATCCGCGAGCAATCGAATAATAACATAAAAACCGCCCATTCATAAATTAAGATCAATAAAATATTATTCATTAATGTTACATACATACATATATGGTCATTTCTAAATTACTGTATATATGATTGCAACTGAACATAATTATAAATGTATTATGGCAAATTAATATCTAGAGAACTAATGAATTTTTAATTTTTTAATCTGAAAGTTTGACAATCAAGTATGACTGTCATTCAGTCACTTTTACCAAAAATTAATTCATTTGTATGTTCATTTCTTTTACTTATGTTCGTGTCGTTAATAATATAATTATTTCGAAATGTGTAGATCATTTATATGAATATACGAGCATATGTTGCCAAATAATAAATTCGAAACGATCGTAATTATTTTTGTGTTACAATTGAAATTTTTCGCTTTTCCAAAATTATTACTTCCTATATACAGACTAAAACTACAGACAGAGGTAGAAGTAAAATACAAAATAATCGTGTATTATAGCGCATATATGTATGTACACTGTACACTCCAATGCCACTCTATTGTGTAATGACATTTTGAATGAGGTATCGAATTAATGTGAAATGTATATGAACTTAGAAAATACATATACATTCACCTAAGTACATGCACAGGCACACATAATTCAATTTATCATATAACGTATACTCTTTCGTACTGAACATTCTATATTTTTGATATATGAAAATGTATCTGAGTAAAAAAATGATATTCGAATAAAATATCGCAAAATCATCGTCATCATCATCATTCACGTTGTTATCGTCGGCAAGTAGTACAAATATATTTTTTTTATTTTCGCTTTTTTTTTATGTGTAAATGTAACCAGTATTATTCCATCGCATAGTATAACACTTCTTAATACTTTCTCTTTTTTTGTCTTTGTCTTTACATTTCTTAAAGTGAATACAAATTTCGTGTTAAATTCGAATATCAAATAAAAATTCATATGAA
Source organism: Villa cingulata (assembly GCA_951394055.1). NCBI lineage: Eukaryota > Metazoa > Arthropoda > Insecta > Diptera > Bombyliidae > Villa > Villa cingulata. The sequence goes on from OX596018.1 coordinate 7,925,260, forward strand.
TTTATATTGTATGATCCCGCATCTTTTAAACCAAATAAAAGAAATAAAAAAAATTTTAAAAAAATAAAATGCAAAAGATGCTCAAATTCAAAATATTCGATTGAGGTCATTATACATGTACACTTTTCGAGCATCATTTTTATACTGAAAAATCGCATTATAGGTCAAATGAAGTAATGCAAAAACTACAAAAGAAAAAACGAAGCGATATGATTGTGTAATCACTGCAATGAATGTACAATACTGTTCACAGCAGAAATGTACAACAAAATATGCATACAGCAACTTAAATTCATACCATTTTCATAACGAATATGCATACAGATACATAGCTTTATCTACAAGATACATAAAGTGAACGTCAAAAAGCAATGTTTCAAGCAACATTTTTTTATTATTATTTTTTTTTTTTTGCTACTACAAATTAAAGTAGCTGTTTCTTCATTTTTTTATGTTGTACTAAATTTCAGATCATTTTTAAAGTGACGACTACGTAACTAGGCATCTAAATAAATAATTGCGTAACAAAAATACTAATTTGTTGTTGTTTTTATTATTATTGTTGTTGTTTATGAATACTGAACTACAATCTATTTAATATTTCTTGTTTTTTTTTTTTTTTTCATAATTTACCTGAGTAAAAGGTAATTGCTCTGAATTAGCTCCACATTTACAGACACTCTGCTCAATGACACGCATGGCAAAACGTCTATGTGCTACACATGATACTGTTTCACATGAATCACTATCATCAGATGATAGATGTGAATGTACACGATGTAATAATAATTCAAAACATTCAGCTGCATCACCCAAACAACCAAGAGGAAATCTTCTTCCAGCTAATGGACCACTAGCTAATGCCCGTCTTAATGGTTCAGGACATAATGCTGGCTCAGAACTTGTTTGTAATTGTTGAAATAATTCCTGTAAATACATTGAAAATAAATGTTAAAATTTTAATCAAACTAAAAATACTCGCGTGTAATATGAAACATTCAAAAATTTTAAAGAAAATTCAGATAAAATTGTCGTTAAAGCACATGAATTAAATGAAAATTATTTTTGTTCAAAAACAAAACAAAAAAAAATGAGAAACTTAAAACTTACAACTACAGCTTTTATGCAGTTTTCTTGCTGTTGATTTTGTGATTCTTTAATTGAATTCAATCCATTATTTCTTGTTAATGTCGATATTTTACTTAAATTTTGAAAAGATATGGATTTTTTTGTGGTCCTTCGATCAAGACTTCCATGAGTTAAATACGTATTATTTTTATGATTGTTAATATTTTCAAAATTATTATTTTTATTGATGCTATTATTATTATTATTTATATTATTGGTGGTATTATTATTGCAATTTTTACTATTATTACTGTTACTGTTTAATACAATTTTATTGGTACAATTATTGTCACTGTTATTATTTTTAGTCGAATTTGTCGTTGCATTTGAATTTGTCTGTTCTTTACGTTTATATCGGAACTTAATCATTTTTATATAAAATTTCTTATTTGCAGTCTTTAAATTTAAAATTGGCAGTAAATTTGTAGATAGTCTGTTTGTTTTCAAATTGAATTCATAATTTAATTTTTAATTTTGCATTTTTTTTAGATATTACACTGTAAAAGAAAATTCCATTTGAAATTTAAATTGAAAATCTAACTAGCATCAAAACAATTTTTTTTAATTTTCAATTTATTTCTTCTGCCTTCAGTGCATTTCAATAAAAATATTTTTATTTCTTGCCCTATCATATTTCACATTTTTAAAATAACAATACACTTGTTGCCAACATATGTACATAATATATACGAATACCATGCACATGTGAATTTTTAATAACATTTCGAAGAAAATTTATGCACAGATCAGCATTAAAATGTGATATGCAGTTATATGTATACGTATATTACTATCGTGTATGCATCAAGGACAGATACAAAATTCGTTACTATTTAAAAAAAATGTAGTATTAGATTTATGAATAGTGAGTGCATACATATAAAATGAGACAACATAATTTTTTAATATTCAAATTTTTTATTCTTTATATTCTGATGACAACAAAAAAAATTTAGGTTTTATGAAAAATAATGGTTAGAAATAATTTTTGTTAGATTTTACGAGTAATAATATACGATTCACAAGTATTTATAAAATATTATTCACAAGTATTGAAAAATGCATACAAATTTTATATTTTCGTCAGGTTCGTTTATTTCATAAACAACAATCCTCTTATGTTAATAACTATAAAAGTTCAATGACAGTGTAATTCGAGAGAAAGGTTTTATTTTATTTTAAATTAAAAAATTGATAAAAATGAAACGATCACATATTCAATGTGATCAAAAAATATTTTCCTGAGGTGATCAAATTTACTAATTTTTTCTTTCTTTTTAAGTTAAAAAAAAAAGTAAGAAATGAGTTTAAATTCAAATAAATATCAAGATTTTTTAAATAAAAATTTTTTTATCGATTTTTATGTTTCAGATATACAAATAACAGATTCACATGAAATTTTTATTTTTATTTGACAACAAATGAAAAACAAAATGCGTCATAAACTTTGAATATGTATATAATTGTGTATATGTATATGCCGACGAACGGCGAGTATATTATGTACACATTAATATGTAAATTTATATGTTTTTTATAAATTATATCTACATGTTCCACTTTCGCTAAATTTGATTTTTCTAAAAGAAAAAAAAACCTTGTACAACTGGTTAATACGAGTATGTATTATAATTTTTTTTTCTAATTTGTAAATTAGATTGATAGTATCATTAAGTTTCAAAATTAATATTTTGATGGTTTTATGTAGTTACCGTGCGTAAAACATCTGTATAAATGTTTGTAGGTATTAGGGCAAAATTACTTTCTATTAATTAATAGTTGTTATGTTTTGATATATTTACGAGTAAAACATATTTCATTTCATTGTATACGCAAGTCACCCTGCACGCATTTAATTTCCAAGTTTAAGGTAAAACAAAATTAAAAACCAAGATTACATATGCGCATCGGTATCATATAAATTATAAATAAGAAAATCTACATACATATGTATATACAACATATGTACATGCCACATTAACCACAAATTGCAATTGAAACCAGATAAGTAGTATAGACCAGATGGATGGATTGGATGATTTGGATGGATGAATCGATGCTTATTATTTGTAGGAAAGAAGATAATCTGAACCAAATGCTAAATATAATTATACAGTTCTAAAAAAACCAACGATCAAGTTATAATAAAAACTTTTCCAATAAATAGGTAATTTTTTTTCATCTGTAATCTATATAATCATATTTCTTTGATGTGTTTACTGTATAGACTCACTCAGTAACTTTTATATTTTATATTGTGACAATTGATTTGAAGCATCTGTCACAATTCTTGTCTTCAATTTTAATTAATTTTTTTTTTTTTTTTTGGTTTACTCGGTTACAGCAAGGAACATAATGAAAAATAGAAGAAAATGTTGCAGCAATGACTGCAATGGCATCGAGAAAAAAAAATTAAAACTGAAAACTTTTTGTACGTTATCATCTACGAGTTATGTACAAAATGTTGATAGCAATAAATTCAAAAAACACAACTACAAAATGTCAAATAAGTAAACAGAATAAAAGTTAATTGTAAGAAAAAAAAGTGATAGAACATTGAATAGTCGAAAAAAACAAATTTTATAAATAAAAATTTACATATGTACATTTTTATACTCGTACAGTACGTTTACGTATGGAAAAATGAAGTAAGTTTTTTTTCTTCTTTCATTTTAAAAATGAAAACGTTCCTTCAATTTGCATTATTAAACGGGAACTTGTTGCTGTTATATACTCTTTGTACACCACCTGAAACAACTGCAAAGACATTTCCTGTCTGATATTAAACGAGGAGTATGCCCGCTAATATGAATATGACTCATCGTTAAGAGTTCACTTATAAGATGGGAACTAATTTTTTTATGCTTTTTTTTTGGTTTTTATTTTTGTAATTTAATTTTATTTTTTGTATAAAGATAAATTTTAATGTATGTACATGAAGAATATAAATAAACAACATTAAAATGATGAGAGAACCATTGTAATATGGTATAACGTAGAAGTACATATATAGAAGAAAAAATAAAACGACAAGATATTGCTAGCAGTGTTTCCTGAAGCGTTACACCATATAATATGGCTTATGTATACAGTGTGTAGAAGAGGATAGGTAAAAAAAAAAAAAATTATAAAACAAAATAAAATTATAGAGTCTAAATTAAATGCATCCATAACATAAATGATAATGAGGGTTTCGTATATTAATCAGACCATTCAATGACGTCATGCAAAAGATCTTGAAAATATAAAAATATACATAAATTCGTATACAAACACGCTTGTGCTTATACGTTTGTACATAGTGGGAAGAAATTAATCAATTGCACGTGAATTTTAAACGGTTTTTGTGGCAGTATTTTAGAAGGTTTTCATATTCTTCCTTGTTATGTGCAAAAATATTAGATACTTTTTTACGCATATTATTGTGCATCAATTCGGTTACATTATCCGTATCCTTACAGGTATTTTTAATTCTATATTTTTCAAGGAAAATTCACAGCTTCGTTTTTATTTTATTTTTTTTTTCTTCAAATTTCCATCTTCTTATTAGTTTTTTTTTTTTTTTTAATGTTGTGTACATCTTTTTTCCCAGGCCATAAATCAAAAATTAAATAAAAGAAATCCTGTAGAATAACAACACCTGAAAAACTGACTTACATAAGATGCACAACAAACGAAAAAATAAAAAAATAATAATAAAAATAGAAAATAAAAGAAAATCAATAAAATGAAAAATAAAAACTACATGGGTACATTTTATATTCATATATAAAAATTTTTTTTAATGAAACCCTCTTTTCAATTTTTTGTTGTTTTTTATTCTTTCGACTACGTATATGTGAATGAGTTTTTGTTTCTTTTGAAAAATTTTTAAAATGTTTTTATATATGAATCAGAAAAATTGGTATAAAGAAGGATGACGATCATTATGAAGAATTTCCTTTTTTCAAAGCAGGTTTACAACAGGTAGATATATAAAAAATTAACAAAAAAATGGACATCCATACATAATGCAATGGTTTCGTTCAAAACACATGTAGAAACAGAGATACCTATACGCCTATTCGTATACGTATACGCATAGATACGAATATGCGTGTACATGCATAAGAACATTTTTATATATTCTAATTCTGACCTACTGGATTACCTTTTTCAATAATTTTTATGTACATACATGAATGTACATTTTCTGTAGATTCTGATGTACATTTGTCTTCATTAATTCTTATATCAGATTATAGTGTTTTTTGAATTTTTTTTTAAATACTTTTTCTTCTTCGAAATAACGCTTTTATAGCTAAGAAAGAAAACTAAGAACGAAAAAAACAAATGATATTAAAATTGATTTTAAAATACAGAATTGAAATAAAATTTTTTCTAAAGAAGAACTTTTTCATTCTTTATTTTTTAATTTATGAAGATTAGATAGGTTTATATCATACAACATGATACAACTATATTACAGGTATACTATATGCACTATACAATGCCAACATACAACATATTAGATAATTTCTTATTCGATATCACGTATGAGGAATTAGTATCATTTTTTAAAATAAATTATTTAACTTTGGTATTTGATTTGATAACTAATCGAGTTTATAGAGATTGTGTAAGGAAAGTAAATGAAGTCACATCATCATGATATACGATTATAATGATCATATAGTGTATTTGTGTACTGGAGGGATTAGATATTCCAGTCATGGATAAAAATTGAAGAAAATATCACTGTTTTAAATTGCATGAAGCGTATAAGTACTTAAATATATTTTTCAAAGAGATTTTTTATAACGTTTATAGATTTATATCACAAAATGTACTTACATTATATAGCATATGATATAGGTACTCACATATAATATGAAAATGCACATATCAAATACCGTATAATAATATGAGATTATTGTGAAGGTGGTGATGTCGCCTTACTTGGAATTATATTACAAACATTCTACGATAATAATTATTGTACAAACTATAAAATAAAATAGGTATTTAAAACTTTATAAATAACAGGTTTATTTTCTACTTATGAGTCTATAATATGTATGTATGGGCATGTAATGATGATATTTTTCACTTGTATTTTTATTATTTCCTGATGGTATTTTCTTTTTTTTTTTCGTATATTCTATAAGAATAATACTAGCTCTAGCGTATGTTCAATAAATTACTATCAGAACCCAGTACATATCACATATGCATGACATACATACATATACATTACAGCTAAATGTATACCTGTAATATGGAAAAAATCAATTTGAATTCTTTTCTGTTGCGCATTATCTTATTTCTTTGAATTTGACTGACAATAAACTCAGATTTGCATATCATATACTCTAATTGAATATTGAATAATGATCATGACAATTATGACGGTGATGATGGTGGTGGTATATATGGTGGTATACATGCTTGAAAGAGTATAAACGATTGCGAGACCGCGTACATGATTATTTTATATAATTTTGAGTTATTTGTATTATTATCTTATGATGTCTTCAGATAATATTGAAAAGGAATCAATATGGGTACAACAACAGCAACAAATCTACTATACAACAACCACTATGCATATATACATACATTTAGGAAGTAACGTCCTACGTTTGATTTTATGATTAATTGAAAATCAAAAGAATGCGATATTTTATTGAAGAAACAAAATATAAAAAAAATATAGCTTCATATAAAAAATGAAGAGGACGTGCTTGGATTTATTTATTTCCAATAACAACAGGATACCTGTAAGGCGATTAAGTTTTTTGGTGAAGTCAACATTCAGGATAGATCGTATATCGTTACTAAGTTACGAAAAAAAAATGTTAAATAAATTGAAATGATTCGTGAAATATGCGTATAAATGTAATATTGAAAACAATCTATGAACATGATTTCCTTATGGAATTTAAAAATTATAAATTTTTATTTATTGCATAATTAACATATTAAGAGATATTTTAATTAAATAAATAAATTTTAATTATTAATCAGAAATTATCCAACTATAATCCATATCGTTTAAATGCAAATTTATCCACTTAGCATTCAAATGTATTTTCGCATATATTCCATAAATTATTGTGCTTCACTTCATGTATTAACGTTTGATTTTTTTTTCTGTCTGCTATTTACTTAACATCAATAACATTTAATATTTTCTTGTAAATACATTTTTTTTTACTAACATAAGCACTTTTTTTCTCATATTTTTATTTATTTTTCTTTTCTTTTTTTTTTTAATTTTTGTTTAATTTTTTTTTTTTCTGTATTTCACCCACGTTTTCAAATAATGCACGCAACATAAAAAATAACAATATTTTCGTGTCGTTTTATTAGCTTGTTTACATGAGCATAACAGACTCTCTATAGACCGACTATGTAAATATCACCAGTTTACACTCAATACAATCAGACGACTGTGAGTGTAGGATCGAATTTTAATATCCAAAAAAATAAAATCCAGAAAATAAAACAAAAAAAAATAATTATACAAAGGACAAGATAAAATTTTTCGAAGAATATTCCTCGAATGCATTCACATTATTTTTTACAAAGAAAATTTAAAATTAAAAAAATAAATTATTCTTATTTAATTACACTTTTCTGTATTTTCCAATGAACTTTTATCCAAAAACAACTATACTTAAATATGCAAATTACACATTAAAAAAAAACCGTTTAAATTAAATCGAGAAGAAAATCTAGAAAAAACGCCTTCTTTTCAGCAGTTTCACGGACAAACTAACGACTAAACAAGCAAATGAACGAACGAATTATCATATTACAGTGCGCGCAGACATGTAGTAACTAATGAAATATTGTACGTATCTTTTTCTTACACTTGTACAACCGAAACGATTCAGTTCAATTTAAAAATTGTAATTGTAAATTATTGTGCAAAGAGCAAAGCATCGATTATTCACCACAAAAAACCGTGTATCTACAAATTGTAATTCTTGAGTATAGTATGGACTATGGAGTATACGCGAGTATATTGTAGCATACGTGTAATACGTGTATAATCTCAGGTGAAAAAATATACAAACAAGCTGTGAATACACACACTCACACATTCATCTAACGAAAACAAAACAACAAATTCAACCAACACTATCAAAAAATTTATAAAATATTATATATTATATAAATGCCCCACATGTATGTGTAACGAAACATATTCATACAAGGTGAACAACTTCCATTACTTTAAATACATTTTCTTGGTAATTTTATCGTATTTTTACCGCCATCATATCAAGTTACCTGTATATACCTTTAATACCATCTTGAAGACGTAATCAAGCCGTATGTCTGTGTATTCTTGGTTTTCTTTGTGTAGAAGATAGAAGATAGACGCGAAGCTGAGGTGAATTTTTATAGGAAAAGTTTGAAGTCTGATATCGAATATGATCGATAAAATTATTTTAACAAAATACAAAAAAAAAAAAAAATCGAACTCGTTATACGAATACGAGTGTTCATATGTGGAATTAATTCTCTGAAATGAATATTTAAAATTTCCAAAACATTGCATTCGATTATTATTTTTATTATTAAGAAAAACGTAACAATCATAGCAATATTTTTTTTTGTTTTTTTTTTTGAAATATTTGACCCTGTACCATAACGCACAATACTCTCTATTCACACTTGGCATACTCGTATAAACATGATTGTGTTTATGAAATAATTACAATGTTTTTTTTCAATTTACATTTAAACGTTTAGTCGTTTTCAAAGGTGTCTTATTGAAAAACTCTCAAGAAACGTATTCAAACGTGTATGTACCTATGTATTTGAACATTTTCTTTTTTCATATTTTATAAAGCACATATTTATGCATTGTAGTTTATTTTATTCGAATAAAAAACCAATTATATTGACGGGTGTGCCATGTCATTCAATTACTACAATTTAAAGTTTTTCCCATTTTTGTTTTTGGTCTGTTGTTGTTTTATTTCTGACTAAATTGAATCACGAAATACATAAATTTATCTGTATGTACTTGAATTTGTAATTTAAATGCATTAAATATTCGTTTATTTATATTGTGCGTACAGTACGCAAAAATAATAATAATAATAATGATAATAGTTGATCATGATCATGTTAATTTTTATATAGCGGCCCTATATATGGTATTATTTACACCCATCCATGTAAAAGGTAATTTTAATTTTTAAGACTAAAGAAAACCAAGGAAAATTATTTATTTTTTTAAATAAAATTTTTGACTGGCTTTATCTGAACATTTTGTCAAAAATATAAATCTTAATCTTAAGATAATCTTAAGTACACATAAATCTTTTAAAAGGGTTTCTATATATACTTTAAAGATTTGTAAATATTTTTTTATCTATGTAACTAATTTTATTGTTTATTTATTTGGAAAAGCAAATAAAGTTTTAGATGCATTTGAAGAAGTCACACATTCATCAACTTGCTCACGTTTTAAAGATTTCTAAATGCAAGTTGCCTAAAAGATGATTTGACCGATAAAAATAAAAGTAAACAGGAAAAATCAAACTAACAAACTAAAGAAACACATTAAATGATTCTAGGAATATTGTGTTACATTTTAGATTATCAAATACACGTGTGCATTTTATTAAAAATCAAAACTAAAAATTCAATCCATTTTATAAATATAATGCTGCCAATATGATTCTGTTGCAATTATTGTGCTCGAATAAGTGATCTTTCGTCATAAATGAACACAAATATGGATAATAGATTTGATTTATGGATACGACTTTAAATGTAAAATTTTAAATGTCTACATTTATTTATAATAAATTACATATTGGCATTTAAATTTATTTAAAAAATATTAATACAATTAGTCCGTCTACTTCCGCACCATTCTAGAATAGGCATCTATATAAAATAAATTTCAACTTAGTCATAATCGCGACACATGGATAATTAAGAAATAATTTTTATTATATTTTGGGTTCATTTTAGTGTTTTATTGTCAGGTAAAAAATTCCTATGAGAAATAAAAAGGTGTTAATTGATATTTTACTACAAAAATTATATTGTAAATATTTCGAATTTTGAACAAAATATTTAAAGTAAAAATTCTCAAAATATTTTCATTTTAGTATCCAATAAATCATGGCTGAGCCTGTATCGTATATTATAAATACTCACTCATATCACCTCATATGTTAAAAGGCCATGTATGCATAATCGACAAAATGAAATAAAAACTAAGTGTGTGTATAATAATTCAAAAAGGTAAAACAAAACAAAATGAATCAAATTGAAATAAAATAAAAACGAAAAACTACAGATATCGAATCTTTATATTTATTATGATGACGTGCATATTATAAATAAGAAAACGTGACAATGAAATGATTACAGCAATATAATAGCTTATTTTGATCAGTCAGTATATAGAATGTGCATCTTCAGTAAATTCATTTCAACATCAGCCAATCATCATCACAGAGACGTTTGCGTCTACGTTACATTATAAAGGAGATGATTTTTAAAAGATACAGATATATTCGTGCATACACATTATATGCGAGTTTTATAAATTCGTACAAACTTACGTATGTCTATAAACATTCACTTATTAACGTTAAAAGGTCAAATGTTAAGTTTACATAATTTTTATTTTAATCTTTTTCTTTTTTTACATTTTCAGTAAACATTATTTTTCATTTTGAAAAAATAAAATTCGAACAAGAAGAAAGTTTTAACAATAAAGCAAAATGAAGTTAATAAAATAAAATTTGGAAAAAAAAATCTTAATCTTTAAATAACTTCTGTTGTAAAACATAAAACCTTCATAAATTTTAATTTTATAGCATATTTTGATGAATGATGACATTTTTGTGTTCAAATATATTTTTGAAAATTTAAAAAATTTTTCAAAAATGAGTTTTTAATAAATTTTATGACAGGAAATATTTTCTTCCTGATTTAAGACAAAACAGAGACAATAATAATCAATTTCGGAAATTACCGGACTCAAATATTTTCTCATCATCATAAAAGAATTTTATCGCATTCTTGTATATTTTTTGTTTAAAAAATTCTCAGAATTTCAAAGAAATTTTAAAACTGGAACCATGCAAGGTAACAAGGTAATATGTCCGTTTGCCTTTTATAAGAGGCTTAAAAAAATTTGTTAAAAATTTTAAGTATTACAGTAAATGTTTTGTATTGTTTCAAAAAATCCTTTGTTTCAAGACAATTGCACCACTACGTGTACCATATTTTTGTACCATTTTATGTGACAACAATTTTCTGTATAAACATTTTGCATAATTATAGGGGTTAATTCTGCTCCGCACTACTCCATCATAACTTTAACAACTTCAACCTCATTTAAATCGCTAAAAATTTCTTGTACAATACAAACATAAATACTATACGTACCTTTAAAGCACAAAATATACAGTCTTGTCCGCTGCAAGCGTGATTGTTAAGTTGCCTAAAAGATCTTCTAAATGCATCCAAATGCCACAATACCTGGAAAAAAATTATAAAAATATACGTTTAAATTTGTGTTTTTTTTTGTTCTCACCTGGAAAAGAGACAAATTACATTTTACTTTGGCTAGAATAAGACAAGTCTAAAATTTCAATTCTAACATCAAGAAACAAAATCAACTATACTATAAGATCTCGTTAAGAAACAAGTTTCTAAACCGCATATAAAACATAAAACTGTTTTTTTATTGACTTGATGCAATATATTATTTTGTTTACTGTCGATTTTTACATGTGAAGTTTATTTAGCTGTTTATAATATACTATATTATACTCGTATATACGAGAAGAAAACTGGAAATCGTTTGTATTTACATTCGTATGTATATATGGGAAGATATACTGTACTACACTATACATAGTATCTTTTCGTTTATTATTTAGTTTTCTTCTTGTACTTTTGATTTCTTGTTTGCACAACTGTTTTCTTATCCATCCAGGTAAATATGAATATGTGAAGGTGTAAGATAGTGTATATACGAGTACTATATGTATAATTAATTTATGTACGAGTATGCATGTCCATGTATATTTGAAAATTTAGAGTTTGTACCTTTAGGTAAAAAATTCAACAATATACATCCATATACGAGCACAATATGTATATATGTACATGGTGAATAAGAAGTTAAGATATGGTACAACATAGGTACCATATAAGATTTTTACATTACAATACAAACTCGTACACAATGCATATAAGAGCCATTGTTATACGTACATAAAATTTTATATAAAATTTTTCGTTTTTTTGCCATTCAAATCATTTTCTTTTCTCAATTTATGAACAATGATGTGTATGTGTACCTGTGTATATATGAGTATGTATAGTATTTTTTTTTGTAACTTTCAAAATTTTGTGATTTTTTATATCCATAAGACGTTTTTCATATGCACCTAAAACTATTAGTAATGGTAGAGTGGTTAAAGTTTTTTTTTTCTTCTGAATTTTAAGAAAAAAAAATTTCGTAGGGTCAAATTAATTTTTTTTTTTTTTATAAACCTACATAAATAAATATTATGTACATGCATAATAAATATGTATGTATATGTAAGTATGTAAGTGTTTGTATAATTTCATGCTGCGTTAGAGCTTATAAATATTTAATACCATAGCTTTTTCGATTGAAAAATACATTTTTTGTTGTTGTTGATTTTTTTGCTTATTTGTACATATTTTATAATACAATATAGTATGTGACCACCTAATATCTATACTCCATTAAAAAGTCTAGTTTCATTTATGAAAATGGCGGTTAAAGAAAAAAAATTACGAAGGATTTAATGATTTCAAATTTTATAGTTTCAAATGAAAAATTTTCAAAATTTTCAATTGGAAATTAATAATTAAAAATTCGTGCAATATGGTCGACTAGATCTCATATTTATATATGCAGTAATATATTTCTGTTTAGAATCACACATTATACTGTCTTACAAGTTCTAATAGATATACCTAACATAAGTTATTTATTCAGTACATGTATTTCAATTTATACGCCCATTTTCTATTGAATTTTAATTCATTTATCGTTTTCCTTTTGTCTTTTACATTATTTTTATTTTTTATTGTACATAATACACAATACATAGGTATATGTATAATGTACATATGTATATGTATATGTAGGTACGTGAAAAGACACTTGATCAAATAATTTCTGTTGATTTATTATTATTCAATTTGAGTAACTTGTTAATATTTTAAAAAATACCCTTTTAAAGATTATTTTTAACCCTCAGTTTAATTTTTATAATTTTTAAAATCTTCATACTTTATTTTGTATCCTTTTAATTGTGTAATCGGATTATTATTTTTGTTTTTTTTTGTAAAATTTTAGTAAATACGATCTGTAATGTGAAGGTGTATAAAATAAAATTCATCAAAGCATTATAATTTTATAAAAAAAAAAAAAAAACATTTAAAAAGGACAAGACAATTCTGTATCAAAAACCTTTAAAAGTTTCTATGATTCAATCGATTTGTCTAGAATTTAATTTGTAACAGGCTTTAGGTTGCTCATTCGATGTACCTACCAAGAAGAAATTTTCCCATGTTAAAAAAATACCGCTAAAGTATTAATGAAGAAGTAATGAAAGTAATGAGATATCTCTTATTTGCTTATATGGGTACCTAAATTATTATAATGAAGGTACTTAGACCTCGGTAAGTTCGTTCCGTATTACAGCATCAATCAATCTTACACATTTTGATATATAGTTTGGTAGTATATATTTGAAATCTTTTCAAATCGAATAAATAATAGAAAACCATGAAATTCTCTATAGGAGGTCAGCTTTTTAACTTTTTAACTTTTTAACCTTTCAATTTGAAAATATTCTATGCTGGTTTTACAATACAAAAGCCACATTTTCTTTTTTCGTAGAGTGATAGAATACTTCTAATCCATTATATGCATGCCTCATCAGAATAAATTTTTTCTTCAGTAAGTAAAATAGACAAAAACTGTAATCCAAATATTTACCTTGCAAGTTTGAAAAAATGCACCAACATTATTCGATTTGATGACCATTTCTCTTTCGTGATTCGTCATCATCATCATCATCGTCGTTGCCGTTGTCGTCATTATGCTGTGGGTTTACTTATCATTAAATCCAAAACATTCAGTTAAATATTAATGTAGATTAGGCATACATATACATATGTATTATTTTTTATTGGCCATAGTCAATTTTGTCAAATAATCTTAAAATGCGGTTTAATATACGTAATCAAGCGAATCTGTTTTAATCATTATCGTGACAATTTCAATATTACGTTATGACGATACATTAATTAATGGTTGAATGCTTTTAATGTAAATGCGAGTATATATTATATATTAAAAAAGAAGATGAAGAAAACCAACTTTGAAAAATGAAAAAATAATGTTTGCGTTTTTTTTATTTGTGTGTTTTTTCATATACGCTTGCGTATTATACACCTGTCACAGATATATTTACTGCATGTACCTGTGCCGTCTTTTTTTCACAAAAAAAAAAAAAAACCAAATTAAACCAAAAATTTTTTTATTGTTCTTCGTTGTATTCTCTTTTCCAGACACTTAAAATTTATCACTCTTCAATGGCAAATAAAGTTAATTCACCCCTCGATATAAAACATCCACAAAAAACATTCTTTTTTATATGTTCGTTCCCAAATTAACAGGGAAAGAAGAATCATTACACAACACAATAAAGCCTTACAAGAGTCTAGTGTAAATTTTATGATGCATTATTCAATGCACATACAAATTTATTGTAGAAATATGTTCAAGTAGCAGTTGTTCAATTTGATATCTAATGAAATTTATTTTATTATATTGTTTTCTTTTTTCTTGCAAGAATAAACTGTCTGCAATATAATCGCTAATATTAATCACTTCTTCACAGTTTACATAAAAATAATGCTGATGGATGCAATTTTTCAACAAAACTATTTTTGCATTTGAATTGTAAATAATAAAAAGTGATCGACTGAATTTCAATTATACGAAAATATACACTCAGATAGAGTTTGAATCACTGTGAAAGTTATCTCTTTATAGCATTTTACGATAGAAAGAACTTTTATGATACAATTAAAATTATGCATGGGCACTAAAATTATTATAATGTATGTATGTTATATTTTCTTAGTACACACACATAAAATCATTTCTTTTTAGGTCACAACATTAATGTATCAGCACATTTCTTCCATAAATGTAATCATTTATGTAGTTTAAATTACATGCACACATATTATCAACTAGGAACTCAGTTTAATGTTAATTACATGAAATATGAATTATTATGAGTATCTTTGTACTAATTCACTTTTAGCACCCACATATCATTATCAAACGAACGGTAATGTTGCAAAAAACTACACAATAGCCGCACTATCATTACTTATAGGTGCTTATAGGTAAGTAAAGTACAAGAGGGAAATATGCACAATTTTATTGTTGTAGTTGTTGTTATTGTTTTGTTTGTTTTTTACTATTGGCGGGAATATCGTCTATAGTATATTCTGGCACTACTAACTTCCAACCATGCTACCTGTAAACTGATTGTACAAGAAATTTTCAAGAAACCAGTAAGCAGTAACTCCATTAAATTTAAAGTCTTTTAGTTTTCTTCTTGTATATAGTTGAGCTCAGTTGAGCTATTGTTCGTTTGACCCAAGATAGAATTTGGAACAGAAATGAAGAAGAGTGCCGGACGAAATTTTTAAGGTGTAGTAAATAAACCTTTTTGTAGTGGATGATAAAGATAATACATGATAATACACATAGGTATAGTAAGACAACCACACAGGTATTTTATTGTAAAAATATTCATATGCATGCTCGTATAATGAACATAAAAAAATTTACTACCACAGCTAAATGTTACAAGTTTATATGTATGTACCGTACCTACTACAATCTAATTTGTAAGGTGAGTTTTTCTTAAATATTACATTAATATATACCAAAGGCCCCAAAGGTATGCTTGTATACACTTAAATATAATTATTGAAAAATGGACGCGAATGCAATAAGAAAAGAAATTGAAAAAATATTGGAAGGCGGCCATTTTTAATTATTTCAGCAACATTTAATCGTTGAGTGCGGATTGAAACCTCATAATCTTCAGTTACTGACAAAAAATATTTTTAATTTACAAATTTCGAAGTAACTAAGAAAAAATTTACAATTTGATGCATTTAATTGAAATTTAATCAAATATTTGTTAAATTTAAAAAAAATGTCTTAAAAATTAATGATCACGTAATTTTCTAGAAAAAATTTTTCCTACTGTCCTTATAAGAAAAATTATTTCGCTTCTACATTTAAGTTCAAAAGTCAATTATTTTGCTTAAGCCTTCTGAAAATTGTTTAAATACATATTTATCCCTTCATATACTTTCTAAACTATATTTTAGGTCTTTTCTAAAAAACAATTTTGATCATTTTTTTTAAAGATTTTAATATATTCTATTTTTCCCTCATAAACAAGTTTCTCGCTTAAATCTTTCGTTTTTTATTACAATTTTTTGTGTATATTTTTTTTCTATTTCTATTGATATGTTATTTGATCTTATTTTAGTGACTATCGAATGGAATGGAAGTCACTTATAAATTAAGACCACCAATACTCTCAAGTCGTGAGTTATTTTTGGAGAGAAATCGAAAAAAAAAACAAACATAACTAAAGAAAACAGTAGAGTAGATTCAATAGTGGCGCAGATAGTGGTACACCGGCTGGTACAACCCTACAACCACAACAAAATCTATCTAAAGCACAAACCCAAATCACAGTTTATCTTTGGCAAGTCTCCACAATTAAGAGTTATTGGAGTTATTCAATCCATTGAAGATCTTATAACTCGTTATCTTGTAGAGTTTACTTTTGTGTACATATGAATATTTTGATTTTTCTTCATTTTCGTTTTTCTTTTGTTTTGTTTTATTCTTTTATTTTTCTAACTGCTTCTCTCTGAAAACTGGTTTCCCCACATTTTGCTCCACGCTGTAAGTACTATATTTTACTACACTTTATACAAATTTTACAATAAAAAGCTGTATAAATGTACATGTTCATAATAGCAGTATACGAGTATATGAACATATGTAGAATGTAGGTAGATAATAATGTTAATGTGTGTATTCAACAAACATTATTAGCTTAAGCTTTTTTATATAATAAGTACTATATCTGACTGTGTAATGAAGCAAAAGAAATAAAAAAAATGAATAAAAATAAAACAAAAAAAAATAAAATCAGTATTTTTGCACACCTGGGTAATACTTCTTTGAATTGTATAGATTGTTTTTTATGTTTGTTATTTACTCGTAACTAAAAAAATATTCAAATATAAATAATATTCTTTAAACGTCTCCTATAGATGTAAAAAGGTATGTATGTATTGATATATAAACATATGAACTTACATATAATCTGGATACTTTATGTTTGTTACCTTAACGATTGTTATATCGATTGGTAACGTTCAATTTTCAATACACGTTATTGCTATCTAACTAACTGATTAAATTTCAAGCGTAAAATGATTGCGGTATTGACCGCATTTGTTCATTACTTATAACTCTTAACTTTTTTGCTTTGTTTTATATTATTACATTATTACATACGTAACAGATAGATATAGATATATTCTTGTCCACATATATGTATGTACCTATACATCTGAATGAATAATTTACTTTATAATATGTGGATACGTGAATTTACTTATTAAAATGAACAAATAAAAAATGTTTATTTGAAATTTTTGATGTTAATTTTTTTGTACATTACATATTACATATATACTCATATGTACGCTACGCAGTCTTTGATTTTTTTTTTTTTTTGTTTTTGAGTTCTTGTAGTTCATTTGTTTTAATTTTGCCTCATAAATATTAGGCGAGATGTCTTTTTTAAAATGTTAAAATGTTAATTAAAAATTCTAAAAATGTTCATATACAAAATACATTGTGAGTTCATTGTCATAATAATAATACACGCATAAAAATAATATCCGAATACCAAAAATTGTTTTTTTCTTCCTTCTCTTTAAAGTGATCAAAAAAAACCCTAAGATATGTGGATCTCTAAATTATGTTGTGTATTATCATAGGCTGTATTACACACGTATGTGATATGTACTTTCACTTTGTATGTAATGTGTGTATTCATTCATTTAGGCTCACATGTGTGATTTGTTTTGATTGAACCCATCGATATACTTAAGTAAGTATGTTGGTATGTAAAATTGATCAACGACCAGAGTATGAAGAACCACACTCTTTAAAATTCGATGCATGTTCTACATTTTCATTATATTGATGGTATTCTGTTTTTTTTTTTTTTTTAAATACAAAAATACGAATACGAATACGTTCGAACGAGTACTGAAACTGACAAAAAAATTAGTTCAGAAGTAACAAAAAAATAAATTAATAAGAAATATGTACATAAATAAAAACTTCTGAATACCTGTTGTGCTAACTTTTAACATTTTACGGTTTTACTTCTTTTTTTTTCAGTTTTCTTTTTATATAATATTTTTCTTTGATTTGTATTAATTAAGAAATAGAATTTTTGATTTTGTTATTTGAATTTATGTTTATAAATATCAAGATCGAATAAGCATTTTAATTTATACACAAACAAAAATATTTTTAAATAAAAATAAACATCTGCATGCCAAAGTATTTGAAAAAATAATTTGCTCCATTTCCATCATTTGAAATTGAATCAAAAATGAATTCAAATTGATTATGAACAAAATTTAGTTTAATTATTTTGTCCTTAAAAAAAATTGCTATAAAATTCCATTATTAATTTCAAAATTGAAATAATTTTATTTATTTTTTTTTTTTCATTATCTAAAAATTTTGCGTAATCCACTTAAATCTACATAAATCATTTATTTAAAAATGTATCGACAATAATTTATTATGTGTATACATAAGTATTATCTGTTGTTTTTCGAGTGCCTAAATTTGACCCGAATCAAACTGACTTCTACATCTACATCTATGTACATAGGTACTCGTATATAAAAGTGTTACATCATTCACACAATTTAATTTTTGTCTTGACTTCTGTATTTTGTTTTCTCAAACTATTTTATTCAGTCTGAAGGCGCAAAATGTATATATAAGTATGTACATACACATGTATACGTATATGTTTATATAGCGCAATTTTTTTTTCTTAATTTTTATTGTTTTCAATCAGTATTCGAAAAATTGTAACACCGTCACATAGATTGCACATATGGTGTCTGGTATAAATTAAGTAAAATATAAAATTCAAAAAAAGCAAAAGTGCCAAAAGGTATAAGAAATTTTATGTCTCTCTTTCGAATGATCTAATTTTTTTGTTAGCTGAAGGCAAAACAATATCTTGACTGTAGTATTTCAAAATATTTCCGATATTATTTGATTTCTTTTGAAATTGTCATTTTGGCGAATTGAATAAAATTGTATCTTTGAAAAAAATACAAAAATTAAATGAATAGCGGGCTAATTAATGACATCAGGTAAACTGAATCAGAGAATCGCATAATTATATACTGTTTGTTAGCGCATATGAGTGTAGTAGATACATTAATGAGGCGAGCTAATTTTTTTCCATCTTCTTCATTTTGTTGTATGCTTTTGTTTGCATTTTTGTCAAAAGAAAATTTATAGCGTTTTAAGATTACTTTTCAAAACAATGTAAAAAGGTGCTAGGAATTTAATTTAACACCAAACCAAAATTTTATTCAATATTGATGTGTTCTTGATAAAATAAATAATAATAATTAATCATTGGTTCATAAAAAAAAATTCAATTTTTGATTTATTAAGTGATAATGTTTTTTAAATTTTTTTTTTACATGGAAATTCAATTTAATTTGTACAATTTTTAAATTTATTGAATTGAATGTTATTATTTTTGCCGCCAAAATTTTTATAGTACGATATAGTAAACAAAACTATTAAATAGGCGCGCATTTATTGATTACTATTTTACCCGTATACGAACATCATGATTTTTATGATGCTAAGCTAGTACGTATGGGTACAAGAAATATCGAAGTATATGGAAATTTTAAAAACAACGAAAAACAAGATTTTCTTCATTTGAAATACTTGTCCCAGCTCCATTGCATCCATCTTGGGAGGTTTATGAAAGTTTACATTATACACACTTGGAGATTTTACTATACCAATATACACTATGCCACTATCTTGTATGTATATCATCTTTCATACAGTCTCGTATATACTCGTACTATAGGAATAAACATTTTAGCATCATTAGCATCATCGTCTACAATCTAACTTTAAATTTATATATTTTTCTTCAGCACAGTGGATGTTAATATGTGTAGTTTAAGGTCTAGGTACGCTACAACTTTAATGTTGATTTTACCTTTTATCAAATCTCCATTTTTATATTTTCGTGATTCTGTTTATACTGGTACTTATATGGTTATAGTGCTGTTGTAAAGCATCGTCATCATCATTATTATATGCTGTAGATTCGTTATTATGGTACTTAATGTTTGATTTTCTTTTTTCATTGTCTTCTTTTTCATCTTATTCTTTTGATTTAATTTTTTTTTTAATTTTTTCAAATGAAACAACAAAGCACGTATTCCATCACCGGATAAACCGGTTATGTAGCTCCTTATTACTTCTTTTCGAAATCAGCTTTTATCATATCCAGCCAGGTACATACAGGTATGTATATTTATATAGTATATTTCACCTTTTTATTAAAAAATATATTATACATATATGGCAAAATATAGTAGTCTGTATTTAGATATAAAAAACAGCTTGACATCATCTCTCCTCAAGTCCATTAAATCTTCTTAGAATTTAATGCGCGGGACTTAACGTATTTTATCATCACTGTACATATCATCACTGTACATTTATGTACTGTACATATCGAATGAATTGTATGGAAAAAAAAATATATGTATATAACATATAACAAATTAAATTCATATTTTATTTTGTACATTTACGTATAATATATAATATGTACACTCGTATATGTAGGGACAGAAAACAAGACACGAGCCAAAAGAGGTTCCTTGTTGTAGTTCTTATATTAACATTTAAGATGCATACATATATGTACGTATATACCTCAACACGAGCTAAAAATAACATCAATCAGTTACATACTGGCTAAACAACATTCACGTATGATACTTTTGCACAACGAATATAGTATTGAATTTAAGATTTTCATTTTACAGCCGATCATCATTATTGCTGTGATCAGTCTATGCATAGTAATTAACACTTCTTCAATGGCAATTAATTTTAAAATTTTCTTCTGATCAATACTTGATATTTAAAAATTGTCAGAACACAAATCAAACAAGAAATTTTCATTAATTTTTTTTTTTATTATTTTTTAACTCTTTATGATGATTTCTTTATTACAAGCTCAAGAGCTACCGCATTTACAACTTTCAAATTAAATTCTCTTATTTCTGGAATAATTATCAGAACAGATGTCTAATTTCGTTAATCATTGCCATGCAGTTACATACATACACACATATCAGATGCAGATTTCTACTTCTTAGTCTGAGCACACGCCAAATTTTTAATTTAAATTCATTTTATTCTTCTTAACGATCTTTTGTATTTTGATTCAATTTCACGCTTCATTTATTTATAGCATATGCATTTGTATAAATTAAAAACCATGCAGATACATACGAGTATATATGCATGCTGATACACATTTGAAAAAACTTTGCAACCGTCAATTATGTGCACGTCAAAATTTCGTATCACCTGTTCACTGACTTGGTCTACTGTAGTCTTTTTCTTTTTGGCTTTACATATAAATCTAATTTTTTACATTCATCCATATGCTTTTTTTAAGACTCTTCCTTCTATATTCCGTATACAAAATTTTGGCTGTTGTAAATTTTTTATAGGAGTTCAATATCACCACAGAACTACAAAAAAAATTGTTGCATACATAATTTGGAAAGAAAAACAAAAATGGACGAATCTTTAGAGTTGCACCTGCCCTACAAACGATATATAGATCTTTGTAGTTACATAAACCTTGTGCCAAAATTGATGGTTTCAAGGTTTAGGAAGAAAAAAATTAAAATTAAATTTAATTACTTTGTGGTTTTCGTTTGGGTTAAGGAATAAGAAATAAATAAATGAGATTGGAAGATAAAAAGCTTTTTGTCTGTAAATTTTTTAAATCACAAAAAAAAAAATAGAACAGTGATATACAGAAAATAAAATATACTTTTCAATTTTTAGTAAATTAGAATTGAGTACTTTTTTGACATCTGTCAACGAAATCGAATTAAATTTTTAGTGTCATTTTTTATTTGTTTATTTTTTAGTTAGAAATTAATGGCAGTGATTCAGTTTTCAATTGAATCTCATTTCCTAATGTTTCCAACTAATCTTGAAATAAAAAAGAATCAAAAGACAAGAGAAAAGCCATAAGTTGCACAGATTAAAATAAAAATCTTTGTAATAAATGTCATACAAATAGGACTTTTTTCTTTAATTTTTCACAGTTTTGATAATTCGATTTCGTATACAATACATACACAAACATACATATGTAAACATAAACATGTATAAGAGGATTATTGGCTACAAAGCATATAAAGTATGTACATTAAAGAAAATAAAAAAACACCATAAAAAATTATTGTATTTCATGTACAATGTACTCGTACATGTATTACGTAGAACATAAAAAGTTTATGTCACGACTAAGCTTTGATTAATGACAACCGTATATGACGAAAAAAAATCTGAAAAAAAAATTACGGCGGCATTATCCCAACTTTAAATTTTATATTGTATTTATTTTTTTGTTTTGGTCATTTGAAACATTTGATCCAAAATATACACAAAGCCATATAGTATTGCAATGTAATCGCGAGATGACGATATAATTGAATACTGACAAAAATTCTACTGCATCACATACTGTCTTACAGACGATATGATGTTTAAATTAAAAGATTCTAAAGATTAAATAAATTGTCAACACTACACCGAATCGAATGCAATTAAACCGAAATATTTTAGAGCCTAACAAAATAAATATCCACTAATGACGGACGACGGTATATGTATGTACATACGTATACAACTTATGCCGGTAGCGTTGGAGGTTCATTCTTAATTCGATGTAAGAAAGAAAAAAAAGCAGAATAAATAATCTTTTCTTCATTTTTTCAGATTTTATGTATTTTTAAAGGTACTTTTAGGTCACTGACCGGATTCTTAACTTTATTCATCTAATATCTGAAGCTACTGTTACTAATATTTTTAGTATCATAAAAATTCGAATTTTTGTATATTTTAAAGTAAAACGTAAAATCTAAAAAAAAAAATTTATAACGATGACTGGTTTTCCCTAAACCACGGTAGGTATAAAAGTCTTAAAAAATTTTAACTGTTGGCAATGTTTGGTTGGCTTGCTTTTATACATTATATTATATATATGTAATTGCAAGCAAGGAACGTTATCTAATAAATTATGTAAGCACGCATTAATCATTTTCTAGATTTCAAACTTGCACATAAATTAAAACTTTTTAAATACGAATAAATTATATAAATTTCCATTTATTTATTTTTTTTCAAAAATTTTTATTAATGTCATCTGGTAAACTATGTATCTGTATCTCTAATGATATTACGAAATTTTATGCAACATTTTTATTTTTAGACAACTGTGTATACTGCCAGTGCTAAAAACATATATACGAATACGTATGAATGTCGAATCTAAATGCATGCGATTTGAATCGACGTGCATATCGCAGAGTACATTTTCAAACATGTAGGAAGTTGAAATTTGTTGCACCGTACGAGTATATACAGTACGAAATTTATAATTAATTCAAAATGGAGAAAAAGAATCAATTTTCAGGAGAAAAAAATTGGCAAATGTATTTCACGAGTCAATATATGTACGTAAATGTACATACATCGAAAAACTCGTGATCTAGTTCAATAAGAAACATTAAATTTTCATTTATTTATTTATAATTTTCTGTGTTTTTGCAAATAAGAGCAGAAAAATTAAATTTATCATTAATGTTGACTGTATCTATGGTTTTTCATTTATTTTATACAAAATCGTACACAAAGAAATAATAATAACCACCGTGACAGAATATAGGATAGTCGTAACACAATTTAAAGGTACAATTTACAATCGAAAGAAAGAAGTTGAATTGAAATGCTACTTATGCACATTATATGTGGTATATCCTATTTATAATAAACGTACGTAAGTGTATACAAACCAATTATATCAAAGTATGTATGTACATATACAGATATTAATACAAAGTATATACATAGTTATTTGTTTTCACTTTTTTTTTGCTCTGTTCCATATATATATATATATATATTCAGACTCTGTTTTTCCATTTTTGTTATGATCAAATGTTAAACATATCATTATTGCTTTTTATTTTTATTTATTATTATTATTATTGTTACAATTATTCAAAATTACTTTCCGCTGACTGTTACTTTATTTGTAACAAAGAGAAGTTCGCGTGCACAAAAATCACAAAGCTACAAATAAACACTACATATACAGTAAAATACAATATAGAATAAATGTTTATACAAATACTACAGCGTTATATACAGATTGTAGAAAAAAAGGAGAAAATTTACTATGGTCACGATTATCTATAAAGTAAAAATTAAATGAAAATCATGATAATTTAAATGGTTAATGATTAGATCTAATATTCATACAGAGCCGAATTTACGCATAGGCAACATGGGCGACTGTCTAGATATATAATAAAGTACATATGATTCTTTATATAGTACATATTTTAAAGCAATAATATATGACTATATATGCTATCTTATTCGGTATTCTAATACAAATAGTGTTTCACACATCATGTCTACTCGTATTTTCATTCTTCAAGAAAACTTGACATTCTCTCTGAGTAAAATACGAATTTAGTATGTATATAACTAATACGGAAAATGAACTGACAACATTTTATACATGCTTGTCTACTCTATACATACTCTGTAGCAGTGTAGGAGTAGATCATTGACTATAACAGTACCTGTAGTATACGATATGCTAATACGAGTAGTATTTCACATATCATGTGTACTCATTTTTGAATTTTCATTTTGAAACTTCGAATGATGCCTAGGGGAGCTTATTCGGAAATCCGCCACTGCATATATGTGTATTGTCTGTAGTTAGAGTACTGATTTTATATGCGATGAATGAAATTAGAAAAAAAAACTAAAATAAAGTAATATAAAAAGGATTAAGTTTATTGTACAATTTTTCAGAGTAGTATTGGGGAAACTTAAAAAATACGAGTACACGTGCATACTATATATAATTTACAATACATTTAATATATAATTTAATCTTATTTTGAACTCGAATTTGATTTTTGATTAATTTTTCTGGCCGTTTATGACTTAAATTGCTTTGATTTTATATGTACATAATTATTTGTTTTAAAATTTTGTTGTCATTTCATCATCATTTCAAAGTATTTATATACCTAAATATAATACATCATAATCTTTCCTTATTATAGAAACAGAAATAAAATGAAAACAAAAAATATGAAGTTAAATAAAAATCCGATTCTTTATTAATATTTTAATACATAAAAAATTATTCGGATGTGTATATATTTATATAGGGGTACTGTATTTTCAAAAAATAAACACACAAAAGTCGATTAAAAGAATAAATTTAAAAACAAATTATATTCGTCTTTCGTTAAAAAATAAGATGTATACATTGTCCTTCAAATAAAACAAAAGAACTTAATCAGTCACCCATGACTAAGCCTAAAATGATGAGTAATATAGTATATTTTCTACAAAACAAAAATATAAATACAAACAATATAGAAACTTAAATAATAATATTTGTCTAAACATATAAGTAATTGTTTTGAGTATTACACGGATCGGAAGGAAACGATTTGATAAATTACTTTCATATTTTATTACCTATACTACATATACTCTGAGGTTTATACCTTATATATTATGTACAAATCAAAGTACAAGTATAGAAGACAGTCATATGTGTATATATATACGGATTGAATTTTATATAATGAGGATTCGTTTAAAATTCAAATTAGAAAATAAAAATTCACAAAAAAATAAAAAATTATGAAAGAACAAACGATTTCCCTTTTCTCACTTTAAGCGATTACTATCTATAATCAACTTCTATATTATACAACTACTATAACTACAACAACTACTACTACTATTTTATTATTAATTTTCATTGTTTTTCTATTTTATGTTTTTTTTTCGCTACCAAAAAATACAATAGTATTTTCTTTTAAAATAAATGAAAAGAAAACAGATAATTTCACACGATAACATAATATTATATGTTTATACATAATATAGAAAAGGAAGATACATCATGTGTATCTTAATATAAATTTTAAAAAAGTTCTTTTTTTTTCTTTTGAATAAGTATAAGAGTATGACTCTTCTAATGTATTTAGAACTTTTAAGGTATAAAGCAACCTCATTAAAATATTAAAAATAAGAAGTAAAAGAAAACACCTAAATAAAGTGGTGAATATCAACACATAATACTTACTCATGTATGTACATATGTGCATACTCGTAAATACATTATTATTGTTATTATTATTTTATTTTATTATTTATCAAATACAAGTAACAATTTTATATGAAGTTAAACATTAGAATTATTCTTTCTTGTTATATTAAAAATTTCCCACACAAATATACGATATGTATTTTTTCTTCATTTTTATATTTTTATTACTTCAATGAATTAAATCGTTCAACCATGAAAATACATACGAGTACCTACATGTAAGTATTGTGGAAAATATATGTACATAAATATATATGAAACACTACAAATATACTCATTCAAATCTACATATTTAATTTTGATATAATAAATACAAGTAGGTATGTATAAGGAAGAAAGAAAGGAAATATGAAAAGAAAAAATAAAATTAAAATACAGAACAGAAAACAACACAATTTATAAGTACTCTTTGGTTCCTGATAATGATAGTTTATCCACATCTATCCATCCCATTCATTCATTCATCCGTCCATCCACCTGATACCTTAAGACTTTTGGTTTTCTTTGCAATTTTCTTATTATTTTTCCTTGTATTTTTTACTTATGTTTTTTTTTCGTATCGCAAAACTACATTGCGCCACTATTAATAACATTATGAAATCATCTTAATTGATATGTCGTACAGGCAAAGTATCTATATGAACGTTTATAGCTACTAGCTACTAGATACATTGCTACCTACATACATATACATCTTCTTGTGGTATTATAGAGACTGCGATTACATGTATCTATCTAAAGAGATTATTATTTGCATCTTATATCATTGACTGATAAATTGTATAATGTGAATTTGTGTGCAATGTATGATAAAGTTGATTGATTGTTATTGTATTATACATATTTTTATTGTTTTACACATCTTCACACTTTTTACAATTACAAATGCATAATCATAAAACAATTTACAACCGCGTATATTCAAGAAAAAAAAAAAAATTGCACAGGTTGAAAAGAAATTGAAACTTTTTCAATTTATAAGCAAAAAAAACAATAAATTTGTATATGTATACGAGTGTGTGATATTTTTTTTTAATTGAGATTTCCTTTCGCAATGAAATAAAAATTATTTAATAAAAATATAATATTTCTGTATCTATACTTCTACTACTATTCAGGGGTGTATGTATACGTACATCGTATGTGTATGTATTCAATAAAAATGAATTTATCAATGAGATCAGCCATACAGAGAGTAAATTGAACGTGAAGAAGACATTGGTGCTGACGATGGTGTGATATAATATGCTGATGTATATTGCAAATGTACCTAGATATAACATACAAGACAAGTATAATGTATATGCATCCATCTATCCACGCTTGACAGATTTTCCTGAGATAATAATCGTTAGGAATACATGAATATGTCTAGGGAAAAATCTTCTGTGGAAAATTATAGTGACTTTTTTTTTGGTTATTATTTTGTATATGATTTTTTTTTTCATATAAATAGTTTTTGTCCTTTTTTTTTTAAAGTTCGTTTTGTATTCACAAATAAACATAATGTATGTGCATAAATAAATATTTTTCGTATTTAAAAAAAAAACGAAAAAGTAGGATAAATGTAATTATAATAAAACTAATCACTGACAGAATTAATTTCACACCTTCTTAACAATTAATTTATATTTTTTTTTGTCTGTATATAATTAAAAATTTGAATTACATATGATGTCAGTTTGCAAAGTGTGAAGATGAATATGAATTGACGGTATATCGCTATATCTGTATGCTCGTAAATATTTAAATTGAAGATTTATATTTTTTTCTAATTAAAATTACTCCAGAAAAATTAATAAATTACTCCATTTTTTAATCACAGACAAATAATATTGTCGAACAATTTTCATTTAATTTTTCAATATAGATAAAATTTTTATATATTTCCTCAATATTGACAATAAAATTGAAAGTCATCAGTTATTTTGTATCAAAATAAAAACAAAAATGTTCACATTCATCTGTTAATATAATTTTAAATTTTTAATGAATTAGAATTTTGGAAGACAAAACTAAAGAATTTTTTTTTTTTGTGAAAAGTGAAGGTGTGTCATTTTTTTTGAATAAAATTCATCAAAGATTTTTCTTAAATATAAAACTTTTGTGTTTTATCTGTTTGTACATTAGACAATGAAAAATTCCTCTTCTTTTTTCATCATGAAAATCTGATCATGAAAATATGCTGTAATGTATACAAATGTAATGATTTCAATTCGATTCAGATAATAATATTCATATTTCTATGTACATCCTAAATACTGTAACACGTTTATTATAATACATATTTACATGCTTATCAAATCATCACATAGTATCAATTATTGTTCAAGTTAAATTATAAATGTTGTCTTGTTTATCCAACATGAAAAACAAGCAAGAATTTATTTGGTTACCTTAAATACAAACAGTATATGTATGTGTGTGTGTTAAATAAGAAAATATATAATGTAACGCCCTTATTCAAAATTTAATGATATTTTATTTTGATTATATCATAAGTGGGTTTGTTCAAAATTATACATTTTTTTTAAATACACACACGACCAAGTATGTATGTGGTATATCACATATCTCATTAATAATTCGAAAAATATTTTCTACTTATTATATACTTGTTCTTCATTAAATTGGTTTCTATTTTATTTTTTATTTATGTATTATTCATTTTTATTTTTATTTTATTTTTGTTTTGTCTAAAAGAACTATAGTCAAACAATTTTGTCAGAAAAATGAAAATCAAAAGAATTATGTATACATACATAATATAATCTTATAGATTTCGTATAGTCATCACATTTTTATATAATTTTATTTCAACTAGATCACCAAAAAATTCTTCTCCATTTGAAATTATTATTGGGCGTTCATGAGGTAATTATCAAATGAAATAAGAACAATTTCCATCTATCGTGTATGATCCTACACATATACATATGTATGATGACCAAAAAAGATGACTTCACTTTTAAGTAGAGTCTAGTTTAAAGTCCATTACTGTACCATCTCATACACTTAATAACATATGAAAAACAAACAATAAAATATTTTAAGATAAACAGACTGATTATATTGCTAGGAATTATTTCTATTTTTTTTTATTTCCAGCTTTAAGTAGATTTCTTTTGAAGAACAAAATTTGATCAAATCCAGTGGCATCACCACGTGCGCTCTTTAATTTTCTTAATTCTTTTGATACACATAATTTTTAAGATATACAAACATACCAATTTTTGTTTTCTATATTCTTGTTTGTTTGTTTGTTTAAAAAGTGAAGCCTAAAATATTCTTTCTAAACAAAATGTGTACTTGAATTGGTAAAGAAAATGCCTAAGAGTTCTCAACTTCTGTGGTCATTCATGTCAAAAAATTCAACAACAAAAAAAAGCGTTTTATTCTTTTTTTTTCAAATTTTTTGTTTTCATTGAAATTTTATGATCAGTATCTTTCTCTTTGTGCATTACAATTAGTATAAAATCTAAAATTCATTTCCTCTTATACACAAATGATAGCATATCTGTATCTACATCGGAAAAATCTTGTAAACGTTTAAAATATAATCAGTAAAATAATTATTGTGCAATTTAAAATTGAACGAAAGGAACGAAAATGAAATCAATTACAAAATAATTTTTTTCTGCGTGTACGTGAATTAATGGAATGAAACATTGTCACATAAAATTTTATAATTTCTTATTTTTAATTCTTTTTTTTTCGAAAAAATATTTAATCAACTGTCATTTTGTTTGTAATAAAATCAAACACAAAAATACGTGCATACAGTACACAAGAGTATGTGTTTGTAAAATATACTTGTAAAATAGAATTAAAGAAAATATAAAAATAAAATAAAATACAACACTACGGAGAATAATTTTCATAGTTTGTTTTATTTATTCTGTTCATCTAACTGTCTGAATGAATATTTTATATGTGCATTATTATTAAATTAAATTCTATTATTGTAATTTTCTTTTACATTCTGTATATTTATCGATAGTAAATCTTGTACTAATAATAATTATACACATGGTATACAACAGTCAGTAACGTATCAAATTACTATGAGGTTTTAAATTGTGGTCAAAGTAAC
Organism: Villa cingulata; assembly: GCA_951394055.1. Classification (NCBI taxonomy): domain Eukaryota; kingdom Metazoa; phylum Arthropoda; class Insecta; order Diptera; family Bombyliidae; genus Villa; species Villa cingulata. Next base: position 7,956,157 of record OX596018.1, read on the forward strand.
AGTTTTGATTGTAACAATGAAGTAATCTAACTTTGTTTAGTTTGATTCGTTTATTTTCTTTTTTTTTATATATAATTTTTCATATATAATATGTAATTTTTACAAGGACTACAACAATAATTATGTTCCATAAGTATACATAATGTACCTCTACACTAATGTTTTGTTTTTCATTTTTGTGGTATTTTGATTGTATGTATAAAATTTATTGTTGCTAACTAGTTTTTACTGTTTTCATAAATTTATTTTTATTTTTCATAAATTTTTTTGGTTAAAAAAAAAGCCTCTAATGCCAGTATAAAAATAAATTTGATTGATTACTGAAAAATATTTTGAAATGGTAGTATAAAGGGTGTTTGTTCTAATCATCACTTCAATTTATAAATGAAAACTAAAAAAGTTTAGAACACCATTGAAAACTAACTAACTAACTAGAGGTAAGTAATTAACCGTGGTAATTTTCATGTATGAATACATATCTTTGAAAAAAATTTAAAGAACTTTTCGTGGAAAATGATCGATTACTTTTCGATACCCGCAGAAAATCTTTAATCTTACAGAAAAATATAAAAAAAGTGTTAGAACTTAAAGAATTTTGCCTTGTTAATTTTTAAACATTTTAGAATTTAAGTACATATACTACATCCATACGTGCATTTCATAATTATTTTTCAATTTACATCAAAAGGATTTTTTGAATATTTATCTTTTAATAATAATTTTTTTTTTTAATTTTCGACTGTTTACGTTCTGGTAGATATACATGTGTGTAAATATGAACCGTATAATGTTTATAATAGAAAAAAAAAACATTTTTCATTAATCATTTATAGAATTGACCTTTTTTCATATTTTATATACATGCATATCTTACCTACATACTCGTATGTCTATGCCATGTGAATATAATATGTTTAGAAATTAATATAAATATTTTCCATTAGCATAAATGCATGCATACGAGTATGTGATAATTAAAAAAAATTATCTTCCAAAATAGAATGATGGTAAGACTAACACCTGTTGTAAAATGTGTGCGTATACACCGTACGTGTACGGTTGTATGTGAAACAGCAACTAAAATATGTAATCAATATTTATACATATATACATATATTTTTTAAAGATATACTGGGATTGGGACGAGTATGTAAGTGTCAGAATGTTTTGTATTATTAAAATGAATAAAAAAAATTATTTAAAACGTGAGTTCTGTTCAATAAAAATAATAAAAAATCAAAAATAAAAAAAGGTCATATTCAATTCAATAAATAAAAATTAAAAAAAAAAACACACATTAAATACATAAATTCCTTTATTCAAATAACTGCACATCAACAAACATAATATGTATGCATACGTATCGAATGTACTGTCTCGAAAGTTTTTTTTAAAAAAAAAAAATTTGTATGCATTTATTCATTATTTATAGATTGACTGACCATCACATACAAAACAAATGTATTTATTTATTTTTTTTATACTTCATAATCTATTCACATATGTATGCGATAAACTTCTTATATGTAAATTGATCTAATGAGAACCCATCAAAAGGGCAAGAATATTATAAAAGTAATAATGGATACATCATTAAAATACTTATAAATTTAACTATTCAATATACTGTGCGATTGTAAAAATCAAATTCATATATTATTACCTAAAATCCATACATTATAAAGCATTCCATATATTACTTATAAGTATAAAATATACATACGTATTCATATCTCATTTGTATATTTTTTTTCTATTTACAAAACAAAACAAAAAATGTTTTCGAAAATAGGAAATTTTTTTTTTTTTTGATAAAGCCATCTATAGAAAATATAGAAAGAAGAAGAAAAATGATCACACACAAACAGCTAATATATTATTTTAAGAAAAAAAAATTATCATTTTAAAAGATTTACGAATACTCGTATATTTACTTTTTCTTTTCTCTTTAACTTTTATATATTATATGCGCACCCATCATATACACTTTTAAATGCGTGTAAAAGAAAAGAAAAAAGATTAAAAAAAAAAACTCCAATTATGTAGTCAAAAGATCAATAAAATGTGTTGAAGCATAAAATTTGTATTTTGATAGTTTTTTCTCTGTGATGAGTATCATCATCATCATGATCAACATATTTTATCATAGAGCCGTCGAATAAATTTTGAAAATTATTCGATATCACTTTCTATGTGCCACATATAACATTTAAATTATGATGACGATGATGATGTTATACCTAAATACTTTTTTTTTGTTTTATTATTATTAAAAGATATTAAGTGTGAAAAATACACAGAAAATATAATAATAATTATTCAATGTAGAAAGTTATAATATACAAAATATTTCATATTTTCATCATATTCGTGTGTATACAAAACAAAAGATTTAAGCGAGAAACTTTATATATGAAAAGTTCATACGAAATGTTGCATATAATTTTCCAGAGTGATACAAGTTATATTGCTACTAAAATTTAGAATTTATTTGTACACTACTCTTCCAGCTACAATATAACTTACCTGCATATCTGTGTACATATGGCTATTCAAATATCTTAATTAATAATAGATAGAGTTTATTGAAAACAAAAATTATGGTGTTACATCCGGTTTTTAACGCATTATATAATATACTCTTTCGTATACATATGCGTACATATACTTACATCCTGTCTATACGGATGGATGTATAAATCTGATAATAATTCGACACTTAAATTTCGATCAAACGGAAGTTATTCAAAAATAATTATTAGTATTCATATTCACATATACACATACATAAATGTGAATATATTTACATTTATGTAACTAGTAACTTCATACTTGTTTATATCAGAGAAATAAATAAAATACAAATATTATTTTCATAGATTTACGTACATGAGAGTATATGTTACTTTCATTCACACTTATTCTGCTAAATATGCAATTAGTTCTTGAAAATAAGAAAAATTAAAAATTTTAAATTATCCCTTTGGCCAAACCATAAACATAACCTTGATGACTTCCTCAAAACTACTTACATCTTACCTTTTCCACACCAGAGAACCTACATACATAATGTATAAATGTTGCATGCCAATGCCATCAAGGAAATAATTTGCATGTCGTCGTCTGATCATTTTTTGGTTTTTTCTTCTGCTTTTCTACTCTTTTATTTATCATTTTTTCTATAACAACTACCCACTTTGTATCTATTTATAAAATTTTAATATTTCATCTTCTTCGTGGTAAGCTAAGTACTAATTTTTTTTTTCCTTTCAGTATCTACTCATAACATTATTCTGTATACTATGCTTCAGATAGAATCAATTTAGATTTAAAAATACAATATTTACATTAGAGTGTAACATAAACTAAAAACTATTAACTTCTTCCGATTTCAATTTAAATTTTACTAACAAAAAAATATTAATAAAAAAAAAATTTAATAAATGGTAGAGGTAATCTAGAATCAAAATATGTATATAAGCAAAGTTAGAAAATTAAATAATATTCACTTCCTTTTTCATATAAAAAATTTTAACCTTCATTCGTATACATTTTACAGTACACATCTAACAAATAATTGAATATCACATATCGTATGACAACAATCAAGTTATAGAAAGATATATAGACGCTTATACTCATACTCGTATATGTAACATATGTATTCCCTAGATACGTAATATTCGTATCAAAAAAAAAAATTTTTTTTATATTTTAAAATTAAATTCGAGAAGATAATTTTTTCCAGGTGTAACCGTTACCATCATCATCATCATCATCATCATGATCGTCATAATAATAATAATAATAATAATAATAATAATAATAATCAGAATCATTTTTCTATGTTGTTACAGTATAAACTAGATATGTATACCTATACACACATCAAATCTAATGTAATATCTAATGTGTAATATATCTGTGTGACGCCCAGATAAAAGTCAACGAACTTCACTACTTCTAATTGACAATTGGTCTGTTTCTTTTTTCTTTTTTTTTCAAATCTTATTTCAATGTTGTTTGTTGTTCCTGTATAAATAACCTATAAAAAGATAGTGATGCTCAAGAAGCAGCACTATACATCACGACTACATATATTACCATCATTCATATTATGATTACAACATCGTTAAGATGTACACTTTATGCACACGTATGGAAAAAAATGTGATGTTTAGAGTATATGACTATAAACACGAGTCATATGCATTTTATAGACAACTTTATTTTTCTTATTACTACATATTATACGATACGGCAGCTACTACTAGAAGTACTAGATACTAGATTTATTTGATTAAGTACTTTCTAGTTGATCTAATAAAAATAACTTACAAGGAAATTATGTGGTTATTTTAAATTTATTAGATACATATGTACATACGAGTATACGTAGATCTAAATCGAAACTCAAAAGGACAGTTATTCAGTTATCATTAAGTATATGTATGTATGTGTCTCAATAATGAAGCCAGTGGACATCAAGTTATCGACAGAACATGATTTTATAAAAAGAAATTTTTTAAAAATCCAAAGAATGGAGGTTATTAATAGATGAAAAAATAATAAAAACCATAATCAAGAAATCAGATTTAACATTTAGAAAAAATGTGTCTGATTTATTCAATTAATCAATCAATATACTATAGAGAAAATGTTAACTAGATGTTTGTTAACTGTCTTTCGTTTTTTCGTCTCTTTTTTTTTCTATGAAACTTCTATTTATTTATTTTTCTTCGTCTTTCATTAATTCATACGTAAATGAATTTATAAAATTCTTAGATGAATTCAAAGGATGTCAGTGTTTTTCTTTTTGTATTTTCTTAGGTACATACTGATTGTTGTTACAAGTATATTTTATGATAATGTTTTAAAATAAAATACTTAGGTACTATAAATAAACGAAAAAGTTGGATATTTCTTTAAATATTTTTTCATAGAATTAACAAAAAAATAAAAATACAAATTTTTTTTTATTTTTATTTTTCGTTTCTAAAAATAACATTTTCTGCAAATTGTATTTATATCTACGAGGATTGCAAAACGAAAATTTTCACATGATATTACACTGGAAAGAACGTGACAAAATCTATTTTCGACACCTTTTATATTTTTTTGTTACATATTAAAAAAAATATCTTTTTTCCTTCTTCTTTTTTTTTTGGAAAATGTTAACTAGGAAACCTAATAAACAATAACATTTTGTTAACAGGTATTAATATGCTTCTTCCTTAACATGTTTTTTATTATTTATTTGGAAAAGTAAACGAAAAGACGGTGACATGTGTATACAGTAGAATTACGTACATACTACTTACGTAGACGATCCGAAAGAGAATGAATATAAACATAATGAATGAATAGTTGTTATATAGTTGGAGGTGCGTACTCGTATGTACTGTACTACACAAGTATGACAATCACTCGAATTTAGATTTTTGGCTAATTACAGACTTTCAATTGATGGCACGAAATTGCGTGTCACCATTGTTTCACATCACGTTTACTATTTAAAACATTGTAAATATTGTTAAATTTTACCTTTCAAATAATAATAATAATAATAACGTTTACGTTTTCCAATGTTCATTTAATTTTTTTTTCTAGAAAATTGAAAACATTTTATTAAGAAATTTTCATTTTGTTTTACATTTTTTTTTTTTTTTTTTTTTTTTTTTTTGTTAAAACCATAAAACTGAAAAAACAATTAACAGCATTCTAATGTATAAATTTCTCATTTTTAAATTGTACACCTATTTTTTTTTTGAATTTTTTTTAATTGTTTTACATTATTTTAAATTTGGTAATGACCATGAATCACGATATGCATATACGAGTAGATACCTATGAATTCATGCAATTATATACGTACATACCTTTAGGACGTACTAACTTTTTCATGCCAGATGATAAAATTAATCGATGACATTCAATCTGTCTTCTTTTTTTATTCACTTTTCTTCTTCTTTTTTATTTTTTTTTTGTGTTATAATTCCCCTGCCTATGTTCTATGTTATAATTAAAATAATTAATTAATCAACTAATTTGAATGGAAATTAAATTCAATCTCATTACATGATAAATGCGATATGTCTTCAGTGTCTTCGTTTGTCGTCATACATACATACATATACAGTTATAGCATAGTCATAGTTGTGTAGTATGTAGTATATAGTTATATAGAATGTATACGTACTACATGACAAAAAACAAAGTAATTGTAAATTGCACTCATCATCAGAAGTTAAAAAGGCAAAAAAAACAGTAAAAAAAATTTAAAAAAATATTATAGTCGTGTATCTTTACGAATGGTAAAATAAATTTATAACAATGGGGTAATTGGGGTTTTCTCACAAAGAATATATATATTTTTTTCCATTTTCATAGAAAAAAAATATAAGCACACATAAGAAAAATTAAAGACGATGAATCCCTTTTAGATAAACAACAGTGTGTTCCTTTAAGAAGGTGTAATATGTATATGTACATGTTTTCGTATAATAAGTAATAACGCTTTGCAATAGCAAATTCTCATCTGCATTTGTATATGTATATACATTGCAGAGGTATACATGTATGTCTTCTGTACATAAATAAGTACATAACATACATATATGTATAGAAAAAATATAAGAATAATAATTAATTGTAGACGCCATGGGAATTAGATTTTGGATCAGCTTCAGTTACCTATTCCCATGAATAAACAGAATATGTAATAGATATAAAATAAAATACATAAATAAAGAACATTGATATCATATTATAAATATTCGTATATGTGTATATAAAATAAAAAAATTATTATGTTTAACACACATGTATATACTTACATAGATGCATATTCATATATTAAAAAATAAAAATAAAATAAATACAAAATACACAAAGGTCTATGCAGTAATAGTATAATCTTGAATAATTATAAGTAAAAATTATTGTGATCCTAATACCTAATTAAGGAGGAGTCTGACTATTATATGGTACACATGATTGTAATTATTTCAAGAAGAAGTATACACATTTTCAATGCACATTTTGTTGAATTATCATATGTATATGACGAGTATTATATAAAATGAACACAAACGAAATAACAAAAAAAAAAATAAATAAATTTAAATAAAAAAACAACAAAAAATCAACTAATAATACTAATGCTCTCGTATTCTACATTAAATATGTAAATAAAAAAAATATAAAAATAAATAAATGAATAGGCCTCATTTTTTGTTATTTCTTGAAGACAAAGCGTATATAATAAATTATCATAATGTTATATTTTTTTTTCTTATTCAATTAGTCATTGAACTTTAATTTTAATGCATGCAAGTGTAAAATACAAGTAGATAATGTATATACGAATATACTCGCTAGGCTAGTATGTGCACATCATAAAATAATTTTTGACAGACTTACCTGAACTGCACAATTCAAGAAACAATTATTTTGACCTGGTCCATTTAATAGACCCTTCGATGATGGTTCAATTGTTGGTGATAAATGAGAGATTGCTTTTAATGTTCCCATTCTTCCATTTCCATTCCCATTTAATGTGGATGTTATTTGTGGTATTTTTGCTGATAGTGATGATGGAACTGATGCTGATGGTGTTTGCGTTGTGGCATGATAGCCTAATCCAGAACGTATAAATGTTGCATTTACATGCAACGACATCATCTATAGTAATGTTTTTTTTTTTTTGTATTTTTCTGGTGCTATTTGTAATAATTTTTTCTTAATTCTATTATATTGTTTAGTTCCACATTTCTGTAAATAAAAATTAAAAAAAAAAGAAAATACAAATATTTTAATTTTCATATTTTCTTAGTATTTCATTTAACCAAATATTTTTGTGTGGTATTTTTTTTTTTAATAATTTTTGTTAAAATTTAATATTTTCCTAGAAATCATATTTTTTTTATTTTTTTAAGACAGATATACATAAATATTGTACACATTTGTATATAATAATAAATATATGTATATTATCAATCTTATGTTGTGAACTAATAATAATTTGAAACAAAGTAGATTTTTAATGATATTCACAAATAAATGATCGTTTTATACAAATAACTTGATTTTTGTGGTTTAATTTCATATAAATAATAAAAAAAATCCTTATACGAAAATAAAAATGTCAACTCGAAACGAAATAATATGCTCCAAAAAAAAATAAAAAATAATTTTGAATAAATTTTCAATATAAAATAATAATAGTTTATTGATTACTTTTCGGAAATTTTTGTCTATGTGTGTGTCTCTCTATCGTCCACACTGATTTGCTGGATGGCTTTATTATATAAATGACAAAATTTAATATTCAAATATGTATAAATTGGGTATATTTTGTATGATTTCGAATATTATTTCCATTTCAATATAAACCAGTTACTATATACATACCTAGTGAACTACTCATACAGTGATATTACATAAAGAGATACAAAGTAAATAATATTCATAAAAGTTATGATATTTTATTACATTTTCATTGAAACTTAAATCATAAATTTTGTTAAAAAACCTTTTTAAAATAATACACACACATACAATACAAACAAACACGATCTTCTATAATTATCAATTTTTATGTATTTTATTTATTGGAAGCGTATAACCATCATCTATAATAATATCGTCTTGAGCAAGAGTTGATTTTCTCTTTCTTAGAATATGCGAATAACATGAAAAAACACGGAAAATCAACTATCAACATCTTATACTTGCTCCTTCCCCCTATACTCATACTCTGTAGCAGTGGAGGTCATTGACTATAACAGTACCTATAGTATACGCTATGATAGCAAGAGTAGTATTCCATCACATCATGTGCAGTCATTTTTAAATTTTCATTTTGAAACTTCGAGTGATACCAACGGGTGTTCAATAGGGAAATCCGTCACTGCATGCAATACAAACACAACCATGCATAATTTTCCTATTAGTGAAAACTTTAATTTTTCAATCAGTAAAAGCCGTAAATTCAATTTGTATGATTTTTATTTATTGGAAACGTAATCACATCATCTATAGATACCGTCTATTTGATATTTTAAAGTTGATTTTTTAGTATTTACATACACATTAGTATATTTATTCCTAAACAAATATAATAAGTATTATATGATATACACAAATGCTCAAACTATAAGTAAAAAATTTATCATTTTTGAATTTTGATTTAATGTTAACATTTAAAAGTTGATGAAAATATTTTCAAAATCTTTAGCGTCATCATCGATACTATCGCAGAGTCATATTAAGACAATTTTTTTTTTTTTTACCATTTATACTTATTAAGTTATAATAAATTTGAGAAATAAAAATATAAATGAATAAAAATACAAAAAATTCTTAATCAAATTATCAGTAATTTTTTATGCTTGTTAACTACAATTAAAATCTTTCCATGTATACACACATTAAAACATATGTATAAATAAATATAATAATGAATTAAGAGTTTGTATGTATTTTAAGAACGTGCCTAACATATATTATAAATAATAAGAGACTTTTATCATCATTTTTATTTATATATGTGTATATGAGTATATAAATTATACAACCTTATTCACATATACATATATATATATACGAATAAACTAGAAGTATATAAATGTATATAGTAGAAAAATGTATACACGAGCAATATACCAATATAATGTAATAATATAAAGAAATTATTTATGCGCCAACGATATCTTAACTTATTTTTTCTTGATAAAAACATATGTATATACATATGTATGTACATACACAACAAATAAAATTCAATAAGAGGCATTGATCAAGATTAAAAGACACATATTAACTATGTACTATTACGTATACAAATGTATACATTACAAGTATACGTACTTTTGCTTATAAATAAATTGAATAAAATATTTTTACAACAGTTCCTTTAATACTGTAGTGTGTAGTACATTGTCTACATATATTTATATACCAGTATGTAATGTATAAATTTTATAAATAAATATAAAATGAAAGAATCAAGTATCGAATTAAAACCGAATGTCAATGATTTCTTTTGAAAAAAATTCTATGCTCATATGTATGTACATACATACTCATATCTTTTGCTAATGTTGCATTTATACATATATACGTTGATATGTAATATAAAATTTAAAACTGTGATTGAATTTAGCTAATAAAAATTCAAAAAGCGGGTGGATTTATTGTTTCTTGGTCATTTGAGAGATGAGAAGAATAGTAAAATATTTTATAATTAGAGACATTTTAAACTATACGACTATATATGTATTAGAATAAAAATAATCGTAGAAACAAACACATGTAGTTTATTGTAAAATTATGTATCCACTTTATTATGTACCTATTAAAAAAGGTTTTATATTTATTGAATTGTTAATTTCCTTTTATGGAGATACAAATAAATTTTTCATTTTGAATAATTTTTTATTGGAAGTTGTACCGAAAATATACATATACACATGTACAGTACATACTACTCGTATATAATAGTATTAAAATTTAAAGGATTATACGATTGTAATTCTATGAAGATACATAATATTCAAAAAAAAAATTCAATGGAATAAGACTCAAACCATCAAAACATAGCTTTACATAAATCACATAAAAAATCTCTGAAAAATTGAAAAACTTTTGAATCTATACACTCGTACATTATGAAGCCTTTAAATTTATCATCGAATTAAAAGAATCACTTATTAGATACGAATATTAATTTTGGGATAATTATACAGTTTATTTAATTGTTTTATAAAATATTACAGGCTCTTCTACGAATTGAAGAATTCTGACCGAATTAGGGTACTAATGAGGTTATACTGTGATTAATTGATTCAAGAAAATATTAACACTAATATATCAAAACCAATTTTTCTTTGGTTTTTGAAGATTATAAATTCCGAATAAAACTGATTTAAATATGAATAATAAAATAAAATCATCATTATAAGTCTTGTAGTATTTATGCATAATACAAATACGTAAACTCGTTTTTGTAAATGCGTGAAATTCAAAATGATACAATTAGGGCAACTTATCCATATATCATTTCGCTTATGATGTGAGACTAATGTTAAATGTAATGTATGTAATTATAAGGAAATTAAACTGATTAATTTCAAGTGGGGAATTTAAGATAAATTTTTCAAATTTATAAACTTAAAACAATTCTGTTTGATAAATTTTAATTGTGTAGTTGAAATGATTTTTTTTTCTATTTTTCTCTTGAAATCATTAATTAATTGAAGATGCTAAAAATGTTATTATGTAAAAAAATCTATTATATAATTTTTTAATGGTAATGTTCATTATACATTCGTATTCGTATATGGAGAAATTGTAATTTTGAATTTGTATATTATCTTGGATGATCAAGAAAATAAAAACGACAACTAAAATAAAAGAAAAAATGCTTTGAAAACATCAACATTTTTAGTAGTGATATGCAATAATATATGGATATTGAATGTAATTTTTAAGCAATAAAACATTTAAAACAGCATTAAAATTTCCATTTTTGTATAGAAGACGATTATTATGATGAGGATGGTGACGGCAATGGCAATGGTTACGATTAAATAAGCAGAACTTTTTAAATTTCAATCAAAAAAAAAAAATGTATCTTTCTTATTTTGACTTTTTCTCATCGTTTCAGTTTCAGCACAGCAACACGACATACCATTAAATGATCAAATTTTACTTTTATAGAATATAACACGAGCAACGAGAGTATAATATGTACATACATGCATCATTATCATCATCATTGATCGTTGGTGTTGCTTGTGCTTAATATACGAACATCAGTTTTCTGATATTCAATTTATGTATGAGACACCAAAATTTAATGACTATCATTTCATTTTATTTTATTTTTTTTTTAATGTGATATACCACTTATGTAAGAAGATGATATGTTTAATGGAAAACGTGATCAAGAGGTTATTTTTATTTTATTTTGATTATTTTTTTTTCAGTATTTTGTTTTTGTTTTTCGATTTTGATTCAATTTTATTATTATTACACTTTAATTTTCTTTATCATATAATATCGATCTTGTATAGTAAAAAATAATGTTTATTGTTATATCTACTATAACTTCCTACATTTGTATTTTATTTATTTTTTTCGAAATCAATCATTAAAAGTTTAAAACTTATTTGAACGAAAACAAATCTTTATAGTAGATACATATTTAAATTTATTTTTTAATATTTAGATAAAAGGAAAAAAAACTATAAACAGAATGTTTTTTTTTTCAATTTTGGCAAAACGAGTTCATATACAAAAAACACTTTTGTGTATAGAATCGATATACAAATAATGTAATTGAACCTTACAATCCGACAAAATTTATTCAAGGATTTCAGGTTAAAATACAGTTCACATGAAAATAAAACAATAAAAATATATTATGCTACATACAAGTTTACAGGTTTACCTATGGCTATGATTTACATACAAATTACTTACAAGTACAACTGAAATTAAAGTTTGAATATAAAACATCATTACCTTACTTGAATATCGAATGGTAGATGGTAGTATGTGCATAATTATTTTCTTCCTTTTTTTATAAGGTTGTATTATACATATTCAATATATAAAAATGCATATTTATGTATGTATGTATGTGTTTGGATATACCTAAACGATGAATCTTGTACAACAAATCCCTGCGAGTACATGTACAAAATTTAGTCAGACTCAAATTACACATTCCATACCCTATTATGTTGTCAATAAAATGCACTTGACATTCGATAATTTTCTAAAAAATACTGGAATTTTTTATGTAGATACTGCATGTAGGCACTTTAAAAAAAATGATAATTCGAAACTAACGAAAAATGAAAAAAAAAAATTTGAACGTAATTGATTTTTTAGTTAAGGGTATAAAAAAAAAACGGCTCCTTTCTCATCATCGATTAAAAGATTAAAAAAAAATTAGATCGATGAAATGTGAAAAATAATATGCCGAAATTTAAAAATTTTTTTTACTGGAGGATTTTAATTTTTCTAATTTTTTGAATTATAATCTTCTTAAAATTCTTCATAGAGGATCAAATTCGATTTCATTAAAATGCAATGACAAGAAAAAATATATGTGTGTGTTTTTTGTCTTGTTTTAATTTTCTACCTATTTAAGCGTATAATTGGTTGTCCTTTTATCTCATGTAGTGCTCATCATTTGAGACTGTCGTGGGTGTTTATTCTTGGATGTACTTAACATTCAGTTAAAAATAACATTAATTCTTTATTTTTTTTTACTCCCTTTTCATATGCTTTTTTATTGAGTGTCATTTCAAGAATTTTCAAAGTAAAAATAAAAATGTCTTTCATAACATCACAAGAATCATTAGTGAATAAACATAAATTAATGAAAATCAGACAGGTACTATATACACACAAAAGGTGCTTATTCAATCATCTTGTGTCAAAGTTAAAATTAAAAATGCATATATTTACCGAACATGCTTTCGAATGTTATTTTATTTTAATTTTGTGTTGTTGTTTTTTGTTTTACTTTATTTTGTTTTAATTTAAAACAAAACAAAATAAGATAAAACGCCTTCAATAATATTTCAGTCATAATTTTAAATTTTAGTATACAATATTATGGTTGCATATTTTACTTTTGCTTTTACAGATTTTATTTAATACAAAAATGTAACGTAACGATGACATGTGGGAAATTATTCATTCATTACTTAAACAACAATGAAATAATAGTGCATCTGAAAAACACTTGTTATATATACCTAAACTTATAAAACAAAACAAAAAAAAATTTTATTTTGAAAAATTAAAAAAAAGAGCACATTTGAAAAACAAAAAAGTCAAATAATAATCTAAATGCCCAGCAGTAAATCATTGTTTTATTGTTTTATTTGTATTTTTTTTTATTTATTTCAAACATTTTTTTTTTCAAACATTTTTTTTTGTACATATTTCATTCAGAACACCAAAATATATGGTTTTATCTTCATAATCTCCCACATAACACTTGTTTATTTTGGAAATGTCCACCTACGCAGATATTAACTGATTTGAATTTTTTGACATGATCTTCGTCGTCGTTATGTTCTTTTCTTTTTTTTTCAATTTAGGTTTATCACTACACTACATTATACAGTATATTTTTTATATTTTATTGGCATTATAGATTGTACCTTTTAAACTGCATCAAATTATTGAAGGCGGTTTTTAAGCAGTTTTCTATCAATCATTTTCAGGTGCTTTTTTCTACTCATCTCTAACGTGTATGAATGTGTACATTATCTATGATACTTCAAGTAGGTGGCTAGTTTGACTCGTGCTACAACACACTGATCATACATGTACAATTCATATAAAAAATCTAACAAAAAAAATAAATAGATAAGTCAAACAAATACAATAATCTAGTATACATTGTTATGATAATCATATTATGCAGCTCATCATTATCTCTATAAATATATTCGTGTATGAGTTAAAACATTTTAATTATGACAAATGTATTGTGTATATGAGGACATTAACACTTTATGATTTTCATACGAAAGTTGATAGGATTTATTTTTCATTGTGATATTTTTAATGAATATTTGTAGGCGGTTTTTGATAACTTTATAAAATATATTTACATTTATAGGTGACGTGTTTTATCATAATTTTAAATTCTGATACAACAACAACAAAATAATAAAATGGACGAAACTATAGCTGCGATTCTATAACGTATGTATATATGTATATAATTTTCCATCATTTTTATGAAAATAATTTAATATTTTATATTTCGATCGTAACGTAAAAGCTATTCTTAATTTGTTCTAAATACAATTCATAATATACAATTTTTAGAGTTCAATTATCAGACGTAAAATCTTATCAATGATTTGTTCTACTTTTCACTTACATGTGTACAAAAACGTGACTAATTTATGTTTGCAAAAATGTGCGTATAGAGTGTGCCATAATTATAAAAATACAATTGATATTACTGGGTATACATTTATTTAACAGTCAACATTAACATTAATTCATTTTATGATTATTTAAGTACAAAATAAACAGGTACATTATTGAAACAAAACTTAAACGAATCGATAAGAATAAACGTTTGCCATTAATTGATACACAAATGACTAATTTATAATTTTTATTATTTCCATTTACAAATTTTCCTATAAATATTACTATCTAAATCTGAATTCTCAATTATCCAAAATTATCATACAGGGATTTAAATATTATTATGATATTTATAAACCAGTAAACTTCTTATCGTATTTAATATTTTTACACAACCTGCCTGAAATTTTTTGTTTTTGAAAAACTCATCATCAAATTTAAACGTTTAATATAAAAGTCTATGAATTTAAAATTTTTATTCAATAATTCTAATATTTACTGGATTATTTTAATGAGTCATATTTGAATACATGATTCCATGTTTGAGCAAATAATTTATTAACTATCATCTTTATTATTGTAGCTAAAAATATACCCGAACTATATAATATCCTTAAAAACACCTTGGTTATCTATATAAATTTTTATAATTCAAGTTACTTTTATACCAAATACAGGCCTCTTAAGCGGTTTTAAAATTTAACAAAAAAATAAATAAAATAAATATAAAACAAAAAATATAATACTCGTAAACAAAGAATAAAAATATGTACTTATTAAAACATTGATTATGAATTTTGAATGTATTTTCAATTAATTAACAACAATCAAAAAAAAAATTACTTCTTATATGAATAAATATACATTTAAAACATTTTGTGTAAAATTTTTATTAAGGAATGACCATGAAATTACCTGCTTATCTTGTTATGCTATGTAATTCTTGTATAGTATAGTATACGTAGAAGAAAAAAAATTCTTCAAATATTTTTCATTATAAATAAAAATTAATTTTTCATGTATAAAAAGATTGTAATTTATAATTATATTTTAATTTTCTTGAAAATATGTTATTACATTATTTTATAATAAATTAAATATTTATTTATTTATTTTTTTTTTTTTTTTTACAATTTTATAAAAGCATTCATCATCGTTAAAATATGTACACATATGTGTCGTATGTTTTTTTTTAATTAATTTCAAGAATTCTCTAAATAATCACATGACACTCATGATCACGTTGAATCTGAATCCATTAACATTAAGTAAACAAATTTATTACAGTACTAGTATTATTCTATGGTACTAGTTTATTATGCATAGTACATAATTTTTCTCTGAAAAATAATGTTTATAAACATTGACTACAACATATTTAATTTTTTTTTATTTCTGGCCACTGATACAGCTCATTAGTTTTACTATAAAAAAAAAAGTACAAAAATTAGAGTGAATCAAATATGGAACAAATTTTATTGTCATTTTTGTTTACTTATTATACTCTCATAGTCTCATCTTCGCATTAAAAGAGTTTTCAATTAAATGTAAAGAAATAATCAATTAATTATCGATTTTATTGGTATAGCGTACTTTTCATTTTTTTCTTCTATACGTGTTAATTTTATTTTACTCATAAAAAATTTAAAAATAAAGAAAATGATAAAAAAAATTCAGATACAGATTATAATGTACACATTGCTATGTACGATATTCACACACACAAATCAATAAATATTGCACATAATACAGATGCTATTCTACTACTGCCATATTTTCAAAATTTATAATCTGATCTTGACCATAAATTCACTCCTGGTATACTCGGTCTCGAATACCTCTAAAATATTGCATGCATACATTTAAATACAATCTACAAAAAAAATAAATAAAATAAATATACAATTTTGATATGCATATATAAACGATATACACGCGAGTAGATACAATACCATCATAATGTATGGAATTGAATTATTTCAACCTGTTCATCGGTGTTCACCTGAATCTATATATTATACGATTTAACATTACGATTACATACTGGCGTATATCGTTTATTTTAATATCCGATATTTTATTATTTTGTATGCTCATCCATGTGTTGTAATGGAAACTATATACATATAATAAAAATACATATAGAATCGCACATATCGTACAATTTGTACCAGATACACAAATGTAAGTACTCGTATTTATATAATCATATATAGACATCAGTATATTATCTATGTTTGTATGTAGCGTAGCTTGACAGGAATGCAGTTGATCTTGATTATTATTATGTACATTATTATTAGAGTATTATGTATTATACATTATAAACGTATATATTATATACTTTTAAACATTTTACAGTAAATTAAATTAAAATAGACGCTCTTGTAAATTAATTTGTTTGTTGTGTTCACAATTTAACAATTTAACTATTATTCAGCGTACATTAATACGAGTAGTACACAAATGCAGAGACTGCAAATTATTTATTTAATCGAAATGCTTTAAAATTTTTTTTTTTTTTGTTTTCGACATTTGTGGAAAAATTGTATCTAGATATGGGAGGGTACTGCTACTAATGGTACTATGCTGAAACATTTTGTTTCATTCATAAAAATGAAAAACTTTTAATTATTGTTTGTTTTAACTTTTTTCATTCAAAAAAAAAAGAATTAAATAAAATAAAATAAAATTAAAAATGTTAATATACTCGTGATCATGTACATTCGAATTGCAATGTAAAAAAAAAAAAATGTTTACATATACATATTTGGTTGGATATTTGCAAGTATGCGTGTGTACATTGTACTCGTGTTATTGTACAATTTATTGATTTTCAATGGCTCACTCACGATCAATTAGGTATGTACATATATGTACGATTAAATTTATAAAAATAAATTTTTGATGTAATCTTTAACCGACATTTATGATGAGATCTGTTGTATTGAATATTATAAACATAATCGCACAAATAGAAAATAATGTACTCGTATAATATATCTATACAATTTCCTTATTTAGAATGTTGATTTTTGAATGAATTTTCACACGATTTAGCGGTATATCAAAATTGTATACGTATTTACAAATAGATACATGACATATATAATCATGTATATACAAGTACATTGTACATTCAATTCAAACTCATGGTCGTATTTATACAAAAAAAAGTGAAACAAAGATGATTTTTGTATACATAATCGTACATATATTTATATGTAACGTTTTTAGATCAATCACTAATTTTTTTTTCACTTTTGCCTTCAACAATAAAAATTTTCATTTAAAACAAAAAAATTATATTTTTTTTTGTTTTTGTTTTTGTTCTTGTATTCTTTTGTAAGCATAATTTTTAGTTTATATTCTCAGATCATTTATTATTATTTTTGTAAAAAAAATTTACGGATTTATAATTAAACATACATAATAACATACTGCATATAAGTATATTATAAGTAATACGATGTCGACAATTATTTTTATGTATAGATAATCTTTTGAATAACCAAATTTTGTTGTATATAGTATATAAATAGTATGTAGATGTATAAACTTTTAAATATGTTACATACCTTGTATGTAAATACTCATAAAAATATAAGATATACTATAATTTGTGTAATGAGTTCTAAATGAAAACTGAAATTTCCCAGACATTTTTCTTATTATTATTATTGTTATTACTATTATTATATAGTTGTTTATTTTATCATAATTATTATTAGTACACTCATAGTGTACATATTATGTACATTTATACACCTGTGTGTATAACAAACTGAACATAATATTATGTAAAGATAAATAAAATTTTATATTTTATACAACATGTACATATATGTTACTTGTTATGTTGTGTATTATGTTATGATGTTGTATATGAAAATTTATGAATTTTTATTCAATAATGTACTACAAACATAATATAAAAATTAAATAATGCCACTCAAAATAGAATTTTTCTCGATAGTAGCAGTAGGTTGTTTGGTATAAGTATAAATTCGAGGTATATGTACTTATGATGTGCATACTTTGTATAAACAAAAAACATAAATACGACCACATATGTGTTTATACAACTCGCATATGCATTATACTCGTATATATTTGGATCATATGAAAATGCATCAGTTATCATATTATACATAAATGTATACTCGAATATGTATTTACAAATTTAGAATTCAGATGTTTAATTTAATATTAAATGGTATATGGTAAATGCAACAATATATATATTATGTATACAGTAATACGATATCTGTTTTTAATTTTTATATTTCGCAATTTATTATTTTAGTGTATGTATAAATATCTAAACCATATACATATTATATGAAAATTTAGATCAATTATTTTAGATTTCTTTTTTTAAAAAAAAAAGAAAAAGAAACGGAAGTCAATAATTTCATATAAGATTTTCACATAGCCACGCATACGTATGTAATGTATGTATATAAATGAATTTCAGTCTTATTGGTCTTATATATATACCATTAGGTATACAAATAACATCTCGTATTTGTACATAACTTTACTTATTATATCTATGTCTGTATATATATGAAATATGAATACTTCTCTTTTTTTTTCTCTATGCATTTATAATTACTATACACAATGCATGATGCTGTATCAAGAGATTGAGGAAATTAGAAGTAAATTGAATTTATTTAATTAAAAAAAAAACCCAACGTACTTATATGAACTCTTATATCTATTACTTGAAGTGTACATAACATATAGTATGTATACTGCTGTGCAAAAATAATCAACTAATTTAAAATTAAATAGAAACGATATGACTCTCTTTAAAAAAAAGAAAAAAGTAATAAATTTAAAGTCAGTAATACAGTAGTTGATACTATACGTAATCAATTAAAATTTCTGTACTCTTTAAACGGCTAACTTTACATTTACATTTTTAAGACTACAACAATTTTATGTCCATTTTCATTTGAAACATTTCATTAAAAATGTTCCAGGTCATATGTATATGGTAAATAATAAAATATTTGGAGTCCAAAAAAGTTTTTATTATACACTCATCTTATCTTCTGGATAATTTTTTTTTTATTTTGTTTCTAAAATTTTTTTTAAAAAATTTGGGTCAACACTTTTACGCCTAACACTTTAACCGTAGAGTAGCCCAGAGTACTTTTTTCTACTTAGTAAAAAAAAAAAAAAATACGCATGTACCCAATATTTTATTACAATGAATTACATTTTATTTAATTCAATTTTTTTTTTTTTTCATTCAAGAGAAGTTTTCAATTTTCGCTTCATATAAGAAATTAATTACTATACTTAGTTATTATACTACCTGAATTTAAATTTTATTATTAGTGTGAATACGCGTAACTGCATGGTTATTGTATTTTTTGATGAAAGTATGTGAGATGTTTGTCTCACATATATGTACGGATGTATGTTTACGTACTTTTCTTATATATACATATATATAACTGCTGTGTAGGTAAGTAGACACCAAAGTATATAATACAGAAATTACACAACAAATTTTTCTTCTATACATATATGTAGTAAGTAAACTTAATAAGTGAGAAATAAAAGAAGAAAAATATTTAAAAAAATTATTCATAAATTATTTTAATTATAGTTACGAAATAACAACTATAATTTTTCTTTTTTATAATAATAATTAATAATTATGGTATAAAATTCACATATGAATTAAAAACTTTTCTTACATATGTACACATATGTAAAGTATACGAAATACTATACGAGTAATGTTGAATGTTGATACTGATAAATTAAAAAAGTTATTGAACTTTAAAAATTTTTGTTATAATTTTTCAATATTCAAGCAAGTAAATTTACACTGCATAAATTCATTCTATGAACTACATAATTCATCATTATGAGTACATATACGGTACGGTGCATATATAAAAGTGTATTATTACACATGCATTTTATAGACTAAAAATATATTATTTTATTTTAAAGTTCATTCGCTTAAGTTTTTTTTTTTTAATTTTCAATTTTTAATAAACACCAAAATACTAATGAGATTCGGGTTTTTTTATTTAATATTTCATGGTACATTGTTTTTAGACTTGTATTTAATTTTTCATATATGCACTTATATACATACTACATATATGTATATAAATTCGAATAAACAAAATTTATTATAACTGAGAGAAAACATAAAAATTGTATCGAAGAAAGTTATACAAAAAATGTACACAAAAAATAAATTTACATCAATTAATTTTAAATAAAAAAATACATTTAAATTAACAGAAATATATTTAAAAAACAAAATAAAAAAAAATAAAAATTTATATGTATAATGATGATAAAAACAAAAAGTACAAAACTTGTTCAAGTTGTATTGTACAAATACAATTCACATACATACACACAACATATTGATGTATGTTTGTATCGTATATATACAGTATCGTCGTCACAGATTTAAATTACATTTTGAAATTCCATTAATAATAATAACAATATAACAACAAAGTCAAATCAGTAAGTGGTCACAAACTTAAAAGAAAAGTAAAAAACTCTGGATTAAAAGAAAAATAAAAATGAAACAGAAAATAAAATAAAATTAAAAACAAAAACATAAACTGACCACAATCGTATCGTAAACTGGCAATACATTATATAATGTACCAATATGTACAATAATAAATATATAAAATTGAATATAAACAATGCGTGATATTTGGTATTTAAAAAGCAAAAAAATATACATACATATATACGAGTATATGGTATAATAAAACGTGTGTAATATGATATGTACATCATAATAATGTCGATGTCCGTCCATGGTCCAGAGTTATCCGCAACCAAAATTCCAATTCCAGATTTCAAATTTTATTTCTTGATAACTGTTTTGATATTATACTATTTATAAAAGTGTACATACAAGAAATTTTTATTCAAGAGGAAAATCAATCATTCGAAGTTCTCAATTTCATTTGTTTTTTCTATTCAACCACAAAAAAGATTTTTATTAGAGTTTTTCTTCTGTGATTGTATTTTCATACGAATTTTTGTTTTTAGTGGGTGGCTTGAAAATACATTTATTGAGAAGATAATGTTGTTTTTTTTTTGCTGAGCACAAAGTGTCATTGAAATCTAAATTCGATTCATCAAACTTTTTAGATCAAAAAAAAAAAAAAATTGTGTAGGTTTTTCATTTCAAATACATACACATATACATTTTTATCATACGAGTAAACATGTATGCACATATAAGAGAAAATAAAGAATCAAAATGTTATACATACTATTCATTAGACGTACAAACTCGTGTATGTAATGTATATTTGGATATTTTGTGGATACATAATTACAGTTTCGGTGAATAATCATATCATTTAATTGATTAAAATCTATACATAATGTACCAATTAAAATCACAATAGCTTACAAATACTTATAATACCTACGTACATAGACCTATATTTTTATGTAATACAATGTACAAACATTTTGTACGTATAATGTATTTTTTGTACGAGTATTGAATGCCGATCATACTACAAAAATGTACATACAACTATTATAGATGATCGTGATTATGCTGATCATTCTGCCAATCATAATGTAAGTATTTTTAATCTTTACTGAATAGCCAATACATCTGTATAGATTATCACATTATATTTTTCTTACATCTTGCATTATATGTCTTTATGGAAATATGTACATATGTATATACGCACTATTACAATTACCTCCAGCTCCAATACTCCAATGAAAATCGAAAAAATTCCGATAGTTTCGGTTTGGTACTTATTTCACTTTATCTTTATTATATACACTTTTACTTGATCGTATATCGTATGTATAATAGATGAATCTGATGTCGTTCGTATATAAGAAATTAACAAAAGTGTCGGCATTTTTCTTTTAATAAAGTGATAAAAAGAAAATCAAAAAAATTTTTTTAAAGAACAAAGAAAATAAAAGGAAAAAGTGAAAAAATATAGTAGCTTTTTTAAAGCGAGGATCGGTAAGTATTTACCATGATCGAGATACGATACATTTTAGAGTGTAAATTTTTTAAGATATTCAATTACATCATAAAATGTAAATGAACATAGAACATATAAAGAATTACATATATTATATACTTGAATATATGCATATTAATTCATACATTATATGATTGTGTATGTTGTTATATAGAATTAAATTAGATGCATATTTATGTATAAAAATGAATAGTCAAGTCATTGCAGTTCATTAGATATATGAACTGTGACAACAAATAAAAGAAATTCTTATATGATTTCATGTGTGGAATCAAGAGAAGGCAACAACAACAAAAAATAACTTAACTTGTTCGTCTATATTCAAAAACAAAAACCAGAAAAAAAAATGCCTAGAAATTGATGTGATAGAAACCAATCATCATCGAATCTCCATTCAAGTGTACATATACTACTATACTACATATAAATTTATCTGTACGCATATGAAAATCAATTCAAGTTGAATACATTTTTTAATAAAACATAAAACATAAAACTAAGTATATAGAAAGATAAAATGCAAGTAAATACTAAAGGACAACTAATCAACCTTGAGTGAATAAATTCTATTAGTTCTTATGAAAGTTTAAAGTTTATATAAAAAGTTACATATAAGTACATACTCTTATATTACATACATTATTACATACTTTTAACTTTTGGGTTCCCTTTTTTTTATTTCATTTTTGTAACGTTAGTTAAAGTACATAGGGCAAAAATCACAAAAAAAAACATTATAAACATGTCATAAAGGTCTTTACAGTAATCAATCAATCTGTGGTTTTTGATGAGAAAAACATAACTAATGTAGAAGTTTCTGATGACAGAGTTAATAATAAATCTGAAAGGTATACATTTTACTTGTCGTACATTATATATACATGTACATTATAATGTTTTGATGCATACCTTATTTATGTTATTTATATTTTTATACTTTATACATTATATTATCTTTTAAATTAATGTGTTTGAATTATTTGTATGCATACTTTATATGTATATTATTGTGTCTGTGTACGTAAAAATATGTATATAAATATCATTTTTGTAATAAATATTGTATAATTTTCACATAAATTTTCTGCATTTTTCAGGTCACTAATATATTATGTAGGTACTCGAATATATTGACATTTTATTTTTTGATGATGCTGATTGAACTGTGTACGTTAATATACATATTTCGGGTGTCAATTTCAAATAAATTTTAAATTTATGACTTATATATCAATGTATATAATATATACAAAAATAAATATACGCGTAATATATGTATGTACATATGTATGTACGTCAAATTGATTAAATCAATAAAAATGAGGGAGTTAAAATATGTGACAACCAAAAATTAGAGAAGTGGGAGTTGATCAGTAACAATAACAACAACTCTGTTGTAGGTAATGTACTTAATAATATGTATATAATATCCTAAATACTGCATACTGGATATTTGGTATAGGTATCTATATTACCGAACACTATAAAAAATTATATATACATATAGATACATTACATACATCCATTCATGTTTGTGTATAATTTGTAAATTTAAAATTCATATAAAATTTATTACATTATTTAAGATATAGGTACCTATGTATATCACTATGTGTATAGTGCAAGAGTATATGTAATCAAATGTGATTATTAATTTTATAGCTTTTATACAAATTTACTTTATTGAAAATGAAATAAACATTTTTAATTATTATTTAAAAGTAAAATTTCAAGGTAAATAATTAATTTTTATGATAATCTTCTTAATTATTTATGAAAATATATAGGGGAAAATTATATTTTTTTAAAAAATGGACATTTCGAAAGAAAAAAAAGAAAGAAACCTCTAACAGAGACCGATGATCATATTTTAATGTTATGAACATGAACATGATATTTCTTTTACAAATTTATTTATTTTTTATATTATTCAAAACATATCTGAGTAGATTTCGATAGCCAACTTATTGTTAGCTGATATAAGTAGAAAATGCGGGCGGAGAGATTATAATTTTTATTTTGCTTTTTTGAGATTACAGGTAAAATAATAATTTCCAAAATCTAGTGTGTATCTGTTCTATCAAAAACGATAGTTTTGAAAAGAATAAACATAATTTTAAAAGATTTTAGAGATTTCATATGAAAAAAAAATTAGACATCTTCCTTAACAAATGTACTCATTTCTTTAACAAAACAATTTACAATCTAGTGTGTATAGGTACATGGTACTCGTTAATGTATACCCAAATAATAGGTAGTTTAGAACCTTTGTACATATAAATCTCTTTGGTTAAATACTCGTAAATAAATTGCACCATGTCTTTTTTACATTTCCGTTTAATAAACTCCTCACTGTACAAGTATATAATAAAAAAGTACTTCAAATTTCTATTATATGTATATGCATATAATATGTGTTATGTTTTGTATTACATGTTAACTTGTATGTACATATGTCTAATAAAAATAATACGTGTACATTGTATTCATCTTAATTCTTTTATCCAAATGCAATTAAGCTTTATATTATACCTACCTTTCATCAAAGAACAATGGATAATTGTTTTTAATTTTTCCAGCTGTACTTGGTACATATAAAGTGTAAGATATACGTACGATAATATAATATTTCTTTTAAGACGTACAACAAATTATTATTATTATTTTATTCTTATTATTGTTGTTGTTTAGAATAAAAATAATTCAATAAAATAAAAGAATAAAAAGAAATCCTTTCTTTTTTATTATTATATTTTCATAATGTTTATGTATGTATGTTGTATGTATAATTTATCCCATAGATTTTTACACATTAATAAGGATTTGTTTATTATTTATTTTCCCTCCATTTACGAAATACACACATTATATTCTCTTTTTTTTTATTATTTAATTTTTATTTTCGTTTATTTTGAACTGTTTCTAACAGTTTATTTCATTTCACATTTTATTATTTTTCATTAATTTTATTTATCAATAAATTTCCACATAAAACTATCAAAACAAAGTTTCAAAACAAAGAATATAATTTTTCAACACAATAAAAAAAAACAATACTACAAATTGCAATACACAAAAACACACATATTACATATTTTCAATCTTCAATAATGTACCTACATTCAACAAATGTCCTAGTTTTTTATCAAATATCATAAGTATAATTTTTAAAAAAATTTCAACCACTTTCTACATACTGCATAATCAAATAAGATATTTTAAAAGATGATCACAACATAAAAATATCATAATAATATCGTTAATTTTTTTTCATATATTACATCTGTGATACTATGTTGATGACTGTCAGTGTCGCTGTCGACTAAAACCAATAACCAACTAACTAAAAATTGAAGGAATTCAAACCGCGCGCAACATAATGATCAACATCACATCGATTCTCGATTGCTGCCATGAATATGATGATCATCGTATTCGCATATCGTAACATAATGCTGCTAGACTAGCTACTTTGTGTACTTAGTCTGGCCTGGCGTTGCTGTTGCTGTATTGCTAGTTGTTGGTTGGTAAATAAAATATAAAATGTATCTACCGGGGCTCGGGTGAGATCTTCAAGACTTTATTTTATTGTTTTCTTTTCCATAATTACATTACAACAGTACAGTACGAGTACAGTCAGATCGTTTTACAAACATTTCAAGATTTTATTTTATAAGCAAACTATGTATATATTGTCGTCTTGTTGACTTAACTTTAAAAGTCTTTTTAGTTTTACAAGTATACATGTGTATAGTTAAAAATATATAATATATAATCGTGTATATGTATGTTGTATGTGTATAGTATATAGTATATACAATTTCATGCATGTAAAATTATACTTTCCAAACTAAGATTTTCGAATTTCAATATGTATTTGTTTGGGTTTTTATTAATTTTTCTACACACCAACATCACATTCATATGAAAGAGTATGCATGAATGTACATATGTGTAAAAATAAAAAAGAAATATAAAATTTCTTGTATGTTTATAAAATGAGCCGGTTCCGGATCATTTTGCTTTCTATATTCAATAGTGATTACACTAAAAACAAAACATGTTTTGCTGAATAATATAATAATATATAAAATCAAAAATAAACAAAATTTTAACTCTATATATACGACGATATGTATGTACATTATTTAACATAAAATATCATATTCATATATAAATTTTATGTATGACATACTATTCTAATTTGTTTATTTTATACTCGATCATACATTTACAAAAAAATAACGTCTAAACTAAATACTAAATAGTACGTACATAGATGATGTCTGTAGTTAACATTTAAAAAGCATCCATAAAAATATTTTATTTATTAAAACAAAATTCAGCATTTACTTAACGCATAAATAGTTCAAAAATATACTCGAAGTTCCAGACACTATTTCGTATTCGATTTCAATGTCATCATTTTACTTCTACTACATAACATAACATACTTACTTATACACCTTCATAACGAACGAGCAAATGATAATTATTTAATTTTATTATGATTACATGATCGTTATTAGTTAAGTAATAAGAGAGTAAAGTAAATAATTTTAAAGTATTTCAAAATCCATTTAGACTATTTAGTTATATGATATAGCAATTAAAGAATACGATGATGATAATAATGCTATCGTGACAAATTGTCATTTTTACCTGACAATTTTTCACGATAATCATTACATTTTTACATATTAGTCAGTATATCATCACATATGTACATACGAGTACTAACTTATGTGATATTTTCTACGTATGCATAGTACAGATGAAAAAAAAAAATAAAAATAAATATTTTTACTTAAATGCTGATTAGAATTACTTTTAGTTAGATCACGTTAGACGTTCTAATTTATGCTCTAACCTGAAGGCACTACTGTGCTAATATATAATAGATGATTTATACGAGCTTGTAATTATTCTACAATTTACATTACTTCAGTAGCGGTCGGTAATTGTTAACTAAACATTCAAATGTAATAAATTTTATTTGAATATTTATTTTAATGTAAACTTTGACATGTGTACACCGAAGATAACATCAAATTTTTTTTTTATTTTTAAATTGAAAGTGTGTTATATGTATACATATTCTTATTCTACATATTTTTAAACTGTCCTGTCAAGTTTTTTAAAATATTCACAATCGTCGTATAATGCATATAAAATTTTGGAAAACTAACACATATGAGAGAATTTTGCAAATTTTGTTTACAATAAAATTAATTGAATTCTAGATATAACAACAAACTAACGATCATAAATATGCAAACATAGCGCCAATATTTTTCAATGTAATAACGCATATAGTTCCATTTTATAAAATTGCAATGCATAAATTGTTCTTTGTCTGAACCAATTCAATTATATTGCAAAAAATTTATACTCATATAATGTGCATATGTATGTACCAGACAGAATCATAAAGTAGTACGTAGTACATTAATTTCTGATGAAAATTGCCACAAAAATAATAAATTGTACTGGAATATATTGCGAGTATGCACATAAAAAAATAAAAATAAAATTATTGTATATTCATGTGTGTACTCATATGTTTAAGCAAGTTTAATATCTCTTTTATAACGCCACCATTTCTGCTGACCAATGTCCAATATACTTTACTTATACGAGTATAAATATGCTTATGTACAAAATTAATATACACATACACGTAGTAGTAAGTAAGTAAATTTAATGGAGTTATTTTTAGTACAA
The DNA here is from genome assembly GCA_951394055.1 of Villa cingulata. Classification (NCBI taxonomy): domain Eukaryota; kingdom Metazoa; phylum Arthropoda; class Insecta; order Diptera; family Bombyliidae; genus Villa; species Villa cingulata. The sequence goes on from OX596018.1 coordinate 7,984,827, forward strand.
ATGGAGAAGTGAAGTAATGGGGAATATTTTAGGAAGAGGGGGTTAACGTTTTATATTTGGAAATGATAATACTTTGTTGCTATATAACAATTTGCATAGACGAAAATACAATCATACAATCGAGTGTACATATGTAATGTAATGTACTTTCCAACTTAACGATATTACAGAAAATTTAAAAACCAGAAATGAAAAATAAAAATACTTAAAAATTGTAATTGGTAATTTTCTTGTAGTGCAGATTTAAACCAGATTTCATTTTAAATTCATTTTTTTTTATTTTGCATTTAGTTTATAAAAATATGTAAAAATAAATTTTAAATTTTTATATGACCTATTAAAGTGTCTTGCAACTTTGTTACTTTTTTTTCAATTTGAACAAAGAACTATAGAAATAAGAACAAAAAATATTACAGATACATACATATTATGTACTTCGTAAAAAAATATAAAAATTTCAAATTTTAAATTTTGATTTCAAAAATTCTCAAAAGTAATAAAATGTCTGATTCTAATTTCAATTTTAATCGAATTGAAATTTTTATGAGGAGGAAATCAATTCAAATTTCATTTGATTACATCTGATTAGAATCATAAACACAAAATAATATCATAGTACCAATTTTTCAAAATTAAAATTCATTCTAATATAAAAAAAATCGATTAATATTCTTCACATTCTAATCTATTATTATAATTACCTTGTTTTGTTTTATTTTTTTTTTCTTTTAATTTTTAATGTTTTAATAAATGCATTATGATATAATGCATACCGTGTAAATTATGAGAAATTTTAGTTTTTCATCTAAAACGCGTATGTATTATTGTTGTTAGTGTTACGTTACTAAAAATGAAATAATTACAATGTAAAAATGCCGAACATTTAACACCTAAATAATGTATAAGCAATAATATTTAGTAGTAATAGCAATAAACAATAAATCATTATCATCATCATCATAAAAACAAAAAATAAAACAAAAACATGTATGTAATATATTATTTTCTTTTGAAAATTACTTAGAAGAAAATTCAGAAGTCACTTTTTATATATAATGACTTTCAATTATATTATTAATGTATTCGACATTTTCGATTACAAAGCCAATCATCAAAATTCATATACATACATATGTACATGTATACCACTGTATTATATAGAAATATTTTTCTTATGAAAATCTAATTACAGAGAAAATTGAAATTCTTTACACCTTATAATAATAACATGTCATTAATTTTATTTAAAAAAAATATGAAAAATAAAATAATAAAATAAAAACAAAATAAATGAAATTATAATCTATGATAGGATAGGTCTTCAACTACTTGAAATTAATGATTTTCAATATTTGAAAGAACATTTTTATTTTATTTTTCATATCGATTGATTTGAAAATAATATTGTTTTAGTTAATTTCGTAATTTAGATGTGACTGTGACAATATCTTTAATATCTTTAATTATGAATTACATTTTAATATTTTACTTTTTGAAATAATACTGACAGTCATAAAAATTAAATTGGAATCATTTTATCAAATACGAGTATGTATTTTCAAAATAAAATCGAATATTCAATCAAATATAAAGAAAAATAACAACAACTTTTAATATGATTGAAAAAAAAAATATTTCAATACAAAATAAAATTACATTTTTTTTATGTAGATACCTTATTTCATTCTCGTAATCTTTGCTTTATCTATCGACAACTCATTGGTACTAGTTCGATTTTGCTGTTATTAAAAAAAATATATATTTCATTTAGAAATATGCAACATTGAATATATTTTTTTTATATACGATTTACTGCATTGAATTACATTTGAAATAAAGTAAAATTGATCGGAAAGATAATTAATATTGATCTAGTTATATCTATATATGTTCATACATACATATTTAAATGAAATGCTATAGGTTCATTTATAATGGATACAATATAAAACTGATATTAATTTTATGTAGATGAAAAACAAAAATTACGATTACAAAATTTAACATGAAAACGTTACATATAAAAATATATGTACATATTATCTACATACATTTCGGTACTGTATATTTAGTCGCGTGCTTGATCAATTTTATAATAATAAATATTAATAAATAAATTTTTTAGAAGCTGAATTTTTTTAAAAATCTTGTAAGGTGTGACGTTTAGAAAAATAAAATAAAAAAGTCATGATTTGTAAATAACAAACATGAAATATATAATTTTGTTTTTATTTTTCTACCCTACAATTTGTATGTATTGTAATAATATGTCACACATGCACACATATTACGTATATTTTGATTTTATTACATATTTCAAATGCAATAGCTTTAGCTGAAATTAATATTAAATAAGTTTTACGGTTTTACTATACTATTACTTCCATTGTCATTTGATATGCGTTAAAAAACTTTTGTGTACATAATGTATTCGGATATTAATTTACAAACGTAATAATTTTTAAATGAGATTAAAATTTGAAATTTTCATACCTGTAAATATTTTTGTTTTGATTAAATAAAGTATTATTATAATTTAATGTACGAATAAAAGTCATAAGAAAGTAAATATGTATTTAAAATTCTTACAGAGTAAGAAAAGTTTTTATCTGAAGAAAAACCAAATTATAACTTATATAAATAAATGTATTACGAATAATGTTTTTTTTAATGAAGGGCGAGGCTTCTAAAACGAGGTCAATAAAAGACTTGGTTTATTTTAAATTTTTCTTCGAAGTCGAATAATAGACCGAAAAAATCTTTCACTTTCATACTTATGCTTTGATGCAAGCCAGTTCCAAAAAAAAAAAAAATTATAAATATTAAAAATTCAAAAGTATTTCATTAAAATACAAAATTTATTAAATATTTCCCAATAAATGTTGCTAAACATTTTATTGAACATTATTTGTTGCTTATCTTAATATTCTATCTATTTAGTATTCAAATGTTTCTCAACAAATTTTATTCAGAAAATGTAGATAAATTTTAATAAAAATGCAAAAGAAAATAAAAACATTTAAAAATATTTTTTTCTCTACAAATTTTCACTAAATATATTCATTAACATTTCCATTTCTATCAAGTTTATTTAGACTAGAAATTTTATTTTTGATCAATGTTTAACAACATTATACTTTCCTTTTTGATTTTTTAAATTATTTCATTATTCTCATTACCATTATCATTTTTTTTTTTCAAAATCTTCAAAAAAATTTATTTCATTTTGTAAAAATTATTTCTTCCTTAAAAACGGTTCATTTAATGTTTTGTATAATTTTTTTGCTTTCCTTGGACCAAGTCCAGTACAAAGTGCTAAACGATCTTCTGAACTATTTATTATATTTTCTAGATTACCGAAATTTTGTAATAATATTGTTGCGTCAGTTTTATTCACTGGTTTTATGTTTGTTAGAGCAGAAACCAACTGTAATTAAAAAAAGGAAATTTATTTATTTTTTTGTATCTTATGAAAAAATAATAATCATATGAATACTTTTTGATGTGGATCTGTTTCAGCTTTTTCCATTATTAAATCGGGTGGTTTCTTTTCAAAAAATTTATAAGTTTCTATAATTTTTCCAGCCTCTTCTGCATTCCAAGCTAGCATAAGTGTTAAATCAGCTAATAAACTTACTCTAGTTAAATTCTTTAAAGCATTGTAGGGTTCCTACTTAAAAAAAAAATATGTTCATATGTACTGTACATCAGAATCAATTTAGAAATATGAAATTTTTAAAAAATACTTCACTTACCGGCATATCAACTTGAACCAATAATACTCGAAGTTCAAATTGTTTCCCTAATGATTTCAGTCTTTGACAAATATAATCTGGATTTAAATTGTGATATTTTAATGATAAAAATAATATACAAGTTGTTCGACCAACAATATAATCTGGAACAATTTCTCGAAATTCTAACGGAACATTAAGAATTGATTTTAATATTGGATTTCCTCTTTGTTTTGGATGTACAAGAATACAGTGTGGATTTGGCGGTGCTGGTTGTTTTATAATTTTCAATTTTTCATCTTCATTTTTATTATTAGCAATAGCATTAGACGTTGAAGGAGCTACATTAACTGTAGACGATGATGATAATGATAATTTCGGTATTTTAGATACTGGCGGTATACATAGTTTTCCCAATGCATCATCAAAAGAATCATCTGGATCATCAATATCCATTGTGTTTGATTATTTGTAGCTAGAAAATAAATAAATAATTCTTTTAAAATGAAATACAAATTAAATTAGAAAATTTACTTGATACTAGAATAAATGAAGCAAAATATGTAATTATAAATTATACAATTTCTAAAACAAATTAAAATTCACAATGCAAAATACAAATACTTTCTATCCAAACTGTAATTTATAAAATGTATACTGTCAAAATCATATGATTTTTAATATACAATTATAAACTACATTACCGATGTTTGTTGATGTTTCTTTTACATTATACTCTTGCCTCTTGCTTGCAATATATTATGTATCTTATCTATCTGAATGAGAATTTATATTTCATGTTGCTCAATTCAAAAATTATTAAGATATTTATCTACATTTTATGTTGCTGAATAGTTTATCGTTCATATTCATATTGAATAATAAATATATTTATCAATAATATCATTTCACAAAGTCCCATACAAGGTCAACTGGACCATTCATTGAAATTGAATAATATACAATTTATATAGCCGAAATATGTATGTATAAATGTGTATAAATAATTTTTAATAAAATAATATGAATATAAATAGTATGTTTGTGTAAATCTAAATACACACAAAAAATGTAGTTTTTTTTTAGTTTTTTTTTTTTTATAGTTAACATGCAATATATACATACTACTAACTGAATCTGAACTTTTCATAATAGTTGGAAGGGAGAATTGAATTTTTTTAATAAGTTTCGTATTAAATTACTTGAATTACTAAATGTATAAGAATACATACAATATAGTGATTTATATCACACTGTATACTCTATCCCACAATCATGTACATATTATGTATGTATCTACGATTGAGAATAAGTAAAAATATGTCGTTATGTAAGTTAATTACATATGAGAACGATATAATATAGAATAGATAATTAGCTACATTAGTTATGTATATAAGTTTAAGTATATCTTTATCTTATCAGTAAGTTAGTGTGTGTAGTGTATATGTGCACGTGAATTGCAATTTAAGTAAAATACGTACATGTGCCTGTACATACATACATATTTATTTTGTTTATCTATGAGTATTAGTATTGTTGTCTATTTCTAAAAAGATGTAAGCTATGTATTTGAATTGTGATAAGAATTTTTAAAGTATCTTGAATAATATATTAAAAATTAAACAACAGTCAATGATTTCATATATTTATACAATATTCATTCAGAAAATTTTCTTTTCGTGTTCAAATTGAATTAATGCTAATCATTACAAATAAAACGTTCATTCATATTCAATTATTTTTATTTCAATTCGATTTTTTTTTTCTTTCAAAATATTAAAATTAAATCAATAAAATATTTAAAGAAAAAAAAACGAACGAAATAATGGATACATTACATACAGTATTAGCACCATATTCAAATAATTTAATGAGTGTAGCTGCTACAGTGACCGTATTACAATTTCTTAGTGGAATATTTCTTGTAATTGATATTTATAAACAAGGTACCAGTTTAAATACACCAGCTGGACCATTTCTGGGTGGTATCGTTCTGTAAGTATCTAATGCATTCAATTTACTTTTTTAAAAAAATTCTATAGCTTTCTAAATTTATTGACATTGAATATAGTTTTAATTTTTATAATTTGTTTTTTTTATCGTCTTTTTAGTTCACTGCTGACCTTGAAATATGGAATGTTATTACGTGACGATGGAATGATAAAAGTGAATTTCTTTGGTCTAGCATTGAATATAATTTATATGTGCAGTTATTATTTGTATACACCAAACGATCATAAGACAAGAGTATGGAAAGAAATTGGCATGGCCGGTCTAATATCAATTCTCGCCTTAGTTTATGCAGAATATGAAGATCCAAAATTAATTGAATTTCGTATTGGTGTACTAATAACAATAATTTTGATATGTTTGGTTGGAATGCCATTCTTAAGTCTTAAAGATATAATGCGAAAACAAAGTACAGAAGGATTACCATTTCCTATTATTTTATCTGGATTTGTAGTATCTTTATCATGGTTATTGTATGGGATTTCGATTGGAAATTCTGTTTTAGCGGTAAGACTTTATATAATAATGGAATTGATTTGAAAAAAAAAAATAAATAAATTATTTTTACTTTAATAAACGTTCAATTTGTTCAATTGTTCAATTTCAGATTCAAAATTTAATACTCTGTACGATGGGATTCATACAATTATCGTTATTCGTAATTTATCCAAGTTCTGCAAACACTAAAAAACATAAAAATGAATAAACAATTTTACACTTAAATAAAAAAAGAGCAGATTTTTACAATAATCTACGAGTAGTTCTAGCTTTAAGTGAACAAAAGACAATAATTTTAAACTTCCTACAACTAGAAAATTTAACTTCTCCAGATGCCTTAAATTTATATACAAATAAAAATGAAACTATAAAATAAAATTTAGAATTGTACGTAACATATATATTCTGTTCAAATATGTAATTGTATTTTTAAATAGTTGTTACTTACATACGTATAAGTATGTGCCTTTTGATTGTTAATTATATTACTTGTTGAATATAAATAAATAAAACACAATTTTAAAAGCATAATTCAAATTCTGATTTCTCATAGAACTGTGTTGTTAAAACGATTCTCTATAATAAAAAATACTTCTGAAAATATACAAATACCTATATACATAATTAGATAAAATATAAAATCAATAATTATTCTGCAGATAAAACATCTGTGTTTATTTTGCACAATATCAATAAAATATCCTACTCTAGTACACTATAATTTTCATACAGTATTGTAGAGAAATTATTGTACATATTTTATAAATACAAGCTTATGAATTTACACTGTATATACAAATATACACATCTTGGTATTTAATCAGTAAGAAATTACAAGTTAAAAAAACATTAGGTCATGGTTGAGGAAACATTTATACGAACGACACTGATACTGAAGCTGAATTATATTGTGAATATCAAACAAAAAAGCACGTGTGTAATAGCAATTTTGTGTTGTTGTTTTCTTTTTCATTGTTTTGTTTACAATTTTTAAAGACTTGCGCAAATTTTGTTTACCACCCATTTAAGTTTAAAAGTATATCGACCTTATTTTTGGATGTAAAATTTTACAGGTATGAGAAAATCTTTGCCAAGAGTTATCATTTTAGTACATACTATTATATATGTTCTAATACATACATATACTATATATAGGTAAATCAAGAATTAAGCATCCTTCTATCCATTTTATCTCAATCATTTTTACTCAAAGTGAGGACATTGTAGGATTCCATATTTGTGTTGTTTAATTTAATTTTACAATTTTTCTCTACAATTTCTTGTTTTTCATTTTATGCAAATTTTAGATAAAATAAGTGAAAATTATTTCTAAAGAAAAAATGAAATAGAATATTAAAAAAGCTAGCGTGAAGAATATTTGTTGAAAACATGTAAATTGATTGCAATTTTTTTTTTTAGAATCCCTATCGATTATGCAAATATAAAATATTTTATTTTTGAGAACAGTTTGAATGGATTAAGAGTTTTTGGAATTAATGAAAAATGCAAAATTAAAAGTAAAATTTGAAAAATTTAAAAATCAATTTAAGTAAAAATTAAAATAAAATAAATATAAAATTTGCAAATTTTTTTTACTTTATAATTTAGAAAATTTGCAACAATGGCGACGTTGAAAAAAATACTGTTCTAAAATGATTGTACTAAAAATAAGATAAATTGATATCCTAAATACTTGGATTTAATTTAATCATACTACAAAGAAAGAAAAAAAAAACGGAATATAAAAAAAGTGAAAATGAAATTTTCAATCATTTTTGGTATACTTCTGATATCATCAGAAGTTTACGGATGGCGTTCAAATACAAACGAACCTGTAAAAGTTGCAAACCAAAAAATTCAATTAAATATCGGATTAATTACACCACTCACAAATTTTGGTAAAAGAGAATATATGAGAGCCATCAATTCAACAGTGATACAATTACAGAAACCGAGAGGAAATAAATTAACATTCCTGAAGGATTATTCCTTCCAATCATCAAATATACATTTTGATATGATGTCTTTGACGCCAAGTCCAACAGGTAAAATAATCTTCTCATATAATTTTACAATGGAAATCTAAAAAAAAAAAACATATTTTTTTAATTTAAAAATTTTCAATTTTTAGAAATCTTGAACACACTTTGTAAAGAATTTCTTCGAGCCAATGTTTCTGCCATACTCTATATGTTAAATAATGAACAATATGGACGTAGTACAGCTTCTGCTCAATATTTTTTACAATTAGCTGGTTATCTTGGAATACCAGTTATATCATGGAATGCTGATAATTCTGGCTTAGAAAGAAGAGCATCACAATCAACACTTCAACTTCAGTTAGCTCCAAGCATTGAACATCAAAGTGCTGCCATGCTGAGCATTTTAGAACGTTATAAATGGCATCAATTTTCGGTAGTCACATCACAGATAGCTGGGCATGATGATTTCGTGCAAGCTGTCCGAGAACGTATTGCCGAGATGCAGGATCATTTCAAATTTACAATATTGAATTCAATCATTGTAACAAGACCTAGTGACCTATTAGAATTGGTAAATAGTGAAGCTAGAGTGATGCTACTCTATGCAACACAGAGCGAAGCCATTGATATACTCAGAGCTGCTGAAGAATTGAAGATAACTGGTGAAAATTATGTATGGGTTGTAACACAATCAGTTATTAAAAAACGTGATGCACCATCACAATTTCCAGTCGGAATGTTGGGAGTTCATTTCGATACATCAAATCCGGCATTATTGAACGGAATTACAAATGCAATTAAAATTTATGCGTACGGTGTTGAGTATTTTTTAGCAGATCCAGCCAATCAAGGTAGGAAATTAAATACGCAAAACTTGTCTTGTGAAGATGAAGGTAAAGGCAGATGGGATAATGGAGAAATGTAAGTCAATACCAATGAAATACCAGTGTCTTTTTATATCATTTATGAATAAATTATATTTTCAGATTTTTCAAATATCTACGAAACGTTTCGATTGAAGGTGAAACAAACAAACCAAATATAGAATTTACTGCAGATGGAGATTTAAAATCAGCAGAACTTAAAATTATGAATCTTCGTCCGAGTGCAAACAGCAAAAATTTAGTTTGGGAAGAGGTCAGGAAATAACTTCAAAATGTGATAATTTTAATGAAGTAAATGAGTTATTTTCGATTTTAGATTGGGGCATGGAAATCATGGGAAACTCAAAAACTAGATATTCGTAACATAGCATGGCCTGGGAATTCACATGCTCCACCACAAGGAGTACCCGAAAAATTTCATTTGAAAATTACTTTTCTTGAAGAGTCGCCGTACATAAATCTCTCACCAGCAGATCCTGTTAGCGGTAAATGTTTGATGGATAGAGGAGTACTTTGTAGAGTCGCTGCCGATCATGAAATGGCTGATATTGACATGGGACAGGCGCATCGTAACGGTTCGTTTTATCAATGTTGCAGTGGTTTTTGCATTGATTTATTGGAGAAATTCGCTGAAGAATTGGGATTCACTTATGAATTAGTTCGCGTAGAAGATGGAAAATGGGGTGCTCTAGAAAATGGAAAATGGAATGGATTAATAGCTGAACTAGTCAATCGAAAAACTGATATGGTCTTAACTTCACTGATGATTAATGCAGAACGTGAAGCTGCTGTTGATTTTAGTGAGCCTTTTATGGAAACTGGAATTGCAATTGTGGTCGCCAAAAGAACTGGAATTATTTCACCGACTGCATTTTTAGAACCATTCGACACTGAGTCATGGATGCTGGTAAATTTACATTTTTTATCGAATCGAAAAAAATAACATTAAAAATATCGATCAAAATATAACATTAAAAATATTTTCTAGGTGGGAATCGTTGCAATTCAAGCAGCAACATTCATGATATTCTTCTTCGAATGGCTTTCATCCAGTGGATTTGACATGAAAGTTTCGTTACAATCAGGATCTGTTGTACCATATCGATTTTCTTTGTTTCGAACTTATTGGCTCGTATGGGCTGTTCTTTTCCAGGCTGCAGTTCGCGTTGACTCACCAAAAGGTTTCACTGCTCGTTTTATGACGAATGTTTGGGCTCTATTCGCTGTTGTCTTCCTTGCTATATACACTGCTAATTTAGCTGCTTTCATGATAACACGGTAATTAGAATATTTAGTCACTAAAACATTGTGATAATGTAAAAATTTCAGTGAAGAGTTTCATGAATTTACTGGATTAGATGATTCTCGATTAACACGTCCATATTCACATAAACCAACTTTTAAATTTGGTACTATCCCATGGAGTCATACCGATACAACGATCGGAAAATACTTCAAGGAAATGCACTATTACATGAAAGAGTATGTTTCGATCTTGAATTTTGAATTAATATGTAACACACAAAGACATGTTGAAAATTTTACATTAAAAAAAAAATGTTTTTTCCAGATATAACAAAACAAGTGTTGCCGAAGGTGTTGCAGCTGTTCTCAATGGAAATTTAGATGCGTTCATCTACGACGGCACAGTTTTAGATTATCTTGTAGCACAAGACGAAGATTGTCGTTTATTGACTGTGGGCAGTTGGTATGCAATGACAGGTAAATCTACACACAAAGTATAATGCATTTTATCAATTTTTTTTATTATTTAACATTTATTTTGTGTAGGATATGGTTTGGCATTCAGCAGAAATTCAAAATACGTTGAAATATTCAATAAAAGACTGCTTGAATTTCGTGCAAACGGAGATTTAGAACGTTTACGAAGATATTGGATGACAGGAACTTGTCGTCCAGGAAAACAAGAGCATAAATCATCAGATCCATTAGCTTTGGAGCAATTTTTATCTGCATTTCTACTTTTAATGGCTGGAATATTATTGGCTGCATTACTGTTGCTATTAGAACATGTTTATTTCAAGTATTTTCGAAAACGTTTAGCTAAATCAGACCGTAGTAAATGTTGTGCATTAATATCACTATCAATGGGCAAATCGTTAACATTTCGTGGTGCTGTATTCGAGGCACAAGAAATAATTAAAAAACACCGATGTAATGATCCAATTTGTGATACACATTTATGGAAGGTGAAACATGAATTAGATATGGCACAATTACGAATACGTCAACTAGAAAAGACAATGGATAAGCACGGAATAAAACCGCCACAAATCAAGTAAAAATACAGAAACAATTTTCAATGTCGTTGTTTTTTCTTTACAAATTTGTAAATTTAATTTTGCATTCTATTTCATTTTATTTCATGCAGACTATCATCTGCGTCTGATTTACTTAATCATGGTGGCTTAAAGGAACGTCCTCCACTTCTTGGCAATTTAAGTTTAGGTGGAAGTGCACAAGATCTATACAGATGGTATATATATTATCAATTTCATTTGAAAAAATTTTTAATATTTAAAAATTGATTTTAAGGTCTTACAAAACGGAAATTGCCGAAATGGAAACGGTCTTGTAAGATGTTTAACAAGAATAATTTTTTAAAAAATTTCATCAAATCCTATAAACAAAAATAAAATAAAAAATAAATAAAAATCCTATACACTTCATCAATATATACAAAATAATATTATATACATATATACTACATTATATGTGTTTTAAATAAATAATAAATGTCAAATATCCTCGCACATGCATAAGAATAAAAATAAAAATAAACTCAATAATAACATATAGCATATACTATATAGCAGTGAATAATTATTATTATTATTATTAAAAATGCTCAATGTAATGTTTGCTCAATGGAAAAATAAAAAAATGCAGTATTTTAAATGTTTATAAAAATATTTTAGATGATTAAGTAAGAAAAATAAAATCAATATCGCATTTAATAAAATATAAAAATGGCTTTTAAAAAAAAAAGTAAAAAAAAAAATGCAAAAAATAAAAAAAATATTATGTAATGCTTCCTCCTTTTTAATAATACATAAATGAAATTCTTTTTTTTATACAAACGATACGATACAAATGATATCAAGTAGAAGAAGACAAAAATAATTAACGAACAAAAAAGAATTTTTGCTAATCAATCAATCAAAAAAAAAAAAACGTTTTAAATAAGACAAAAGAATAATAAAATAATGAAAAATATATAATGTATTAAAAAAAACCAAAGAAAATAAAATAATATGTAATAGAGAGAATTGATTTTATTCAAGTTTATAGATTTTTTAACATGCATATATACATATTTATATTTTGAAAAAAAAAATGAAATCATATTACATTTATATACATAGAATGAAATAGAAAATATGATTATATAGGTATAGAAATAGAAGCATAAAATTAGATACATATAATTTAAATAAAAGAAAAATTAGAAATTTTTATTTAAAAAAATAATAAAATAAAAATAATGAGTTGTGAAATTAAATTTCAAAAAATTGAAACCTATCAATTTTATGGTTCATCAGTTAATATTAAAATGTACTAATTATGATGCAGTAAAAAAAAATCAAATTAAATTTTAAATTGTAGAGATCTACGAGTATAATAATATGTAAATTAAAACGTATAAATACAGGAAAAGTAATTGAAAAATGTTACTAAAAAAAAGACAAGAAAATATGTTTTAAAAATAATATAAATGGAATTAATTTTTAATTAAAAACTATAACTATACAATACAAGGAAAAAATTATTAATCAAAATATAAAAAAAATAAATTAATTATATTATAAATATGTATTGTTAAAAGAAAAAAGAAAAAAACTACTGTTGTGTTTAATTGTATATCAAACAAAAATAATGTTCAATAAAAATAATGAAAAAAAAAATTATTAAAAAATAAATCTTCAATGTTTCAATTTTTTTTTTGTTTTTTTATATCTCTTTTCTATATCTCTCAACAAAAATATATCACAGAGTTTGAACAAAATAATTTAATACGAGTAGACTATCACCACTCTTCACTACATACATATCTAAAATGAAGTTAAACTGAAGATGTAACTAAATTCGAATTGAAGTGAAGCAACTCAAGTTAGATGTTTGCTGATACATTGTATATGCATTGTGGCATTGTTTTATATGAAAAGCAAAAGAACTATAAATTGAAAATTGAAGTAAAGTTGAATTGGGAGAAAATTTATTGAAACTTTTAAATTTTTGTTAACTTTAAATCTCGTGCTATTCTGCTACTGCTATTATTAAACCACACTAACTTTTGTGAATTAAGTAAAAATATACATACCTTTGATTTGAACAACTTTTCATCGACTTGATTTGAGTTCATGAGTTGCTTTATTTAGACCCCTTTAGACCAAATTTAGTTACGGACGGTTTGCTTGACTTGACTATGAGTAAATCGATTTTAAAACCTAAAATGGTCATAATCTCATAATCATCATTCATTCATCAACACTATTTATGAATATTATTACACACTGCCCCACCTGTTTCAAGTAATGTAATTTAAAATATATATATATATATATATGTATATATTTATATAAATATTTTCAAGGCACTAACAAACATGTGATGTGACATCATACAAAAATGACATCATATTGAAATTTATTCTACACTTTATATATATACATCAAAGTTAAAGAAAAAAAAAAGTGATAAAATATTTAATTTATTCATTTAAAAATTTCATTTTATTTGTTGCATTATAAAAACTTGTCTTACATTTTAAATATATAAATTGTATTTAAAAAGAAATACAAAAAATAAAAACAAATAAAATTTAACGGAAAATAATCGTATATGCATTCAGTCTTAAAATGCATTCATATGCAAGTGCATTGCATATTGAATGAACTAAAATGAGAGTCCAATATTTGCAGATAACAATTTATTAAACTTTTACCACATTACATTATACAACAAGTAGCACCTATGTTGTCTATGTTGCAGAGATTGCAGCTATTGCAATTTATATATTTGGAATGTCAATGGATATTGTATTTATATGTACATACATACTACCAATACTGCATACATAGACGTAATTGATTCCTTTATATATTTTCGTTTTCGGTTTTTAAGTGAAATTTTCAAATTTATTCATGTGTTTATTAACTTCTTCTTGCAAGAATTTATGTAATTTTTAATGATCATTTTTTTTTCTTTTAAAAATATTTTAAAGAATATGCATACGTGTATATAAGTACATATATTACTCGTTCGTATATGAAAATTTATCTACCGAAGAAATTTATCTCGGTTTACAGCAACATTTTTTTTATAGCAGATAGGTAGCAATCTATATGTACATATAGTATACTCGATGATACACTCATATCATTATCAGTTACATGTTACAATATTAATGTATGTACATCATTTTTAATTTTTACCCGTATTTTATTTAATGTATAATACATTTTGATATTATGTACATATGTGAAAAATATGTTACATTTCTGGTTAATTCACTCGACTCGACTACATACTATATACCTACATAATGTATTAAAATGTGAAATAAAAAACGATAAGACAACAAAAAATGTTCAGATTTATTATAAATGCAATCGAATGTAAATTGAAAATATTTACTCAAACATTTTCTTATCATTTTGTAATATGTAAGATAAAATAATATCAAAACATCATCATCATCATCATCATCATTCATCATCATCATCATTATTACCATCAAATTCAAAATCAGTATCAGCTTCATCGTCGTCATCATCATGGGAATGAGATTAAATTTCAATATTTAAAATATATTACATATTATTTTTGTATATAATAACAGAGATTTAAAATATGTATAAATGTAAGTGGGATTTAAAAATTAAATTTGCATAGTTAATAAGTAGTTTATAGCACAGTGATATCGAAAATTATTCATTCACGTTACAGTATAAAGTCTTGGATATTTTTTAAAAACAATTCCAAATGTAAATTCAATTTATTTAAACTCTGTGTGTGTGTGTATACATATAATTACAAATGTACATGAGCTAAAAATATGTAATTATTTTTACTTTCATATTTTAAATACATTCATATTATGTATGTAATGTACTCGTCATACAAAGAAATTTATACAATTTTTCTCAATATATATATGGAAATAATAATTTTAAACCAGACTGTATACCGTATATGTAGTATGAAAAATAAACGTTATTTACATATTATTTTCTTAGCTTTATGAATGCTCGTCGTAGGTTTATTATTATTATTATTACACGGATTTAGCAAGTTTATTTGTTTTTTCTATTATTTCAAATATAAAATCTTAAAGATGTGTATATATACATATATGTATGTACTTACATTGTACATATTTGAAATTTGAAAAATGAGAAGAAAAAAAAATGTAGGTAGTCTCATAAATTGAAATAAAATTTTTCAAGTGATTTTTTAGTATCTATACATACAATAAGTACCTACTTCGTATATATATTTACACTCTAGATCTATACGCAGCATTTTTAAATGAAATGAAAAACGGAAAAAACAAAAAAATACTCAGATGATAATAACTGCAAAAACTGTGATTGTATATAATTTACAGAGTTGTTTCTTTTTTCATTTTTTTTTTAAATTCAACTGACCACATTATAGTGTTCCAGTGTAACTACACTGACTTTAAATTTAAATGAATTGCCATCCATATCCACTTGTCTAATAAAACATCTTTAAATTATAAATTTATATCTTCTTATATAGTTAGTAGCTTTATTTTGTTTTCGTTCATTTTAATTTTTACTATCTTATTAAAAGCAGCACCAATATAATATAACAACAGAGATCATAGTTTATAATATTATTATAATTATTTTTTTTTTTTCAAGGTAACCGCCTCTCACTTTCTTATGTTACGGATCGTTTGAAAAAAAAAATAAAATCTATTTTATAAACTATACATACACTACATATTATTACAATATTATTATAATATGTAAGTGTGTTATTTATTTAATTATTAAGTTCGTTTACATACAGATTGAGTTTTATTATTATCAGTTATATTTTATTTATGTGAATGTGAAAGTAAAAATATCTAGAATTTATCATTTTTTTTTCTATTAAAATTATAAGTTTTAATGTTTGTTTTTTTTTATTTTTATTTATCAGATAATTTCGTTAATTATTTATTTCATTTAAAATAGAAAAAAATAACTTGTGGGGATTCGTACAAAAAAAGTGAAATTTTCTGTAAATAGTGGTACATATATCAATTATCATATACACATATTAAGAAATCAAAAGACCAGTAAATAAAAAAATTAATTAAAAATGAATTATAAAATGAAAATGTTCACATTTATTATGATTCTAATAATAGAATCGATCTTAGGAGATACAATGTTATATAAGAAAAATGAAAATGACAACTATGAACCAGGTAAAATTATAAAAAGAATTATTTTTGATTTGTAAATACATATGTACATTATTTATCATTATTATTTATTACCTACTTTTTTTTATTTTTTTTTTTCAATTTAAATAAAGATTTAGTACCAATTTCTTCTACTGTTATACCGTTAAGTGTTTATGAAGTAACATACGGATCAGATAATCCAAATGAAGATTATAAAAATGCATATATGAAAAAATTACGAAAAAAAGTTAAACATATAGAAGAATATGAAGATCCAGACACTTTAATAACACGTAAGTCTATTTTTATGAATACATTATTATTCAAATTATTCAAATAACAAACAAATATTTGTTACAAATTTAATAATAATAATTCCTATCTATATTTATAAATTATTTTTATATATATTTTTTTGTAGTTAAAAAATTGAAACATGAGAACAAGGTAAAGAATAAGGAGAAACAAAATTGAAAGTACATTTTATCATAATATGATTTTTAACATTACGATTACATAATGCCTAAATCTAGTTATAAAATCGTTAATAATGAATATCATAACAATTAGTTACCTTAGATTGAGTAAGAAATATACATGTAGGTACATAAAATGTTTTTAAAAAAAAATTCAAATTAATATTTATAATCTGTTTTGTTATCATCATTTACCTAGTTATTTAATATTTTTTTTTAGTAATTGTTAATTAATTTAATTTCAAAATTCAAATAGAGTGCTATACATAATATAATAAAGGTTTGATTTAATAAAAACTATTAATAATAAAATGTGAAGTGTTGGATTTCAGATGTGCAACAATCTTTAAAATAATTTATGATCACCTATCTACTAATAATAAAATTCATCAATGTAAAATTCTAAATTTGGTAATTTTGTAAAAAAAGATAAAAAAAGGTATGAATAAAATTTGTTTTTCAGATATTTTATTTTGAGAAAATTTCATTAAAAATAAGTAACAAAGTAACAAATATCAACGTTAAAATTATCAACGAATATCTACATGCATATTTGTGTTGTGTATACAATATAAATTAGAGCATAGATAGAAAATAAAATATACTCACGCTTTTTAGATATAAATTCTTCTAATTATTTTTTTTTCCATGACAACAAAATACTTTTAATTTACTAAAATGTAATTTTATACTTTATTTCATTAACAAAATATTAGGGTAAATTTATGAATTAATTACCGCCACTTTTGATGTCACCAAAATCAAATTTGAATTTGAATATCATTTCATTTCAAATTTCATAAACAAAACAATTATGCATCATATGATATTATTTGTATTGTATATAATATACAAAAATATAAAAACAAAGAAGTATATATAGTCCACTGAACAATCGCTTGTTTAATATTTTTCGCACTACTTTACCATATCTATTTCTCATATATACCGATTTCATTTTTCAATATCATTATCATTATTTCAAATTGTTCCACACTCCACTTATACCATTCAGTTATTCAGCATTCATCTAATTTTGTTACTTTTCCACTTTTCTTTTCTATCATTTTCTATTTTTTTTTCATCAAGTTGAAATTTGAAGTTATCCTTATCATTTTATCAAGTTGACGAATTGACGTACAATCTGCCATTTTGTTCGTACTCCCAGTGGCATTAACTACGTAAGTTTTGTACTTCTAATAAATTTATTAAAAACTTGTTTAAAAATTAATTAAATTATTAAAATTTTTATACTTTTTGTACAAAAATATTTAATTATGATAAAATTAAAATCGATTAATATTAAATTTACTAAGAGAATATATAAAACAATACGAAATTCTGTAACCACGTGTACTTGTAAATGTGTTTTTTAACTTATTTGTTCGATTGGATTAAAAATACATTTCAGGTTCTCGTTACTCTAAAAAACGTTGCGATGTCGGGAGAATTAGATATTCTTGCTTTAAAAGAAGATGATGTTACGAAGATGTTATTGGCTACAACCCATATTGGTTCTGAAAATGTAAATTTTCAAATGGAACAATATGTGTATAAACGTCGTCCTGATGGAGTTAACATTATCAATCTTGGAAAAACATGGGAAAAATTATTGCTGGCGGCTAGAGCAATAGCTGCTATTGAACATCCACAAGAGGTAACTATAAAATTTTTCTAATGTATAAATAATAGAAATCATAAATCTATGATGAATTTTTTTTTTCATCTTTCGGGTCTGAAAGTTAATGAAGTCAAATACAATTCTGAATTTAAATACATATAAAAATAAAAAATATTGAACTAAATTGAATTAGTCTATAATATTATATTAAAAAAATGATTATTACAGGTATACGTAATTTCATCACGTACCCAGGGACAACGAGCTGTTTTGAAATTTGCAAAATATACAGAAGCTACACCGATTGCTGGACGTTTTACTCCAGGTGCATTTACGAATCAGATTCAATCAGCATTCCGTGAACCACGTTTACTAGTTGTAACTGATCCAAATACCGATCATCAACCAATTATTGAGGCATCATATGTTAACATCCCTGTTATAGCATTTTGCGATACAGACAGTCCTCTTCGTTATATTGATATTGCAATTCCATGCAATCTAAAATCAAAATTATCAATTGGTTTAATGTGGTGGTTATTGGCACGTGAAGTAAAAAGACTTCGTGGTTCAATTCCACGTAATGTAGAATGGAGTGTAGTGGTCGATTTGTTCTTCTATCGTGATCCAGAAGATACTGAAAAGGATGAAGCCATTACAAAAGAATTACTTCCACCATCAAAAGTTGATGAAGTTGCTGAGCCGCTTGTAGAAGAAGCTAGTAACTGGGCTGAAGAAGTAGCTGCTGCTTCAATGCCACCACCAGCTGAAGATTGGAATGAAGAAGACAATGTAAAAACTTCATGGGGCGGTGAAAACGCTTTTTAAATATTGAATACCATTTAAAAATAAAGTGGAATTTTTAAAAAACAAATTTGACTTTAATTTTAATTCAAAATAAATTCCATATACAATATTTTTCTATTTATATTCGTATCTGAATTAGTAAGTTTTTATCTACTGGTTTATGTTTAATCTACATAAATCATAACAATCCATGCTATGGAATTCTTATTTATGGTTGGTTAGGTTAGATTAGAGTTGGAATATAAATATATTGGGCCTGATCACGAATGGCGATAAAATCGCCAATCGCCTCGCCTGTCAAATTTTTGTATCACGAATCAGTGCTGTCGAAGTCACTCCGATCGGAGTTTTTCACTCCTTTCAAAGGTCTGTCACTCCGCCACTCCTCCCCTGACACAAATACTCCTTTGTCGAGTCGAGAGAAAGTAATAATAGTAAAGTAAATAGAAAAGGAAAACGAATATCAAAATAGACGCATCCATGAAATTAAATCATGTAACAAACCAAACTTAACACGTTAACATAAATTTATTCATACTTCTCAACTCAACTTACTTTACCGGACGAAAAAAAAAATTTATATTAACTCTTTAATTTCCTGTTTGAGTATTTCATTAAATAGTATTTGCAGTGTAATACCTTCTGTTTATATTATCAAACTGGACAAAAATGGACAGATTCATTATTAAAAAACAATCGATATTGAAAAAATTAAGAGTAGCTGTAGAAGCTATTATATTGTCCTTTGTACAGAAATAAGACGGAGAATTCACTTTGATGAAAGAGTATTGAAAAGCCTTGAAATTATAGATCATATAAATAATGGTACAAGTTTAATTCCTTTAATCGAATCTTTTCCGAATTTGGCAGTTGACAGAATTGAGAAACTTGATGAAGAATGGAGATATTTGACAAATCACATTCAAATATCTAATGAAACTTGAAAAAATATGGAATTTGAGGAATTTTGGAGTCATGTATTCCAGTTAAAAAATGGATTAAATGAAAAAATGTTTCCTAATTTAGAACACTTTATTGGAGCTTTGTTAAGTCTACCTCACAGTAGCGCCGCTGCTGAAAGAGTTTTTTCTTCATGAGTTTTTTCTTCATTAAACTTAATTAAAAATAAAAAACGAAATTCACTGCAAACTGCTACCGTAAATGCAATAATGACTGCTAAAGAGATTTTGTCGAAGACAGCTGCTATTAAATTTGTTCCTTCTTCTAACCTAATCAACAAATATCATAAATATTAAAAAATATGTTTTTTTAAAATGCAAATAAAAGAAATATGTGCATTAATAATTTGTATTTGAGTTTTATTAATGTGTTGGTGTTATACTCCCCTTCGTGGTAAAATACTCCCCTTTGTCTGAAAATTCTACTCCTCTTAAAGAAATCAAAACGACAGCACTGTCACGAATGGCGATAATCGTTCATTTTAGGCGATTTTATCGCCTATTTAAGGCGATCAAATAATTGGTATCGCCTAGCTGATATTTGAGGATACATTTTTATTTCATTAGTTGTGTTAATTTGTATTTGTGTTTCGACATCGGTGGTGAATTAAAATGTATGTATTTTTATTTATAAATTATATTTAAAATAAATATAAATTAATATAAATTATTTTTTCAAGGATTAAAGTTTCTAAAAAAGAATTAGAAAAACTCGTCGAAAAAAAAAAAAAAAAAAAAAATTAGTTTAAAAAAAAGTTAAATTTTTAAATTTTTTTTTTTTTTAATTTTTTTTTAAAAACTAGTTTACAATAATTATGCCAAAATAAAATTTAAATCATCTTTTTGACATTAATGACAGTTCGAAACGCATAATATTACACGTTACGCATGGTAATGCTATTTAGGCGAGGCGATAAATATGATATTTTATGCCTTACGTGATACAAAAATTTTATTTTCTCGCCTCGCCTCAATTTTGGCGATTGGCGATTTTATCGCCATTCGTGATCAGGCCCATTGATTTTAGGTTATATTTGGATTATTTGACATTACGAATAATTCACACGGCATGCCGTGGAATAATTTACCGCATTTCATATTGTTAAATATACCAGATTACCACAATTTACCATCAAAATTGCGCCAATCGATGAACTGCAATACCGTAATTTTGTTTCTGTTCCACTTCATTCATTAGATGTCAAATCGATTACAGCTACAGTTCAGTGTTCATCAATTCATCATCATTTCACTGTTGCTGTTGCAATTTGAAATTTAAAATAATAAGAAGGCGATCATTGTTACGTCTTTCTATTGATAAAAATATTATTAATCACCACAAATTGTTATTTAAATATTTCTAATAGTGTTTTTTGCATTCATTAATAATCATAATTGTTTGTTTTTAATTTAATTAAATCAAAACATCAAATGGATACCGAAACTCCATGTAAATACAATTGGGATGATTTAGATGTCGGTAAAATTGATGTAAATCATTCTGAAAAATTCTTCAGTAAGTATTTCATTTTAAGTTTTCTTTCAGTAATAACATAAAAACTAATTAAATAATTACAATTTTATAATAATAACTATAAAAGGGTTCAAACATTTCAAACATGAGAAGTTTAATGAAAATATTTCAACTAGAAAAGGTATATACACCTTCTTTAATATAAAACTTGTTAAATAAAAATATTGAATTGAATCAATTGAATATATTTTCATTTTTTTTTTAATTTAAAAAATAATTTCAGAATTATACAATTCAGGAACAAACGAAAAAGAAAATGAATCAAACATTTTGAATCATAATCAATTAAAAGGTGAAAATTTGACAAAGGTTCATTTTCAACAGCCAGCAGAACAACAAAAACAGCAAATAAAAGAAGAGAAAATATCACAAAACAATACAGAAACAGTAAAAACCGAAAGAGAAAACGACGACGACAACGACATTAATAAAAATAATGTTGAAATTGAAACTGAAAATGAACAACCAACAAATACACCGAATGATGATAATAATTCACGAAAAATAGCGCACATCATAACTGAACGTAGAACGTTGAGAAAAATTTTAAATGTAAAAGATGATAAAATACCAAATGTATATAGATATAATGAAATATACGAGAAAAAACGACAAGAAATGATAAATCGTATTGAGGAAGAAAATAGAAAGCAAAGAATTTTTCATAGTAAACCAGCTCCAAAATTTAATAATAAAAGTAATGATTGTAAAACTGCAAATAATAAGCAAACAGAAATAAAGGCAACGGTTCCAATTACACCGTTAGTATTAAAAAAATCAAAGGAATTTGAAGAAAAACGTAAGAAAAAGGTAATTGGAATGGAATATCATATCATAACATACATGATGTATTCATTCATTGAATTATTACTGAATTTAATCTAAATTATATATTTTTTTGTTTGTTTTCAATTTTAGATTGAAGAATATGAAAAAAGGATGCGACCAAGGGCATTCACATGTCGAGAACCAATTGTGCTCCGTGAAGAACCCTATAAACCAAAAAAACAAGATCATGCTGTCGAATTGAAACCATTCAATTTACATGTTCAGAAACGTTTAGAAGAACGAAAAGTATTTGATGAGAAATTCAAAAAAGCTTTAGAAGAAAAAAAGAAACAGGTATCTAAAGTAGGTTTTTGAAAATTAGAATAAAATTAAAAATTAATTTAAAAAAAATTTATTTTTAGATAATAAGACATTTATGATGGCCATTTTTAACTAAATAAAGTATTTATATTTTTTTTTTTTTAGGAGGAAGAAGAGAAATTACGCAGAGAAAAAGAACTTGTGAAAGAATTACGAAAATTAACAACATTTAAGGCACGTCCGAATCCATTTAAGAATTGAATTATCATTTTGAATTTTCAAAGAAGAAAAGTTTCATGAAGTATATTTTTTTTTAATTTATATTTTTTAAAATTTTATAAAATATAATTTTAGGGGCTTTTTGTTTTTTAATTATAATTTATACCAATTGAAAAGGAAAATTATGAAATTTTCCAATAAATTAATTTTCTGTTATGATTTTGAATACAAAATATTACAAATAATTATAAAATAATGAATTATTTTTTCTTTTTAATTGAAAATTCATTTAATTATAATTATATTGAATTTTAAATATAAATTGCATTATTAATAAAAATGAAATTAATTAAAATTATAAAAAATATTTTTACATTAAATGTAACTGTGTGTGAACTTTTATTTGGATCTGTTGCTGTTTCATTTGATGCATATTTAAATTTTTGTTGTATCCAATCTATATAATATGAAACGTTTGTGTATACACCAGGATATCCTGCAAAACCACAACCATAACCCCATGATACAATACCAGTCAAATAATTTGAACATGTTAAAGGACCACCAGAATCTCCCTGGCACGAATCAACTTTACCATTTATATCTCCAGCGCAAAACATACCATTCAGTATTCTATCTCCAATTCGTTGATACATTTTTATACATTGATTTAGATCAATAATTGCTACATTTGCTGCCAACAGTAAATTAGTTGGTGGTTTATTTGTCTATTACATATTATTTTATTTTATATTAAAATGATTTGTTCTTGCAATAAAAAAAAGCATATACTTACATCAGTTCTTCCCCATCCACTGATTGTACAATTTTTTGTTTTATCAGAGATACCAGAAATATCCAATGATATTGGGCGAACATATGGATTATCATCTGGGATTGGTTTATCAAGATAAAAAATTGCTATATCATTAATCATTGTATTTAAGTTGAAATCTTTATGATAAACGAATGACACTACATCACGCTGAACATAATATTTCGTTTTATTGAAACGATTTAATGTACCCATAACAGCAGTAAATTCTTTTGCATTTCGGAGATAGTATTTATTTCCTCTAAATTGGAATAAATTGTAAAATATATTGTCTTGAATATTTTTGGTTATTAAAAAAAAATAAAATCAAAATCTTTTACTCAATTCTGAATAAACAATGAGCAGCCGTTAAAACGATTGTTGAAGAAATTATTGAACCACCACACATATGACCATTACCAAAGCCGTAATACAATTCGACAACCTTCAAACGAATAGATACTTGATGTTTATGCCCTTTAAATCCAGTGATAACACCACCAACTATTCTTGGTTCTGGATTATCATATTCAGTTGTATTTACCGATTGACCTACTATAAAAACATTTAAACATTTTTTTTTTGTCTCAAAAATAAATCACATTTTTTATAAATTGAATAATTGAAGTGTTTATGTAATAAATTCAAAATAATAATATTATACGTACATAATTGACCGTTAATGGTAACAATAAAAATGAAAAATATTTTTGATAAATTCGTGATGAACATTTTAATATTTTGACAAAAAAATAATTTTTTTTTTAATGTAGTAGAACTAAGCAGTTTGTAATTATTATTGGAACTGGACAAAGCATATTCCTTGATTCAATAAATCATATAAATTCGATAACATTATGAAGTGTTATATATTATATATCTTATCTTAGATAATAAAATTAATAGACAAAGTGTACATTGATATGGAAAAAACATTGAAAACATTGAAAGCAAATAAAAAAAAAAAGAAAAAACAAAAAAAGAAAGCTTAATCATTATCAATGCCAGGCAGTGTATCTATTTTGTTGGATACTTGCTACGAAAATTGTGTTAACATTTTTGCAATATTATTCATCACTTTTCTAATAAGTTCCAATATTGGGATTTTTTTTTTTTTTTTTTTTTTTTAGAGAGCATGTTTTTCTAAAGCGGTATAAATAAGTATGCAAGTGTATTATTGAATACATAGTGGTAGTGATTGACAATTTTAAGTTATATTGTATACGATTTATTTTATGGATAAAGCACACAATGTACATACATACTTTTTATTCATAAATCATTCATTTTATTTTATAATTTTAATCTTTTTCTTAAATTTTTTGGTTGTTGCTTTTTGTTTTTCATTTTATCACATTTCTCTGGTGATGGTTGTTTTTTTTCATTCATCTTTGAATCTGGTAAATCTTCTGACATTATTTGTTCTCCATTATGATTCATTTCATTCGTATTTAATGTTAAATTATCCTCCAAAGCCATTGGTGGTGTACATGAATCACTATCATCGTATGTAGTTGCCTTTTTTTCTATTTTCATTTTTTGTCTTAATTGAGCTTGCTGTAATCTTGCGTAATTTCTAAAATGAATTATTTTTAAATATTTAATAAAACTAATTAAACTTTAATTTAATCTTCAATTAATTTATACCTTTTCTTTTTTGGTGAATTTTTTTGTCCATTCAAGTTTTTCATTAAATTTGTTGAATTCAGTGATGATGACAACGATGATGATGATGGATTTTTTACAATTTTCTTTTCATTTTCAGCAATAATTTTCAATAAATCACCATTATCATTTATACTAGCCAACTGAATTGTATTCTTAACATCTTCTATTGAATATTTAGCATTAAAATATTCATTTTGGAATGGTTCTGTTGCAATTTTCGCTTTTAAAATAATTTAATTTAAAAAAAAAAGCATACACACACAATCAAATTATGTTCATTTTTAACAATAAATTTGATTTTTGAAAATAAACATTTTATTTTTCTATACATACTTCGTTTTAATATAGCTCCTTCTTGTTTATATTGTTCAATTTCTACATCTTTCTTGTGTATGATAGTTTTCAATTCATCATTTTGTTTAGAAAGGCAATTAACGGACATAATAAGAGGATGCACTAATAGATTTAGATACTATTTTTAATTGGAATTCATAAAAAATGGACTTCATTATAATAACCGATTCATTGAAAAATAAAAAATTATTACATAGCTATATATAAAATATTCTGTTGCAGTTGTATACATACTTCATCTTTTGTGCAATTTTTAATTTCCCAATACATTTTAAATGGACGATCACCAACAGAATATTTAAAATGTAAAATTTTATCAATTTTTGTCATCATAACATCTTCAAAAGTATATTGACTAGGCATATCATTTGTTATAGTATTTATAATTGTGTCATTATCA
This sequence comes from Villa cingulata, assembly GCA_951394055.1. Lineage (NCBI taxonomy): Eukaryota > Metazoa > Arthropoda > Insecta > Diptera > Bombyliidae > Villa > Villa cingulata. The sequence continues at coordinate 8,011,323 of OX596018.1, forward strand.
TATTCAATTCGTTTATTTGAATTCTAAAAATAAATAATAATAAATTGCATTTTACATGATGTACTAACACTTGGTTCCTATTCCTACAAGTATACATATGTATGTAATTTTTTATGATGATATTTTGGTTCATCATATCATAAAATATTCTTGTGGATGGGTATAACATTTTCTTATGAATATTAAATATTTTTTCATCAAATCATTTTTAATTTCATTTTAAAAATATTCTTATCCTGATCCTTACCTTTGATCGTTCTAAAATGATATCCAATGAACAATATTCATACCAAATTTCTTTTAAATTTGTTATGAAAAATTTAAATTCATTTTTATTTTTATCATGTACACAATTGAACATAAAAATTTCATTGTTATCATTTTTGATTATTTTCCACATAATTAAACTATATGTATAATATAATATTTTAATAAAATTAATAAATTTAATACAAAACCATGTAATTTAAGTATTTCACTATTCACTACAACTATATTATATATGATGTAAATTAAATGAAATTTCAATTTCAACAAATTAACAACATGATTATATGAAATAAAAATATAATAAAAATAAAATAAATAAAAAACCTTGTTTTTGAGTTTTTGGTTAGTTTTTTAGTTAGTTTTGGTTTGAATTTTTCAAATTGAACACCTGCTACTGTCATCGACTTGATAATAGTCAATAATAGTGCAGTTCGATCTTCTTATGATTGTAATACTCCATCTACATTTCAGAATAATAATATCAGCTGATAATTTAATTAATATTTATTTCGCTAAATAGCCAGATTTGAAACTTTGCAGACTTTTTAGATGAACTTAAAAATATCATAACATATGAAAATTCAGTTACAAAATTAAAAAGTAAAATGAACAGATTTTTATAAAAGTTGAACCGTTGAAAAGTAGAAAATGTTCAGCACACATATCAATATACTTGATACTCGTAAAGATAAATTCATTTCATATGCAGAAAATATTATGAATACAATTTTAAGAGAATCCAATACCAAAAATTACTGTCTTTAGAAACTAGGAAGTATGTACATCACAGAACTAAAAGAAAATTCATCCATTTAATATCTAATTCATTTTAATTCAAATCAGCATAATCTGAAAAAATATTTTTGAAAATGAAAGCAAGAATTAGAAAAAAACTAAATCTTCAAATATGTAATGAAATGTTCTTTTTTTTGTTGTCTTTTTTCTTACATTTTACATTAGTTTACATTAATTTTTTTTTTTTTTTTCAAATACATTGTATTATTTTTTAGCATATAAATAGTACATTACATAAATATTTACTTCTTTTTTCTTATATTAGGAAATTAAATAATATTCAAAAACATTCATTTTACTTATATGTTGCAATGTAATTATAAAAAGAAGTTTAGAAAAAAAGCAAAAAAAAAAACAAAAATTCTAATAAAAAAAAGTTAAAAACAAAAAAAACAATTTTGAGAATTATATAATTCATTTCGTACTCCTTTTTCTTGCCATTAACATTAATAATAATTTTCATATTTTCATATATGTACCAGCATATTACTTATTACAACATGTATTCAAAATAATAACAGCAAAATAATCAATAAAAATTTTAAATAAAATGAAGTTTTTTTTTCCTTTTCACATTTAAATCAATAATATGCATTACATTACATACATAATTTTCACAAATCATTATTTTACTACTATTAAATTCTAATAAGTATATATATGGAACATAAGATTATAATTAAATTTTTTAACTTAACTAATTCTCGTACATACACTTACTTTAATTTTGAAAATTTTTAAAATACATGGTAATATATTTTTATAACATAAATTCAATACAATTTTTGTATTTATTTTTCATTTTCTTTTTGGAAATAACAAAAGGAACATAAAATAAATATTGATCCATGTAATAGTTGAGATTTAAAAAGTTTAAATGTTTTTGTTTTTTATCCCTAATACCCGATTCCAAAGTGTGAGCTTAAGCTCTTAGCTTAAACATTGTATTTAACCAGCTGTATTTCACAGAAATGAGATGATTTTTATTTTTAACTTAATTAAATTCAAAGCTTGGCCTAAGCGCTCATATTAGCCTGCTTAATTTAAACTGACATTTATGTTCGGTTTAAGAGAAAAACCACATCGTGTAACAATAAAAATGCTTGAGCCGAAGATTTAGCTGAGTTCGAAGCTTAAGCTCTCACCATGAAATCGGCTAAAAGAGAAAAAAAATAACTAAAATTGAAATTGTAAATGAAAATAAATTACGACGAGTGCACTTAATTTTATAGATAATAAATGTATTTGTGGAAATTCTTATACGTTACACTAGTTTTTTTATATACTACACGCAACACGTACATATACAAACACGTATTATTATTATTATTATTATTATTATTACTATGTACTTGAATTATATTATAGTTTTTTATTATTGTAATTTTTTTAATTTTATTTCTCCAAATTTATTATATTGTTTTGTTTTTTTTTTATATTTATTATATTTACATTATGTTCGTTTTATATTTTTATATGTGTTTTTTACAGCTAGAATTCTAAAATATATCGATTCGAAACCGATAAATATCCATTCATCAGTTTCAACAGAATCATCTAGATTAATACATTTTAGAGTGCTGATCAATACATTTTAGAATTTAGCCTAATTTGTAAATGTTGCCTTTTTATTATTATTATTAATTTAATTTATTTTGTATTTTTCTTTTTACATTTATTTCTTTTTTTTTTTTCTTAATTTTTTAAATATGATATATTATGTATATTGTACATTGTACTATATAATTTATGAATAATATATTGAATACACATACGTACACGATACACATACTACAAAATAATATCAATTATATCAGCCTCTAGAAATTATATTACTCGCTCGTACATTAATGCCTTGGTATACACACAGCAGTGAATGCAACATGCAACCCATGTTGTACAACTCCTCTCGTCATTATGTTGGTCATGAGATGAAATTGTTATACTGACGTAACGTTTGTATGGCAGTTGGTGATTGATGGCAAATCAAATTTTTCAAATTGGAAACAAAAATGATTGAAATAAAATCGAATTGTTTTTTTTTTAATTTTCTGTAGAGCACGGAGATTAATGATTGAGAGAATTGTTTGTGCCACAGTATGTAAATAATTATTTGTGATGTTGTCATTTTTTCACAAAAATTCATTTCAATTTTCATATTAAGATTACATAATTCAAGAATTTCAATGTTTAAATATGTAGTGAAAAAGTTGGATTTACAACACTGCTCGAACGTGTGTGTAATGTTGTAAAACATTCTCAATTAAATTGACAATTATGTTGTGCAACATTTTGTTACGTGTGTAGTACATGGCATTACATTAATTATATTTTTTATAATTTGTAATTTGTTTTACTTTCTTTCATTTTAAAAAATATTTATAATTAATAGTACATATCATAATTTTAATAATACGAATGTATGTGTATGTATTTTTGTTTTTTGTTTTTTGTTTTTTTTTTTTTCACATATTCATATAATATTTAGGTTTTAATTTAATTCATTAATTCATATTATTATCGTTTATTGTTGTTTATACATATACATATGTATTATTTTTGATATGATGATTGCACTCTGTATTTTTTTTTTTTACACTTACTTACTTACATATTTACTTATTTACTTGCATATACATTACATAAAAAATTAAAAACAATAATTTATAATTTATCATTATAATTATTATAAATAGAATACTGTAAGTGTTTATTTTGTATATTATTGGATCAAATTTTTTTGTCTTTTTTATTTACTTATTTCTTTATTTTTCTCCGTTTTTTTTTTTTTTTTTATATTTTTTAATATTATTTATGTATGTACTATAAAATAATCGTATAAAAACCTATTATGTTATATCCTAAATAAAAATTATTTTTCTTAAAATAAAAGAAACAAATTAAGGAAACAATAAAATAATTCTAAAAAGAAAAAAAAAATATTCAAAAAAAAATGTATACATAATATAAAAATTAACAACAAACATAAAAAATGAATTATTATTATCATTATTATAAGAATATATATGTAACGTAAAAGTAGTAGTAGTAGTAGTATTATAGCAATCAATTATTTTCTCTTTTCTTATCTAAGCCATGGATCCTTTATATCGCCAGTAGTGACTGAATTAAATTTTTGATCTGTGGAATTCATAAATTCGAATTCATTTAAAAAAAAAATAATTTATTTTTTATTCATTTATTACATGGTATTATGTACCTCCTCCACCTCCAGCTCCACCTCCACTTCCTCCTCCAGCCGAATTATTTTGACGATTTTCTGGCCAAATATCAAGATACCTTGACATAATTGATGTCCCTCTAAAAAAAGATGATGCACTAAATTTTTTTAACGAAATAACAAATTAAAAATATGGAAATTTTAAACATTTAAACAAAAATTTAAACAAAACAAAAAACAAAAGCGAAAAAAATTGAATTTAAAAACTTAAGAAAATTTATTTTTTAATTTTTTTTTATCTCACCTATACGGATGTTTTAGACAACCATAGGTTTCACGATACCTTCCATATAGAGTCCCATATGATACACCTAATATTTGAGCTGCTTTTTTCATTTCTAATTTTTTATGTCGAATAGATTCCATCACCTGTAATCAGAAAAAATGAAACTTAAAAGATTAAAATTTTCCCTCATTATATTTTCAATATTTTCATGTAATCTTTGAAATGTTTACAGAATTAAAAATTTTAATTTATTAATTAATAAATGAAATGAGAATACGTTACTCTTTTTGTGAATGGTTCCTCCCAAAATTGTGGTCGTCTACCTTTTGCTAAATATGCATCCATTTTTACAACATCTTTCCATTCTTCTAACTCTTGTGATGTTAATGCAATATGTGCTGAATTTTCATGTTCATCGCCCATTTCTGGATCTTCATTTGATGCTCTTTCAGCACCGTCCGCATCAATATCATTTTCATTTTCACCATCACCAGTTGTTCTTGTATCGTTTCTGGCATTATTATCATAATCTTCATCGTCATCTCCATCATCATCTGCATCATCTTTCCTGAAATAATCTTTGCTCAGATTTTTTGATGTTAACGATGATGATGGTGATGTTGTTGTTGTTGTTGTCGTTAACTGATGTACTAATGGTTTTTCTTCCTTTTCTGATTCTGAATCATTACCGGTAGTATCATCCATATGATTATCAGTAGCCGACCATTCATCAGGTGGTGGCTGTTCTTTTACATTCGCTGATGAATCATCCAATTTTGAATTATTTGAAATCATTGAGGCAGGTGAACGATTATTGTATGTGATTTGTTGTAGTGGAATTCCTTCAAGAAATGGAATCTTGGGACTGTAAGAATGTAAAACAGAAAATAGTAAATTAATACCTATCTAAGATAGAGAGAGAGAGAGACAGAGGAAAAAACAAAACAAACTGCTATTTTATGTGATTACGTACGCATTGTAAACATCGTATGAATCATCTAAGGGTGGTCGCCCTCTTTTACGTTTTGGTCCTGCAAATGAATTTTCTTGATGATTTGGTGATGGTATCGGAGTTAATAATGGCATTCGGGGTAATCTTTGATGTTGCTGATGATGTTGTTGTTGCTGTTGTTGTTGCTGTTGCTGCTGTTGTTGTTGTTGTTGTTGCTGCTGCTGATGTTGCTGTTGTTGCTGCTGCTGCTGCTGATGATGATGTAATTGTTCGTCATCATATCTCTGTGGTATACTGGCAGCACATTCATTACGTTTTGGCTGTTCTGAATCTGATGCAGCTGGTTCAACTTCATCTTCACGCCATGAAACCTCAGCCAGCCCCTTAATTTTTAATTCTTCAGCAGTTTTTAGTAATGATGCTAAATTAGCCTTTTATTTTTTGTCAATAAAAATGAAATTTTAATTATCTTCCGTTTACAGTTTATGATTTACATATATAGTAATTATTTGAGAAAAAAAAAACAACTTACATGTTCAACATTTATTTCACCTTTATACATGAATTCAATAAGACACTTAACATCTGAGAATTTTGCATCTTTCATTATTAATATTGGATCTCTTTCGGATGCGTAATTTGTTAAAATATTATCAAAAAATGAACTACATGCACATAATACAACACGATGTGCACGTATCAATTGTCCTTCGCATGCCAATGTTACATCACAAAAACATCCACGATCTAATAATTGTGAGAACATTGTCTGTAAATTACTGTGATGGTATTTCCATCGTAGACAATACTGTTGTGGTAACATTTTGATTGATTTTTTTTTTTTATTTTTTATTAATTACACTCTTTTATCTAGCAGATATTTAACGAATAAAATCAGAGAATAAAAAAAAGGATTTTGTTTTTTCATTTATTCGCTTATCATAAAAAATTTCTTTTCATATTTTTCAATTGAGTTGATTTTGATTTGAGTTATGTATGGAATGTGAATGTTTTATTGGAATGATCAGGTAATTAGTTGAGATACAATAGAGTATTGATCGTGACGTAATTTTTTGTTGTTGTTGGTTTCTTTTGATTTACTTTTATACACTGATGATGTAGGAGATCTGAAATGAAAAAAATTTCAAAAAAATAAAATACCAATACAATAAAATAAAATATTCTTAAAATTGAAAAAATATAAATGTAAATGTGTACTATACAAAGGAGGTTAGATAGCAGATGGATATGGATGCTACATCCTACAAATGAATGGGATGGATTTATTGTGATTGTGGGTATTCAACCTCATTTTGAATTGTTAAACCGATGGTTAGAGAATATGGAAGGGCGTTGGGCTTATTATTGGTTTAGCGATTTTTCAAAATTTTAACATTTCATGTCGAGAGTTATTTCAATTTATTTTCCGTTACTTTTCATTTTCATTTTAATTTTTCATTCATTTTCTGTTTTTGATTATTTAATGTTTTTTTTCTTCTTGATTGAAATTCATAGAAATTATCTGCATTTTTTCAATCAACTGTTTTTTTTTCTGTTTTTTGTTCATATTTAATTTTTAAATTTATTTATTTTTTCTTTATTTTTTTCTCATTTTGTTCATTTCTTTTTGTTTTTCTGTGCTGTTTTTTGTTTTCGTTTGTTTTTTTTTTTTTTTTTTTTAATTTAATTCTCAATGTTTGTTGCTGGCCGCTGGATGCGTTCATTGTCTCTGGATATTAATATTATTTATACGTTACGCTTACGAGTTACGTACGATACGATAGCTAAGCTACATCATATCTATAAAATGTACAAATTTATGTGCACTACTATGGCAGTATGGCACTCACTATACAAAATATAATAATACGAGTATTGTGTTTGTGTACATGTATTTGTGTTGGTATATATACTGAATACTGCCTGCATACAAGAAAGAATAGAATATGTGTTTGTGTTTGTGTATATGTGTGTGTGTGTTTTTTTGTGTAGTGTTGTGTGTATATGTTTTATATGCCCATAAATTAAAAATTTAATTTTTCATTTTTATTGATTTTCTCGAACTAATATGCTGCTATATGCATATAAATATGTATATTATACAAGCAGAATAAAAAAGTATTGAGAAAAAAAAATTCAAAAAAATAAAAAAAATGAATTCAAAAAATAAAAAAAAAATAAAAAAATAGAAAAAAAATGAAATAAAAATAAATAAAAAAAAACGTATGTACAGAAATAAGTCTTTAAAAAAATGAGGAAAAAAAAAGCACAATTTTTTGTTTTTTTCAAAAAAAAAAATAAAATATATGTATATATATAAAACAACCAACAAAAAAAGAAGCAAAATTGAAAGAAGGAAAATAATGAAAAAAAAATACATAATAATAATTCTGAAACCTTGGCACATAGAATAATGTAGAATGTAGAAAATTTATTTATTTATTTTTTTTTCGTTCGTTCGTTTTTCATTTTCATTTTTTCATTTATTTTTTTATTATAAAAAAAAATTTTTTATATTTTTTTTTTTGTACTTTTTGGGGTGGTTTGTTGATTGGTATATTGAATGAAAGTTTGAGATTGGGATTGGGTATTATATGGATTTTTTTCATTCCTCCTATGCTATGCATGTGGTGGTGATATATATACAATTTTTGTACGAGCTACATACACACTATATACCTAAATAAATATAATGACTGGATCTATATACGACTATAGGTATATAAAAAAAAATTGCTTGATGATGGCTATAATGTCAAATAAAAATTTTCCTTAAACAATACGAAAAAAAAAATGGAAAAAAAAATGAAAAACGAAAAACAAAAAATCAACAAAACAGAGTTGAAAAAAAAAAATTAATATAAAAAAAAGACAAGAATTGGGTGGGTACTGGGTGGTAGTGGTGGTTGGTAGAAGAGGTGGTAAGTAACTGGCAAAAAAACGAAACGATTTTTTTTTTTCATTTTTATTTAGTCTTCAATTTCTTGTTCTTATTTAGGTAATTTTTTTTTTAATTTTCAATTTTTTTTCCTTTTCATTTTTTTTATTTTGTTGATATTATATTTCTATTTTCCTTATTTTTTAAGCAGCAGAAAAATGAAAAAAAAAATAAAAAAATTTTTTCCTCTCAATTTTTTATTTTCTTATTTCATTTTTATGATGATGATGATGATGATTACGACAACGAGTACGGTTACGTAGTATTATATGGATAGGACGAGAAAAGGTATAGGATATGTATTTTTTTTAGCTAGTAGTACTGTTCGTTTCTGCTTTTTTTTGGTTCTATGGTGCTAAAAGCTACTACAGCTCTACTGTATACTGTACCCTGCCAACCAAGACCAACTATAACTAACTACTATACCAGAACCAGATATGTACTATCAAACCAAACCAACCAGCCAAGCCAATACCTTTCATTTATTTTCTTTTTAGTTTTCTTCATTATTTTTTTTTCTCTGATTTTGAGTCCTTTTTTCCAATTTTTCCAGATTTTCAGACTTTTTTTGTATTTTTCACTTTTTTGCCTCGACAAATTGCAAAAAAAATCATCATCATCATCATCATCATCTCCTTTTCTCATACTCCTTTTCGTTTCGTTTTCTTATCGTCGTCATTTTATAAAACATGAAAAAATTAAAAATAAGAAAAAAATAAGTTCGAAAAAAAAAATATGTGAAGCAGTACAAATAAAAAAAAGCACACACTCACATACACAATATAGCTAAAATGAAAATAAAAAAAAATGAACAAAAAAGATAAAAAAATGAAAATAAAATGTAAAAAAAAAATTCACAGAGAGAAAAAAGAAAATTTATTGAAACTGAAAAACGACCCATAGGGTGCGGATATTGTACTGTACTAGTGTACGTACACACACACACACATTCATACATATTCGCGTATTATGTGTACAGTTTGGATGGATGTGTTTTGTCTATACATATATGCATTTTTTCTGGTCTTTTTACAAAATCTATATTTTTTTTAATTTCATGTTTTTTTTGTGTGTGTGTGTGTGTGTTTTATTTTGTATTTGTGTCCTTTTTTTTAATTTTCATTTTTTCTGTTTTGTGTGCCTTTTTATATATGTATGTATGTACTCGTTTACATATATGGGAGTACATAATATATTAAAATGCTGATGTATGTATGGATGGAAGTATCCTACATATAAGAAAAAATAAATATTTTTCTTTTTTTTTTAAATGTTTTTCATTTTCTGCTTTTTTTTTATGAGACGAAAAAAATTTTTTTTTCCTTTTTCCGTTATCGATTTTTTTTTCTGTTACGTTATGTATATGATGTGATGATGCATATATACATATATGGCCGTGTGTGTATACATTTAAATGTACAATTTGCATGTACATACACATATGTATATATGTATGTACGTTGTATTTCGAAAAATATATAAAAAAAAAATGAAAATAAACAAAAACAACAGCAACAATAACAACAACAAAAATTTTATTTTTATTTTTATTTTTATTCAGAGTAAAAAATAGGGTATAAAATGATAATATGCGTGTGTATATAATATGAGGAAAAAATGAAGAAAAAAAAATTTATTTTTTTTTCCAAAATAACTCTTGCATAGCATAGCGTACAGCAGCATACCCAGTGAGTCAGAGTATATTATTATTAAAAAAAAAAGGATATAAAAATAAATATAAAAACGAACACAGTAGTTGTAGTATAGTATAAATGTATGTATGTATATGTATGTACATATTCATCTATAAAAATAACTGCTCTTTTTCGCTATATTCATTCATACATAATGTACATTCTAGATCAGGGGCTTTCAAACTTTTACGATTCGAGACCCACACTGTTTTTGAAAACCATTAATTTTTTGCGAATCCAACTCATACGAAACTCAAAAAGAAAACAAATTATAAGTAGTATAAAGGAATGATAGAATGTATATGATCATACTAGACACAGAGTGTGCGCTCGATTTATATTTTTAATGATCACATCTTCGACTTTGACATACTTATAATTTATTTCTATGTTTGTTTTCAGTTTTTTTTTTTATTTGACGAAAATCCAACCTATCAATATACTTAATATGATCTATTAAAAGAGAGAAGTATCGAATTTCAAAGTTGCACTGCACTGCCTACAATGCCGAATTCGTATTTTGTATTGACAGTCAACATATTAATTTAATATACCATCCCATCAGTAATTAAATTATTTTTAAATGGATTTATAATCCATATAACACATGTATCAATAAGTCCAGGGACTTATTAACCAAAACAACATTTTTCTGGAAAAATTTTTTTTAATCATTAACATATATACCTAATCTCAAAATTTCAAATAATTTCTCAATTGTTTTGGAAAATATAAAAGTAGCATCACTTACAGCAACACTGTTATCTTCACTGCAAATGATCAAAGCATTATAAAATTTTGCTATGTGACTTGCAGAAAACTTATTTTTATAAATGAAGAAAAAATTTTCCAAGAAATTGTTGTTTTGGTAGTTTGTTCCAGGGAGTTATTGATTCATACACACATGTATTTATCAACAATTTTCCATTTCTTCATCGAAATAAAATTCAAAATTTTTTTTAAATTGCCCAATAATTGTTCAATTAAATTATTGAAATTATATGTAATATAAAATTTTTGACAACTCATCTCGAAATATGTAGCTTGCAACCCACAATTTGGGAACCTCTGTTCTAGACCAAATATGTACATGTGTGCGTATAGCTATATATAGATATAAACGAGTAGATAACAGCAGAATATGTATGCAAGTATATATGTAAGTATACAGTACATACATACATATGCATATGTACTATGTTGGAATGTGAAATTGTTGTTAACATACATCACATATTGTATTATTATGTACTCTATATCTTTATGGCCATATATGTATTAATACGGGTATGTACGTGTGTATGCCGAAAAGTACGTATATGATGATGTACACATTGATGAATATACAGATATAAGTCATCATCTCATGTATGCATGTGTGTATATATACTCTGGATCGGCAAAAAAATGAATGAAAAAAAAAAACTTAGGGAAAGCTTCTTAAATGAAAAACAAAAAAACAAATTTTTTTTCCTTCCATTTTCATTTTGGAATCTTTTTTTTTATCTTGTATGTACTTTTTTCCGCTTTCTTTTATTTTATATTTTTTTTTACATCCCTTATTTTATTTTATTTATTTTTCATTTTCTTTTTTTTTTTTTAATGTACTAACTAATACGAAATTTGATTTTTTGAAGCTAAAAAAAAACGAAACAAAATGCAAAAAAAAAAACAAAGAAAGTAGAAAATACAATAAAAAAATAAACAAGTGAAAATATAACAAAAAAAAAAACAACAACAAAAAAAACTAAAATTAAAGAGAAAAACATTTTTATTTTTATTTATTTTTTTTTGGTATTTTTTAAATTTCATTTTTATGTTTTTATATTTATGTACTATATATCTCTCCCTTCATTTTACCGTTATCGTTGTCGTCGACGTTTATTCGTTCGTTCTGTGTTCTCTAATCAAAAATATAAAAAATATAATAAAATGAAAATGGGTGAGGTATACTATACACACACGCTTACACACTACATCATACACCGCATTATATAGTATCCTCTATCTATATATGTATATATAACAACAACGGATAAAATGAAAAATACACAAAAAAAATTTTTTTTCCCTTGTACTACTATTTTTTTTTTTTTTGTTTTTTCATTTTCCTTCTTTATTTTTGATCTGCTGTGTAAAAAAAGAAAAAATAAAAAAAAATAAATAAAAATGAAATTGGAAGAAAAAAAAAATATTTCAAAATAAAATAAATAAAAAAAAAAAAGAAACAAAAATAAATTTTTTCCTATGATTAATTTTTGGATGGGTACAGTACAGTAAGGATAATAAGAAATAGTAGATCGTATATGTAGAGATGTATATACGAGTATATGTACTTAGTACACTATCGTCGTTTATATTAAACCAGCACATATATATAATGTACACGGTTGTATATTGCAGTATGCCAAGCAGTGTACATATATCTATTTATCTATCTATATCCACATACATACATACATATGTACATATCGAAAATAGAAAAGTAGTAATGGTAGAACGTTATTATAAGGACGAGTATAAGGAAAGATAAAAATTAAAAGAAAAAATAAAATGAAAAAAAAAGTAAATAAAGAAAATGAGAAAATTTTCAAATTACGTTCATCATTCTTTTGCACAAAACAACAAAATAAATGTACGAAATGAAAGTAGGTATATAATAATGTAATATGTACATACAATACTATCATAGCACACACTGAAAAAGAACAGAGGATAAAATGAAAAACAAAAATGAAACGAAAAAAAAAGCATACAAAATTTTTTTTGTAGGAATTTAAAAAATTCACTTAAAACCACCCCTCATATTATTGTATATACATACTTGCCTGGCATTACTTGCTATCTATACTGTATACATGTGTACCGATGATATACAATTGACTACAAAAAAAAAGCCAAAAAAAAAATATTATATCAAAAGAAAAAACAAAATTCGAAATGATGCAAAAATTAATTAAATTTTTTTTTTCTTTAATCAAATTTTATCGTCATTTTGAAATTTCTCTTCTTCTTATATTATTTTCATTTTCGTTTTTTTTCCACTCATTTTTTATATTATTTTTTTTTAATTTTTTTTTTTTACTATTCAATTTAATTTTAAATTAAATTTTTGTAGCTTCAATGAATTTTCAGTTTTATCATCCTGATACGATATAACACCAATATATACGAGTACATAAATATACTTTCGTATATTTGATAATATGATTTTATCCACACATACATATATACCTACATGCATTACTTTTCACCTATACCTATAACGTAAGTAGCACATTCACATACATACGAGGAAATTATTTTGTGTAAAGTGTACAATATATGAACGTATGTATAGTGTAGTGAACATAAATATAAAATCGGAGTACCTATATGATGATGTGAAGAAAATGTATAGTTATCCTACTATATTCTATCCAGTCTATAGGATGTACCCCAATAACAGTGTAAGATATGTATTTGAATTTAACTAAACGATTTTGTTTTAAGGGAACAATATTACATAAAATGTTGGGGTGGTGTTTTTTGGGTTGATATGTCGTCGAATTTCATTTTTTAATGCACGCGATTAGTCCTAGATTTATGTTGGCTTGGCTTACATATAATAGCAAGCCTAGAAAAAATAAATTTGACAATTCTGGACATTAAAATTAGAGATGACATGATTAGAAGAAGACTTCTGCAATAAAATTCATACAACATCATCTTGTTAACATCACACTTGTATTCGAGATTTAATTTTCGTGATTTTCTCACAAAAAAGTCAGTGGATTATCATTTCGTTTGCCATTCATTATGAATACATTGCATGTCTAATTATTATCAAAGAAAAATAATTTAGTAACTTCTTTAGACGAAAATAAACAATAAATACACCCCACCCCGTATATAGTGTAGCCCCTCATTTTTGCTAATTTTCATTTCCATTTTTCCACTTTCGAACTGTCATAACTTTTCGGCCTACTATCAGATTGTCTCATTTTAAATGAAAAACCAATCAAAAGTTACATTCTTATTGGAACATCCTGTATACACAAATAAATAAATCTACTCAGTCGACATACATAATAAATATATTGTCTATATGCACTTATATTCACTCTAATAGATTCCATACGTACTACGGGTTGGTACTACTAGAGATACTAGTATTATTATTCATCGTATATGGTTTGTATACACTAGGATATCTGCAATGATGATTTAGGTGAAAATAATTTCTACTTGATGTCATTTATTTAAAAATGAAAAAAATTAATAAATTGAAAAAAAAAAAATGTGTACATGTACATACATGTAGTATTAAAGATGATTTTTTTTTTACTTTCCATTATTATTAATTTTGGATTTTGTTTTTGTCCTCACTGAGCAGAGATAAAATTTGTTTTTTTCTTTCTATTATTTTATTGAAAAATTGTTAACAACAAAAAAATAAATTGATTTCAAATTTAATTTTGTTAATTTTTTAATTTGGTTTTTTCTCGTTCCAATCAATTTTTTTTTGTGATGTTTTGTTATCGTTGAAGTTGAAATTTTAATTTTAATTTTCACTTTTAGTTGATGTGTTCGTTCATGTATATACGAGTAGGAGTATATACTCGTATGAAATTATTTTAATAACAAGAAGAACAGTATCAATCGACAGTTACTGACTGATGGTGTGATGAATGGATCGATACACCTACGATTACGATGTGAATATGATATGATACGGATATTTTAAAACTAAAGAGATAATCAGATAACACTCACTATATGGAGGTGTAGAGTGTAGACTGTACTTTAGAGTAGATGGAGTGACAAAGAGTATGAAACTCTTGAAAATGTACGAGTACGAGTTTGTGTACAGTGATGGGACCCTAGAAGGAAAAAAATGTAGTAGTTTGCCCAAAAAAATGTAGTAGATTGAACCAAAATGTAGTAGATTCGGAGAGACTGATTCAGTTTTAAGTTTTGACATTGACTATATAATAATACATAGACTCAGAAAGCCCATACATTTTTTATGTCGAATTATTTTCTAAATCGGGTAGGTGATTTCAGAGCCATATGCGGCAAATAAAGTAACTAAAAATATTGCATATTCATGGGATTTTAAATATTTTTCATTTGATCTAAAAAAAAAAAGAAGAAAACTGCTTGTTAACTGCATAGAGTACTTTTGTTAGTGTAATGTTGCTGTGCTGTTGCTGTGCTGTTGCTGTATAGTGTATACTGTATACTGTATCCTTATGTGTGTAACCATGATACCTCTGATGATACTGTATATCAACCTCGTATGCTGTACATCAATGTTAGTTTAAAACGTGTATAATATATAATATCAATATTATGTGTTGTGTGTGTTGAATTATACACCTGAAGCATAGACATTGACTATACATGTATTATTATATAGTCAATGGCATAGACTAAGTACCTATGCAGGCTTAAAGGTTTAGTTTGCGTATGTAAATATTTACATGTGTAAATGTTGACTTAACTTTTAAATTAGATAAATGAAGAAAACAATTAAGAACCTGTTTTTTATTCGTGTATACCTAAAACATTTTAACTTTGTTTTTCAATACTGAAATCTTTTAATCTTTGCGTATTTTTTTGGTAGTCCTGAAAAGGACCAATTTTTTATATATTATTGATTTATTGATTTCAGCTCGGAAAACGTACAACCAAAAAGTTAAAATTATGCGTTATTGTTTTAAAACTTCCATTCTGCTAACAGTTTCTTTGGCTTCTTTCATACCTTGTGACAACCAAATACAAGTTTTTCTCATTAAAACTAATATTAAAAAATCTAAAATTTGAATTTTATGGTCATTGCACTCATCATCTTGACGAAACCACGTTGGATGCCGAACATTTGTTAATTCAATAGCTTTTTGTTTCAGAATTTTTTTAATATTCCTACTGTGCTTATTTGAATTGAAATATTTTTCAAAAACTTCAACTTGTGTCGAACAAATTTTGAAAAATTCTTCCGACGGACATTTGAGTGCAACACTTTTATCCTTGGTGTAAGATTTATGACATATGAAAAAATGATTTGGTATGGATGACAATTGGATGAAGTCTGGACCAATTCTAATCCAACATGTTTTTTTCCTATCATGTGTTTCACATTTGTGTGATATTCTCTAGCAGAAGGGAATCGGTTGTATCCACCCATAGAACGTAAGGTAGAAAACTGATTTTCTACAATATCTTGTTGGAGTTTTGAAGTTAGGAGAAATTTAGTTTCTGGTACACCTTTGAAAATTTCTAATAATTTGAAAATGCCGTTAATAAAATGAATACAACCATCTACGGCATATACTCTAACGGGTTTATTATTTTTTTTGAAAAAACTTTTATTTTTTCAAGATAAATTTTCATATCATGCAAAAAATTTATGGAAAATCTGTTGTCTGAATAAAGAGGTCGTTTATATATATTTTGCTGGAACTACATTTGCTTACATTGAAAACATCAAATAAGTGATTGATTTTTTCAACAAAATTAGCTGTCGATGTAGCGACTTGCATTGCCCTAATAGCTGATGCTACAGACCAGCTAAAAACTTGAGCAGCAGTTTTGACTTTCATTTTTTGGAAATTATTTGGCCAAATGTGCCTTGAAGTTAATTTGACACACAACCTAGTTGTTCTACTTTTATCTTCAATGTACAATTTTTTAATTATGTTCCAATCAACTTTGCCATCAATGGTTTGTAAATAATTTAATAAAAGGATATTTCTTAAAGATTTTAATAAATGAACGAAGTCAAACATGGCAATTATTGGTCTTTTTTCAAAATTTTACTTTAAAATTTAATTGATATTTAAATATATCACTATTCAAAATATTAAAAAATTTAAATTTATTCACTCCGTTTTTTTTTCTAAAATTTAAATTTGAATTCTACAATGAGTCTGAAATGCGTTAAATCATTAAACAGCTTGATTATAATGACACAAAAATCAATGAATAAAATATCAAAAATAATACAATATTTTAAAAATCTACCTGTCAAGGATATTAAAATTATTTTTTTTATCTACATATCTCTTTATATGAATGAAAATTTACAAATATTATATGTAGTCTAATATTAGATTTAATGCAGAAAAAGGTTCTGAATTTAATTTTCCAATTCACAAAAAAAAAAATAAAAAAATCGATATTATAATAAAAGATTTGCATTTCAATAAATTGAATGGTAAATTTCGGCACATGAAGTTATAAAATTGTACATTTAAGTATATATAGACATAAAAAAACTGTTTAGTTATAAACAAAAGAACCGAAAAAGAAAGGAATTACTGTATTTAATTACTTTGTAAAATAAAATATAGATAATAAAAGGGACTTTTCAAAAAAATAATTTATCATACTGCATACATAGACACATATATATATATATATATATATGTGTATTTATCTATTGATATTATATATATTCATCATTTTTTAAAAAATTTTAAGAAATTTTATCATCCTTTTTTTAGTTTCATAAATTTTTAAATGTTGAAATTAATATACATTTAATTTATATAAAGTATATATTTACCTATGAATAAATTCGTTATGTAATTTGTAGTATACTGTAAATTTTTACATTACATAAGTGAAATTTCATCCATACATTTTCTCTATACTATTACTATTCATAAGAGGATATCAATCATGTAATGCATATAAAAATCGACGATGTCAAATTTAAAAGCGAAATTCACATTTCTTTTAAATTTATATTATCATAAAAAAGTAAGGCACAAAAATAATGAATGAAATAAATGGAATACATTCATTATGTAATATTCGTAAACAATAAGAAAATTATAAATAGAAAAAAAATCTACCCTTTTAAAAAAAGATCATTCATTATATGTCTTATGATACGATCCATATTTATTATATTTATTGTATTTAACTAACATGTGTTGTATCAGTTAACACAATACAATCAAGATATCAGTTATACGTTATACAGAATACAATCAGGATTGAATCGCCGTGTAATATTTTCTATATGTATGCATATATATACGTATATCTTTGACGTATATGTAGATTACAACAAACAACATAATAACTATATAGTAACAATATCAAATATACACTATATACAAACTAATGTAATACTTATATTATATAAATTCATTTTCAAAATGTGGCGTTTATTTTTATGCAAAATTTATTATTTAAAATGGATTTTCAAAATATCGTGCCTATTTTTATGCAAAATTGATAATTTTTAATTAAAAATCAAAAAATTTAGTTCATAAATTCGCCAGCTGCGGCTCTGAATTTACATACCACTCTTTGTATGGTTTCTGAGTCTATGTATTATTATATAGTCAATGGTTTTGAGCAACATTCCTTCGCTTAATTATAATGGAGAAATTTTCATAAAAAAATTATCAATATTTTTACTGAATTTTTATTTTAATTAACAAATTTCTTGAAAAACAGTATAAAAAGAAATGCAATGTTTTATTTATAACTATCATTATGCTAAATAAAATTTAAGATAATTTCAATGTATCAAATTTATTATTATTTTTATCGACATATAAAAAAATAAACAAACAAATAACAAAATTTCTCAAAAAATTTAATCTGAAATTCTGCCTCACTATTGAGAAATGTTAACCAACTCAATAGTAGTTGTAAAACAAAAAGTTAAAATTAAATATTAAAATTAAAACTATTAAATTCAGAAATTGAAATATTGAAATTTTGTAATCACATTTTTTTGCAAAACAATACAGTTTAAATTTAAATGTCGCGTCTTTCGTGTATCGTCTAATTCGTAAGTGTAAAGCAAAGAAAAGGAACAAAGAACTACCCGGCCTGAATAAAGAACAACAAACAATCATATCGTAATTTATAATGCAATGACCAATGAAAAACAAAGACAATGGGTGCGTTCAGTTCAATGCAGCGATGCAAGTCAGCGATGAAAATGCAGCGATGTTTAGATAATCGCTGTATACAATTTACTGAACTGTTTAAAGCGGAAAAACCCGCTGCAAACAGTTGATAGTTGGCTTTGTCTGTTGTTCAATTAAAATATGTCAAAATTTGTTTACGATGACTGTTAATAGTTAACAATAATTTTAGTAGTATTTAAGCGGTCACTTACCTTAATATATTTTGTTTTTAAAAAAAATAAAAGGGTGGAATAAACTTAAATTGTGTTATTAACTATAACCATAACTATAGATTTACTAAGTCAGCATAATATTTAAAAATACACATTAATTACCTCATATATGAAATATTGCTTAAGAATGAAATGCAATTTGCTAATTGTAATTATTCTAATTATGTAGCGGTAAAAATTGTATTATTTTACGAATTAAATATGTTTTGTATATTCATCAATTTTTTTGTGTATTGCAAATAATATGTAAAAACAAATATATTATATATTAAATTTATTACTAGTAAATATTTGCTTAAGTAATCAATCAATTATGTATAAAAGGAGAATATGTTCAATAAAGAATTCAGTAGCTGTTTTACAGTGATATCAAGCCTTTCTTTTATTTCCTTTGGTGAGGCTGCCAAGGGCACTGTAAATTCCCCAAATCTTCAAACCAAGAGTGTTCAGGTTTATTGTACTTGAATACTATTTATTATCATTCAATTATTCAGGTTTTGTACTTGAATTCTTCACCCAAGTATTGTACTTGAGGAAGAAAAAAAAAAAAACAACAGTTACGGTACAGATACTGTATTTGTGCTGTAAGTGGTGCAAAGTCGATTCAGATTGTTGTAACACAGATTGTGTATCTGTATTACATAGCGGAAAAAACACTGATAAAACAGGTGGTACAAATTCAGTATTTGTGGCCCTGTGTATATTAGTGTAATACAGATTCTGTATTGACTTTCTTATACCGGCAATTAAAAGCCTTTGCCGAAACAATGACTTTTAAAGCGAACTTTTTTTAGCTGCAAAATATTTACATCGCTGCAAAGTAGCGATTATGCAGCGAAGCCGTTCAGTAAGAGAAATTATTGCAGCGATGGAAAATTTTACATCGCTGCGTGGAACTGAACGCGCCCCATAATACATAAAATAAAATAGACAGCTTTGGAATTGGAATGGACACTGAACAATAATTGTAATTTACATTTACTCTACATGTCAGTGAAAAGAATATAAAGCTAAAACCATTGGCTATTGGCTTTGGCTTTATATTCTTTGGTCAGTGTCACCACACCATGCCTCATGTCTGCAGTGCTGTGAAAGTGAGTACACTGTGTTACAAAAATGTTGGTTCATGTAATGTAATGTAATATTAGTTCCCAAAACTTAAATTTCAAATATGTAGTAGATTCTGAATAGTACGTAGTAGGTTTTTCGGACTACTCAGATGTAGTAGATCTACTACAATTGTAGTAAAGGTCCCATCACTGTTTGTGTACACAAAACACAACACACTACACACTACATTACATAGAGCACAGAAACAGAACTGTACAGTACAGACAGACTGAGGTATGATATGAGTATGAGTTAATGATAGCATTAATTTTCACTCTATCACTATTCCATATTCCATTCCATTACCATACCAAGTCTAACTAAATTGATATTTGAAAAATCAACAAACAATCTACTGTTGCTACTACTAATGATGATGATGATGCTGTATGATGTGGATGTGGGGAACATGATGGATAGATTGAAAATGCTCTATTCGATTATATAAACGAGATTAAAATATAAAATCTGGAAATAGAATTTTTTTTTTTTTTTTGAAAATACTTAATTCGAAAATATGTTTCACCTTTCGGAAATGATTTTATTTTTGTTTTTGATTTTATTTTTTTAATGGAAACATTCAACTGAAACATGTTGAAATTATTTGTTAAATTGAATGCTGAAAAGTTTTAAAATATACCTGGAAAATTATATTACATACGAGAACGAGATAAGTGTACATACAAATACAAAAGATTTTAGTTTCTATAAAGTTTTGAATTTGTTTATCATCAACAACTAAACATAGTTTTAGCTCTTATTCTTATGTCTCAGATATCAGTGATTTGTAATCGACAATAATTGCTGTAGATTGTTGTATGCTCAAGAATTATTTCTAATTTTATTGATGACGTTGACTTTATCATTGGCCGAAGTAAGGGTGTAATTTTTGTTTAACGTTAAAATTATTACTGCAAGCACAAGAGATAATTTTGGGTAATCACTAACTATAAGCTTAGTGGATTAGTATCAAACTTTTGGCTTTTTCTTTGTACTTTTATCATTCATTTCTCTTCAGTAATTTAATTTGAGATTTTTCTGGTTTTACAGAATCATATAGTAAATTGCAGTTGCAGAGTATAGTACACACAGCTTGTGTAGTCGTATAAAATACACAAGAGCAAATAAAAAAATAATAATTATTGTCATACCTATAACATTTTGTTTGCTGTTATTTTTGTTTTTTTTTTTTAATTTATTTTTTATTGTTCGTCCTTTTTAATTAATTCGTATTTCGTATTTATTTGCTTTCCTTATTTTTTTGTTTTTCTTGTTTTTTTAATTTGCAATATTTATTATGCGAATGTATACATAGTTTATTTCTATTTCTAAGTTTAAGTTTGTTTATTTTTGCATACTATGTGTGCATATGTGTGCATAATAATCCTTTATTTTTTATTATTATTTTAATTTTATTTTTTTTTTTATTTTGTTTTGTTGATTATTTTTGTTTTTAGCACATTTTTCTCTGATTCTATCCTTTTATTTTATTTTATATACATTACATATGTACATACACATTACGTACTCCTTACACATACGATACGATGTACCTACATACGCGGCAATGTACGAATATAAATAAACTTTTCTAAATAAAATTTTGTTTTATTTCATTTTAATTCTTTTTAGTGTTTTATTTTTGTTTTTTGGTGTTTTTGTTTTTGCGAAATGTAAAATTATATATGAAGAAAAATAAAACGAATACAAAAACAAAAAAAAACTATGTATATAAACAAGAATAGAATAGAATATATAGGAAACTTAAAATACCTACATAAAAATGGATAATGATAAAAAATAAAAAATAAAATACAATAATAATAGGAAAGAAAAAAATGTCATGTGAATACACATATACATACGTAAGACTATACGTACATACATGTATATATATCTGCGAGGCTTTTTGTTCCTTTATAATATTTTTTTTTCATTAATTTTTTATTTATTTTTTATTTCCTTTTTTTTAAGTTTATTGTTTTTTTTTGTCATTTTTTTTCTTTCTATCTTTCTAGATATATGTGTAGATATGTAGATACATACATACATACGATGATACGTATTTTATGTAGATATAGAAACTAGAAATTAAAACCATATACAGTGTAGTACATTCATATATAATAATACAAAAAAAATATACATATATTATAAAGCAAAGAAAGACGAGAAAAAAACAGCAAAAGGAAACAGAATAGAACACAAAAAAAAGTACACAAACAAACAGAATAAGAACAAAATAAATAAAGAAAATATGTACTGTAAAAAAAATTTAATAAAAAAGAAAATACAGAATTTTTCCTGTGCTCTTTTTTAATTTTCGTTTTTTTTTTTAATTTTTTTCATTTTCATTTTTTTTACATTTTTTTTTTTTTTAGTTAGATGATATACATATATGTGTAGTGGAAAAAAGAAGGAAAAATAATAAACCGAGAAAAAGAAATTTAAAAAATCAATATTTTACATATAGTATAGTATAGTGTAGTTGTAGTTTTTTTTTGGATTTTATTCTTCGTTTTTCTCGGTGTATTTTTTTTTCATTTTTCATTTTTTTTTTCTTATCCATTTTTTTAATTTTTTCAGATTTTTTTAACTCTATTTTTGTTTTTTATTTTATTTTATTTTTTGTTTTTTTTTTTGCCTTTCATTTCTAAGGCTGGCAAGAATAATTACTGGCATTGTATGAAGGTATAGATAGATATAGAAGTACATACATTATATAAACACAAACATATACAAGGAGGAATATAGGTACAGTATATATTCTATATATGCATATATAAATATATGTGAATAATTTATCTATAAACATGGTATCTACAATATGTAAAGTATATATATGTAGTATGTGAAATTGAAATGTGAGTATGTGTGTGCAGTGTTGATATTTACTATATTATGTTCTATATATTTTTATATTTTATATTGTCCGTTGTGTATGCTACATCACATATAGTAAATATTTTTCCTGTATAACATACACAGACGTGAAAAAAAATTATGGGACAAGGATACTAATAAAAATATTCAATGTTTATAGTCATTTACAAAAAAATAATACTCTATCCTCCTATAAATAATATACTCTCATCCTCTCATGTGATATATAGAAACTCCTTCACAAAGTTTCGGCTTAAATATCATCGAAAATCTTTAGTAATTTTTTAGAAAACAGCAATTAAAAAAATATATTAGGGATTTTACTTAAGTTACTTGCTAAATAATGTAAATTGAATAAAATATTTTATTAAAAAATTTATAATTTTTTCTAGTATCTACATATACCTACTTTATTTCGGAAAATTTTTACTTGTCCCATAATTTTTCCACGTCTATGTATAATGGGATAGAGGACAGAGGTGTACGTACAAATCATGGGTGAATGTGAATATATTTTTCTAACCATACACACATACATACATGTATATAATTACATAGCATATAGAATATAATATACTTTTATCCATATATGTAGGAATACCTAATGTCTCTATATAGTACTATCGTATATCGTATGTAACATCGAAGTAACGTTTTTATGTGCTTTAATTTATTATTATTATTATTTTGTTGTTGTTGTTGTTTCAGTTTAATTTTTTTCCAATTTATTTTTATCTTCCCTTTTCTGCACATATGCACAAAACATTATACATATATGTACATGTATTAATATTACAACTATATATGGGTGTGTACCTGAAGTATAGGTATACTTACTATATATTTTTACATGGATATATGCACAATATTATAGCAATTAAAAATAAGCTTTCGATATTACACAAAAAAAAAAAAAAAAAAAACGAGGAATAATTTTTTTCTTTTCATTTTTATGTTTGCTAGGTGGTAGTATATAATACATATACACATACATATAGTACGAGTTGTATACCTATAACTATACTTAATAACCTATATACATATGTATATGTACATAGATACCCTATCTATGCAATGCAGAAGGTAATGAGGAACAAAACAAAAACTGAAATGAATTTTTTTCTTACTTTTATATTTACTTCGTTCTTCTTTTTTTTGTTTATTTTTATTTTTATTTAAAAAATTTTTTTTCTGTTCATTTTTTTTTAATTAATGTTACAGAAAAACTTAAAATACAGAAAATCTCATATTAAAAATGCGGAAAAAAAATTTTTGTTTTCAAAAAAAAATAAAATTTTTTTTTCTTTGAGTTTTTTTTTTTTCTTTGTAATTTTTTTAAATTAATTTTTTTGTTGTTGCTGTATTATTATTTTTATTATTATGATTATAGAGTACATTATATTTATAATGTAAAACGTTGATTTTCAAGAATTTTAACTAATAAAATAACAAAAAATAACGAAAAAAAAAATATACCTAACTAAAGACTAAAGATAATTTTTGTGTGTGTTTTCTTGTCTTTTTTTCTTCTTTCTTACAATACAACCATCACATTGAAATTCTTTGAAATTTAAAAAATGAAAAATAAAAAAAATTTCAAAAACCAAAAAAAAAAACAGTAGATACAAAAAATAATAATTTTTTTTGTTATTGTGCTTTTTGTTTTAAAAAAAAAAAATAAAAAACGTTAAAAAACAACAGCCAAACAAAAAAAATTAAACGAACATTCACATGGAGGCCAAAATAAAATCTTTATAAAATTTTTAATTCCATCAAACAACAAAAAAATAAAAAAAAAATATATTTATTATACCGACCGAACCGATACGGTTGCTAATACTTATGTAGAAAAAGATGAAGAGATGGAAATAGAGGAAGAAGAATAATATAAATAATTTACTCTATATACGAATATACGACGATTGCGCTGAAAAAAAAAACGTTTCCAATCAAAAAATACTTCAAAAATTAAATTTTTTGAAAAAAAAAATAAAATAAATGAAGGCATCACAAAAAAAGAAGAAGAAGAAAAACACTTGCCTGCTCTACTCTCATTCTCATCTACAAATCTACAATACAATATCTGCTGCTGCTCTGGTGGTTGAACTGAACTGAAGCCACCACATACGTACATACATACGTACTCGATACCCGATAATATATACGCGACGTGTAGGTATGTAAGTATGAATGAACGTATAATATAATGTGTATAATGTGTACTCTGCATACAAATACAGAAATTAAATTAAAGCAAAAAAAGTTGTTTTTTAAATTTTTGAATTGTCGGAAAAGACGAAAAAACAAAAAAAACAAAAAAAAATTCAAAAAAAATATTTCACCGAAAATAATACAAAAAAAAACAACAACAACGAAGGAAAAACCTACGTATGTGTAATACGTACAATCGAGATTTATATAAGAAACGTCTTTTAAAGTTTTTATTTCACGATGAGTAGTGTATATTATATTATGTTTTTTTTTTGTGCACAATTAATCGGAAAATGTTGAACATTTTTTGTTCATAAATATTTTTTTTTAAATAAGAAAATAAAAAAACATCAAACAACAAAAAAAAAATGAAGAACTAAAAAAATAACCAACGAAATAGAGGTTGGTATATGTAATGTGAAGAGGACAAAAAATGATTTACAATGAAAATGAAGAGGAATTTTTGTAATATTTACAGCAACCGGTGTATTGTAATAGCAAGTATGTAACTTAAGTAAGTAATAGCCGCAGTAATCCCACAGAAAATGATCACACCAAATGCATCTTCTTTTGCTTCTCATCATATGTAGTAGTACTAGTGGTAGTACATATCACAAATTACGACTACGAAAGAATAGATATATGCATTATCAAAATTTGTTACAATTAACAGATCATCATCAAATATGTATGTACATGAGACAAGTATACAATAGGGCTACTAAAGTGTCTAATGGTAATGCCTAAATGAAGGCGCTAGTACTATAGGTGTTTATTGCAGTATGATGTACAGATTAGATCATAAATGCCTATACCTACATACGAATACCTATGCCTAAAATCTACAGTAATTATTCACGAAACTAAAAAAACTAAGAAAAGTAGTAATATTTCAATGGAAAAGTCTGGTCAAACCATCAGCAAACTGAAATTAATTCAAAAAAAAGCAAAAAAGAAAAAAAAAACACATGAGAAAAAGTGGAAGGTTCAAAGATGAGGGGAACGCATTAAATTAAATATGTACTCGTAGTCGTATGTTTCTTCACCCTTCAATTTCAGCTTTACTTACTTATTTATTTTTATTATTATTGTATTTTTTTTTTCTTTCAAATAAATAATTTTTTAAAATTATTGTTCCACATAAGAAACTATCCCATATTCTCATCCCATTGAATTACTCATCATTCACTATACTATAGATAGCACTACATTGAATGCTTGCTGAATATATGGGCAATGTACCAGCACACAGCTAATATTACTCAATGCATAACAAAACACTTCGTAACATTTTATACATACTATTTTATATTTCACATCATCACATCCACATGTATGAGTAATGAGTACGAGTAGTTGACTCGGCAATATGTTTTTTTTTTTTTTGCTTTTTTGCTTTTATTGAATTAAATTATTATTAAATTCATTTTTTTTTCTTTTTTTTTTTTGGAAGTGTGTTTCATATTAATTAGATAAGAGAGTTATTTGGTATGTTTTCGACAGTATTTTAAATTGTACATATATATAATGATATGGCAAGGCAGTGGATTTTTGGCTATATGTATAGCAATTTCTACATCATTTCATTAATAAATTCAGCAAAAAGTTGATAAAAATATAGCAAATGAAAAAAAAAAGGAGAAAAAGCGAAATGAAAAACAAAAAATCGTTTAATTAATAAATATGTACAAGAATGTGTGTGTGCATAATATAGGAATTTTTATTTTTTCATTTCCTTTTAAATTAAAATAAAATATTCGTTCGCTAAATTACAATTTTCTTTTTGACTATTACTGCGATGTTAAACGATGATTCGTGTATAATCATACAACTAATAGAAAACAAGTGACTATATTTAGTTGGATGTTTGGATGTATTTTTTAGGCATCCGTATACACACATTTTTATACTATGTATGAGCAAAAAATATACAGATGACACAGAAAAGCTTACTGCACTTTATTAACAATAACTGAAATGATGTAGCTATACTCATGGTACGAGATACGAGCACATAAAATAGGTGATCTGTAATAAAATGTCCTGTTTTCTCTCCTTTTATTTTTTTCCACTTTTATGCTTTTTAAAATTTTAATTTTTTCTGTAGCAATTCTTAATTTATAAAGTTGAAAATTTATAACAAACAAAAAGGAAAACAGGACATTCATCATTGCAGTACTTTTAACTGAATCATTTGTATATAGAGCACTCTTTATACACATTCTATTTTCTGTTTAAAATTGTAAAGTTTTGTGTATAAATATTAAAAAAAAAAAAACGTTCAATTTGAAAAAAGAAATGTCAAATTTTTAAAATGCAAAAAAATTCATAATAATATCAGTGGTAATAAATGACAGATATACATATACCTAATTATTTTGAGTATTTTTATTCTAATTTTCGAAGCTATTAAGTATGAACGTATTATCCTACATTATCGCCAATAAAAAATACTCTTGACAGACGATAACGCTTCAATAATAGTTTATTTCCTATCTATCACCTCAGCCTCGAATTAAGTTTGAATGATCATATTCTGATGTCATTCAAGCAACTCTGAAATTAAAGTTTCAGTAACTTCACTCATTAACGAAAGAAAATGGTGAAATGAAAATTTCCAGTGGTGGTGAAAAAATGACAGTCGTATCGATAGTAAAAGTGAAAAATCTACACGAATAAACAGAGCGATAGTGACAGAATGAGAATTCCACAAAGTGCTCGTATATATCATGGATTTTTTGATTGATTCACACGAATGCAAAGAAGATTAAAAGGATGATGATTGAAGCATTTAAGTCTATCAGAGATATAAGGGAATACATATGCCTGTCTATACATCACATATTATTTACCTACTCTACACTCTTCTATAATCAATTAAAAAAAAAAAAACCATTAAATTTTCAAATTATGGTGTTCAAATTGAATTTTTAACTATTGACTGAGCACAGAAAAATGCTCTGTTGTTAGTTGTTGTCTTTTTCGTTGTCGTTTTTGTTTTTTTTTTTGTTTTGTTTTTTTGATTTGCAACTCAATTTATTGCGATGTGCAAAAAAATAATAGGGGCAAAGCAATATGTAAAAAAATAAAAATAAAATTTCAAAAAAATGTTCTATTCATTTTACGAGTGAGAAAAAAAAAATGCAAAAATGAAAAAAGCCAATTTAGAACGATCTGAAAAAAAAAAGATTAAATTTCAGATAAAATTTTTCCAATATGAACAGATTATTATTTTTTTGTTATTTTCTATTTTTAATTTTTTTTTTTTCAGGTGATTCATATTTTCAATTTTCAATAATTGTATAGGTATGAGCGTGTACCATGAACGGTACATATGTATATTCATTATTTAATATGATCGTGTGCTTGTATTGTAAGTAGATTTTTATATCATGCATGTAATTGCGAAAAATGAAAAAATAAAAGATATTTTTTTAAAAATAAAGAACAAACTCTACATTTCATTCATACATTGTAGATATAAAAAAAAATATTTTTCAAAGTTAATAATTCTTTCTTCGTATTTGTGAATATTCGCATATTATATACAGTTAGAGACACATACTTATGTATGTTACATAAAACTTATGTATGCATAACCTATAATTCTGAATTCTTACTTTTTTTTTTAAATAAATTTCGTAATTCGTTTTCTTTCTATATATAGTTTTTCTTAATTGAAAGGTCCTATCACTATCAGTTTATAAACATGCGATTACTCATTTTACGAATACTATAAAGTTAAAAAAATTTTGTTTTACAAAAATAATAGAACATACTTGCTTTTTAAAGATATGCGGATACAGATTGTATACGTAAGGATAATATAATAAGGACATGTAGTAGATATTAAAGTGAAAATAGTTAAAGGTGGGTGGGCCAAGTTTTGAAATGTATCAATTAGTGTATCAAATGAAAGTATTAATTATTAAGTGCTCTAGCTTCTAAAGCTACTCTACTACCCTTAATTGATGTATTTTAGAACTCAAACAATACACTAATAACAACAAATATATAAACTTATTACTATGTACTTTTATATAGTTTATACAATCCCATATACGAGACTCAATAAAAAAAAAAATTTTTTTTTTTTTTGAATGCTGGAAATACCAAAATGTAGTCAGATATTTTTTTGTATTTCATTTTTGGATTTTTTGGCTTTTTATATTAATTTCATTCTTTGTAGTAATTGATCGTAAGATGGTGTAAAATATTCATATATACATACCTATATTAATTTTTTATGTGTATTTTTTAATTCGACTTTCATTTACATCGTTACATGTTTTACTTCACAATAAATTCTCAAAAAATCGATTAATGTGAGCGCACATTATTGTAATATAATAAGTATATATGAGATCATAAGAATTATTTTTAAATTGATAAAAAGTGCAAAAAAATTAAAAATTAACAAAAAAAAAAATGAATATAAAAGCTACCTACCTGTTCGCTATCTGTTTACTTCGCAAGTACATATATGTATGTATTAAATACAAAAGGTTTATTTACATGCACACAAGTATTATACATGCATGCATGGATATTTACATAAATACTTCATGCATATAATAACCACCTATCTATAGATAGAAATCGATTTTATAGATATAAATTAAAAAATTTTTACTTCATACAGTTTTATCATTATTTTTGTTGGTAGTACTTATTTTTTTATAAATTTTCGATTACGTATTATCACATTTTTTTTTTAAATTCTTTTTATTTTATTTTATTTTTCAAATTCATATTAATGTTTGAGGCAGTGTTAGTATATTCATATTTATCGTTTTTTTTTTTATTTAATATTTTTTTTTCTCAAAATTTTACTCATATGCATATTATGATTTAGAAAAAAATAGTCGTTGGTATACTCGTAAGCAATTGCAGGTATCTATCTATATCTATGCAAAATGCAAGTACAAATATGAATATAATTTGCAAAAAAAAAAAAAAATAAATAAAAAAAATAAATTAATAAAAAAAATATTACAATTTATATGCATGCACCAAAATAATACATTTATCTATGTATATGTTTGTACATATATATACTTTACAAAAACTATGACTATATACCTATACATATATGCCCACTGAAGTAACTGACCATATACATATATGCATTTTACACACATATTGTACGTACCTACACGCTACACATATTCGGACATAATTGGTACTTTTGGTATACTAATATTATTACTATTATTAGTAATTTTAAATAAATTAAACTATTGAACGCTTCGATTTTATTATAAAATACAAGTACATATGTACCTATATTTACTTAAATGTGTACAGGCAGGGTAGAGTATAAACAATAAAAAAAAAAACAAACAGGCTGATATTGTATGTATTTGTATTTTTTTTTTTTATTTTTTTATTTTTGTTTCTTTGAAAAATAAAATGAGGGAAAAAAACTTACATTATGTGTATATGCATGTTCATATGCATGTAATGTATGTAAAAATATATATAAGTATATACATATAACCTACCCATATTTTTTTAATTTCTTTCATATAATGTATATACAATTCTTCTCATTTCTTATATTTTTTTTTACATTTATAACGATTAGGTAGGTATATATTTATACGTAACGTACTTTTTTGCTTATAATAATTTTTTTTCCACGTGTTTTTAGTTTTTTATTTACCTATTTATTTATTTTTTGTTTTTATTATTGTTCAATAAAAACAAAATTGTTTTTTTCTAAATATATTTAAGTATACATACTACATATAAACATTACATTTGTCACACACTCATATACATACATGTACCTAACTATATACACGGCATATAAAAACATTGTTATGTAGATTTTTTTTCTTCCTCAATATTTTCTACAAAAAAAAAAAACATTAAAACGAAAAACAAAATTGTAAAAATATAAAAACTATAGAAAAGACAAAAAAAAAAATTCACAAAAAAGTTTTTTTTTTCTCTTTCATTCTCTCTCTCTGTGATTGAAAGCCAAGCAAAACCAAAGCGGCCAAAGCCACAAACAACCACCGCATTAACTATACTCGTATTTCGTATCGTCATATGTACATAGTACATTTTTCTACGTTTTTTTTTTTTTGTATTTTGTTTAATTTATTTTTCAAATAAATGTACATATACAACATACAACTTAACTATACACTACTTTAATGATATAAAATATGTACATATATGTAAAATTGTATATATACATATTTATAAACATATATATGAAGACTATTATAGGATAGGTACATACATATGTACATGTTTGTGAATATGTATGTACATATTGTATGTACGTGATGTACGTACATGTAGACGTATGACAATATAAAGAAAATATATAAATTTTCGAGTGGAAAAAAAAACTAAAATGAAATGAGAATTACAGAAGAAGTAAAAAAAAAATAATAGTAAAAAATAAAATACGAAAAAAAAACAATCAGCAAACAAAAAAGACTATCTTACATATACACCACTATCACACTATATAATACTCAACGAATGTATTTTATACTCGTATCGTATATTTATGTACATACATGTACTAGATAGATGCATACACACATGTATAGATAGATGTTTTTCATATTATATTATTATATATTTTATTTTATTTTATTTATTATCATATACATAATTGTAAAAAAAAAACAAATTTTTATTTCGTTTTAATGTTGTTTTTGTTTTGTTTTTTGTTTTATTTTTCTTCAATTTTCTGTTTTTCTATACTGCTGCTCATTAATTTTTTTTTTCATGTTATGTTTTTCATCAAATCAAATGTATACAACATTACATACAATGTAATGTAAAGATAGAAAATCACGATACACGTATATTCATATTCATATATTGGTAGATAAGGGTCCACACATGTCTTTATATTTAAATGATTATTTTTGTTTTGTTTTTTTTTTATGTATTTTTTATATATTTTTTCCATTCATTGTAATTGTAATTGCGATTTTCTTAAAAATCATTTTTTTTTCTCTAAAAATACGTTAAAAAAAACCCATTATTATGGTCGAGATATATTATTGCGAGAATCTAATTTGTTACGAAGGCTCCTCAATCTCGCTCGATCTCCATACGACGAGTTTCGTTCTCATAAATTGATATCGAGCGATAATTCATATTGGAATTGTAACTACGAGCCAATCAGAAATTTTAAATTCAAATTTTAAATATCATACATAACATGAAATGCTTTCAGTTTTTTAATTAAATAAATTAATTTTTATATACACAAGACAAAAATATAAAGAGATTAATTATTGTCATCTCATCGTATATGTTGATTTGAATGCGAAAATTCTTCAAATTTAACGCATTCTCTTCTCACGGATATTGAATTAATGTATACAAAATTGCATTATTTACGATTTTGTTGGATTTGTTTTGTTTCATAAAACTATAGCCTGCCATTGACAGATCGTTAAAAAGAGACTCGTGCTCGTTCACAAGAAGACTTAATATTGGATTGGAATGGAATTTCGTTTCATCTGGTCGTTATGGTCTGAGCGAGGTACACATACGTATACATATATTTCATTACACGCATGCGTAACGTATAATACTTAAATACATAATAGCAATTTTATTGTGTGAATCACACAACACATACGTATATCTACTGATATAGTATGTAATTTTTTTTTGTTTTTTAATTAAAATATTTAATCTTTGTAAATAATATTTTTTAAATATTCGCAGTAACAAATTAAATTATTTCGGTAAAATGTAAATGGTGGAGAGTTCGTATTTTTGTGAATAATAAAACTTCCATTTATGAAATTAACTAGCACATAGTACATTTATAAGAAATTATCCTTTTGAAATTGAAATTTGATTAAATTAATAATGAATTTCCAGCAGTTGAGATTTCAAATATTTTTGATTATTTTATTTTCAAATTTTTCCGTTACTATTTCAGTATATTAGAAATATAGGTAAATACAGAGCACGATAAAAATAGGTAGATTTATCTTTATATAAATTATTAAATTAAATGTAAACATGTAATTATCAAAAGTGTTGAGTGTGTCAAATCACATTCACACCTATTAATTTTATTCACTAATATTTTAATCTACATACGTACATACATAAAATACTGATTTTATACAGATATATGTATAAAATTCTAATCCTACCTCATATAATACGACAGTACTTACGTACTTACCTATCTATTAATTATATTTAATCATTTACTT
Organism: Villa cingulata; assembly: GCA_951394055.1. Lineage (NCBI taxonomy): Eukaryota > Metazoa > Arthropoda > Insecta > Diptera > Bombyliidae > Villa > Villa cingulata. Next base: position 8,045,004 of record OX596018.1, read on the forward strand.
TTTTTTTAATTTTTTTTTTTTTTCAAAATCAGAAAATTTTTTTATATACATAGGTACATACATTATATTCTTTAATTATTCAAAATTCTGATGTAATTTATTTGCTTTTTTATCTTCGATTTTAAATTCTATAATACTCCTATACTGACAACTACCATTTTAAAAAAAAAAAAAAATCTGTTTATTGTGTTCTGCTTTTTGTACTTCTATAAATTTTTTCAAAAACTCAATTTATGATTATAAATGAATATACCTACTGTACACAATATGTGTGTGTGACATATACTATATGATGGTATGGGGTGGTATGAGTATGTAGGAATTAGTACATTTGATTTTAAAAAAAATACATATATAGAGAGATCAGATAGTATATTCATATAATGTAAGATTTTTATGTACGAGCAAAAGCAAATACAAATTTATTATGTATTATTATTATTATTATTATTACATACATACATATGTATGTTCATACATATGTACTTAATTGTTTATTTAATATTGAAAAAAATAATTTTTTTTTATTAAAAAATTTTTGTGCACATGTAAGTACAAGTATTCAAGTAATGTTGGTTTGTATTTTTATTTTTTATTTTTTTTTTCTTTCAATTTTTTTTATGTTATTTTAATATTTTAATAAAAAAAAAAGTACTTTTTTTATTTTATTTTATGATACAAATAATATTGTACAAATAATAATGTACGTATAATGTCTACGCGTCAATATATTATTATAGTATCTTTAGTATATGTACATAATATACTCTTATGTATGTACATATATGTATATAATATCAGTAATTTCCAGTATATTATACAAATGTACATACGTATCATCGTAGATATTGCACGAGTGTACATATATACTATGTAGAAAAAATAATGTCGTATTTTGTTTTTTTTTTTATTATTATTTTTGTCATATTTTTTTATTTTGCAAAAAAAAAAAAATAATTTCATCAAATGTTGATTAATTTTTTTTTCTTTCTTCAAATTACATATATTCGTTATTATTATTATTACTCGCGTATATAGCATTAACAAACATTTTATGTAGATTTTTTTTTTTGCTTTTTTTGTGGTTTTTTTTTGCTATTTTTTTTTGTTGTTGTTATTGTGATTGTTGTTGGTGTAGTAAATCATATTCGTAAATATGTTTTTGTTTTGTTTTTATTATTTTTGAATTTGAAAATGCGTCACGTCACAGTGATTCCCTCAAAAAAAGTGAAAATTAAATTAACTATATGTGTATAGATAGAGAGGTAATTTTTTTTTTTCAAATTTTATTTATTTATTTTTTTCTTAAATTTCTAAGAAATTTACTTACTTTTTATATAAAATTATATTCAAATGATGATAGGAGGCAGGTAAGTATATGTGTAGGTATGTGTATGAGCTTTTTATTATTTTTCCACTTTTTTTTTCTTCTCAGTACAAAAATTTTTGTGTTATTTATATTTGGTTTTTATGTTTTTTTTTTCCTTTTTTCTCTTCTTGTTTCGTTTATTATTATATCTATTTGTTGTTTTTGTTATTGTTGCGATCATTGACAAAAAAACATACGCATATGCCTACAATAATTAGATAGTTACCTATTTCATTTTTTTTTTCTGTGTTCTCGTAATATTTATTCGTTATAGTTTGTTTGTTTGTTGGTTTATTAATTTTTTTTTTTTTTTTTGGCGGGTATACACACACGTTTTATTCAAAATATCTACACATCACTATGTTGATAATAATGTGTACACGTATACATATCAACAATCAAAATAAAAGTAAAATTAAAATTTATGATGAATGATCGTAGAGTTAGAGGTGGATATATAATGTAGCTACCTATGTAATGTAGCTAAAAAAATATTTTTCTATTATGAATCACTACATTCATATATTCATCTCCTATTTGTTATAAATGCATGTGCATGCATGTACCTACATTGTATAAATTTATAAAATAATTATTGTTTATGTTGTTTTTCATATACACTCTATGTACTATTCACATTTTATTTTTCTTATTAAGTTCTTCACACTTTTACTACTGTTTTTGTTTTTATGTTGTTTATATCCTGTTTTTCTTCTGTTTTATTTTCGTTTTTTTTTTTGTTTTTGTTTTAGTTTTTTTTCTTAAAGAAATAATGATGGAAAAATTTCTAATTTTTTCTTTTTTGTTTTATTTACTACACATAAAATGTATGTACTTCACATTTTTGTTTTTTTTTTTTTTTTTAATTTATTTTTATATTTTTGTTTCAACCGTTTCAACTATACTGTATCTACTATTTTATTATAGTGATATGAGTTTATCTCACATTTACATATATATGATGCATTGAGTTTGAGTACAGTACTAGGTACTAGTTGCATTGCAGTACGAACTACGAACGTAAATAAAAAAGGAAAACATCATACAAAGAGTACAATAAGCACAATATTATTCACATTTACGGAGTCGAGTATATACCAACATTTATAATGAAATGAAAATTTAAATCTGAATCTGAGATTTCTTTTAAGAAAAACATGAAATTTGCCTGCAAGGTGGTTGAATGAACGAACAAACGAACGAACAATCTTACTTTTTCCTTGTGGATTTTTGTGGATTTCTTTTGTTCATGGAAAATTCTTTTGTATATTTAAAAAAAAAAATATGTAATTTGAAAAAATATAAATATGTATTTAAAAAAATCACTAAGTCTAAATTAAATAAAATATTATTTAAAAAATATAAAAAAAAAAACGGAAAATATAAAAACACTAAAAATTACTTTTATTTAAAACTTACACTGGACCTTAAAACTTTTATTATTCGTATCTCTTCTAATATTTATAGTTAATCAAATGAAATGGTTTTTCACAATTTTCCACTCAATTTAAAAATAAAAACGTTCATTTAGAGAAGAAAAACAAAAATATTTATACTTGCATATACATTTATGTGCATCATGCAGTTTTTTCTCTTTCTTTTCACATATAAAATTTACATTATTTTATAAACGATATTTATTTTTTTTTTTTAATTTTTTCATTGAAAGCGAAAAAACCAATTATGTGATATAAACGTAGTATAATGTTAACAGCAAATTGTTTTTTTTTCAAATTATTTAATTTATTTTTCTTAATTGGGAATTAAAGAAAATTAAAGTATGTAGGTACTAGTCTCATAAAATTTATTCAAAAATAATTATCAGTTAAAATATAATCAAAATAAATTAAATACACAAACAGTCAATAAAAATAACTACATATGTTTTTGTTATTATTATTATTATTGTATACTACACTCTTTAATAAAAATGTTATTTTTATTTTATTGCCTATCATCTATAGATACTTTGCCGTTTACTTGATTATTAAATGAAGTAAATATGAATACCACTCAGCACTCACTCAGTCAACAGTTCGTCATTAAATGAAAATTGGAAATTTTGTATAGTAGCTATTGTTTATTTGATATCTATCTACTGTAGCCGTAGTGTAGTGTAGTCATGTGTAGTTGCTGTAGTATTTACCCTAGTAGTACATACATATATAAAATAATGTACGTACATAATCATTCTGGTGGACTTGGACTCGACTCGACTCATTCGTGTTCAAAAAACAAATTAATATTGAAAAAGTTTAAATTTTTAAGAAAATTTACACACATATTACAATCAGTATAATTTGGTATAATAGAAATAGAGAACACTCTGCAATCTGTAATGTCTGTAATATACATACAGATCACAGAGCAACACATACACAATATTTACCAAAGAAAAATTTTTGGAAAAACAAAACAAATTCTTATAAAATTTGTACTCTTTTGAATTTTTTTATCACATACGTTATGGATGTACAATCTACAATGTACGTATTTCCCAAAACAAAAACTTAATGATAAAAAAAAACAATAAAACATGCAAAAAACAAAACAAAAAAAAAATAAATAAATATGTACTCTTTTTTATTGAAGAAAATTTTTAAAATGAGAAGCAGCAGAACATAACAGAAAGACAACAATTCACTATGCTATAGCACTGTAGTCATCTCTTTTATTCATTTGATTTATTTTTCTTTTATAAAATAAAAATAATAAAACATTTCTTTTGTTTTTATGAAAAAGTGACATAAAAAGTCATACGCCGACTCTGTGACTGTGTACCATCATCAGTGTAATCGTATCTATCTGTATTCATTCTGTACCACCGTTAGCGTCATCGTGTAACGTGTACATATACGAACATACATACTTTCATACATTTAAATTTAAATTCATATTCAACAATTTATCACTTTCAAATTCAGTGATTTTTGTATTTGTTTGCTTGTTGCTTTTGCTTCATTGTTTTGCTGCTTTGATATTATCATTATGGTTTCTGCTTCACTTTTTCTTTCTTTCTCTCCGCTCACACTTTGTGTTTGGTATTTTGTTTCTATTTTTGTTATTTAATTTGTGTTTTTGTTTTGTGTTATCAATCAGATTCTCTTAAAAACTAAATTTAAAGTTTTAAAAGAGGAAATTAATTAAGAGAAATTGATGTGATGCTGATGATTGAAAAAAACAACGACAAAATAATATTTTTTTAAATATGTATTCTTATGATTTCAAGGTTTAAATTTTCGATTGTAATGTAATTATTCATTTATTTTTAGTTTTATTTTTAATTCTTTTAGAACTTTAGTTATTAGAACTAAAATATTTTTAACATTTAACTAAAAAAAAATTGAATTGAGCATTTGAAATCAAAATTTGAAAAAATAATTTTGCATATGTGGTATTACTAAATTATTTTTGTAAGCAAATTTCTGTTGCATAATTCAAAATTTACTTAGCAACATTTTTTCAAAAATTCTAACTGTCACTGCCACACAATCGAAAATTAGTGCAACATATAGCAACAAGTTTAACACGTCATTTTGACAATTCAATAGAAATGAAATATACACATTACAATTACACATATTATAAAAGTATAGTATAGTCATAGTCCACTAGACAAAACAAAGTTTCATGTTTTATTTTATTTATTAAAAAATAATACTTTTTAAACATATTTTTTGTCAAATTATTGCTTAAAATAATTTATAATTTACATTTTTATTGTGCTAAAGACAGATATTCATATTTAGAATTCGTATTTACTTTCAAATATTTTTTGCGAGTTCGAAAATATCAGGGATATATCGAATTTTATAGTTTTCTTTGCAAACGCAACGCAAACAATAGTAGAAAAAGCAAAAACAAAAAATAAATAAAAAAAATTGTTTTGAGAATGGTAAAATTATTTGCACTATGTGTTTTCTTTAAGGGACCTAATGAAGGACGATTACTTAAAGCCACATATGATTTACAATCATTTTCATTTTTTCAAAGAGGTGCAGTACAAGAATTTATGGGGTAAGTGTTCAATTGTGTTTTGTATAGTTATAAATTTAAATGCGTAAAAAGAAAATAAAAAAAAATTAATAATAAACAATTTCTAAAAATATATGTTTGTAACGTAATTCCTGTTATCAATTTTATTTTTTGAAGATTTGCTGCAAAAACAATCGTTGAAAGAACACAACCAGCATGTAGGCAATCAGTTAAACAAGATGCTTACATGTGTCATGTGTACGTACGTTCTGATAATTTAGCTGGTGTATTAATTGCTGATCATGAATATCCACAAAGAGTTGCTCACACATTATTAACAAAAGTATTAGATGACTTTACAGCAACAGTATCACAAGATAAATGGTCGACAGGTACTGAATCTTCAATAAATTTTACACAATTACCAGCATTTTTAGCAAAATATCAAGATCCAAAAGAAGCTGATGCACTGACAAAAATGCAAAATGATTTAGACGAAACAAAAATTATATTGAAGAATACAATTGAAGCTGTATTAGAACGTGGTGAAAAATTAGATGATATGGTTATTAAATCAGAGAATTTATCATTACAAAGTAAAGCATTCTATAAGACAGCCAAAAAGACAAATTCATGTTGTAGTTTTAGTTAAGCAGGATAAAATATAAGATGAAGCATAAAGAAAAATATAAGTATATAAAAATACATAATTAAGTTTGGTAAAGCTAAGTAATATAAACATATAAAAAATTAAACCGTTCATCATATATAAGATATTTAAGAAAATATCCATGGAAATTATATTCACAAATTTAAATTTGATGTTGATAAAAATTAATAATTTAAATTAAAAATTAATAAAATAAATAAAAATATTTGGATAAATTATTCAAATGCTAATGTTTATTAAAATGCAAAAAAATGTAGTGATAAATGGATAAAAATTTGTAATTTGCTATGAACGACGAATTCGGATGACGAATTTCCGTTTTGAAAAGCAACCAAAGTAATTTGAATACGATTCGAAATTAAATCCTTCAAATTTATTATTCCGATTTTTTTTTTTATTATTATTCTTTTTTGTTTTTAAAAATTATAAATCATACAATTTATGATTTATGAATACATAAATTATTTACGTGTTTCTGTTGAAGTATTTTAATTTTTTTATAAGTAGGTACCATAAATTACTTTGAGAATTTAAGTAGTAAAAATGAGCACATAGCATATTATTGCTTACAAAACAAATGCCTGTAAATCGAATAATTACAACACAACATTAAAATTTTTTTTTTATTTATTCCCGTTTCTTAACTTTTTTTTAAGAAGTTAATTGCTAAAATATAATTTTAAATGTAATGTGAATATGTATTATATTAGCTATATAATAAATATAAATACATAATGTATATTATATAAAATGTATACAAAAATAATTAATGTTATAATAAATGTTTTATAAAGTTATTAAATTTAATTAATCAAAAGAAAAAAAAATTGACAATTTTATTTTTTAATTCGAAAACGAAAACACACTAAAAACAATATCCACCAAACACCCTGTACATTTAAAATATGTACATATATTCAAAGAAAGAGAAAGGCTATCTTATATTTGAATGGAATGGATATTAATATTAATATGTATAGATGTGTAGGTATGTAGATATAAATTACATGTGTTGCATGTGTATTTTCATCATTTTCATTGTAAAGAAAACAAAGCTTTAAGCATGAGTGTAACTGTGAATGATGATAAGAAAAAGTTTTCATTTTTTACATAAATGACAAATACAGAATACAGAATAAAATTAAGATAAAAATTACATCATACATATACAGATATAGATTGTCTCGAAAATAAATATACCGGCTTAAATGTGTGCAAAATCGCATATACAGTGTTTACATGTGAAAAATATATGTTCGTACACACATAAATATGTCATGTGGTCATATGGACCATTGATGATTTTCTAATTTTGTAAAGTGGAAAAAATAAATTACATATTAAGCAAGAGAATGGATAAATAGAATCACAGATTGAGATAGAAATTAGGTACAATTTTAATTATTTTAGTTAGACAAAAGACAACAGGAGATTTGTTGAGGATATTCATAATATTCGAATTGTGTGGCAAGGCAACTGGCTGTGGCACTGGTGGTAAGTTTAAGTAAACAAGCGGCAATTTAACACAACATATAATAGTACATAATACAGACAGTACAGTATCAGTATAGTGCCAGTGCGATAAAGGTGCTGCTTGCTGGTGAATTTAATTTATGTTTTGTTTTGTTCTTTATTTTCTATATAAAATATATAGTGCACAGAATAATAGAATTAAATAGTGTGTATATAACAACAAAACAACCCATCATCTCAGCCATCTAAAATTAAACACATCAGCCAGCAGCAACCAGAAGAGAAAATAATTTTATTTTATATTATTTTATTACATACATATTTGATTTGTGTGTACTAACTGTGTATGTAAATGTAATTTATTCGTACATATACTATATAAATTCTATTTTATTCTTTACTACTTGTAACATATATAATTTTCTATTTTCAACATTAAAAAAAAATATATTCAAATATACACAAATAGATTTAGCAAGATTTAGAATAACTACATCTTTTCATTTGGGTATTATTTAAAAAGAAAATATTTTTCAGTGATTTTATATTGAATTTTGATTTTGTTTTGTTTTCAAATTAATAGAGATAAATAATTCAATAAAATAATGTGCAATATAAAAATTGCATTCAATTTTCGTTCGCAAAATTACCATATAAAGCCAAAAAAAATTTAAAATTATATTGGATATGCTTTTGATTTGAATTTTTGTTTTCTATTTTGTGTCTATTTTTGTAAAAAAATACTAAATATGGTGTTAATTATAAAAGAAAAAAAAAATAATTTTTAATTGAAAAATGTGAAGTAGAATTATAATAAGTGATTCTGGTTTATAAATTTGGATATACAATGCATATAAATACATACATTATAGATAGATAGATGCATGCTCGTGCATATGTGCAAATGCAGTGCAGTGTTGCAGTGTGATTTATTTAAAAATATAATGCTTGCTAATGCTAATAGTAATAATGCGATGTTCAAGTGATAACAAATTTTCAATTGATTCAATTTTCTTTTAAAATTTAAATTAATTTTATTTTTATTTTTTCAAAATAAGAAAAATATATTTTGTTTTTGTATATAACTGCCCACATATATTTTATATAGTTTTGTATTTATATGTATGTATAATTGTGTACATATTTCTGTCTGTTAAATATTTTATTTTTGGAATACACACAGATACTTAATATTGTATATATGTAGCTATATCAGCTATACCAAATACATTTCCCTTTTGGTACATATTTTACCTAATTATTTTCATCCCAGTTTTTATTTTAAATTTCAATCTGCACAATGTGTGTAAAATTTACATAAATGTACATCAACATCATCTCTAACTCTAATGTATTCAAATCTTATAATTTTGTATAACATGTAATGTACTAATGTACATTTATGTACATTATTTATGTAATATTTTTATCATATACACATGTGCATGAATCTATACAGACAGGTAGTATGGTACACACATAACGATAGCACAATATTACATATCGATTCACTTATGCATACGATACATACATACATCAATTTCATAATGATTTGTTTGTTTATATTATCATATCCATATTATTTTAATTTTATTTTTATATTCTGTACACAATTTGTTTGTTTATAATACATTCAATTCAATTCATTTATTATTTAGGTACGTACCTATACATTACATACTTTAAAAAAAATTCTTGTATAGGTATATTGAAAATTATAAAATGTAATTGAAAATAATTAAAAATTTAAATGTTTTAAACGATAAAAACAATTTATACAATTTTTTGATTGCATAATGCACAATATTTTATTGAAATTTTCATTATTTTACAATAAAAAAAAAGAGCAGAAAATAACAGATAAGAAAGCTTTTACTAACAAAATACTGATATAGCAATAAAAATAACACAACAAATACAATACAATAAATTAATGTAAAATTGTAGAGATTAGAAACTTTATAAAAAAATGAAACTACTCCACTAACTACAAAATCTGCGATAAGAAGTGTTTACAAATTCTACAATACATCACATAACAGCCAGTATATGATAGCAATTTTTATTTTAATTTTATATTCAAAAAATTATCCCAAAGAACTAAAAATTTTTTTTTTTAATTTTCATCATTTTGTAAATTAAATTTTTCGTTTTTGAATGCTTCAAATTTTTAATTTTCAAAACTAAAATTATTTCATAAAATTTATATAATAAACGATCAACTTTATTACAATTTTTTTTTTTTTTAATTTAAATCTCAGTATACAAATTTTAATTTTTCGTTATCTCTAATTTGTATCTTTTTCAAATTTTTCGTTTTAGAATAATTCGATAAAACTAATAACAAATACAGTTTCAAATTAATTAAATAAAAGTAATCGAAAATTTGAAAATAAAAAATAACAAACACTATGGATCCAGAAGCATTTCTGGATATGGCCAATCAGGTCATAAAATTAAAAATGTTTCCATATTTTGATATTGCACACAGTCTATTATGTGCATTAGGTGTTAGAGAAGATCTTGGTCCCGGTGCTCAAGCATTTTCTCGTAAACATCCTTTGGCATGTTGGCTATCAACAATGCTTGTAATATTTTCTGGTGGTATGGTTGCAAATGGTCTATTAGGTGAACCAATATTAGCACCATTAAAGAATACACCACAATTAGTTGTTGGAACAGTTGTTTGGTAAGGATTTTTTTTTTTTACTTTTTAATTACATTTCCATACATAAGTACATAATTTTTATTTTATATGTATAGGTATCTCGTGTTCTATACACCTTTTGATATAGGCTACAAAATAGGAAAATTTTTACCAATAAAAATAATTGCGAGTGCCATGAAAGAAATTTATCGTGCTAAAAAAGTTTATGATGGTGTAACGCATGCAGCTAAATTATATCCGAACGCATATGTCATTATGATTATAATTGGAACATTGAAGGGTAATGGTGCTGGATTTACGAAATTATTTGAAAGATTAATTCGTGGTGCATGGACACCAACTGCTATGGAATTCATGCAGCCAAGTTTGTACGTATCGGCAGCATTCAATAAAATAAAATGAAATGAAATCTGATATACGTAGAAAAATTTTTAAAAAATTAATTTTTAATTTTTACTTTTAGCTATACGAAAGCTTCACTTGTTGCCTCCGTTATATTTGTGTTGGATAAGAAAACTGATTGGATATCAGCACCACATGCTCTTGTTTATTTCGGTATCGTTATATTTTTGGTATACTTCAAATTATCATCAATTTTGCTTGGTATACATGATCCGTTTATACCATTCGAGAATCTATTTTGTGCATTATGCTTTGGTGGTATATGGGATAGTTTGGCTAAAATTCTTGGACGTGGACAGGCTAAAGAAGCAGACAGTAAAGACGCTAAAAAAACTAATTAAACAGATAATTAACCTAGAAAATAAAATTTTCTCTGTTATATGTTATAATGGTCTTGACATTGAAAATTTATTTTATGAAAAAAAAATGGACTCTGCCTATTTGCCTTCTTCTCGGGATTCTAGAGCACAAATTATAACGAATCTCATCATATGAATTTATAAAAAAAAAAAAATTAAAATAATAAATACTTAGATTACATGAATACACATCATTTAAAAAATGTTGTGGTGTTAAAAATTGTATTTGCTTTGCTTATAATTTCCTGCATTGAAGTTTTGCTTATCATCAGTTTTTTTTTTTTTTGTTCTAGTCAAATATTATTATTGTTTTATTTAAAATTAAATTTAGGTGTAATTATCCTTCTTGAAATTGTACATTTTAGTGGGTGGTGTACAATTTTGACAAGGATTTTTATTTAATTTTTAATTTTTTGTTAGATTATTTTATCGTTATTATCTGTATAAATTTATTTTATTTATGATTTTTATTTGTAATTTATATATTTTAAGATTCATTATACATATATTTAAAATAATATAATTAAAAAATTTTAAAAGAAAAAACAAAACTTGTTCAAAAATAAGTTGAAAAATTTATATACATAAAAATAATGTAGTTTTGTGTTAAAATAGAAAAGAACAAAGAAATGAAATGAAAATGTTAATTCGCACAAAACAATTTTTTATAAAAATAAAACTTAAGAATTTTTTGAGATACAAATAATTGGGTTTTAAATTTTTCTTTTTTTACTTACCGTTATTTTTAATTTTAAAACTTTACAGTTTAATTAAAACAATTTTTATTTTAAACAACACAAAAATCAAATTTATTAATATTAATAATTTGCATTGCATTTTAGATTTCAATTTCAATTTCACCCACCTGACCCCACTACTTTTAATACGGTACACCAACAAACAACAATTACATTTACAACACTACAGGACTAATAATAATAAACCACATAAACCAGCTATCTTTGCTATAATTAAAATTAGCGGGAGAATATAAATTTTAATAACCTCAATAGTCAAATATATATGTCGATAAGGTAGGGCTTTCATTATTTATAGATTATATAAATATACTGAGATATGGTAAGAATGAATGAATAAAGAAAAGTAGTATTTAGCCATTTAGCTTATAGCTTCTAGCTTTTATAGTACGTTTTGATTTTTTACTGGCTAGCTGAGCTGCTGTTGCTGTAGCTGTCAGCTGATATGACTTCTTTTGTTGTTTAAATTTACAGTTGATCTCCATGTCTGTTTTGTATTTTTTTTATTTCATTCGGTCTAATTTTAAATGTTTTAATAAATTTTCATTTTAAATTTATTGTAAAAATTATTTCAATTAAAAAATTAAAAGAAAAAATTAAAAATGACAGCTCTATCATTCGATGCAAGAGAAATACTTTCATATTTAAATGAATTAGGATTTCGGAATGTAACAGCAGAACAACTAAAGGAATTTATGCAGGGTAATGTGATGTGATTAACAAACTCCTATATCTATAAGTTTGCTTATATTTTGTGCTTTTTACATTATTTACTTTATATTTTCATTTTAGATCTTCGCAAATTGATTAAATATGAGGAAAGATTATGTGTTTTTAATCAGGAAAATCAAAAAAATCGTATTTTTGATAGTAGTGATAATCTTCATAAAGCATTTACAATTAGTTTTAAAGCGAGAACATTAAAAGAACAAAACCCAACAAAAGAATTATGTAAAAAAGCGGCTACAACTGTTAATGATAAAATAGAAAATAAAAAAAAAGTTTTAAATGAAAAAAATACAAACAATAAACAAGAAAAAGACGGAGAATCAAATAATAAAATTGATGGAGAAAAACATGATTTGAAATTGAAGCAAACCACATCAAAAGAAAGACATTCTGAAAAATCTGCAAGTAATAATGGAGATCGAATGTGTAAGTACAGAGTATAGATTGATGAAAAGTTAACAAATCTGTTAATTTAATTTTAAAATTTTGCAGGGATAAGACCGAAATCAATTAAAAAATCACAAGGATTTAAAAAAAATAAAGATCCCGTTGAATTGTACCAATACTATAAACGTGAATGGGAGAAATTTAAACAATATTTCCCAGGTGAAAATGACCATAGCGAACTAAGATGGAAGATCCGACATAAATTGCTTGGAGTTAGTTAATTCTAATTTTATTTAAATGAAAATATACAAACAATTTTAAATAAATTTCAAATTATTAGAAAAATGCTTAAACTTGATCTTGTTTGAATTTGGCTCCTTTTGCAGTTCCATCCGATCTATTCAATTGATACAGTATTCTCTCATGAATTCGATTAACAGCTGCAACTGTTAAAATTAAAGTATCATGTTTTAACATCGAATATGTGTTTAAACCATAAACTGGCATTAAATTAACGTATCTAATTCCATTTGTTGCTGCCGATATTTTCTCAGGAAATATATCATCGCTGTAAGGAAGAATAAAATTGAATATTGAATTGAAAAAATTAGTTTTTCTGATTTGTACTTACGCATCAGCAATTAAAACTGATGGGCCCCAATTTCTTTCTTTTATTAATTCTTTAATGTAATCGGCATCACCCGATGGTATATCTAGATCTTTAACAATATGCAAATCATCTTGTGCTAATTTAACTGACAATGTAGATGTAAGGCCTGCAACTCTTTTGTAGAATGGTAGCATATAAAAGTGTGTTTTAGGTGAGCGTGGACCGTGTGCAATTCCTCCACCTTTAAACAATGGTGATCTAATTGAACCGTGACGTGCACGACCTAATCCTTTTTGTGGCCATGGTTTTCGTCCACCACCACGTACTTCAGCTCTTGTTTTAGTGTTTGCCAAACTAACATAACGATATTTTCTCTGCCATTCAATGTTCTCGTGTATTATATCGACACGAGGATGAGCTGCAAACACCTCTGGATGTAATTCCATCATACCCAATTTTTGTTCCTCTGGTGTATCCAAATTTTCTATCCATACTTCACGAATTTTACTAAAACTCGATTTTATTGGATAATCATTTGATATTGGTAATAACAAAGGTTGTTTCGTAATTAACTCACTGCTACCGCTACTAATGCTAACTGAATTTGCACTAGTACTGAATTGTTTAATAAATTGTGATAATGTTTTGATTTTATTTAAATTTAACATTTTAAATAGTTTAGTTAATTTTAGTTAAAAAGAATTGAATTCATTGACAATTTGACATCTTAAATTATTTTTGCAATTTTAAGGTTATGTTGATAAAATTGAATTATTTGCTATTTTGTTTAAAAGCATTTGATGAAATGTTTAGCAACTTATTATAGCATGAACACAGAACAACAGATTTTGTTTTGATTTGGTTGCAGCAACAGCAAAGCAATAAATGAATAAATCAAGGTTATGTCAAATAATAAAGTTATGTCATAATTCATAAAGTTTGATGTTGACATTTGGAAATTGAATGAAGAATGAAGAAAGTGTAAACTGTAAACACTAAACAAAACATTATCGGGTAGTAAACAGAAAATAGAAATAAGAATTTTTATATTAATTTTTTATCTAATTGTAAATAAATTTAAAAAAATAAATATTGGAACACGATGGAAGAAGAATATGAGGATGATGGATGGATGGGGAGACATAAATCCGGAGAAGATGAGGTAAAAAAATTCTAGCACTGATTTATGTTATTCACAATAAAAATACATAAATGCATTTTTGATTTACAGGAAAATGCTGATGAAACTTTAGAAAATCCACAAGAAGTCTTGATAGAATGTTTAGATAAATTCTCAACTCCAGATTATATTATGGAACCGGGAATATTCACACAATTAAAAAAATATTTTCAAGCTGGTGGTACACCAGAAAAAGTAATAAATCTTTTATCAGAAAATTATAAAGCAGTTGCACAAATGGCAAATTTATTAGCTGAATGGTTAATATTGGCTGGTGTTAAAGTAACAGATGTTCAAGCGATGGTCGAGAATCATTTAAAAGACATGATATTACGCACATTTGATCCAAAAAAGGCTGATACCATATTTACAGAGGAGGGTGAAACGCCTGATTGGTTAACTGAGATGATCGATCATCATACGTGGCGTTCATTAATTTATAGATTGGCAGAAGAATATCCAGATTGTTTAATGCTGAATTTTACAATAAAAGTAAACATTTTTCTTACTTAGTCTACATATTTCCTAGTTTAATTTTCTAATTTCTTTTTTTTTCAAAGCTAATATCTGATGCAGGTTTTCAAAGTGAAATAACCTCAATATCAACTGCTGCACAACAGATCGAAGTATTTTCAAGAGTACTTAAGACTGCCATAACAAAATTTTTAAATAATCCTGAAGATAATCAAGGTGCGATTCAAGAATGTGCTAGAATGGTATGTCATGGACAACATACATATGTTTATTCTCAAGTTCTTATACAAGTTCTATCACAAGAACCAAAAGGTGGTTTCAATATGAAAAGACTTTCACAAGAAATTACGAAATATGCTCTAATGAAGTAAGAATTCACATTCACAAAATAATTTTTAGTTTTATTATTAAGTAATAATGTTAAATTTTTTGTTTAACAGTAATCAAAATGTTACTCCAATAACTATGGCTCTGAATGGTTCAGCTGCTTATCCACAAGCTTGTCAAGCACTTACATCAATGCTATCCCGGAATACTTTAAATCCAGCTGATATAACAGTTCTGTATAGAAATTATTCTACATCAGATCCACCTCCAATCGATTTAATAAGAAATCCTCAATTTTTAGAATTATTAGTGGATTCGTTATTTAAAGCCGGTGTTAAAATTAATCCAGAACACAAATCAAAATACATATATTTGTTGGCTTATGCGTCTAGTGTTGTTGATGTGCCCGGTAGTAAGAAAGGATCTCAAAATAAACGTACTTTGAATAAGGATGAATTAAAATCAACAATTCAAGCTATTGAAAAAGTTCATGCAATATGTAACGTAAATAAGGGATCAACAGAATTAATAGCTGAATTACAAAGCCTCTTCAGTTGTATAAGGTTGATGTTGATTTGATCTAAATTAAATGTTGAAATCTGAAAAAGAAAAATCACTTACATTTCATGTCGTTCTCGCTATAGATTCCCTGTTGTTGGTGTTGGTGTAATTCGTTGGATTGAGAATACAGTTACCGAACCATCATATTTTAAACTTTCAACAGATAGCTGTCCATTACATTTAGCTGTATTAGATGAAGTTGCATCAGTTCATTCATCATTGCACGGACAAATATTAAATTTATTAATAAATTTATTTGAATCGAAACAAGATGAATTAGAAATTTTAGTTCAATTAGAAATGAAAAAAATGTTACTTGATAGAATGGTAAATTTATTAGCAAATGGTTGTGTTGTACCTGTTGTTAAATACATAAAACAATGTTGTCAGAAAGGTGATACAGATATATCACTTATACGATATTTTGTAACCGAAGTAAATACATATATACGTGAATTTTATTTATTTTTTTTATCGTATTTTTACTATTTGATATTTTAAAATTAAATTTTTATTTCTTATATTTTTTAGGTTTTAGAAACAATAAGTCCTCCATATTCGCCAGAATTTGTTCAATTATTTTTACCAATGGTTGAAAACGAAGAAATTACTGGTTCAATGCGTGGTGAGGGTGATAATGATCCTGTATCTGAATTCATTGGTAAGAAATAATGATATAAATCTTCAATTTTTTTGCAATATAAATCTTTCAATAATTATTTTGCAATTTTTTCTCTGGTTTTTAATTTTTGCAGTTCATTGTAAAGCGCACTATACAACTGTGTAGAATATTTTTTTTTGTCATTACTACATAAGGATAAATTGAAATTTGATTTTTATTCGCAATCTTTTTGTGAATAAAAATCAAATTTTACAAGCATTTTTAATTTAATTCAATTTAAGGAAAAACATATTTATGTAAGAGAAAAAAAAAATAATAATAAAAACTTCATAAAATAAGAGTAAATTTATTTTGATCTTTTATTGTTTTTACTTGATTTTGGAAATTTTTATGGAATTTTTTTTTTTTAATAAAAAAATGCAAACAAAGATTTCTATGAAATAAAATTCAAATACTTGTTCCTTATAAAATGTACACAAATTTTTGTTTGATTTCGTCCAAAAATATTTACGAACAAATACTCACATACATAATGTAATTTATAATTCTTGTAATAATTTATTTATGAAAAAAATTTAAAAAAGAAATTTTTGTTAAATTCTTTTCACCAACATAATATCTTGTACAGTATCATTTGATTTATAATTAAAATAAAATAATGTTTGTATGATACAGAGATTTGTAAAATGTTTCATAAAATCATCATTTATGGTAAGTATAAAGTGAATTTTATAAATTTTTATTTTGATTTTAATTATAAAATGATTAACATATTAATTATTAACGTAATAAGTCAATATGTTAAATGATTTTATTTAAAAAATGAATAAAAAAAAATTATTTTATACTTGCAATATATATGATTATATTATTATAATGTTTAAAATCTATCATAAAAATTAAATAAAATTTAAATAGATATATGCATGTACATTTGTTGTATATCATGAAATATCATGTATATCATGCGTGTGTAGTAGAAATAAAGCAATTAATATTTTTAAAAATATTTACGATCGGTACTATAAAATGTATCTGAATGTAAAACAAAAATAAAAAAAAAAATGTATATTACTGAAAAGGTGAAAAGCAAGGTAAACAATTTTTAAAATTTGTTATATCATTTGGAAAGATAATAAGATAAGAATTTATTTTTAATAGTTTATTGCTTCATTTAAGTACCTACCTATATTCATATATAAACGTATGTAGATAGATCATGATTATGTATTATTATTGTTGGAATTTTTAAAATTTTGAATTTTATTGTCAAATATTTTTATTTTTTATTTTTGAATGAAACTTTCTTAATTACATCACAATAAATGATTGCAATTATAATATGTCGGTTATATATATCGATATGCCGATATTGTAAAGTGCTGTCTGTAGAATTTATATTTAGTTATTTTATGTATAAATAATCGTTAACAACAACAGTTGATAAAATATTTTTTTATTTTAGAATTTGAAATTATGTATTAAAGAATAAAAATACGCACATGTGTGTGTCGTACTATATCTATGTTAAAATATAATTTTTTTTATAAAATAGCAAAAAAAAAAATAATATTTATATAAATTTTCAATAAGATAACGAGGATATATGAATTTCTTGTTATTTTTACAATAAAGCAGTAAAAAAAAAAGAGCGAGTGCCTCGTTCATTTCTTTGATATTTTATTATCAATAGGTATTACGATAAAACATAATATATAATATGTCAATATATGTATATAATGAACTATAAGTATTGTAGTATTTTTAATAAAATACTGATTATTATACATTATCGAAAAATATTAAAGATATATGATATACATACTCAGTACACATGTACATGAAATATGAAATTTTAATATGAAATGGGTAATCGCGTAAAATACATATTAATAGGAAATTCAAAATTAAAATAATATTCGATAAAATAATATACTACATATAATGTAAAAAAAAGAAAAAGTGTTTGAAAAAGAAAAAAAATCGTTTTGTGCATTTTTAATAGAAACAACATTTTACATTTTGCATTTTAATTATAAATTAAATTTAAATAAAATTTATAAAAATAATTAGTTAACAGGTAAAAATTAAATAAAATAAAAGTGTAAATAATCGTATTATTGTACTAAAAATTTAAAAAAAATGGTAAGTTTTATTTTTAATGTTCATTTTAATTATTTTACAATAATTTTTAGTTAATTTTATATACACATACGAACGAAATCTACATAAATATATGTAATTATCTGGAATACATACATATATGTATATAGAGATTTTTATGAATAATTTATTATAATATTTTAAATTATGTTAAAATATAAAAAAATTTCTCTCTTAAAATTTATAGAAAAATAAAAAAATTAGTCACAATAAATGTGTTGTAGCGTTGTGTAGTGTAATAAAAATTATCAGAAATAATCTAAACTGATAAACAAAACACTACAGTAAAAAAACAAATGAATAGAAATGGATACTTAATAAATATCTAAATATATAACAAACATTTGACCTATACAAAGGTGTTTTATTTTAGTATCTCTTAACGCATATCACTACAACCATTAATGTATCTACATAATTTACTCGAAAAGTTTTTATCAATTACTTTTTTTTTTTTTTAAATCCTTGCACACCCATACTTGCCCATACATTTATATTCGATTATAATTTGTTTTTATCAAAACTGGGGTAATTTATGTACATTTCCGGTGTAAATATACTCAAAAGTGCGTTGTTATATGAAAAATGAATTCATAAAATGACACATGGAAAATTGCTTTCTATTTTTTTTTTTTTTTTTCGTTAGTTTGTACAAACTTATAGGAGAATTTTTTTTGTAAAAATATAATGTGTAATTATGTGTGTTAATGTTTTCGTTCAAATATTGCAAAATAAATTGTATAATATGTTATGTGCAATATTTGAATAGACCAAAAAATATATACATGAAGTAAGATAGTAATAATGCATATAAATGTTCGTAATGTTTATGAAATATTTTCTATTTAAAATCGATAAAAATATAAATAGGGATCGTTATTAATAGAATTTGCACAATGTAAATAAAATAGGTAAAAATCTTATCTTTATAAAATTAAACTTTGAACAAAAAAGAAAAATATATAAATTGAATATTATTAATATAAATGACATACGTACACGCGTACACGCTTTATCATTTTTAGAGTTAATAATAATTCTATGATTTAGTATTTAGTACTTGTGTACTCATCCAGTATTAGTAACTGTTAACAGATATTCATTTTTAACAACATCGATCGAAATCAAACTATACATAAATAATAAAAAATGTTCTGTAGTAATATAAAATAAATATTCAAAATGAATAAAAAGCTCAAAGCTTCATTATTGTCTTCAATTATGTATTATTTATTATTATTACTTGTATTTTTCTTTTTAAATTTACATAAAACAATTATTCTAAGATTTTATTTTTAAATTGAACATCTAGTAAAGTAATGAACAGTATTCAGTAAAACAATTTATTATTTTCTAAATATATTACCTTAACTTAAATTTCATCTCTAACATTACACACATTAACTGTTTCTGTTTGAAGTTGTTGATGTTGTATTGTATATGCATTATGCGAATACAGACAGATACGTTTACTTTTTCTGCGAATAGCTACATTTATTTCTATCTTCGCCATATCTTAAATCAGTTTCAGTTTAGTATCGAAATTTGATCGAACAAGACAACATATATAGTATTAAATAGTACCTACCAAAAATATAGATATGTAGTGAGATAGTGTATCTGTGACAAAATTTTTTCTCTAAAGCAAAATTCTCGAAAGTATACTATAGAGTACTATTTGTATAATATTACTAATAATAATTTAATAATATTTTTTAATGTAACACATGTGTAGATATATGTATATTTTGATTATAATCTTAAATCGTATCCATAAATTTATTATTATTATTATAATTATTACGTATTAAAGAAAAATAAACATATTTGGAACGTTAACTTCTTTATGTAGAACAAATAAAAAAGATCAATCATTAATTAAAAACCAACAAAAAAAATATATATTATATCATATGTTGATCTCATAAATTTGTACATATATTCATACACATATATAATGATATGTATTTAGAACCAAAGTAATAACAAGGAGTAGGTGTTCAAATCTTTTCGATTTATTTATTTGTTTCTAATGTTCTTTTTTCAAACTTTTTACAAACAAGTAAGTAATTCGAAATTTTTGTATAGTAATATGTAATATACACATGAGTACATATATGTATTATGTACGATATACTATTGTTTATTATGGTAAAATGTTAAGAAGAAAATAAAACTATCTACCTGCATCCACTACACTATACCTACATATAATTTTATAAAATTTTATTTTGTGTACACAAAAATTATAATGTTTACGCCACCAGTACGTAACGAGTACGCGTATCGTATCTCGTATCGTATGTAAATTTTTATTCATATTGAATACGTTATAAAATGTATACAAAATTGTTGGTATTGAAAGATACGTTTTTATGTCATTTTTATTGTGTGTGAAATTAACACTACACGAAAATATAAAAGAAAATAAAATAAAAAGAAAAAATGTTTTTATTCAAAATGAAAACTGCAAACAGGTGTTAATGAAAATTCTTTTCATTTTATTTATCACATACAGACAGACAGCATCAAACAGTCATCCGTTAATATCTTAAATTTAAATAAAATTAATCTCAATTTATTCATAGTCATATCATTTTACATTTGTTTTTCTTCAAAAAATAATAAAAATTCTCATTTATAAAATGAATTATGAAGTGGATACACATTTCCTACATCATAAATAATGTAATATCCCCATCATGTGAAATATTCAAATCGAAAGTTTCTTAATTATAAACATACTAAACACAACAACATAAATAAAAAAATACATAAAAAAATAATGTATAATTTTTATTATTTTGTTTGCTGTTACTACAAATTCGGTATTTAATATATATTTTAAGTTTTTCTTGGAGAAGAAAATTTTATTGATTATAAAAATGAATATCAGTTTTTAGATTAATTTATAAAATTTAACGTACGGAACTAACTTTAAAATTTATTAAAAAAAATGATAAAAAAACATGTACAAACATTTATAAAATGAAATCATAAAGAGTAAATTGAATTTTATTAATTTTAAAAAATGAATTAATTCGTGTGATTTAAAGTGAAATAATTTTACCAAAAAAACAAAAAAGAGAAAAAAAAAAATAATAATTATTAAAAATTAATTTTAAAGAGATAAAAATATTATATATTTTTTTCTTTTATATAATAAAATAATATGCATTTAAGTAGTGCTAGAAACAGTTATAATTTATCAAATTATCAAAGGATTATAAATAGTAGTGATATTAGAAGTAGTCATAGTAATAGTAATAGTAATAATGTTATACCAATTAGATGTAGATTTGAATCATCGTTATATACACGACCAACATATTCTTGGACAAAAGTGAGTACATAAGTATTATTATTATTATGTATTATTGTTTGTGTTGCTGATATTTTTGAATTTACATATTTTTAGCAATAGCATGTGAACAGATACATCTACTTATAATAAATTAATTAAATTATACTTGTGCTACACAATAAAAACTGAAATACTCGTATGTATATATGCATGTACATGCAAGTATGTATATAGTTACTATTTTTGATAAGATAATGAGTTTCTTATGAAATACACTCAGTACATTTTGTACAGATTGTAGGTAGATTGGAGAAGGTAGATAGCAAATATTCAATACATTTATCAAATTGATTCAATTTCTATAATTATTATTATCTATAGAATTTTTAATTATAACACATTTTTGTATAATTATTATCTATTTTTCAAAATAAGTATGTACCTGATACACCTGTTCTGTTATACATTTCATTTAAATTGAATTCAATTATTTTTCTCAATCGAATCGTTATAAAATTATTTTTGAACAGAATTTGAATCATGAATTTGTAGATATTATATGCAAATGTAAATATTTTATTATAGGAACTATAAGATAAAGTACTAATTTAAATATATGTAATTCATTTTATAATTATATTTTTTACAATTTGTTATACAATAACTATAATTATAATAAGTATATAAATTAGGTACGAGTACATGAGCTGGTAAAAGTATATATCTATAAGTATATAGCTCGTGCATATTATCACAATTAGTTTTCTCCTTAGTTATATTGTAATGTGGTAATATGAATAAGATTTTAATGAAATTCTCTAAAATACAACAAAAATCACATCATAGATTATAATTTTTAAAAAATAATTTTCAAAGAATTTTCATTTAATATACATATCTTCAAATTATACTTGCTATACATACATACTACCTACCTATCATATAATGAAGTAAGAGTTTTATGAATTGTACAAAAAATTATTTAAATCAAATTTGTCTAAGTATTTGGTAATTACATATTTGATTTGAATGACTTACAAATTATTTTATTATTCAACAACAAATTTAATGTCCGGCTATAATAAAAATTTGACATGATATTGCGTGATTATTTTTTTTTTTGTCTTTTTTCAAAATTTTACATAAACATTTTAATTCACCATAAATAATATCTAGATATCGTTTCGTTATACTCTTAAATTATAAATTTTTGTTGTCATTTACAAAGTGATTTTTTTTCTATTGTTTTAGATTATACAAAAAAAAAAAAAGAAAAAAAAAATTAAATTAGTAATAATAATAATAACATCATTATGTATGCCTAAAGTAGTAATAAAAATGTAATAAAATAACAATCAAAAAATTAGAAAAAAAAAACAGATTGAAAATGATCGAATATGAAAATCAATTCACAATTTCAATATGTGTAGCAATCCAACAAACATAATTGATATTTTCAGTAATTGCGATTATTAGCAGTAGATCTTTGAAGTTGAAGTTAGAAAAACTAAAAAAAAAAAAAATAAATTTAAAACAAAGTTTTTTTTGGATCGTTTTTTTTTTGTTTTTAATTTCTAAACTCCTAAATTTAATTTTATTGTGCTTTGAAGTCGAAGATCGATTAGGTCATATGTGTAATTTTCAAGCAGAGAATATTTCAAGAAGATGAAGAAAAAAAACAATTATTTATGCGTAGAATTAGAATGTAGAACCAAACTAAAAATAAGAGTCGCCTATATTATAATTATTATAATTGTTTGGAAACTTTTAAAGGCGATACTGATTTGATATACAACAATAACAAGTACATATATCTTTCGTATGTATGATTTTTGAATTTTAATTAGACATTTTTTTTTAATTGGATAATTTAATTTAGTAGAAGTCTGTACATTATAATGTACGAACGCATGTACTTAATATAATAACATCATAAAATCTAATTCGGTCATGAATTAAATTTTTTTTTGTCATGCGTGTACACAATATTGCATGTAATACATTATTTTTCGTTTTTTTTTTGTTTTTCATTATTCAAAAATTTTCTTTTGTTTATTTGTTGCTGAGACTATATGTAAGATATACCGCATGTACTCATTCTCATGCATACATTTTTTTGTTTCTTTTGGAATAAAAATAGAAAATAAGAAAACGATCATCACGATCATGGTCAAAACTTTAAAAGCATTTGTGTTGTGATATATGTATGGTATGTATACTGTATGTCATTATTCACATGCGTACAGAAAAATTTTTCTATACATATGTATAATGTATCTTTTTCTTTTCCAATTCGATTTGATGTTATAATAAATTAAAAAACGCACATTTTATATACCCGTATATAACCCCGTAAATACATGATCAGAATATTTTTTTTAAATTCAAATACATAAATTTCAATAAAAAAAAAAATGAATGAATTATTTCACAGATACGATCCGTATAACAATAATTATTATGCGATCATTATCGACATTTTTGAAACAATTAAAGAGCAGACGATTATATTATACTACAGTCATAATTTATCAGGCTATAGATACATATATGTACCCTAGATGTATGCATGTACTACTTATATACGGATATAGTCAATGTCTTTTGATATGTAAATGATGAATCTAATGCATACACAAAACTAAAAAAGCTAAAAAAAACAATAATAATGAAAATAAAACATGAGATAATCAGTACAAGCACGTGTGTAAATAAATTACATTTTTTTTTTAGAAATTTCTTTTTTTATTTGAGTAAATTTTTTAGATTTATTTTTAAAGCAGCAGCAATATTTTGTTTTATTTTGATACACAAACCATCGGTAATCATATAACTCAAAGAGCATAAACATTTTCGATATTATTTTGGTTTTTAGTTTTATTTTCTTGATTTCTCAATATTGATGTTTAATTGATCATGATATCAAAGAAGGCATACAATATACTGACCAATACGACGTATCTAACTCTAAAATTATATAGTGGGTGTCTACTGTCTACATATAAAATCAAATAAATTGAATAAATTTTAGTATCGACCTTGACTGAATTGTTCAATTAACCATTATAATATTATATAGATTAGATATGTATATCTGTTTTCGATTTGTTTACGTGTGTTACATAATATGTACAGTGTTGGCAATGTATGTGTAAGTATAAATTATATACAGTCGTAAAATGTGTTTATGGATTATTATCTGTACATTTATAAAAGTTCAAAAAAGAAATTTCTGTTATAAATTCTGAGTGTAAATTATGAAAAATTCATTGAATTAAGAAGGATACTACTTACTGATACTACTCTACTAACGACATGAAGAAAAAGAGATCAGATTATTTTCATTTATATTCTCCTTTGAAACTAAAAAATATTTCAGTCATTATGATGTCAATGAAATAATAATCATGTATAGAATGTATGTACATACTCGCGTGAATGAAGCGTGAATGAATAATAACATGAAATATCTTGTAATGATAATTATGATCATAATTACTACCACATATAAAAATGTATATACCTTTATGTATGTAACATAATTTAATTTATTTAAATTTAATTTAATTAATTTATATTTTTAATACATTATTTATATTATATTTATTTAATTTTTTTTTACAATTTTCTTTTCTTTTTATAAAGGGAAATCAAATTAATAAACATATAATAAATGATTCAATCAAAATAAAAATTGGTGGTGAAGAAATATCAAATAAAAATAAACGTACACATAAGAAACGTGAAACAAATAAAATAAAATCAACAAAATATTCATTGATAACATTCATTCCAATTAATTTAATTGAACAATTTCGACGTATTGCAAATTTTTATTTTATTATCATGAGTATAATTTCAATATTAATAGGTGAGTATTATTATTATTAATTTACAACTTTTTTTTTTTTTTGATAAAAATTATTCCTTAATTATTTTAAATAAAATTTAATAAAAAGAAATGAGATACTTAGAATAAAGATAACTAATATATAAGTACTTATACGTACTTGTCTATATATGTATTTGCCTGTTATCTGTTGTGTAGATACATATATTAATAAATAGATAAATGTATGAAAAATTTTAAAATAGAAATTATCGATATATACCTACATCTACTTAATAATTTAAAGTTAATTTTCTAACATTTTGTTCATAAAATTACATACACAACTCAACAATGCTCAATAATGTTTTACTGCTAAATTAAATTTTTATCGATTTCGTTATGTTTTTATTTTATTTATTTATTTTTTTTTGGAATGGATAATAATCGTATTGAATCAATATATTTGAATGCGTAAATTCTCAGGAAAAAAAAATTATAATAATTTGTCATACTTCATTGGTAAAATATGAGTTTTGGAAATTTTTTTTTTTTTAATTAGAAAAACGTTCAAATATAAATACACTGAATGAAATACAATACATATATGTAAGTGAAAAACACGTAGGTTAAACATTCAAATAACATTAATCGTTCGTTTAGTACATATGTATATATGATGTTTCACCTAATTTTTTTTTTAAATATTTTTATTTTTAAATTTATAATAAATATTATGTTTCTGTATTAAACATGATATATACAAACTTTTTAAAAAAAATATATAGCATAGGTATATACGTATATGTGATTTGAGTACCTAATATATCTAGACATTTAATACCTATAATATTATGTAAACATGTGTATGTATAATTATATGTAGACGTATATTATAAATTAAAGTTAAAAAAAAATTAAAATATAAAATAACGTAAACAATTAGATATTTTTTGGTACATATTACATATAATATAGTTTTGTGTTCTTTATATGTATACAGATTTGATGTGATAATTTGTGTAAATAATATAGGTACTAATAATATTCATTCAAATTCAGTCACTCATTCATTCATTTGTTCATTCATTTATTTTATTTTATTTCATTTCATTTCTTATTTATTTTTTTATTTTATTTTATTTTGTAGTTATTTAATACATTTATATACACATATATGTATAGCTAGTTAATAGTTTTGACATTGAACATTGATTTACACTTTTTCTTATTGATATGATTAAAATATATTGAATATATATTTTTACCTACGTGTATGCTTTTGTATACATATGTATTGTATATAGATATATGCCTTAGAGATACTCGCGTGAAGGAAGATAGCATATAAATTTCCAGTATGTAAAAGTATATATAATATCGTATATATGTATACCGACTAATAAAAATTCAAAAATTTTCTCTTTACTTTAAGTACATCATTTTAGATAAATATTGTATAATTGTAACGCATATAAGTACATATGGTTATCCACGCACGAGTCATATTTAAGTGTTTTGAAATGTACATACATATACATACAGAGATGAAATCAATGAGGAGAAAATATCATTTACCTTGAACTTGATTCTATAAAGAAATCATATACATATATATATAATATATAATGCAATATGATGAAGATAAATATGATTTCGCGTTAAAAATGTTTTTTTTTTTACATGAAAATATTTTATTTAAATTAATGAATTTCATTAGATCGATTTGTATTGCATGATAATTTTTGAATTGATAAAAATTTATTTTCATTTATTCATGCGAATATGGTGTAAGTGTATAGTGTATATATGTATTCATTAATTGAGAACGTGTCTATATTATATAAAAGATAGGTCAATGGTATACAAGCAATTATAGAAATTATTGAATAAAATAAGAATTTTTTTTTTTTCAATTTAAAATTTCTACATTTCATTTCGCATTTATATTTCATTAAATTTATACGTTAGAACAATTAGAAGGAGTAAAATTTGACCGCAATTTCTGGGTCATCTTATAAATTAATAAAAAAAGATCACTTCTTATATACATATGTATAAATTTGTCTAACCAATAGTTCAAAATTTTCACAGTATTCATTTTAATGACAATTTAATTAAATTTTATATTTTATGGATTTTTATTTAATTTTTATAGATAGTCCAGTATCACCAATCACATCTTTAGCACCATTAGTATTTGTGATATCAGTAACTGCCACAAAACAAGGATATGAAGATTATCTTCGACATAAAGCTGATAATGTTGTAAATCATTCATTGGGTAAATAATTTTAAAATAATTTCAATTTTAAAATTTATTTTTAATATATTTTCATTTATTTTTTTTTTTTTAAATAAAATTTCAGTTACTGTTATACGAAATGGTAAAGAAATGAATATAAAATGTGAAGATATATTACAAGGGGATCTGGTTATTTTATCAAAAGATTGTGATGTACCATGTGATTTAGTACTATTGAAAACATCTGATTCAAATGGTAAATGTTTTATAACGACAGCTAATTTAGATGGTGAAACAAATTTAAAAGGATTAAAAACACCAACTGGTCTACCAAATGTATCTGATGAACGTCTAAATACACTCGGTTTTATTGAATGTGAACAATCAAAAGTTGATTTGTATTCGTTCAATGGTAAAATTATTCTATCATCAATGTATCATCGAATAATGGAAGGGCAAAGTAATAATGTTCGCATAAATAATTCGATAATGGTAACAGCCGATAATACATCATCAATTACCGAAAATATACCATTATTGGCTGAAAATCTTTTATTACGTGGATCACGCGTTAAAAATACAGATTGGGTAATTGGTTGTGCTGTTTATGTTGGACAGAGTACAAAAATGGCATTAAATAGCCGTTTAACCAGAAGCAAAATACCATCAAGCGAATCTTACATAAATAAATTTTTAATTGTTATCTTAGTCATTCAATTATCCACAGTAATATTTTGTTACCTAATGAAAAGGTGAAACATTTGGAATTTTATTTGATCCGTAATAGAATATTTTTAAAATTTAATTTAATATTTTTTTTTTATTACTCTCGTAGATATTATGATTTAATTATTGTCGACAAACATTCATATTTAGAATCAGCGAAAAATTCTAATATTGTAAAATTATTTTTGCAAGATTTTTTATCATTTTTAATTTTATTCAATTATCTAATACCGATATCATTGTATGTAACAATTGAATTACATAAATTTTTGGGATCATTTTTTATGGAATGGGATCGTAATTTATATGATGAAGCAACAGATCAACCGTGCATTGTAAATACTTCAGATTTAAATGAAGAATTAGGACAAGTATGTGGAAGATTTTTTCTTATTTTTTAGTCTTTTTTTTCTTTCAATTTTTCATTTAAAATTTAAGGAAAATATATCTTATGTTACATTTTTCTGTGCATAGGTAAATATTCTGTTCTCAGATAAAACTGGTACATTGACTAAGAATGAAATGTATTTCCAAAGGTGTTCTGTCAAAGGAAAAATTTATTCTTATCAAAATACTAAACTGCAAGACGAAGAATCTGGTACTGAATTAGATGTCAATCAATTCAATGTGAGTTATATACTCCTCATTCGATGATTTTAATATTTTTTTTTACAAAAATTAATTTTTTTTTTTCACAGGACAATATTTTCACATTTTTTAAAGCTCTTGCAATTTGTCATACTGTTCAAGTAGCTGTTAAAGATGAAAGTGAAATGCCGATCAATGAATATGTTCAAAATGTGCACACTTATGATCGAATACGTGAGGAGTCCATATCTCTGGAAAGGAATAATGAATCAGAAACTGATGAAGTCGATTTCGTACAAACACGAAAACTGAACAATTCATTCGATAATAATCCATTGTTGTACAAGCCTTCGTCATCTGAAGATGAAACCATGAAAAGTCATTCAGTTATAATACAAAATTTACGTAACAGCAGTAGTTTGAATAGAAAAAATAGAATTTATCCAGTTACTGAACTATCAAATAATGGACATAACGACGATAATAATGGACATATCGACGAAAATGAAATTAATCTGAAAACTTTGGAAGAAATACAACGTCCGGTACGTTCATTTAATCGTTCTACATCAAATATAGATCTTCCGAATTCCACAAATAGTAGCAATAGCTATTTAACACATAGACGAACTCAATCGTATGGAGTGGCTCAAACATTTTCACAGCAGGATCATGGTAAGTTTTATGGCCTTAGCCAAGTTTTGTGTAAGTTCTATCACTCTATTGAATATTTGATCACTATAAATAACTAATAAAATGAAGTCACGACATCAAAGTCATTCAAAGAATTGAAAAGGAATTTATCCAGACGAGAATCTTATGTGCAGCCGTTTTACACGCAGCAATCATTACTGTTAAGGGCCGAATCTACAAAACGTAAAAAGGAAATTAAATCAGTTGTTGAGTATAGTACACTTTATTTTTATTTCGTATTATCGCCGAATTCTTATTGTGATTTTCATTTTTCACAGAAAATTGGATTATCAATCTTCAAGTCCAGACGAGAAGGCTTTAGTTGAAGCAGCAGCTAATTTGGGAATTATTTACACTGGGGATGTAGATGATAAAATTAAAATGTGCGTATATCCGCCTCATGTAAGTACATCGTCATCATCATTGCTATTACAAGGACGTCGGCTAACATTTCATCGGCTGCATACAATAGAATTTACATCCGATAGGAAAAGGATGAGTGTTATCGTAAGAGACAACAGAAATAATATCTGGATGTTTACAAAAGGAGCTGAAAGCGTTGTATTTCCGTTATGTAATGCGTCATCATCAGAAATGATATCTAAAACGCTTGAACATGTGGATGAGTTTGCGAAGCATGGTCTGAGAACACTGATTGTGGCTAGACGAAAATTAACCGAAGACGAATATCGGAATTTTAATAATGGTCAGTTGTTACAGTTGTCATCTAAATTTTATATTTTTCGAATTGCATAACAGTTTAAATTTTTATTTTGTTCAGAATGGAGTGAAGCTAATACATCATTAACGGACAGATCAAAACTTGTGAGTGATTGTTACGCCAAAATTGAAAGAAGTATTAAAGACGATTTTCGTCAGTCGTGAATGAGAATTCAAAGTTTTGTATTTTTTAGATCTAGAATTGTTAGGTGCAACAGCAGTTGAAGACGCGTTACAAGACGATGTAGCTGATACTTTGATATCACTGCAAGCGGCTGGTATTAAAGTTTGGATTTTAACCGGTGATAAAATTGAAACTGCGTACAATATCGCATTGTCATGTGGTAATATATCGCCGAATGCCCAAAAATATTTTATAAGTGATTGCCAGAATGAAATCCAGATCCGAGAACATTTACGAATATTTGAACATCAGTTAAGGATAACGAAGGATGAAGTGCATGCATTGTTAATCGATGGTAACAGTTTAACAATAGCATTAAAACACACATCAAAAGAATTTAGTTCGGTTGCGATCCAATGCGAATCGGTGATATGTTGCCGTCTGAGTCCGTTGCAAAAATGTGAAGTTGTACAATTAATTAAGAAAAATTATAAAAATTACATAACTGCAGCAATTGGAGATGGTGCAAATGACGTTTCGATGATTCAAGAAGCACATGTTGGTATTGGAATTGTTGGTAAAGAAGGACGACAAGCGGCTAGGTGTGCGGATTTTTCATTTTCAAAATTTAATATGATCAAAAGATTATTATTAGTCCATGGACATTATCATACATATCGTCTATCAATGTTGGTTTTGTATTTTTTCTATAAAAATACTGCATTTATGGGGGTGCAATTTTTATTTCAATTTCATAGCATGTTCTCAACAGAATCAATATACGATTCATTATTTTTAACATTGTACAATGTTACGTATACAGCCTTACCGATATTATTTTTATCGTTAACCGAAAAACCATTTAAAGAAGATCATCTAATGAGGTATGGGTTTGATTTTCTTTTTGTTTTTTTTTTTTTTTGATAAAGAATTTATTCAATTGTTTTCATCTGATTACAGAAATCCAAAATTATACATGAGAAATGTTTTTAATCGACTTTTATATTGGGATAAATTTTTTTGTTGGATATTTTTTGGAATGTATCATGCCATCGTATGCTTTTACATAACGTATTGGATTTGGAATAAAAATAATGCAATTTTATCATTAGGACCATATACGGTCGGTTTAGCATGTTTCGGTTCGATTACAATTCATAATGTTGTGATTATGGTAAATTTTAAATTATGGATGGAAGCGATATATCAAAGTTATATATTTATTGGAACAGTTATCGGATCAATTTTAGGTTTCATTTTAACGACAATTTTATATAATGTTCTTAATGTGTAAGTATACATTTTTATTTTTGGTAAGGAAATATAAAATTGTTTTATCAATTATTAGAAGAAAAATTTAATTAAATTTGTTATCAAAATATTACCATATTCATAGGTATTCAAGATATACAGAAATATGTTTACATTCATTGAAAATTCCGGTGTTATTTTTTATGACACTTTTAATTGTTGTAATATCATTTTTTTGTGATTTAATCTATTTTTATTTATACCGAGAAATGGAATATGTAAATTATCTGAGCATA
This sequence comes from Villa cingulata, assembly GCA_951394055.1. Taxonomy (NCBI): domain Eukaryota; kingdom Metazoa; phylum Arthropoda; class Insecta; order Diptera; family Bombyliidae; genus Villa; species Villa cingulata. The sequence goes on from OX596018.1 coordinate 8,077,507, forward strand.
AATTGTTGGTTGCTATCAAAAATAATTAAGAAGAAAGAAAATATAAATAGATAAAAAGAAGATTTGATGAAAATGTTAGTCATTTGATATGAAATTGAATACATAGTTGATTTTTAAATTTATATTTGAACAGCTTTTATTACTTCCTATTGATCTAAAATATTTTTTCTTGTTTTTAATTTATTTTTATTTTTTATTTTTCAGGCGATATGATAAGGATATTTATGGTGTATTCAATAGTTTATTAGCGTCAATTGTATTTTGGTTATTATCAATATTAATAATTGTATTAGGATTATTACCAGATTATGTAATAAAAATATCAAAAGCTTTAAATATATGTCAAGAAAGTATATTTCCTGGAAAAAGGAAAAGAAATCGTGTAATGAATGTTGAATGGAATACAAGAAATGATGGTGGCATGCAAACAACGGTATTGTGATTATGTATTTTGTCAATGAAAATAATTATTATTGATTTTGCCATTAATAATTTTAAGTCCAAAATTTTACTAAGTACTAAGTATATTACATATGTATTTGTATAGTCATGTAGATTATTTATGTATGTAATTTAATTATTTATAAAAATGTTCCTTTTTTTGTTAAAAAAAAATGTATCAAAAATTGAGACAAACACAAAACTATATACATATGCATAAGTAAAGAACTAAGAAATTTTGTAATGAAAATAATATGTTCCAGAAGTATTTAAAGTATGTAAGTAAAGTACATGTATACATAAATACAAAAAGAAAACAAATTTTATTTTTAAAATAAATTTATATATTTTTTATATAATAATCTGAAATGTTTATTTATTATTTTGTTTGCTTATTTCTAAAATTTTTTTTTGTTTCACAATAAATTTTTATTTGATTTTTATATTTTAAATAATTTGAGCATAAAATATATAGTTATTATAGAATTATAGTTCTTCAAATTGTCTTTTTTATATGTATCTATTATATAGCTATCATTATTATAATGTATGTGTGTATAATTTTAGAATAGATTTAATCGTTTTTATTATCCTAGTTTATAAATTTTGAATTTCGGAAAAAATGAAAGGAAAGAAGAAAATTATTTATTATCTTTTTGATTATCATTTTTTTAAATACATATGAAATATCAATAATCCATATAATATAATGCACGCACGTATTTATGTATGTATATAAATAGAAATTTTTGATACTACACTCGTTTATATGTATAGGATTAAATGACGTGTATATATATATAGATAAGTTTATGGAAAGCTTAAGCAAAATGATATTTTATAACATTCTTCTTAAATGTATACTCGTCATATATCTGTCTATTGTCTAATGACAATTCGATGAAGAAAATTTAATGAACATCTCATTCTCTCAATAGGTTTTTATTTCGATAATTGTTTCTTGTCATTTTTATTTTATATTCTATATATATAATTTCTTATGCACCCAACATTTTTTTAACAGTGTATCCAGGCACAGAATAAAAGAATAACAGTATCATAATAGCCAATGCAGTTATTATTAAACATTTTAGAATTGCCCATTTATAATTATGCCAAACGATATAACGAATTGATTTCAATGGATTCAGGAACCACATAAATGAAGCATCAGGACGACTGTAATAAAAAAGGAAAAATTAATTAAAAAAAAAAAATATATATACAATATTTTCCAGGAAAGTAATTTAACAAATTATATTCAATTTTACTTTGGTTTTTCTAATGGATCTGGTTCATTACGTCCATATCCAGCTGGATTTTGTTCAGCTTCTTCTTTAGTTAACAAATGTAATTCAGCTTCAACTTTTCCAGTCAATTCCATTTCTTCATTTTGTTTTTTTATATAAAATGGCCACCAACCGCGAACACGTTTTTGTTTAAAAATATTAATCATTGGAACATTATCAGTTTTTAACATATCCAATGTGCATAATTTTGATGTTTTTGCTCCTCTAGGAAATCGATTTAAATTTAAAGATATTGCACCTACATTATATACAAAATTAAAAAATTTGTAAAAAATAAATTCAATTTTTCATAGAAATTTTTTTTTATTTCTACCTAAGAAATCATCTGCTGAAAAATGATCTGCATCCCATACTTGAAGTTCAAGTCTAGCTGGTATTTTAACTTCAGTTTCATCCCAACTAAATAAAGATTCTCGTCTCGATAGGACGATTCTTTCTTCAGCAGCAAGATAATCGAATGGAAAAATGAAACGCCAATTGAAATTACCTTCTCCTGTTAATGATCTGTAATGGATATCTGTTGATTGGATGTCTTGTGGTCCCGTCAGCCAACTAAAATCAAACAAACAGTATGAATAGATTTTGTTACAACCAACATCATTCATGTGTTTTATACCCCTTAACATAAATATCGGACATTTTTTCTCCGGTAAAAAATGCATCATCCTCTAAGACAACGTCATCGGTATTCCAAATCACAACTCTGAGTTCATAAGATTTTGGTTTACGTGGTGAAATATCGACAGGTTCACCAGGTAATGGCATATCCATTGGGAACATATCGACCCACATTTCAAGTTTACCTTGTTCAATTCCAGGCTTATCAGGATTGTATAAGGGTCGAGATTCAATGTGCTCGGGGACAATCTGAAATATGATTAAAACTTTTAACTTAAAAAATTAAAGGTAGGTACGAATTTCAAAAACGAACCTTACAACCAACTTTCGGTATTTCTTGCCAACGATGTAAAACAGCCAAAGCTAAATGTTCATCTCTATTCTTGCATGTTGTTGGTCCATTCCAAGCTAAAACTTCTTCTACCGAAAATGTCATACAATATTTTCCAATTACGACTCTATCTTGAAAATAATGTGGAGTTTCTAATTTATTTTCTTTACACAATTTTGATAGGATTTGGGTTGGTTTCATTGGATCTCTCCAACAATTATAGCCAGAGCTGCAAAATATAAGATGAGAATAAGTATCTAAGTAATACACTTTCTGAATAAAAAAACAATTTTCTCACTCTTCAAATTTTAACGAAATTCCACACGTTGCTCTGTGCTTGCTGTAAAAACGGTTTTCCAAATCAATTTTCGTTTCACCTATCAAATCATCGGCACCCACTAAATCCCAATCAAGTATTTGTACGGTTAGTACAGAATCTTGTGGAAAAGTAGCCTCAATTTCGAAGCATTTTCCAAAAATTGGATTTAACTGTTTACTGATATAGTGCTCTTTATCTGAAATTCTTTTATTTCCTAACTGAAGTACAATGTATGGATCAGCTTTTCCGTTCAAATCCATTGGATGAAGATCAGTTGCTTTTACTATGTAAACTCTAACCAGAACGTGAATTGGATCATTGGTTGGTAATGATGAAATCGTTTGAGTTTCTGCACCTTTTGGAAGTGGTAAACGATAAACCTTTACAGCTCCCTTAAAAAAACCAACAATCCTGTTTTCATCTTCTGCCGAATCTCCTGTTTTTTTTCCTCTATACAGTGGAAATGAAAGAAGCCATTCCGTAAAGTAATTGAATTCAGCTTCCAGTTCGTTTGGATATATCTGAATGTAAAGAAAATTCCCAATTAATACAATTTAGATTTAGGATTTGGAAATGATATCTTACTTCAAACAATGCTGTCGATGGTTTCGTTTCTTTTTTATTGTGTTTTGGACTCAGCTTATTTACAATTTTTGAATTTTTCACACCTAATTTTGGTTGTTTTTCTTGATTGTTTATGGAATTATGAATTAAACCATGATATTTTGTTCCCTTCGTTAAGTCAATCAATTTTTCATATGACACGAAATATTTTGTCCACCAGTCTTTACTATTGTCATCATCGTCATCTTCTTGTTCACACAATTGATCTGAAATCGCTTGTTTTTTCTTTGGATGTTGTTTTTTTACCCTGAAAAAATAAATTCAACATTTTTAATACAGATCACAAAAAGTATCAATATTTTATACACAAACTTTACATTTTACTCACGCATGCAGCTCCATAATATGTTAAATTTTCGCAGGATGAAGTTCTTCCTACTGTTTGATTCGTGAAATTTGTTTGGTTAACTGGTAAATTACCATCAGATTGTGCTTGATTTACGGCTAGTATTATCTGTCCTCCCATTGTTTGATATTTACTGAAATCTTCTTTCAGAGGTGGACGATACATGTAACGATGGATCGATGTGATTTGATGGGTTCCAACCAACGTATATCGTCCAAAAGATCTACAATCAACACATCTGATCGTAATTGGTGGAGCATAAATTTCTTCCAATGGTAGTTCTAGATCGATAGATTTTAACATGTTTGGAAAATTCGGATTTTTCTTAGCATTTTGTATGATATTTGAACTCAGAATTTTTCCTGAGCATTCAACGTCTATACGTGGTTTATCTACAGACATGAAATGTACTCTCTTCAGGTCTCTCAAGCCCCAGAAAAGTACTTCAAGTTTAAATTTAGACAGATGCGGTCTAACTTCACGAGGTACTGGTAGTATAGTAGCTGGTGGTGGGGCAGATCGATCTTTTTTCACTTCATTCGGTATAGATTTTGGTTCAGTTAATTTTGGTAGATCACTTGATCCAATTTCTAACATTTCGAAAGCAGCCAATAACTGTCCAGCATTATCTGTTCCTCGAACTATATCGAACCATTCAAGTGAAGGATTAACATATGCATTTTCTTTGAGTTTAACTCTCGGTTTTGCTATTGCTCTTCCGATAAATTCCGATTTTCCAACTTTATCTTGATCATATATTTCGATTATGATAGTTGGTGGATCTTTTTTGATTTCATCCTTCGCACCGTATATTAAAATTTCATCGAAGACCAACAACTCATCCCACGTTGGACTCAATGTTTCTTCAATTACTTGTGTTGTCTTTGCGAATTCTGTTATAAAAACTGTGGCGTACGGATCACTCAGCCCAGAAGCATCAGATCCAATCAAGGATCGTGCTTGATAGATATGAGCACGTAATTGAAATACCTATGGAATATTAACAAATTTAAAATTTTCAATTGCCTAATTACTTCATTACAATAATTTTGATTTACAAATTTTTCTAAATAATGAATATTGTTCGGTGCCAATGCTCTTTCACGTTCAGCATTCCGTAACTCTTGTGTCATATCATAACCTCTTGGAAGACCTTTGAAAAAATGCTCCTTATGTTGTGTTACACCCAACCATAAGTAGATGGAGAGTTTCGCTTGAACAAACCAACCCGCTGGTCCTACAGCATGTTTTCCTGGTAACTAAAAATTAATTTTAAGTGAAGTTTTTAATTTTTGAAGTTCATAACTAATGAGTTGAACATACTTTTAGAAATATGGTCTGAACTTTTCCACATTGAGAACCACATTCTTCTTCAATTAATGAAAAAATCAAATCTCGTGCTGGAATTCGATGATATGCATAACGTTTGTTGTTGGCTATCAACCAAATAAATACATCAGGAAGTGCATGTTGAGGCTGAAAAGAAAAGATACGGAAAGTAAATAGAAATGAAACTGAAATGAAGTTTGACGCATTTACATCGTCGATCAAGAATTTTAACTTTTGGAGGTAGTTTTCAGCCGTTTTAAATCTTTCTTTCATAGAACTTTTAGTGACTAGAGCTCGTAAGTTTCTCGACATATTTCCGAGAGTTTCCTAAAAATAAATAAGTGAATAGGAAATGAATGTTAAATGAAATTAGATTAGAACCTAAGTAATTATTTGTATAATTACAATTTCTCTTTGGCATAATTTAATTCGTTCTTTATCTAATTTCGTTTTTCCACTTCCTGGTCCCGTCATATTACTTTTTGTTATTGTCAAATATTTTGAGCATGCATTAGCCAATTCCTCAAGAGTTGCACGTAATTTAACTTCAGCCTTTGGATCTTCGTCTTCTAAAAGTTTTCGTGTTTGTATAAGTCCATCCTCCTAAAAATTGAATGTGTTTAATCGTTCAATGTTTAAAAATTAAATGTACTATTTGAATCTAATTGAAAATGTTTACCATATTTTCTGCCATTTTCATTATCATGTTGCTGTTGAACATTCGTCTCCGTAAATCTGGAAATGTACAACGAACATCCATGCATGGTTTATAGTCCCAGTATGGTAGGTAATAGTGAGTTTTATCATGACTAATTGGTTTGCATGAATTCGTTGTACTACTATACGATGTTGTATCGACGGTTTCCAACAATTCTCCATCTTCATTCTCTGAATTTGTCGAGAAACTTTCATTGTGACCATCTAATGAATTACCAGCGTTTCCAATACTCAACTCAAAATACGCTGTTTTATCACAAACCTTTTTGTCAATCATTGACGCTTCTAGAATTGTTGAAAATAAAAAAAATTCTTCATTTTTTGAGTACGATGACTCCGATATTGGACATGTTGGTTCGATTTCGACATTTTTATCGGTAAAATTTTCAACATTATCTGTGATTTCAGTACGTATAGCAATTAGCAATCGTGCACGAAAACTAACACCTTCACCCAAACCAGTATTTAGATTTGAATGTTGATCCAGTAAACTATAATCTCTGGTCGAACCATACAAGTAGATGAAAGATGGTCCAAATGTTGGAAGGAAGCCTTTTTCACCATCATTCGAAATTTGTTTCAGATCTATATGATGTGTTCCAATAATTGACGGTTTCACAGGATCTGCATCACGTAACTGAATCTTTTAAGGAAATAGAATCAGAAAAACATTTTCATTATGTTCATTCTAGTTGAAATGTGTAAATTTAAGAAATTAAAATTTACTTTGATACGTTGACAAAGTGGTGGAAACATTTCTGTGAATACTAACTGTTCGTTCCATACTGGTGCATAAGCATTTTTTTTAATAGTTGTTTTTCCCTGTTAATCAGATTTAATTGAAAAAAATGTGAAATATTTCTTTCAATTTACTGCGACCAATATACGCAATATTTTTTTGAATTTATTTCATTTTCGATTATTTTGTGTTTTGTAACAACATTCTTACCGATAATCCTGCAAATGATACTTGTACATAAGGACTAACTAAATCTTTTGATTCACCTGTAAATGCTTTTTTTACATTTGCCATTATTGATGAATTCATTCTAGGTAAACCGTCAGCTCGATAAATTTTTATAATGAAATGAGCACGTTGTCTTTCGATTGGCACACCATCCGGTAAAAGAAGATTTCTATTTTAAGAGTGAATAAAACAAGATATTGGCAATAAATGATTAAGGCTACGATGCATGTAAATGAAATGAAAGTTATAAGAATATTTTTTTTTTTTATTTAAATTAAATTTACGCTTCAATATCATCTGGATCCTTTTCAGATTTTTGAGGCACCTTAACTGTATCACCCTTACCAATTATACCTATATCACATTTTAGATAACCTTTTGGTCCACTAAAAAAATCATCTGGATCTGATAATAATGCCCATTTATGATAAAATTGATGATCTAAAATTGTGATAGAAATTATCATATTAAAATCAACACTAATACAAGGAATATACAAAAGAAAACTAACAATTCAATAGCAAAGAAAGTTGAGAAAGAGAAATCACAACTAATATAAAAACAAAAGAAATTTCTTAAATTCTTGCATGCAATACAATACTTTAAGAATTATTAAAATATCATTAAAGTCATTAAAGAAAATAAAATACACAATTTGGAATGCAATTCGAATAATAAAGTGGTCGTTTAGGTGGTATTTTTGAATTTTATGTAAAGGAAGTAATAGCATGCCATTGTACAATTTTTGGTTTCATATTTTTATACTATACGTGTTTCGAATACGTGTGAAAATATTTGAATAATTTTTTGATTTTTATTTATTTTTTGAAAGTTAAAATGCAAGAATTTGAAAAAAAAAACGAAAATTTAGTGTGTGTAACAGGAAGGAGTAGTAAAATTAATGAACGATTTTATATCGTTATATCATGAAAATGCTTTGAAAAATAATATCAAAAAACTTTATAAAAAAAAAAAATAGAAAAAATTAAAAGTTTCAGTAAATTATGAATAAAAGTTATGTAGAGTTAAGTAAAAGCGTGAAGTTAGGAAAAATGTATGTATATTGCATATCAAGATAATTATCTGCACAAAATATATCCTGTGAACGATAAAATTATTACAAACTTTCTAAAAATAATGAAAATATATAAATACTTTTCAATTATGCGAGGTGCTAGAAAAATTAAAAAAAAAGATCTGTAGCTGTATTATGGTAAAACTCCGTAACTAACTGAATCGGGTAATTTCATAATTTAAAATTCCTTTAATGATAACGATTGAAATTTTAGTGATTGTGCTGGTGTGTATTGCAGATAATTGAATGTAGGATAGTTAAATTAATTTTCATGTACATACATAACATAATAATGTAATTACAAATCAAATATTTTAATTTTTTTAAAAAAAAGCTTGTAACTTTATAAGTAATTTATATGGTGTAATTATTGTGCTCAAAAATTAAAGATTTTCTTCCTCTCTAAAACTCTAATAAAGGAAGAAATTCATTTTCAATGAATTTTATCATTATTTTTTTTACATACATACAAAATTTAAAAATTCATATTTTTACATTATTTCATAAATAATATTTATTCAGTATACATATACTTATACATTTACCTTTTTGATTCCAAACAGTGGCTATATCCAATTTGAATGTACCAATCAATTTATTTGGACGAAGGACACTTCTACTTTGTAATACCTTCGAAAATTTTTAATGTTTTTGTATGATGTGTTTATTTTTATGTTTTAGTTTTTCGTTTGATTTTTTTTTATTAATTTATTTATTTTTTTTTTTTTTTTTTTGAATATTATATTATTCAATAAAAAATATCAAAATTTAATTATAATCATTATCGATTGATTTCATATTTATGTTTTAATTCGAATTGTAAATTATTGTTATACGCGAGTATGATTATTGGATATGATTGTAATGTATATATGTAAGTACGTATTGTTGGTATAGCGTTTAATGATATGTTAAGTGCAATAATTATTTTATGTGTAAATCATAAAAAATGTAAAAAGTAATTAGTTGATAGAAGAAAAAGAAAATAAGAAAAATAGAAAAAAAAATATTATATATATACATTTTATCCATATAATAGACACATAATATTTTTTGTTAAAAAATACAATATAAGGTATACAATCGCAGTTATAGATAATTAAAAAAATGTGTAATAGAAGCAATTAAATAACAATTAAATTAATTATCCAAGTATAGGTAATATGTATACAAAAACACTCGAATAAATTAATAAACATTTTGAACATCAAATATTTATATAACCATTTAATTATTACAAATAGTACGTACGTATAAGGGTAATAGACTAAATGTGTTTGCTGTAGCGTGATCAAATGTATAAATTTATGTAACTTTATTTATATATGTATTTTGTTTTTGTTGTTGTTGAGTTGTTGTTTTAGAAAATCAAAAGGAATGATAAAGTTTTTTGAAAAATATACATTTAAAGAATATTTTTTAATTTTAACATTTAATAATAAATTTCAGAAGTATGTATATTTATTATGATAGCACATGAACTTTTAGAAAATACAATCATTCAAAGTGTAACAACAAAACAAAAGTTAAAAGAAAACTAAAAAAAAAAAAACAAAATTTAAAAACCAACAAATTTTTAATAATTTATATTTTGTCGGTTTTTAATTTTTTTTTTTTTTTCTTTAAAATACCCGGTGCATCATAGACGGTCTTCAAATCAATTTTGAAGGAACCAATTAATGTTCCTGGACGTAAAAACCTTTTCGAATGTATAACCTATGATAAGATAATGTAACTTTTTTTTTAAATACCTATTAAATTTTAAAATTAAACAAAAATTAAATTCTTTATTCAATACAATTAAGTATGCATAAGTATAGTTATGTAATGTGAAAAATTTAATTTTAATTTCAATTTTTTAACGATAATTGATTTTGTTTTTTTCTATTCATATATACGACAAACTTTAATTTTTAATATTGCATTGCAGATACATAATTATATACAAGAAAAAGAAAAATATTTGTCAAAATTTATTGACCTTTTAGAATATTCAATTATTTGAAATATAATCAATAACAAAAAATTTTTTTCTATTAATTTAGCCATGCTGTAAGAGAAAATTTAATTGTTTGTTTTTGTCCGCGTTAAATATATGCATGTATTACTTAGTACATGTCGTTTATAAGTACTTCAAAGATGTGAGACTCCTCCTTATAACAAATATTACGCGTATATCTATACTTCATTCTTGGAACTTTTATTTTTCACGATAAAAACAAGAAAATCGAATTTCTTGACAGGCATATTTATGGCGTGACAAGTAAAGAAAAAAAAAAAACAGCAATTTTTTTAAGTGGTTTGATGTGACAGAAGTAATTCGTTATGCATAAAGTACGATGTACAATAAACATATTTTGTTGGTGTTTCTATAATAGAATAAATATTAAAAAGGATCTTGATAAAATATTAACGGGAAAATTGCACAAAATCTTGAGAAATTTTGTTCTTTTTTTTTTTCTGAAAAAAATGTCAGCAATACTAAATTAGAAGTGTTTTTGAGTATAATCGTTTTTGACATGAAGTTATCTGAAGTAAATATAAATTAATATTTTCTAATACAAGAACTGCTTACTCAAAATTTTATAGGAATTTTAATTTTTTTTTTTCATATTAAAAGGATTTTTTGTTCAACAATTAAATAACGACATATGTAGATTGAATTTGCACCATGGAAATATTTTTTTTTCATTACTTTTTGTTGTACTTTTTTCCGCACATAAAATATGAAAAAAAATTTCCGTAAATTCAATGTACATGCATGGTAATATGGCATACATATTATATAGTATGTACACGTGTTTGTAACGTATACTTTATGAAATGAGAGAGAGGTGGATAAATGTGTATTATTTTCATATCAAAGACGTATTGTATTATATAATGTAATGAATATGTAATTAATTTTATAGAAATATTGTGACAAATATATGAGTAGGTGTACATTCGTAAATGTTGGCTTACCGAAAGAGTGATGATTTTATCAAACAACATAACTGGTGGCATATGAAAGTCAAACACGAAATACTGAAAAATTTTAATTATACAAAATGAACAAAAACAAAATCAATAAATTATAATTATAGAAGTAAATAGAAGAATTATTTTTGTATAATTTACTTCATTAAAATATGGACAATTTGTACTCTCTTTAACGCTTGTATACTTTTTTTGATCCCCAATTTGTATACATACGACTGGATCCATATTTAGGCCAGGTAATTGTCTTGCTTCAATTATTGTCACACATACTTGAAAATCTTGTGATTTTAAATGATCAGCTTGTCTATTCATTGCTTTTATCCTAAAAAGAAATTTGTATTTGTGTTTAAAATTTATTTTGTTTCATTTAAAAAATTTCATTCGAAAAATAATAAACAAATTTACATTTTTCCTTGATCAAAAATCATACTATTCTCTAAATCACTAGATGCATTTGATTGTCCACTTTCGAATTGAGATTTTATTTCATCTTCAACGTCTGTTGCTGATGTTGTAATTGCAACTGGTTCAGAATCTGTTATTAATGGTGATCTGTATACAAGGAGATTATTACGAGAAAATAATAACGTGTAAATAATTAATTTGATGAAATTTCTCATTTAACATTTATAATGCGAACATTATATAATTTATTACTATTACATGATTACCTTCCTTCATCATCTGTACTACTATCACGTGACTGTGAACGTGGTGGCCTCTGTTTACCGAATCTCATCATATTTCTTACCGTACGTAATGTTACTTTTCTATCATGATGTGGTGTATGTGTCGGTGATTTACCAAGTTTATCAAATTTTAGTTCAGTTTTATGATCATCCTGATTTATTATGGAATCATTGAATACAACATTTCCACCACCTCCACTATTACATGTATTTTTTGATGGTGTTGTCGTCGATTGCGAAGAAGATAAAACTCTTCTAAGTAAATATCTTTTTTTATTTGTTTGCACATTGCTTTCTAAATAATTGGAAAAAAAAATTACAGTAACTATATTAGTATCAAAAATTACAGCAGAGTAGTGTTAGTGATTCAAATAATTTTTTTCTTCGATTGACTTTCTGATTAAAAATTAAAATTTTCATTTACCTCGATTTAGACTCTTCTCTAAATTGGCAATATTCTGTTCGATATCAAGTAACATCTGTTGATCATCATCTATACTAGTGCTATTATTATGTTGCTGTTGCTGTAATGAACGTATAACGTTTGTCGGTTCAAAATTACCAGCAGCATCATCTGGGGAAATGTATCTAGCTTCAAATACAACGATTGCCTATTTCATTTTTTAAAATGTAAAAACATACAAAGAAGATAAAGTAAGCAAAAATAAATCAAAAATATAAAAATTTTCAAAATAAAAAAAATGGTACAAGACAAGTTGTATTTAAATTTAACACAAAAATTAATTAAGTTTATCCTGTATGTATATAAGAAAAGGACACGTTAACAAGAATTTAAAATTTAATAGCCATATCGTATACTCGTATACTTTTTTAAATATTTTATATTACGAATTTATATTTGTATACATTTTAAATTGAATGAAATGGAATAATGGATAAACTCGATGTAATTAATACGAAACAGATTCATGATGTGATAAAAAATTTAAAAACCTTATAATTGATAAATTATGTAAACACATACATATAATTTAAATAGGAATTGGAACTATATTATCTGTATACCTTTTAATATCCTTTTTGTTTTTGTATATAACTATACTGAGAAATTATCTGTTGTTATGAACTATTATATATACGAGTTTACAGAGAAATTTATGAATCAAAATTATAATGAATTTTGGAATTATAAATTATTATGTAAAGTACCTATTATATTAACATAGTCTGTTTAATTATGTATTTTAAGCTATTTCAAATTTTAAAAGAACATTATATGTAATGTATATTATAATATAGAACAATAAAGAAGTGTAATTTCCGTTTACCATATATACAATACAGAATATAGAATAAAAGGATGGTCAATAGTATAATTATGATTAACAAAATATTAAAACATATTTTACATATTTAAATAATAAGTAGTAAAGTAGGTGTTCATTCAAAATTTGTATAACATTTTGTATACTATACACGACGAGATGCTACGAGCTTGTATAATAATCATATAGTACTTATATAGTGTGTTGCAAAATAATTACACTCTTTAAATGAAATCATAAAATGTTTTGACAAGTACGAGTATCATATTTTCCACTTAAAATACGAACACGAGTACATAAACACAATATAAAATTTTTAAAAGAATGAAAATTTTTTTTTAAAAAAAAAAAAAGATAAAATAAAATTTGTAATTACCAAATATCATCAGACATTTATAGAATTTTAATGAATCCTTGTGTAAAATTATCATATCACACACGAGTATCATACATATTACATAAGTAGCATATGTACACTGAATTGTGTTATTATTCTTTTATGTTTTTGTGTTTTTTTTTTTTTTATTTTTATTTCCCACATGAGTGTATGTAATGCGTAAAATATTTTGGAGTAAATAATAATAACTAGAAAAACTTTTTCCATTAATAATGCATATAATAATAAATCTTATGTTATATGTACTATGTACGTGTGTACAAAATATTACATACATATATAAATAATGTTTCATTTCGATTAAATTTACATATAAAATTAGCATATGTATGTGAATCCTTTTATATTATATATGTACATTTTGTGTTTATGAATCTTTTCAAAATTATATACTTGTTGTACTTGTACTAACATATTATTATTAAGTATTATTCATATCGCATATTTTATTCATTTTTATTCGCAATTTATTAAAACATTCACGTACAAATACGTTTTACTTGTAGTTGTAGTATACATACTCGTCGTAAATTTAAATGTAAATATTTTTGCATATGTATATGTAAATAAAAATGAATTCAAATAAATCAACTATACAATAAAAATGTTAAAAGTTAAAGTTATCTTATTCAACAAATACCTACACATACATACAACATAAATTAATTTCATTTTCTATTTCACACGAACATCTAACATAAACTGCTGACATCAATATAATATAATATCTATTTAGATTCTATATACGGAATGCACATACATATACTCGTATATGAAAATAAATATACTTGAACATATTTTTTGTGCACAGATTTTTACGATATTTTCATTTTATTTCATTTTCATTATTTTTATTCTGTTTTATTTATTTTTTATTTGGATCTAAAAAATTTCTATAAATATTCATATGCAACTCTATAACAGTACTCGCATATGCATATCCTTTTGTTTTTTCTTCTATTAAACTTGAAATAAATTTTCAATAGAACAGAATTGATGAGTTTCTTTTTTTATTCGGTTTTATAGAACAATTTTTTTTAAGGTTTTAATGAGTGTGGTGTTTTTTTCTGCAATTCCGAATACATATATTTTAATTTTAATTTTTTTCTATTTTGTTTTTCGATGTGGCTTCTAAAATGGAGTATTGTGGTGGTACATTTTTATTGATAAAAAAATTGTGAAAAAGTTTTCCCTTTTACGATCATTATGACGTAGTATTATTTAACTTTATTATACAAGTTGAAGGCTTTATTTTTCTATTATTTTTTTCATTTCATGCTTGAAATTTTATTTTATTTTTAATTTATTTTAAACATAGAATGGATGAAACATCATACTGATATTTTGGTATAGAACCAAAACCAAATAGAACACAATATCATAATGCATGAGTTATTCTAGCAGTCACTAACCTATCAGCTACTATTTAGCTTATAATTCGATCTTTGTGCAATGTGCTAGGTACCATATTTCTAGTTTTTATATAGAACATAGAACACAAATTTTATGATGCAATTTAAAATGCGCGATAATGAAAAGTTCAAAGTTTCATAATCACGAAAATTACTAGGATATTTAATAAATATTTAATGAAATTTCAGAATGATAAATTTATGATTTTAAATGTTTGATATTAAATTTATTTCGTTTTATTAATGTAATATTTTCTAAAAGATTAATTCGAAAAGTTTTTAATTAATTTTGTTTTTCAGAGAGAAGTGCATTATTTCAAGTACAATTCGACGCGATTATACATTATTTTCTTTTTAATTGAACTAAATGTTATATAAGAATTTTTTTGTTTGTATTTCAAGAAAATTTATTACAAAATTAATTGGAAAGGATTAAAAATTAATTATATTAAACTTTATACCAAAATAAATGTAATTACATTTCGTAAATTATTTTACTTTCATTTATTACCAATATTAAGTTTACATAAAGTTTTAACATGTTTTATAGTAGAATCTATGTTATCTCAATTTTTAGATTTAAATTATAAATCATACTTTCAAGAATTTTCTGGATGATAATAAATTAGATTAAATATTTTGTTTTATACGTACTTGTTAGGGTCAGGTGTTTTATATTAAATTATGTTCTCTTAAAATTTATTTAAATAAAATTGAAGTGAAATAAGATGAATTGAATGAAGAAGTATATACTTACTTACCAGAATTCATAAAATATAGAATTAAAAGTTTTCAAGTTTTACATCTACTATCAGATTACTTACTTCAATTGGTTTATTCGTATTCAAATCGACTAGACGATCTTCAACAACAATTTGTCCTTGAACAATAAGTCCTGAAAAAAAAATTTTTTGTATATGAATTAATAAATGTTAGTGTAAATTTTCATTTTTATATTTTACGAATATATTTTCTCTACAGCGTCAATCATATTAAATAAATATTATTTGTGAGAAGCAAACCAAAATAAGATTTCATAAATAAAAAATATATATTTTATAAACTATACTATCAGCACTATCAGATTTGCGTAATCGATCTTAGATTGAAAGTAGATCGATGTATAAAACAAAAACCGATAATTGTTTTGACCTATATTTTCAAGTGTAAACAAACGTGATAATTGGAAAGTATAAAGAAAACGAGATTTTTGTTTTGACCTATATTTTCATGTATATACAAACATGGTCATTGAACCGTTGAGTTTTAAGGAGTTGAAAGATACGGGCATAATATTGTAGTTTTCCTTCTCTTTTTCTGGTGTAGATCAAATACTAACCGATTAACGTACCAAGTCATTGACTATATACGAGTATATAAGCAGCCACTATTTATTATACAATCCTTTTCTTGTTCTTCTACACTTGTGTATAGTGTAGGTTTAGTATAGAGTATGGAGTATATGATTAGGGAAATTTTTGAATTGAGGTGATACTCTAGCATGTTATATAATATATATTATGTGTGTGTGGTGTGCTAACGATAATTCGTGTTCTCATAGATTCAACAGGTTTTCAAATAAATCATAGAAAATATTATACGTACTCGTAGTAACTCTTCCAACCATAAACATATATGAAAACATTTAAAATAGTATTTGAAATACATACACATACTATATATACGAGCATTATGTAAAATAGGACACGTATTCGAAAAGAAAACAAAAATAAAATATATAACATAAATCATAAACGATAAAAAGGATATAATTGTGTACATATACGACTGAACAATATGTACACATTTTATACAGATCTCGTACACATGATAAGATAAAATATATTTTGTGTATGTGTACCGATTTTAATACACACAATAATTATGTAATTCAAACGTGAGATAAAAACAAAGTAAATAGTAGATATGTGTATAAAAGTGTGTCTGTGTGCACAGATTTAAATATATATATCTGAGGTATCCTTTTTTTTATATCGAAGAAAGGAAATTCTATATTGGCATATAATCATGAGAATTTTTATTATGACATTGTGAAAGCGTATACTCTGTATTAGGTGGTATTTGTGAGTTTGTATATGCGTATGCGGTATAATCGGCTTTCTGTTGTTTTACTATATATATGCCCTTCATTTATATGTACACACATACTAATGTATTTGAAGACATTTATGTTATTAAAATTCAATCTAAATACGTGCCAAGGAAATAAATTTAATATGTCTTTTAAAAAAAATGATTTCTATTTACTGATATGCATGCATCATGCTAGACAATAAAATCAGTTTGTTATTATACGCACGGGCACGGCGTTTGATAAAATATGTTAATTGTTGATTTAACAATAAAATATACAGAAAAATCTATACATAACTAAAAGCAAAAAAAAATAAAAAAATGGAAAATGAAATGAAAGTGTTTAGAAAAATTTACCTTGCATTAATATCACATATTGTCCGATACATTTACTACTGCTGCTAATTGTTCCTCTTGAACTACCTTGATGGCTAGCATTATTAACAGATGAAGATGATAGTCCTGTTCTTAATAGAATTTTTGTTTGTTGTGTACGTAATTCGACAATAATATTTTCTTCTGGTGTAGCGGCACGTGCCAATGGCCAAATGAATGTCTGTTTGTATACAAATATATATACAGTATATACAGTACAGAAGTAACTACAAAATTGTTTATATCCTTGAATAAATATTTCCTTTTTAATTAATTATTCTTTCTATTTTGGAATTTTATTTAAAATTTTACTATCATAACTAGTATATCCTTTATTTACAGTTTCACACTTTCTAGACAAAATAAATCATAATTCATTTTGATAATTTGTAAATTAAATTAAAATAAAAAAAAAAAAACATTTTTTCCATGTTTCTTTTTATAATTTGTATTAATTTATTTTTCATTTTTTTTTTTTTTTTTTTTTGTAACTATGAATTATGAGTTACTTACTCATCCGTTTTCATTATTGTTTCAAATAAATCAAATAATTAATGCAAATGAAATCTTTTTTTAATTAACTACAAAAGGTAAACAAAACAAAATGAAAATTATTTTTTTTTTTTTTTATATTCCATTCGAGATAATTATATAACATAGAGATACTAGTTTCGTCTATTAATTAAAGAAAGTATAAAACAGAAAAAAAAAACTATAAAAATGAATCCTTGTATACATTATGTTACATGCTTAATTAATTGCTGTGTCTGTTGTATATACGTAATTGAATTAAACCTTTTGTTTTAGTTCAATATTTTCTTTGCTCAATGATTCTTTACAAGGTGGTTATACCAATACATATAAATTACACGACATCTGGATATTTTTATCTGTGAAAATTTATAATATGTATACATAATTTTATATACGAATATACGTGATTCTATAGATATTTTATTGTGTTCTCATTATCATAAAACAAGGATCATTTTCTTTTTATCTAACTATTAAAGTGAATTAATAAATTTATTTTTTACAGATCTAAACAGTAAACACATATTACATTATGTGTTCATGTACTCGTATTTAATTTGATATTTAATATTTCTAAAAGTTACAAAATATCATCAAAATGTGTCTCAAAATGTTTGTTCTTTCACCAAAATACATTATTTTCTCCACATTTGGTTTATATATCTGATTCAGTTCGGTATTGTATGATTATACATATAAAATACTTTTTGATTACTCAATTTTATATTTAATCTAATTTGTATTTTTGTTTACGAATATATGTAACATAATTGAATTTTAATTATAATTGGTTTTATTCAATTTCATTAAAAGTTTTTAATGATTCTATCAGAAGTATTGAAGTTTCCTTTTAATGTAAAGTATAAGTAATTAAATAATATGAATGTAATTGTAAGTATATGTGTACATGTATACAATCTTATATAGAATATACATTAGTTTTCAAACTTACCTGATTAACTTCAATTACATTCGATGATGAATTCAATTCAGAAGTAATATGAGCTACACCTGAAATGTAATATAAATTAAAATTTTTAGTTTCATTTTGTTACATTAAAAATTGAAAAATTTTTTATTCAAGGTTGAATGAAATTTTTAAATTTTATCATATTGTACGAGTATTAATTTTTTCTATTTATGAATATGAATTATTGAAAATTTATACATGGTATATGCACACATGTTTGTGATAAAACCCAACGGACAACCACACATGTATACATATACATATTCTAGCGTGAAAATAAAAATTATTCTACATGAAAAAAATAATTTTTTTTATCGTTATACACAATCTAGGATAATAAATCTATACATAATGTGTGTGTGCACAAGTAAATAAATACAACTTTGATGTGTGTACGTATACGTAGATATATTATAGTACACGAGTTTTAAAAATAAATAAACTTGAAACAATGTTTTTATTTTCAATTTAAAAATAAAAAACCTAGAGGTTGTACTAATTAATTTTTACTCAAATAACACACGCCATATCCAATAATGATTGCATGTTAGTACTCGTATCGTATTCGCTTATTTGATGCTTTTGATTTTCGTTTTTATTTCATCCTTTTGGTATCTATGGGAGGAACATTTTTTATTTCATTTTGATAAGTGTTTAAGTAGTATATGAAGTACTCGTATCGTATCCATTTAAAAAATATTTACTTTATTTTACAGTGTATTAAAAGATTAACTATACATACATATACTGATGATCAATATTGAAATCTACTCGTATATTGTTATGTCATCTGTGGTTATTTTGTTAACAAATTGCAATACCTTAAATTGACATACCATGAACCAATAATGTGGTGTGTATGAATTTTAATTTTTTGATTCAATAAAAAAAAAAATTCCGAAAATTTGTTGTTAATTTATGTATGAAGGAATTCTTTGGAATGATTACTTTATATGCTGTGATAATATTCATAAATTGATATGGACATTATTTAGATACATTTTTGTATCCTTGCATAAATTGAACGACTACTACTTTCAATTTTTCAAATATATTTTTTTCTTTTGCAGTAAAAAAAAATATTGCGATGTAATACAAAAACGTGTACATGTGCATACATTTACATACTCAAAATTTGTACGTAAAAATTACAAAAATGTAATGTCAAAAATATAGCAATGGGTCATGAAGAATAATTATGCATGTGAGTATGTGCGATGTACGATGTACGATAGCAAACGAAACGATATACGTTATGATATGATGATGATGAATTAGTGAACTCATTATGATAGCACGTAGTATGTGTACAGTGTATAACGGACATATATTGTTAATTGCACGCACACACATGAACTAGTTAAATAATTGGAGCACTTGTTGTTGTTAGTTGCTAGGTTGCTAGCTAGACTACAAACTACACATGGTGAATTATCGTGTTCGTTTCGTGTAGCAGTAATAGAGCGGATTATGTTTATGTGCTCAGTGAATCATTAAATATTCAAATGGCCTATATTTAAAGTTTTTGTTTTATATTTTCCCAACCTCCAAGCTTATATATTTTTAGATAGTTGTTACCTGTTTGTTAGCTGTTACTAATATAGTTTGTCGTAGCACGCTACAATTCGTAATTATATGAGTGATGGTGGTATGTACGAAAACCGAAAACTAATAAAAAAAAATCTTTTTAACTTTTCAACTCTATTCTACTCTTGTGGCCGTGGTATATAAGCGATTATTTAAAGTATGTAGGTAGGTACTCGTAGTAATCTCGTATGCATGTAATTATAAATATTTAAAATAGTTTGTTTGTTAAGATTGTCAACAATTAGAAAATTATAAATATAAAAACAATACTGAATACTCGTCAACAAAAAAAATCAAGTTAATTTACAATTTATTTACCTATGAATTGAATTTCTTTATTATTATTGGTGGGGAGGGAAGCACTATAGTACATCTTTTGTTATTAATAAAGCATGAAAGCGCTTTTTGGTAGAACATTTTTTTAATTAGAAATTAGTTATATTATGTAAAATGGAAAATTTTTTATTAATATTTTTGAGAATTTTTTTTTTCTGATTTATTTTTTAATTTAGCAAATGCATACTTATAGGTATAATTTTGAAATCTGTATGAATTCGTTCATTCTAAAAAAGCACTGATTAGAATAAAAAAATGAAATTATCACCAAAATTAAATTTGAAATAAAATTAAAATTAAAATAAATCTAGTATGACTTGAAAAATGAATAAATAGTAAAGCACAAAATACAAAATTTGAATATAGAGCAGAGTGGCGCAGTGGAAGCGTGCTGGGCCCATAACCCAGAGGTCCGTGGATCGAAACCACGCTCTGCTAACACACAACGTGAAATTTTTTTTTTCAATTAATTTAATTTTTTTTAAGTATTTTAATAGTTTTTTAATTGTATAAATGATTTTTTTGAAAATAAAATTAACCACAAATGTAAAAATATTCATATTAATTTCATTATGAAAATTATTACTTTTGTACAGGTAAATAACTCAATTTGTACACATTTAATACATTCTATAGAAAAGTTAACAACGTTGTACAAATGAAATTTGTATTTTTTGTTCTTAGTAAATGTAAATATTGAAATAAGGATTCATTTAAATTAGATAACCAACAAAATAATGAAATTAAAGCAATTAAGGTGTATGCAATGTAAATGAAATTATTTAATTAAATAAACTGTTTTGTATTACATGTATTTTATAGAATTCTTTAAAAAACTTTATATACCTACTTTATTTATATAAAATATTATTTATCAATTTACATTGAATTTATGTGGTACTCCCCGATAAAATTAAATTTAAATCTCTTAAAACTCGTAATATCTACATGAAATCTTTCATTTTCTTCTATGTATTATACATAATTATTACATTACACATTGACATTAAATAGACTAGACATAATCTTCTTTATATAAAAATGAATGGATTTTAAGTAGATATAAAATATTTTATTTATTACATATTTGTTTTTTTTTAGTATGTACATAGTGCGAGATCGAAATAAAAATATTTTATCAATTTTCTTTTTTCAAATTATAGTAATGTCGTAAAGGATATTCGAAACCATAAAATTACATATCATTGAAATTGGATATAAATGTATGCACAATGTTATGTATACATATATGAATACGTGCAAATACTTTGTTATATAATATATATAATATGTACCTAAACCTAACTATGTAACATACACATACATATGAATATGTTCGTTGATCGACTCGACTGTAATTTTAATATTAAAGAAAATTTGATTTTATCGCATATCCATACAGTAGAAGAATCGAAAGAATACAATACCGAAGTATATATTATATATTATTATGTACATAATGTATATGTATTCTTGCATGCATATAATTATTAAATCTAATGGGAAAATGTTCAATGTATTAAATGTGCACATTTGTACTTGTACTTTTTGTACGATATTATTATATAGTACAAAACAATGTAATTTAGCTTGTAAACTTTTTTTTTGTTGATTCCATTTCATATATATGTATACGTAAGTTATTTGGTACCTGTTTGTTTGGCTGTTTTCAAGGATTTTTGTTGATATTTTATTTTTATTTAATATATTCAGTTACACACAGCAACAGCATATGTGTAAAAGCAAAGTATGTAAAGCGTGGTAAAGCATAACAAAAATTCAATGCTCATCTGTTGTAGTATATGTACCTATAATGTAAAGAACATATCTGCCACATACATGTATGTATGTACCTATATTTTTGAAAATTTTATATATCATGAAAACCTTTTAATGGAGATAGAAATTCAAAGATTAAAAAACATACAAATTACAAACATATATAATAATGAAAATTAAAATTACTTATAAAATGCATCTGGATTTTGTTAGATATATTGTACACAAATGAGCATGTATGTATCTGCATTTGTATACCATCTGTGACGTGAACTAAAACGGATGCTGGAAGAAAATTTAATATAAGTATCAGGTCTGTACATAGCATATAGCATATGCCATAAATATGTACATAAATGTGAATGTATGCATTCATTTAATTAGATATAGTAGCTGATAATAATTGTTTAATTATGAAATGCATTACACAGACAATACAAAGATACTATCTCTATTATATTACGTACGTTATGAGATAATAAAAATTTTCATGTATTTTCATGTATTCATGATTAGCATTTTTTATGTAAAAATTATGATAATGTATACTCGCATTAATTTTCATTAAATCGATATAATAGGTGCTTTCGATTTGGCAATTTCAACTACTTACTTGCGAGTACTAAAATGTGTCCAGGATAAATTTGTTAAAACGAACGACACAAAAATGTTTCGTAACTACTTGCATCTACTTCAAGCTACTTGAAAAATTTTTCATGAGTAGCTGCGAGTAGATGGTTTAGCACAGACATGTACCTTTTCTACTCGCAAGTACTTGAAATTGCAAAATCGAAAAAGCCCTATTATGTACGTATACGTGTAAAATTCTAGTGAAAATTTTTAAATGAAGCATATACGTATTATTATAATGAAAATTATTGTTAAATTCAAAATTGTTCAGATGAAAAATATTACATTACTAAAATATGCATGAATCCTTTTGGATAAATAAAGTGCTCTATCGTCTGAAGTACTCCCTACTGTTTTTTTTTTTTTTTTGGGAATTTGAAATTTACTATATTTTATCGAAGGATCAAAAATGTGATAAAGAAATTAATTTGAATTTTCTGAAAATAAATTTTTTTTTTAAATAAATTCTTTATCTTTTATATGAAATCTCTAAAAATGAATTTAAAGCAAATCCATAAAAAAAATACTTAAATCTGTCAGTTACTTAAACTGTATTGTAGAACATGAAAAAATTGAACTAAATTTTGTTTGAAACATTGATTTTGTTTTTGTTTAACATATTTTCATTGAAAAAAAAATTTGTTCAGTGGGTAATTCTTGGTAATTCATTAATGAAATTTATAATGCAGTTGTATTTCATTAAATAATAATTATCTGTAAATAAAGTTTGCTTGTAAAATATTTATGTTCATATTTATGAACGAAAATGTATGGTATGTACACCACATAAAAAAGAAAAGAAATGGCAAAATGAAAAATAAATATTTACAAAAAAAAGTAAATAAATATATACTTAAATAAAATGAAAAAAAAAATACTTAACGCTTACATGCTGATCATAGGATCAAAATATAAATTTGGTTTTTTTTTCTGTTTACGATTATTTGTTTAAATTTATGTACATATACTCGCATTTAATGTTGTGGGAATTTTTTCTCTATACGCAATATTTATGTAATATGGTAATATTCATTTACAATTTACAAGTATACAATACACAAAAATAAGATAAAAAAAAAACTGAAAAGGTACATAGGCAGAAAACTTTTTATGATGTTTATGGTTAATTAATGATGTAAGTATTAGTATATACGTAGTAGCGTAGTACAGTACTCAAAAAATGAATGCTCTTCAAATTTTCAAATGAATTTTTCCTCTTTATAAGTATTATTCTCAATTCATTTTCAATTTTTTTTTTCCTTATTTTTATTATATATGTAGATACTTACATAAAAGATATTTATACTTAAGGGTATAAATATTCAAATTATATTCAAAATGAATGTAGGTATGTAATACCAAAAAAAAAAAAAGGCAAAAAAAAAGATAATAATACATAAAATGAATCGGAAAATTTCAACGAACGAAATGAACGAAAAATTTCGTAAAAAATTCAAAAAAAAAAAAAACTGAAAAGGAAGCTTATAATATTTGTTGTTAGAGGCATAAACTACCCAATAAAAATATAAAAGTAAAGAAAAATTAAAGGATATTTGAAAACGTAAAGAGTTAAATATCCTTGTTTTGAATTGTCGGAAATTATCAAATATATAATTTTTTTACATTTGTTAATAAAAATATTACGTGTTACAAAGGACTAGAGTGAAAAATTTTTAATGCAGTTCCTTCTACATTTTTGGTGTTATATATCGCTACATCTGTATGTATGTATATGATATATGTATAGCGAATAAAAGTTTTACAAAATTTATCCTTCAAAAATTAATTCGCAAAGAATGAAATAAAAAATTAAAAAGAAATAAAATGTTAATTTTTTTTTTCTTATTTCTTTGTACATCTTTTAGTATTATATGTATAAAGGAAAAGTTAAATAAATTTCAACTTTTCGTATTTATTCATGAAAACAATTACATATATTTATCCTTTTATTCATTACCACTTTTTATATAATTTTTTTTCAACGTTTTTATTTTCTTTCTCTTATTTAGTTTGTTTTTCTTTTTTTTAGATTTTTTTCTTTGTCAAGTAGTTCATTCAACATTTCTGGTATAAGTACATATACAACTCTCACCGTCTATTTAATAGAGTATGGTATGAAGGTATGTAGGTATGTATAGTATCTACACATGTATGTATGTACATAGGTAAATAGTTTTTTTTTCAACAAGTTTTCCTCAATTTGAAATGAAGTATCCAATTAAATAAAAAGAAGGCACTTGAAATTTTATGCATGTAGTATGTGCTGCATATGATATTATGATGTACATATGTAATATAGTTTCTACACAACGTTTAGATTTTCTAATCCTACTTTTCATACATACATATTTACATACTCGTACATTATATAAAATATGAAAAAATGTAAACAAAATGAGTATGTATATGTAAAAATATAAAGAAGTGTATTATAGTAAAGCGAAAATGAAAAAGAATATGAAGAAAATATATGAAATATGTAACAAAGTAAAAAAAAAAAAAAATGAAAATCAGAAAAAAAAAGTAGTACAAGTATATGTACTATATGTAATGTATAAGGATTAAAATCGCTCCAGAGAAAATTAACTTGTTGGTACTTGGTACTACATATACTCGTATTTTATATGTAATTTCTTTTACAATTTTATTTTTTATTTTTAAATCTTTCTTTTGTGCTAATTTGCATTTTTATTTTTTTTTTTTATTTGCATGTTATTGTTAATTTTAAATTGCTTTTGTGTCAGAATTCTAAATTATTTTAATATGTTTTATAAACAAACAATAAAACAATGATTATAATGATGATAATAACGATATGATGGCACAATATTATGGTAATCTGATGTATACATAACATATTTTAATACAACAGAAATTGTAGAATAAACAGCTTCTATTTTATTATTTCACTATCTAATACTCGGATGTTATGTAGAACAATTTTTTTCTATCAATATCTTCTCGTACATACGATGAAAGCATTAAAGTAAAAAAGGAATATACGAGTATGCAGTCGTGGTCGTAGTGGTGGATCGGATAATTTAAAATTTAAAAGTTTTAAAAAATTTTTCATTTCAAAGGTACTTAAATTGATTTTTAATATTCTCTGTGTCTGGGGAGTGTATGTACGAATAAATAAATAAAGAAGCTACCACTATATTGCACAAAATACGAATACAGGTAAATATTTGATAATAATTTGTGGGTGTGATGTTGTATCGTCGTATTGAATGTATCATCAAAGAAAAGTTAAAGAAATATAAGCTTCTTTTTTTTTCATTTTTGTGTTGTGTACATGTACTTATGCATGTGTACAGGAGTTGAATTTTGATTACATATAGGGATTTGAATGTACATATACTTAATTGAATTTGATGTTCGGAGATGATGTTTCATTTTTATGTTCGTTGTTTGTTTTTTTTTTTGTTTGTAGTCGTTATAATGTCGAATTCAATTTACTTTTTTTGTGCTTAAAAATGCATTTATCTTTAATGTTGTTCGTATATACGTATACGTGCAGATTAAACTAATCAATTACATAGTATTTTTTTCTTTGATTGTAGAAAATAAAATTGAAAAATCTTAATATAATGCATATGTACATGTGAATGAATGTTGATGTTTTTTATGATTTTATTTAGAGAAATCGAGAAACTTGAAAAATATGTATATGTATTTTTAAACAAACAAAAAAATTTACTTTCATTTTATGCAATTTTTTAGGATTGTCTGTCTGTCTTCGTTTGTTCATTCATGAATTTTATTTTTATTATTTTTTTTTTTTTTGTATCATAATAATGACCTATAAAATGTGAATTTAATATCTTATGATAAGCGATGAGGTATGTTTTGTTTATGTTCTGTTTCCATTTTGATTTTCTTGTTCTTCTTCACTCTTGTTGTATATTTTTTTCTTGACGTCGATTCATATAGAACATAAGTAGTAGTGGTAGTAGTGTGAATATTATATAATCTACTTACATACACATACATACATATGTCAAGGTTATATTATTTTTTTCCTTGAAATATACACCTACATTATTATATAAAAATCTATATAATAATAAATACACAGTATGTATTTTAGGTATCTATACTTTTTATTTTTATTTCATTTTATTTACGTGCATAATAATATGCTCATACGAATAATACAGCTGCATGGAAAACGTTTATTATACTTAATTTTTAATTTTATTTCAATGTTTTTCCATACATGTTATATAAAATGTATACATAACACGTACATATGTATAGGAAAAGACTTTTTTTTTTTTATTTTTACCTTTGAAATGAAAAATAAAATAAAGGATTTGGATCGTAAAAAATTATAAATGGAAAAAATAAAAACGTATTTAACACCGATACACGTATACAACTCGCATATACATACTTGTGTGTTTAATAAAAAACAAAAAGCAATCAATAAATAATATTCGATTCATCATTCATCTCAATATTAATGAGAAGTATTGAAAGTTTCCTTTTGTTTCAGTTTGTTGAAAAGAAAAAAAAGGAAGTTTTTTTTTTCAAAGAAACTATTTTAAAAAAGAAAGGAAATATTCAATTGAAAATATTGAAAATGTTTTCTTTTATTTTTATAAGGATATATGAATAAATTATGTGTAAATTTTTATTTCTATATGTATTTTTTATGTAAGATTATAGTTAATGTATATACACATCGTATAGCTAAACATTGTAACACGATCATCATTCATTTCTTCACGAATAAAAAATTAATAAGCTTCTCCTATAGGTACTATAAAAAAAAAGTAAAATAAATTCTCCAAATGTGTGATATCCTGTAGGTATCTGTTTGTATAGCTTTAACGCTGTAAGTGTACATTAAGTTATTTTTTCTCGTAATTTTCTATATACCTTAGGCTTATCTTTATATACAAAATTTTATCTTTATACGATTATGTCAAAAAATTATCTTATTATAAAAATACCGATATAGTATAGATGATTTATGTAGCTAAATAATCCAAAAATAATTAGGTACATACTATATACTATGATACTGTGTAACTTCAACAACATGCATACAGACACACATAAAATATACGTAGCAAGAGAAGCAGAAACATTAATTTCTGTAATATATATGATAATATAAAATTTGACAAGGGATTATTATTTGATTTTGCTGTCATCAAAAAATTCAATTTTAATTACAAACTTTTAAAGTTTACTACATGAAAAACTTTGGAAAATTTTTTGTTTTTATTTTTACATTGCAACATTTTTTTTTAATGTTGTTGCTCTTATAATTTCTTTTTAACATCGATATCAAAATGTTTTTCTTTTACGTTTGTACAGTTTAACATAAACATTTAAGAGTTTTGAGTGTAGATATAGAAAATAAATATCATTTCATACATTATGTATATTTGTTTGATGGAAATTTGATGAAAATTTAAAATATTTGAAAGAAAAACATTCCAGTATGTGATGTACTAGTACATTATGGTATAAGAACGAGTACCTATCTATGTAGATGTACATTTATGTAATATAGTATGAATTTTTTTTTTTTTTTGTATTTTTAAAAACAATACACGTTTTATGATAATCAAAAAATAACAAGAAATATTGTTGTATTATTTTGTTTTTTAATAAATTCTAAAATCAACAATGTCGAAAAATTCATAGTATGTATAAGAAGAAATAATAAATTCACAGATTTTTTGATTTAAATACCATATATGTATGTAGAAATGGAAATGTTAGAAAGTGAAATGAAAACAAGATAAAACAATATTAATAATAAGAAATATACTTGCATAGTAACAGAATTATAAATACATGTGCACATGTGTAGTGTGTTGTATACTATGCAAAATTTTTAAAAAATTCCTTAGTATGTATTACATTCATACATTCATTCATCTATATATTTTCATCTCAAATAATGCATAAAATTTATGTTTATTTAAACAAATTGCTATATGCTATATGAAATAAAATAAATATTCAAAAATTCATAATAATGAAACAATGAAAGCAATAAATTAAAATTCAAATATGATTCAAGGGTATACGTACATTACACATATCCTTGGTGATTTTTTAATTTTAATTTTAAATAATATTTTTCTATCAATTTTTCGCAATAAAAATAACTGCTTGAATACTTAATGTACTGATCAATTCAATTAAATTTTTTTTTGTGTCTGAAACTTATTTATTTAAATTTCATTCAATATTTTCTAATAATGAAAGTTTTATTTTTTTTGTATGTAATTGATTTAAAAAATTAAAAAATTCTCTTTAAAAATCCTTAAAAATATGTACACAGTACTCACCTCTGAATTCCACACGTCCAATTAAATTTGATTTTGATTTTGGTAATCGAAATTCGATTAGTTTAATTGTTAACGACATTTTTCTTTCGTATATATCCTATATTTATCTTTTATTTATATTTTCTATATATGTATTTATATTGTATTATAAGAGTATAGAATTTTATAATATTTAACTATTTAATATAAATTTAATTAAATTTTATCACAATTTTAATTTGATTTTAATTTTATTTTATTCATTTCTCTGGAATTTCACTATTATTTGATTCTAAACAAAACAAAAAAAAGGTTCTATAGAATAAAAGTCTGTACACGTCAGTTGTATTTAATCTTTTAATACATAATCGTACATGTAATTTTAGATAAATAAAAAATATAATTAAAAGAAAAATATAAAAAGTATGAGTTATTGTTCAATGAAAATAATATGTACCACCTCTATACATATTTCTGAAGTGTATAATAAAAATTTTCAGTTATTTTCCATAATTTTCTTCGAAAATTTAATTTAATTTCATTTTTCATAAACAATAAACATAAAATATATTATTTATTATGTAATGTGTATAAATTGAAAATAAATGATGGAAAAGAATGTGTAGGTGTAGTTACAGTAAAGTTTGAAATCATATAAATTTTTGTTTAACGCAACAGAATGTGCAGTTGTTGCCAAAGTTGTATAGTCGTAGCTGCTGCTAGTCTTTAACAAATTTTTAATTTACAACGCTACAGATTGACATTTCAATTTTTCGTGATTGATATAAGGCGCCATTATGAGCTCGATAGATGTAATTTCATGTCAATAAACAATAAACAAATCAGCTACATACATATTCTGAGTCAGCAGTATATTCTGTTCGTTACAACCGCACTTCAGAAAATACTGTGTGCCATGCTAAATGCTTCAGTCGTAACTACAGCTACACCTTCTGTTCCAGTAGTAAATCCTTATTGTAATACACAATTTCTATTCACTTCATATATTATTTTTCTTATTTATTTTTTTTTTTTTATTATTTTTCAATATATTTTTCATTTTCTGAATATTATTTTATATTATTATGGTGCATGATTGTTTTTAAATTTTATAGTTCTGTATATGTATGCAGAATTATATGTGTACTATATATACGAATTGAATTTACTATATATTATTGAACAAACAACAGGATACCAGTTTAAGAGAACGTTTAAACATTTATTTCACATATACACATAAATTTATGATGATCACATATTAGTTTATTGAATTAAAATGATATCCTTCTGATATTATGATGATGTATATACCTGTTGAAGAAAAGAAAATATGTAATTCAAAGGTCAATAAGTAAATAATTTTCATATATATATTTTTTTCATGATTATTTATATACCCAATATTCAATACGGAAGAAAATATATAAAATAAAATGAAAATATGTAAATTAAATAAATCTAAAAGGTTTATATCATCAAATGAGGCTGAAGATGAAATATAAATTGGATTTCACATTGACAAATGAATGAGTCAATGAAAATCCTTGAATGGAAATTTTTTTAATCATGACCCACCTTTAGAGTTATCTTCTTGTTTCCTTTTTTTTGTCATTTAAAGCTTTCAATTCCGTTTACAAAATTTATATTTACAGCACATTTTACCATACATACTTGTTTTTCATTAAGAGAATATAGAATCATCTAGAAAATTATACTCATCTGAATTTTATATAATTTATGTTTGTAATTGTTACGTGAAACTGAACGTAAATATATTTTTTTTCTTCAATTTTTTATTTCATTTGTGATTTTTTTTTTTTAAAACAAAAAAAAATTAATTGAATCGGAAATATTTCAATTTCCATATCTGATTTGGATAGCGTAAATGGTTTTCATTTTTTTCTTTTTTTAAATTTTTTTTTTTTTTAATTTGACAATCAGTAAATTTTTCTGATCGATTTTATTCTGTATTCGTGTCTGTGTGTGTTTTTTTTATTGTTGTCACGATTTAATCAAAATGCAGAATTATATTTTTAAATGAAATTATAAAGAAATATTGAAATAAAATGAATATTATTCTTTAATTGATTGAATTTTTGACGGGACAACGAAACAATAGAAAATATTTTTAATATAATGTAAATATCTGCAGTCTGTACATACATAATTCTTGTTATATAAATTATAATAGTGTGTTTGAATATTTCAATTTCGTGTGTTTTTAATTTAATTCATTTCAATTTACTGAAAATGAAAAGTATTGAGGCATTCATTTATTTTAAAAAAGAAGTAAGGATTATTTTATTTAAATTATGTCAAATCAAATTATAGTTTCGGTTAATTTTTTAAAAAATTTATATTTCCAATGAAAAGGTATAATTTAATATTTCTCATGAATGAGAATACGAGTGCTTGGTATGAAAGGTACTACTTCACTACTAGTTTACTCGTATATCGAACTATAGTTAGATGACAAGCCAATAACTTCATTGCTACTTTTTTGCTGTCTTCTCCTCTTTTTCGTAATGAAAATACGAGTACATACTTGATATGTAAGTTGCTACTACCGTACTCGTTTATCGTACTATAGTTAACCGCCAATAACCTCACTGCTAATACTATATCAATTGTCTCTTCCTGTTTCTAGTATAGTTCTCATAGTGTACAGTGCGATTGCGAAGCAAGTATAAAGAGATAAGAATTTTTCTCACCCGTATTTCGTACCTGGATTGCTACTAATTACTGTCTATTCACATTTCTCGTACATTTCTTATATGTGTAGTACTTAGTGCAGAGCAAACATAAAAAGAAAAATGAATTTCAATGCACAATTTTCAGGGAAATTTTCGTATTTTCTTTTAATTTCATTTCATTCCATTTCATTATTTTAACAAATGGGAATAAGTAAGAAGTTTCAAACGATATTTGTTTTTAATATGAAAAATGAAATGTTTCAGTTGAAATATTCAAAACAAAATACATATATCAAAAACGCCATGTTTGTGTTATGCATGAAATGTTTACATTTATCAATTTTTGCATCAAAAAAAGGAGAAGAAAAGAATTAATATGAGTTTCGCATATGTACCACTGTATGAATGTCTGTACATTTATTCATTTATTAAATTTAATTTTGTGAATAAAGCTACTTTTTCATTTGACAATAAATTACAACTAAAAAATGAACGATAATAGCTAAAAATTTTTACACAATTTTTGCATTTTCAAATTTTTATTTTCATTTATGATAGCCCCGAAGCGCTAAATTTATTTTAACAAAATTCAGAAATTCATTACAGTAATTTCTCTTGTGGAAAATAATTTTTCTTTTCATGTTTTAATTACACGCATACTTCATTATTTTTTTTTTTTTTTTTGTATTGTAATCAAAGTTCTTTTAATGTAACTTTGTATTCCAATTAAAAATAATTTACAACAAAAAAAAATAATAATAAACAAGAAACGAAACTGATAAAAAAAATAAATTAAAGGACCCAAAAAATTAATAAACAAAATTATTTTCTGTATTCGCAATTTATTATTTATTCGTATCATATAACGGACATGAGTAAACTACATTGAATTTTAATTGAAAAAACAAAAAAAATATTTTCGTTTGACAAAGAGATAAAGTTTTCTTAATTATCGCAAGTATCTGAACATTTACCATTTTTAAGGAAAGAAAAAAAAATGTATTTTTCGGTTAAAAATCACATTTTAAAAAGGTATGAAAGTATCGTCTGTTGAATATCTATGTAATGTACAAAATAATTTTATACAGAAAGTAAACTTAAAAAGAAAGAATCTTAAAACATAACGCATAAGAATATCAAAATTCAACAGAAGAGAAACCTAAAAAGATAAAGAAAAATTATGATGATGACAAAAATTCAACCTATATATGTATTATGTAGCTATATTTCATTACTTTTTTGATATTCTTGATGATATACGATTATGTACCAAAATTTTTATTATTTTTCATTGAAGAATATGTATTATATGTATCGAACAGATCAAATTTCTCCCTACGGAGTTTATAAACAAATGAGGGATGAAATTGATAAGGCAAGTATAAGGTACGAAATGATGAAGTGTATCTCTCTGTGACTACGTTAACGCATAAATCAAAAAATTATTATTTCGAAATTTCTTTAGAAATATCTGCTATAAATACAAAATGGGTATATAATAAAAGTTTTTTGAGGTAGCAGCCTTATAATAAAAAAAGGATAACAATAACGAATAATAACATTTTATGATTAGGTGAAAATTTTTGAGTTTTTTTCTTTTTCTTTTTTTTTTTTTGCTGTATTATCTATGATGTGTAGTCTTATCTGTGCATGTACATATTTACGCGATTTGCGATGTTCAAAATAGGCAAATTCAGATAAACGTATACTTACACGAAATATAGATGAGAAAAATGTTTTTCTTTTCTTTTTTTTTTGTATATTTTTTGTTTTGTTTTTACTTTCCTTTTAAGACAATATTTATTTTTTCATGTCTATGCATGGTAAACATGAAAAATGTACGTCGTACGTGTAAAGCACATAAAATAATTTTCATTATTATACAGATATTTAGAGGTGTTTTCTGTTTTAGATTTTCCTATGTACACATACGAAGTAATGTGTTTAGTGCGAGTACATAAAGCAAATGCGATACCAAATAAATTTATTTCATGTTTATATTTGTTTCTATATTTGATAAAATGAAAAAGAATTACATATGTAATTGATGAGCGAATATTATGAACGAGAATTATGAACAAAATGAATGAATTCATTTCAACTTTCTGACATTTGAACAAAATGAAAAATACGAGTAAATGAGAATTTAATTAATTTATAGTAGCTCAAGAGAATAGTATTATCAGTCAATTAATGAAATGAAAACAAGGGAATTGGAGAAAGTTTTTTATAAGTAATAAACATTTTTTTTAATTTCTCAGTCACTGACAATATATCCTAAAGGTTAGAAATGTTATTATGATTTTTATGATAAAGAAATTTAAACGAATCATTTTTACTTCACTGAATGTGTATGACTTCTAGAGTTTATCAATTAATTTTTAATCATTTTATTGTCATTTCTCGTGTATATACTACATTGTTCGTTTGTGAGTATAAAATTATACGAATATATGTACATTTTTCTTTTGCGTTCAAATCTAAAAAATATCCTGAATCCTTTATTCACCTTTTTTCGTTTGATATTTGAATGCAAATGTTCTACAATTTACTTTTATCAAGTCACCTTCAAAAGGATTTCTTCAATTTCATTGGAATCAATTCGCATTATGTACAGCTCTGTCTCATTTTAAATAAAAAATAGAAAAAAAATGTGAAATAAAGTTATTCAGATTTAAATTCAAATCCTTAATATTAGAGATTTTCTACTTATTTTTTTTTCATGAAATTTTTTATTTATATCTCTCGAGATTAAAAGTTTTATGAAGATTTTCATAAATAATTTGCGCTTTGTTTATTTTTTATTCGTATAATGTAAATGAATACTAAATATTTTGAATAAAATTTCTTCAAACTCGTGCATAAGTTTGAATGTATAAGTATTCTCTCTTTCTCTATTAACTTGTTTATCATGCTCTTTAATATTTCTTTTTATTTAATTTTTTTCTATTTATGTATTCAGAGTATTTTGAAATTTTAATCATAAAATCATAATTCATGTGTAAATTCTTTATAATGTAAGCATTAAAGAAATTTGAAAAATATGCGTACCAAAGAAATATAAGCAAATAAAAATTAAAAATTTTTTTTGTTTTTTGAAGAAAATTTGTTCATAGAATTTTTTTTTTTCAAAATTCAAGGACCCAATTATTAGTACACATAGATATACAGCAGGTGCTTAGAAACTGAAATTAAAAAATTTTTGGAATATTTCACTAATTATGTGCTGATATTTAAATCATAAAGATATTACAAAACTATTAGATCTATTTAACTATTCTGATATTTAATATTAATACATGCATAATAGTATGTATTAATTATCGTAATTCTTGTAAGTTGTAGAGCAAAAATTCTCGATGATGAACTTACGAGTATGACGAAAATTTATTGAAAACTCATTGAATATTTATGAAATTTACTTTAAATTAATTTTGAATTTTTAATTACTGTTTAGATGTAAATATTCGTGTTACATCTACATAAATACATTCGAATATTATTATTATTATTATTATTTATTGTGGGGGTGGGAACAGTAAACTGCCCACCCCCGCCCACACCACGACCCACCAGGGCCTTTTGGCGATACATTCGAATATTGCACATATGTATGTAAGTATAAACCGTTAAATATATTATGTTGGTTTGTATTTAATTATTAAAATGAAAATCTAATGGCGTTCATTTAATGATTTAATTATTAAATGCGATGCTAGTAACAAACTAATGTCATCGCAAATGTATGTGTTTTATATGTAGAATACTTGTATGTGTAGATGATTTCAATCATGATAATATAAAATGAAAAATATATACGAGTATAAGAGAACAAAAATATTAATTGTACCGAGAAAAATTTATGATTTGAGAAATAATTGAACCGTAGGATATACAGTTCTATGTGGTTCTACACTGTTTATATGTACATGTATATCTTATTATATCTTTACAGATGATATTATGTATACGCGTTTATATTGTGTTACCTATACATACATACATATATATGTAAATGATAACTTCTTTATTAGCAAGAGGATATAGGTTTCGATTCATTCTAGTGCATAAACTTGTGTACATATAAGTACTTGTACATAATACTATGTATGCTAATATGCTAATGCAATATATCAATAAATAATATTGTTTCGCTTTTCATTCAATCGTATAGTATAGAATAGAATCTGTAATAAATTACAAAAATTTTTTTTCCTTGCATGAAATATTGAATCCAATTAAAAGTTATTGATGTAATGATAATAATAATCTTTGCATAACTATATAATTAAAATCATATTTCATTGATATGATGATGTTTTAATTATTAGAAAATGATGTAATTGAGAATTTATTTTAATGGAAATTTTTTGTTAATTATAATTACGTGGAATTCCAATTAATTTGAAATAAATTGTTTATTATATGAATGTGCACATTATGTAGGTATACACACTTTCTTATATAGTCATACACTCAGCGAAATTTCTATATTTTCAACCACACATTTTCAAAGTATAAAGCTTATTAGAATATTTTTCTTGTTTCTCATTCTATTTTAATGAAAATACAAGTACATGATTTATGATTGGACTTTTACTAGAAACAGAGAAGCAGAGATATTACACTAGACTAGCACACTCTAGTGCTACAGTCAACTGCGCCAATGACCTCACTGTTGCACTACTGTACACTACTCATTCTCGTTAACATACTTATAGAGCGTTCGATGTAAAATAAGAGAAATTTATATATTTTAATTCCTATATTTTCGAATTGTGGAGCTTATTCGAACATTTTTCTTGTTTCTCATACAATTTAATGAAAATACGAGTATGCCCAATATGTGAATGGACTGTTACTAGAGAGAAGACTACCTTACTTTAGTACTACAGTCAACTGCCTATAACCAATAACCTCACTGCACACTACTCGTTCTCGTTAACATATTTCTAGCTTGAGTGTACACTGTACAGTGTAGAACATGTACAAATGCTACAAAATATAAAATGAATTTCTCTCTTGAATAAAAATTCACGATAATGAATGGATTACTACTTGATGTAGTGCTACAGAAATTTCATTGAGTTTACTGTCAAAATTAAAATGTGTAAATCTAAAGAGTTTTAATTCATTTAAATTAAAATAAATAAAAATAAAAATGAAATAAAATTATATTTTCGAACATATTCGTATACACATGAGGGTTAATTGTATTTAAAAAATTAATTTTTTATAAATCTTTTAAAGATAAAGATATGTATCTATATAGTGTACTTGTATTAACTTTTTATTTGGGTACTCATCTTTTGTGTTTTTGTTTATTTAAAATTCACTGTAAATGTAAATATTTTATTATTTATTTATGATGCATGTATATGTAAATAATATAAAGAAAATATTATTATGAATTTTCAAAGTAAATACAAAAGGATTTTTTTTCATTCGTAATTAATTTTTTTTATGGATTGTATATACCCGCATATGCATTATAAGTTATATGTAATTTTTAATGTATACATTTAACAAAAATTTACATTAAATGAAAAATTTAAAATAAATTTCTACATTGCATTACACATACTTATATGTTTCAATTGAATTAAACACATGAATTCAAAAAATGAAATCATAATTCTATGATTGTAATATTAAAATACATATATGCAAATCTACATAAATGTACTCAAAAGTTCAAGGTTACATAGATATACATACACATGTGGTTTTTCTGTGTATGATGTATTAGAATATTAAACGAAATGAATAAAGTGTTTGTGTAATGAATGTAACATGCTTACCTCATTATATACATTTTATATTTGACTTTTCAATTTTTCCAGTTAAAATTTTTCCACTTTTGTAAATTACATAAAATTTTATACATTTATAAATTGAATAAAAAAAT
This sequence comes from Villa cingulata, assembly GCA_951394055.1. Lineage (NCBI taxonomy): Eukaryota > Metazoa > Arthropoda > Insecta > Diptera > Bombyliidae > Villa > Villa cingulata. The sequence continues at coordinate 8,115,552 of OX596018.1, forward strand.
ATATTTTTGAAGAAAATAAAAAATTTTAAATTTATGTTGATATATAAGATAGAATTTAAATAGAAATTTTTTAGTTAATTGTTAAGAGGATTATTTGAAAGCTTTAATTTTTATTTTTACCATCGACCGTGTATAATAATTTTTCCCTAAACACGCAAATATTCATATGAAAATTAATTTTCATATGTGAAATTGTATATGAATACATTCGTTAGAGGATTATGTGCACAAGTACGCAGTATTTAAAAATAATCTAATTGACTTATAATATGTCTAACCGTCACAAAATAGGTAAATACATGATTTTAATGGTGCAGAATTTTTAATTTATTCAATATCTATACTATCAATTATTCTGCAAATGGAAAAATCATTCGCTAACATTCGTTTCGTGTTTAGTTCCATTTTGACTATAAACTCACCAAGTAATTTCTGTCTAATTTTTCAATGAAAAATTTCTCTAATAATCATAATGACATCGTAAAGGTATTTTCCATTCAAAAACGAAAACATTGAAATTGTATTGAGTAAAAATTGATTGAATCCTTTGAAAATTGTTATAAGCGATTAAAGTTCAGAAATTGAAGCCATAAAATAAATTATTAGAAAAAATACTTTATGTTGACAACAAACATATTTTACAGGACATCAAGTTTATCATTTTCATCGCCGCCGGCAACAATGAATCTATCACCTATAATTTTGTATTGTGTTATTAGTATTATTTTGTGACCAGAATATTAAATTTGTGTTTAACTTGAAAATGAAACATTTTTACGTCCTATCTCTAGATCTATACCCTAGAGAGATTGCAGATGTAAGGGAATTCATCATATCGGTATTTTCAATAATTTTAACTTCTTTCATAATGTAATGTACAATGTAGCAACCAACTCTATAAAAAGTTGTGATTATATTTGTCAGTGTCTAACATGAATTTTAATAAAGTAAATGAACTTTATTGAATAACTCGTGAAGAAGTACTTACTTTTCAAGAAGAAAATATTTCTTTTGTTATAATAATTTTTTCACATAAAGAAAAATCCATTCACAGTAAATATACAATCCTGTATACTTTCTATTACAATCACCTTTTTTCTTTTCAATTTTTTTTTCTTTTTTCATTCATTTTTCATACATTTCATGTTCTTATGTATACGCATCTTGTGAACATCTTACTTTCAAGATGTAAGTATTTGAGTTTAACAACTAAGAAATTGAATAATGAATAAGGTGACTTGATCGTAACAAAGAAAATGAATGAATGAACAATGAAGTATGTATATAGAAGAAGTGTACCTATATATCTTTAAATGTAATTAAGAAAGAAATATATAAAAGACAAAAAAAATGTATTTTTTTTTCATTGTAACATATTGCATTTTTACTTTTTTTATTCAGTTTATTCAGTTCATTCAGTTGTTATAATTGTGTTTGTTGAAGGAACAAATTCTTTATAATGAATTTATTTTTTATTAAATAAATTTTCATTTTGATTTTATTTCATTTATTTCCCAGAGTTTTTAGGCAAAATTTATTTTCAAATCTTTTTTTTAAAACAAATTAATATCCTTTTTAATGAATTGAGGAAGTGCACGTATTGTTTCCGTTTATACAAATTACTAAACATTTTCTGAAGAAATAAAATACTCATAAAAACTGTAGTCAAAGTAGAAAATGAAATTAAATTTGAATTAAATTACAAATAGTTATCATCTTAATCCTTGATGGGTTCTGAACAAAAAAAAAAAAAAAATACCTAGAAGAAAAAAAATCTGGGTGTTTATTTTCACTTAGCCTTTTTCTTATTTGAGTGAATGAAAATTAAGTGAATTAAGTGAAAAAATATTTCATTTCTTGCACAAACAAATAATATAAAGGATATAATTTGTGTTACTTTTTAAAGTTAAAAATAAAAACTATGTTTTATGTATGTTTGTTTTGTATGTTTATAAAAATAAAAAGGAATCAAAATTTTATATAGTTTTAATATACACGTTTAAACATTTAGTTCGTGATATTAATATGATATTTTAAAGAGCACATTAAATTTATTTATTATTTTCATTTCAAAGAAATAATCCAAAAAAATTGAATTTAAATAAAATTATATATGTATAAGGACACATACGTACTCGTACATTCTAAAAAATTTGAATTTTATTCGTATTTATTTTATATTTATTTTTATATGAATTTTTATATTTATTTACTTTAAGAATATTTTCTAAATATATTTTAAATCAAATCATATTTACTGCTGTGTATGTTTGCTTTTTAAATAAATATTTATATTCATGAATATTTTTTTTCTATATTCTACACATAAATACATAATGTACATATGTATGTATACATTTTAAAAATGATATAAGAAAATATCAGAATATTGTTTCCATAATTTTTTTTTTGATTCTTCTTCTCCGAAATTCTAAGTGAATGAAATAAACATATTTTGCAAAATTCATAATATGCCTGCATGGAAAATCACCTAAAAATGTTTTAAGTATGAATACCATATTGAATATTATATTTTCAAAGAAAATAAATACAAAATAAATTTATTTACTTTGATCCTTCTTCTTTCAGATAAATGATTAATATTTGTCTTGTTTTATTCCCCTTTACACATAATTATAAGGTCATCTAAATTATATTAAAATATTATTGATTTTGATTTTTATTCATTTTTTATTCATTATTATTATTTAAATTCTGTGGCATCATATACTTATTTTATATTCATTTATATTTTATGTTGTAAAATGAAAAAAAGAAAGAAACAAAACCAATAGATATCCTTAGGAAATATTCGTAAATAATTTTACAATTTCGGCAATAAAATAAATCAATAATTTCTATTTTTTTAAAAATATATTTCATTTTTCATGCACAAAGTATTTATTTGTTTATCTTTTAACAAAAAAAAAAAAAAAAATAAATGAATAAATGAATAAATAATGAAAATTTAAAATTATACAATACATAAAAATTCATGAAATTTCCAGGAACAGAGAAAATAAATTAATTTTTAATGCGATTCATATGTATAAATTATCACATTATATCAATGCTATATTATGTTCATTTCATTTATACTCAAATTAATGAAATAAAAGTTAATTATCTATCCAATTATTATCTTGATAACAATCACAGAAATACGAGGTAGGTGGGGGAAAGTAATTTATTAAAATTAAAACTATTTTATTGTAAATTATCTGTATGAATGCACTGCATATGTATTTGCATTGAGCAATAAAAATGATAATAGGGGTATCCATCAATATTTATAATTATAATCACTATTTCGTTGTGTTTGTTGTATTTTTCGTTGTCGCAATCATCATGAACAAACCCAAATTAGGAGTCTTTTTGCTTACGACACGGTGTTTTACTCGGATATCGATAGCACAGGTAGGCTCGACTCTTATCCCCAATGGCAAAAGTAAGAGAAACCATTTTCAATTTTTCTCTGCCAATTTTCCAACTCTTATTACCCTCAAAATTCACTCAGCATTGAATGAGTACCAGCTTGTTTGGAAAACGAGCTTAGAAATGCTGATAAGTAGTCTACAACTACTTGCTGACAACAAATAATAACACAAAGAATTATTAGTGATAGATCAGCTAAGCCCTATTATGTAAAAGAGTTTACTTTTCTACCAACAAATCAGTAGTTCTCAATTCACGTTAAACTGTAAGTGCACAGTGCGTACAGCACACATGATAGTAATAAATCATGAGATCATTTCAGTGAAAGTCCTGACTAACCTAGAACTGTAGTGTAAGTCACTTTTTCAAATAAATATTTCACAAAATTTTGTATGCGAATACGAGAATAGTTGATGGATACCCTAAAATAAAAATTTTTAATATAATTACTTACATATAGACTCGTACTCATGCATTTAATTAACGCAATATCGTGTGTTGAACGTTGAAAGTTATGTGCATGCGGAACGTTAACAATTGCTCGTACAATATGACATATTCTTTTCTATCGAATATATTCATCATGATGCATCCATATATGGACTGGTGCATATAACCACATCATCATTATGCATAATATTACGCATTCCTTAAAAAGTATTAAACGAGAATTATTTATTGCATTCATGTGCATTCAAAAAATTATTGTACCAGAAAATTTTTGATAAAATAATTCTAAGAATTTTGTGTTCGTGTATGTATATGAAGGATAAAGTTATGAAAATGTTATATTGAAGAATAAAATTTTTTAGCCAACAACTATTGTACATAAATTCGCGTAAATTGCTGGAGGGATTCAAATGTTAAATGCAATTGGATTTTGTCATCAAAAACTGTGACAATGTACAAAACAAAACCGTTCATACAAGAATTCTGAAATAATTAATTCACGAAAAATGAAAATTTACAAAAATTATGCAATTTATGTACACAAAACATATGCGTTCGTAAGTCATCCATACGCTAATAATCCTTTTCAAAATTTTCTGTGTTATTGGATCAAAAGATATAACAACTAACAGCAGTGTTCTGAACTTAAGTATGCTTCAATGCACCAGAATATTACAGAATATTTATGAATATATTTTTCTGAAACATATATGTTATAATGTATATGTACATTTTAGCTTGTATTGTAGTTTTTAATATGACAAAATATTTCTGAAAGTGCATGAATGTATGAGTTCATGAATGTGAATACATATATCGTTTATCATATATTGGCATATTAAATTTATTACTATTATTATTACTATATAGACTATAAGCTATAAATATATGTGAAAGGATGTGTCCTCGTATAATGTGTACGTACGTAAACTTACTTTGAAACATGAAATTATAATGAGATGCAAAGGATGGCATATGATTACATTAACTTTAGGTAGGTTACATACTCACTCATACTTTAACACATATCGTGTGTATCAATGAGACAACAATGCAAAAGAACAATTTTCACAATGTAATTTTCAAGGATATTAAAAAAAATTTTAAAAAAAATATGTATGTTTAAAAAGAATTTTTTGAACATTTTGTACAGCGTTTCAAATGTCGTTTTTCATTTTTTTTTACAAAAAATAAAAAAAAGACAATTTAATTTTGTGTTAGAAGAAATGATAAGAAATTTTTTTTAACACACATACACATCATATTAAAAAGTTTTGGAAATTCGTTATCACAACATAACACAAACAAAAACTTTCTGCTTCTCTAAAAAATTCTCAATATATTTTTCTCTATTTTTTTTTAAACTTATTTCATTATTCATGGGGGTATATAGTAGTGGAGTAGTTTTATTTTTAAATGAAAATTCGTCTAAAGTAGGACGAATTTTTTTAAAAAAAAGTTTTTCTTTAAAATTCATACATTGTGTACATACATTGATTTTGTACGTTTTCATGGAGTTTTGGATATATGTTTCTTGTGAAAATAGAATAAAAAGAATGCTCTTCCATCATTTTTGTTTATTGCTTTTGTATATTGTTTTTTGTTCTTTATTATTCTAGTATGTATTATTTTATTTTCTATTTCAAATTACATAAATACATAAAATTTATAAATAAATCTTACAGAGGATTTTTCCAATTTCAAATTTCTCCATTTAAAAAACAAAAACAAAATTCAAAGTCAACGTAAAGTAAAAATATACAAAATAAACAGAATTAAAAGACAGAAATGCATTTATATTTTCAAAATTCTAGATTAAAAAAAAAAAAAAAAGAAAGCCTTTGAATAAGCATAAAAGAATATTAAATTAGATGAAAATTTCATTATGCTAGAATTTTTTGAAAGGATTTTCATTCTTTTGTGTATATACACAGCATACTTTAACATATGTACATAAAAAGGACGAAGATTTTAATTAAAATAAATTCACTTTGATTTTGTTTTTTATTATGCGAATAACGAATTATATATGAATGAAGGTGCACGTTTTGTGTAACACAACTACAACTTCATTATATTGAAATCAAAAAAAAAAAAAAAAAAAAAATAAATAAATAAATTTTCCATTAAAAAATGAAAATATTATTATTTTTTTTTTTCAATTTTATATTCTACTCGTGCATGATGGATATTTACAAATTTTTACGTACAGATAAACAGATTTTATTATGCGGGTACAAATTTATATATTTTCTAAAAAATATAAATTCAATCATCCGTTGTTATCTGGATTGGGTCATGTTATCATAAAAATTTGATAGAAAAAAATGGATAGAAAATGAAAAATTTATACACGAACTTTTTTTCAATGTCAGAATAATAGATTTTTTTTCTACCATCTTTCATCATAAACTTCTTACTTATGGTGAATAGTATTGGTATACGATAGGTAATGTTCACAAAAATGAATTTATGATGTGATCTGAGTTTTAAATAGCATAATACTGTACTTTGATTGATCCTGTGTATTCCTATTATGAAAAAAAAGATTGTAATAAATTTATAAGTACGCACTATAAAATGAAAAATATTTTACAGCAAAAAATTACTCGGATCATGAATTTTATTAGCAGACATTATCATTTACATTTAAACGTAATGGTTTTTACACTTTAATATTTATTCGTATACCCATATGTGTCTAGTGTATATATACCATATGTAATGTGGTTATTACACAAACTTGTAGGTTTTCTGTTAATTTTAAGGTTGGAATTTATATTCAAATACTCATAAGTATAAAAACGTAAAAGTGTATGTACATATAAATACCTTTATGTAGCCAGAGGATGCTTTTTATAGATAAAAAGATAATTACTTTTACTACATTCTTAATAAAAACAAAAATCTTTTTAACGTCCGCATACAACAACATTGCGATTATGTACCGCAATATATTTGTATGTATGTAATATCTATCTACATTTAATGTTAACATACATATACTTATTTAGAAATCCTCCTGTCATGTTCGTTTAATTGCATGTCAGATATAAACAAAAAAGGTACAGGTAGATAGTTATATAAGATATGTGTCCGAGCTATATATTCATTCCTTTTAAAGCTTTAGGAGGAATCATGTAGGTGGTTGTTACACATTAAACTTGATGTCAGATAAATGACAAGATATTTCTCTAATTCTATATTTTATTTTTCTTAAATGGTTTTTTAGGATATGAAAAAAAAAATGATTACGACAAAATGTAATGATGATAAACAAAATAATAAAATTTTATGCAAAAATATTGTCAAAATATCAAATATAAAGCTGTTAAAAGATTTACAACAAAATGTAGTAAACAAAATAAAATAGTATTTAAAAATTATATTAAAATTTTTATCATTTCGAATAAGGATATACTATGTACATGTGCGATAATGCATTTGGGTACTATAAACGTAATAATTATAGTAGATACTCATGTGAAATGTGCTCAAATAATTTTAATTTTTTTTTTAACTTTTTCATTCACACATTACAGCTACGAATTTCGCATACATGTACATACATATGTATAGGAAGTATTTTTTATATCCTTAGGGTAATATATTTTTCTTTTTTTTCATTTTTCACTTTTTTATTTTGTTGGTTTTTCTTTGAAAATAATAATAAATTGTTAAGTAGTTCACTTTCATTTTTTACATTTAAAATAGAAACACCAAACAAACATTGACAAAATTAAAATGCTCGTAGAAAAATTGCGTGAAATGAATTCCATTTACTTTTTGTTTTTTTTTTTTTTTTCTAATTGAAAAACATTTTTTTTTTCAGTCTAAGCCTCTGGAAAATAAATGACCTACATATTTTCAAATATATGTACATATTTTTTCGTCCTACGAGTATATATATAGATATACTAGAAACAAAATGTAAAAAAAGTTCAAGTTCAGGTCGATATTCGAAAATTAAAAAAGAAAAAAAAAATGTAAAAAGGCACTTTCAACTCTATGATGACGATGTGCGATATGTGAAAGATATTTTCATCCTTTGAATGCATTATCGAAAATCGAAATCGATACAAAAATAAATTAAAACAAAATATTGTAAATATTTTAAAGTTTACTTAACATTTAGTATTTTCAATGATGACCTAAATTCATGGTATATTGTTTTTATGTGTATATAAATAGTATATTTGTATATTTTTATAGTTTATTTTTGTGGAAATGTAAATGAATGTAATCAAATCGTTTGAGTTTAAGTTACGAAAATGCTCATTATACGAAATTATATCACTTCTTTATTTGCAATGTGTATGTACACAACAGCTGTAACAACAACATCAACAAAAAACAAAATAAAAAGAAAAAATAAAAAGATTTTCTCATATCTACATATGGACAAATTATACGTTCTGAATAATGAATGAATATTTTAGTTTATTTTATTTTTGGTACATACCTACAGAAAAATATCTAGAGCCTAGAGGTATAAAAACAAGATAACGAAATATATTATTAAATTGCCTATCTTGTTGGTATATTACGTAGAATAAGATAAAATTAAAGTAAGAAAAATGAATGTAAAATACGATATAACAGGATGAAAATTAATTAAACCTCATAATATACTAGTGTAATCAAATTGTCAATATATATGTTGCAGAAACAATAATTTATTTTACCTTCAGTTACAGCTGAATTAGAGCTGTATATATGTTTTACAAATCGTGTAGAAACTTTCTCATCAGACTCATGTTTTCTCCATATGTATAAAACTAAGTATATATTACATTTCCTTCAAGAATGCATAATTATATTTTACCAATTTTTCTTAATTTTCACACAGAATTAAATGTTATCCATCCTTGAAAAGAGGAAAATCTTCTTTGATTTTCCAACAATTTATATAATACTCTTTGCTATGAAAATTCTATTGACCACCAAATATTAATTACACAATTTAACTAATTTTCCATATACCATATAAGAACTCTTGAACCATGAACGATGATAACCTTGGAAACAATCATTAAATGCATTCATTGTACAATACCATATCGGACTGTTATGCATTCAGAACATTATCTAATGACTTTATACGTAATGTAATAATTTCAAATATGAAATGAACTTTTAAATTTAATTTTATAATTTCAAAATTACGAAAAAGTATAAAAAAAAGGACGATAAAAATAAAAAACAAAAATACGAAATAAAAATTAATTTTATCTCACTATATTGCAGTTAATTTCATTTATCATTTCACTTTCATTAATTTAATACATAAACATAATAAATGATCAGAAAAAAAAGGATCACCTTTTGAATAAATTATTTGAATTTTATTTTATTTTTGTTTTTTTTGTTCCACACTCTATCACTTATTTACAAACGATGTATCATAAATATTTAATTTATTTTATATTATCGTTTTATTATTATTCAGTTTCCTTTTATAGACCCGATATTATTCGAAGGATAACTCGCTCACTACTAAAAAATTTCTGGGAAAGATCTATTTAATTATTCCCATGTACAGGAGGATATGAAATAAATAATATAAAAATATCTGAAAATATAAGCTTTAAACGAATAAAAAATGAAAGTTTTGCAATTTTCATGAAAAATGAAAAATCATGGAAATAAAAGCTACAAAAAAGTCTGTATAGTAGCAGAGACATTTTTAAGTTTGTTTAGTTTTTTTTTTGAACTCGTAGATCTTTTGTTTCATTTGTTTTTTAGTAGTAAAAAAGCTAAACATATGGTGTATAACAGAATTAAAACATTGCGATTTGTAGGTAGAATGTTGGAATAACTGTTATACGTGTGCACATCCAACCAAGAAGCTAATGCAAATATAATTTGATAAGAAATTTAAACTTTTTGTCACCACAACACAAAATGATGATGCACTTGTTGATAACATAACACAAATTTTCCACGTTATTTTCCTTTATTTTCTTTTGACTAAAGAAAAAATAAAACTTTTCAAGTTTATCTGTAATAAGAAAGGATACAGACACAAGGTGATTTTTCATATTTTGTATGTATATGTACTATTTATATGTATGTATACATAGGAGGGTGGAGATTTATTTTTATATCATCGTAAAGATGTAAACAATAAGAAGCACATGGATGGCTGATGGCTGTGTATGATTATTATTAAAATGCGGTTATTAGAAAACATTCAAGTACATAAATGGTATAGACGTCGTTATTATTATTTATATACGAGCTATAAGTGTTATCATAGTTGAAAATATTTATTTTATCACAAAAAATCTTATAGAAAATATTCTAAAAAATCGAAAATTAATAAATTCTTATTTGAAAAAAAAATATATATATTTGAATAAATTTGTAGAAAATTGAAAGGATTTTTGATATACTTAATTTAGTTAAAACATAATTGGGTAATAAATAAAAACTTTAAATATTAAACAAATACATTTTAAAATGGCACATAAATTTCATTTTATTTATTCGTTATATTTAAATACGCATACATGTTCGTTAATATTATATGTAAATTCAAATTATAAATCATTTTTAATATTATATACACTCGTATAATTACATGCATGAACGCAAGTGAATTACATATGCTAGTAAATAATATAAAAACACAATAATTTAATTGTACGCCTATACATATTATAAATGAGGTAATTATCTTTGTTTATGAACACGTACTTCGAAAAAAATTGCATCGTTACGTATATAATTACGATTATCCAATATTTTATGTGGTATATGAATGAATTGATTTATATTATTTAAATCATCATTTTTACGTTTAACAACTGTTGTTTTCACATAATCTTGTGCATCTAATAAATTATTAGATTGATCACGTAAAATTATATCAGCTTGTAGCTTACATGGCCATTGTAATAATGTATCATAATCACCGTGTAAAACATTTAAGCATGCGATTATATTACGTCCTCTCCATGTTCCAATACCATTTAAACAGACATCAAGCTATACATATGATTGGATTATAAAAATATTAAGAATGAAAAATATATGTGTAAAAAAATAAAAAAAAAAATTAATAATAAATATTTTTATCCTATATATCCTTTTCATAATATTGTATTTACCCTCAATAAATATCCGTATTGTTTATTAGAAAATAATGGACTCCTTAAGACTGTATCAAATTGTTTGGCTTCATTAAGTTTATTCGTATAATCAGAGATTTTCCATATAATGTGTCCTATGTAAAAATAAAATTGAAATATACATATGTACATAATTGTAAAATAATAAAAATTTAATTAATGATAATAAATATTTTTGCACATTTTACAAAAATAACAATAAGAAATGAAACTTTCAAGGAAATACTTTTTCGGTTTTTTTTTTTCCTTTTTTTTTTAAATATAATCTGTAAAACTTTTTATTCATTTCTTTAGATACATAAGTAGTACATTAGTGTAACATCAACATATGCGAGTATGTGAACTCGTATTATAATATCTATATACAGATGCTCTACTTTCTTGGCATTGTTTATTTATTAAATAAAATAACAAAGGATATTTAAAATGTTTTTACATTTGTTTTCATACGAATATGTATGTATGTATGTATGTGTAAAGAATGAAAATGTTTACGTTAGTTCCTGTTATTTATTTGTTTTTCTTGTTTATTTCATTCTCTTTATTACACATTTAATTGAATAAACTCTTTTATGATATAGTATGTATATAATCGATTTAAATCAAAACCTAAACGATAACATATAAATTGAAAACAAAATAGAAAATAAAAGTATACATATAAAAAGGATATTATACAAATGGACATTTATTTATTAAAATTTTATATATCAGATGAATGTACATATACAAAATACACAATAACATATTAAGATAGATATACACATATGTACGTACGGACGAGTATACATGTATAGTAAATACCTTTTATATTTTCAATTTGTATCACTTTTTTACGATGTAACATCATCTCTAGATCAGATAAATCTTGATGTGTCTGATGTAATGCTCTATCGATATCCATAACAATCGTTTCTAATTTATCACATTTCTCTTCAGTTTCATATACAATACTTTTAATACTTTTCACATCATAATCTAATGTCATTTGTTTCGTATTCAAATCTGTATCAGATATTGATTTCGTTCTTAAATCATTACTTAATGTTCTTATAGCTGTTTCAAAAGTATTCAATTTTCCTCTATATAAAATTGAACAAAATAAAAATTTCGAAATATAATAAATTACACATAAGAAAAATTTCAAAAAAACTTAATTAAATTTCATTGTTAAAAAGAATATAATACGAAAGACTGTATGCACATATATATGTATATACCTTCACGTATATTCGTATGTAATTCTTTTGTTAATTTACCTTGTTAATCTTTCATTATCATCAGTAGTTTTTTGCATTTTTATCATATCATCTGTTAAACGTGTACACGTTTTTGTTGTATCAAAAGATAATTTTGAAATCTGTTGCTGTAAACTTGCAATCTCTAATTCTAAAATTATACATAAAAGTATGATTTATATACAATCGATAAATGCACAAATACACTAATGTTAGTAATTGTTATTATGTCGATTTTATTCTTCTTCGATTTTTCTATTCTATACTTCATGTACTTAAGTACTCTTATTGAAGTTTTTGTACTCGTAATGAATATACTTACGAATTTTATGAATTGAATCATCAATGAATTCATTCTTTTCTCGATTTTCAGTCATCAGATTTGTTGTATCGTTCTCTTGTTTTATAATTCTATCGAGAATTTGATCTAAACGTGTATTCGTTGTTATTTTCCAGTCTTGTAGTATCTTTATGAATATAGTACAGAAGTAATTTTGTAAAAATGAAAGAAAAAAAAATTTAATTATACTTTATCCTTTTATTATCCTTTTTTTTATAGATTTTTGTTTTTTTTTTTTTTTGTTTTCAAAATTCACCTGTAACTGATAAAATAATTTTCCAATATCTTCATTACATCTCGTTATGAAATTATTTCTGGCTGATGATTCTTCATTTAAACATTTTTTAAGTGTCGTCAAAATATCACCAACTTTCTGTGTCCATTCATCAGATATCTGCATCGAGAGAGAGACAGAGAGATAGAGAGAGAGACAGAGAAGGAGCACATTAATCGATTTTAAATTATTTCAAAACTTTTTTAATTAAATTTAAGAACCTGATTATGTTTTCTTAAACTTCCAACGTCCGTTATTAAATGTAATCTCTGTTTAATCTCTTCATTTAATACTGAACGTAATGCTGAGATATCTTGTTCTAATAGTAATAATCGACTTTCATATTCTGCAACACTTTCGATACTATCGATTTTATCAGCTGTTGTCAATGATGGTTTCTTTACAATTTTTGGACATTCTTTTAAATGTGAACGCATTTTTTTACGTGTTACATATGCTGTACAAGAATTTGGACATTTCTCTAGTACCTGTCCACAATGTATAATATGTTCCTATATGTATCCACGTGTCGTCAAAATGTATATATATGAGTACATATCCGAATGTATTCGATTCAATTGTAAATGGGTGTTGTTTGTATATAAAAATTCAAATGAGAAAATAAAATTAAAAAATTATAATAAAATTAAATGCATTTTACAAATACTCGTATGTACTTTATATGTAAATTTAAGTACATATAAGTATGTAATAAGTATCATATGATATGTATATATAGTAACTCATTATTTGTACTCATTTTTGTATTTTCTTTCTAATATCAGTTCGCGTCTACGTTTAAAAAGAAAATGAAAATGAAAAAAAAAATGTATTGTACTATTTTAATTTACCTTAAATGTTTGTGACTCTAACCATTCATTACAAAAGTAGCACGAGGTCTTTTCATATTTTATTTGTACTTGTACAAGTTCTGATGTGTTTGACTCTTTTTCCATCATAATTCAATATGTGTACCACCTTTACTTTGTTATTTATTTATTTATTTATTATTTTTTATTGTATGTATGCTTATATATTTGGTTTTATTTGAAAAAATAGAAATAAATTTTCACATATGTAATGTATGCACACACCTGTGTATATAAGTATATAAAGGTGTAAGCGAAAGAAAGAAAAAAATGTATTTCTTTAAATTTGCTTTATTTTTAATTTTCTTCTTTGTACAATAATTAGAGTAGTTTATTTGTCATTATACATACATACTATTTATTTTTATTTTAATTTTTTTTTTATTTTCTATTTCATTAGTTCCACCTTATTTTATTTTTTCCTTTTACTCATATCACAATAACTTTTGAATGCAATGGTAAAAAAAATTAAATGAAAAAAAATTTTAGTAAAAAAAAATAATGTTTTATCTTTGTATTATATTTTAAAAGCAATAATTAAATGTGTAACTAAATGCTTACTTTTACATATTTTTCATAATTTCAAGAAAAGTATAATGCACTCACATTTATACACATTGATTTTTTTTTGTGTGAAGTTTATCACTATATGTCAATCATGAATAATGGATTCATTGTTAATTGTTTTTAATTTAAGTAATTAACATATTTTAACATTTTGCTATGTACATTTATAAACAGAATTCTTAACTTAAACTTAAAAAAAAAAAAAAAACAAAAAAAAAAATTAACTTGTTCGATTTTCTTTTCCACAACTATAATTTCAATGCGATATATTCCTCAAAGAATTTCACTGATTAAATGCTCGTCTATACCGTAGAATGAATTTTATCAACTAAAATAATATACAATACGCCTCCAATTTAAAAAAAAATATTTTTTTCATTTTATTTTGTTTCCATTGTGAAAGTTTTAAGGTTTTTTCGTTGGTTTTTCGTATGTAGTTGTTCTTTATGCTGTCTGTTTATTTATTTATTTTTTTTTAAATTTTACGTTTGTTTCTATTTGTTTTTTTGTTTTTTAATCATTATTATTATTATTTCACATGTACGATTTACATACAATTATAATAAAAGCATATATGAGTCAGATAATTTCGTACATCTATCAACGTTTTTTACTATCTATTTACTATATGTATACGTATTCGTACGTACAATTCGTAGAATTATATGTATACTTACATACATAATCGCACATGGTATAGTCTTATCAGTTATTAAAAAAATTCACTATCTTTTTAATTCTATTTCAAAAATTATTTTTTTATTTACTTATTAATTTTTTTTCTTCATTTTTTTGCTCTTTTTTTGTAAGTTTTTTTCATCTAAGTATCTTGTTTTTTTTTTGTGTTTTTTTTTTAAATTGTTGCATTATTACAAAAATACATTTTGTGTATGTGTGTGACTTTTTTTCTTTCTAATTTTACGTTCGTTATCATTTAAAAGAGGAAAAAAATTATGAAAAGCTCGATTCTATTTCAAATAATGCCCATAAAAGATAAAAATGAATTGTGCGAATAGCAATAATATATACGTACGTACGTACATACTTGTAACTTGTACGTCGTGTATATGTATATGGATGACATGCGCTAATACATATTCAAATTAAAATTATATATATATATTTTGTCGAGTGTGTATATGTAGTAAATTATAAGTTTATGTTTATATTTGTTTATATCTTTGATAAGAGACAGTTTTTTTTTATATACAGGGTGATTCTCTATCGGATGAAAACCTTGAGACAGGTGACCTAAAGAAAAAACTTCGTAGCCCCGTAACTCCTTACCCCTTGAGAATAGACCCCCCTCCCCATGCCATACAATTTTTTTCGTTTCTCGGCACGACCAATCACCTGTCTCAAGGTTTTCATCCGATAGAGAATCACCCTGTATATTTGTGTTTTGATAAAAAAAAAAAATTTAATAGCTTTTTCACGATATAATAATAGACCTTATATATACATATGCACATGTATGTATTTAATATATGGGACATTCGAGTACGTACATATATAATTTTTAAAATGTAATCAACCGTATCATAATTTTTTTCCAGCTTTATTCTTTATTCTTATATATTTTTTTTTATTTATGAATTTGATAGATGTCTGTACAAGGTGGTGTAAGTTATAGTTACATATTGTCGTATAATTTTTGGTGGATATTATGATTACAATATAAAATTTTATTAAATATAAATTTTGATAAATTAAATTTCTTATCGAGAAAATTCTAAATTAACAAGGACGATGATGAATTGGATGATGAATAGATATCGCATCTTTATACGAGTATAGGTATATGAGAACAGAAAAAAAAAATTAAATTAAAAAAAAATACAAATTTATTAACGATTGTAATTTTTAAAAATTAGACTCTTTATTTCATGAACTTTTATAATTTTTTTTTTTTTTTGTTTTCTTTTTTACATTTTCATTTTAAATATTATACAATTTTTTAATGAACATTCTTTTTCAAATTGAAATATACACAATTTTTTCTGAACAATTATAATTATTTAAATTATTTTTTATTTTTTTTTATTATTTATTTAATTCTTTTCAAATTCACAAAAAATACCTATCTACAAAGCACATATAGTATAAACTTATGCACACATATAAATTAAATATATAGAAGCCACAATGAATTTTTTTTTGAATATTACATGCTTATTTGGTTACATAAAAATATATCTAGATATATCTATGTACTTATACTATATTATATACCTATAAGAAATTTATTTATTTTTAATTTTTTTTCCATTTTTTTTTTAGTATTCAGTTTTTGAGCAATTTTGCGCACACAAGTGAAGTCATTTGTGATTTTGCTTATTAAAAATATACTTTATCCTTTAACTCTAATACAAATCCGTACACGTATAATATGTAGTATATATTCGTATACAAATTCAATTAAATTTAAGAATGTTGTTTGCCTTTTATAGCATTGTTATCTTCAATATATTTTTGAAAATTTTTTTTTTTATTTAGATTTTCCAACTGAGAAAAAAACAACTGAACAATATAAACATATATGTATATGAAGGATGCTCAAAGCGATCAGAATAAATTCTATTAATCATCATAAAAATAATAAAATTTTTATCTTTCCAAAAATATAATTGAGACATAATCCTTAAATAAATTTCATTTCATTATATGGGTATATTCGTATACATAAATAATAATACTCGCATCATACGCACTCACATAAGTATACCTATACCAATTTTTTTTTTTTTCATTCATTCAACAATTACATTTTTTTCTAGGTGTAACAGTATTGTCATCTGTATTAACATTATTTGTATCATTATTTGAATTTTGTAATTTTCTTATATCGACATCTTGTCCATAACCTTTTGGTAATGGTAAACCACGACTTGTACATCTTGGCAGTGATGCGGTTTTATTATTTGTCGCTAATTCGATACGTGTCATAACACGTTCTAATAATGCTTCGATTGCATGTCGTATATTTAATCCTGTACATGCTGATGTTTCAATATATGGTAAATTATAACGTTCAGCTAATTGTCTAGCCTGATATTCAGTAATTACCCTTAAATGTCCTAAATCACATTTATTACCGCATAATATAATATCTGGATCTTCACAATATGCATGAGTTTTTAATTGTTCCATCCAATTTGTTACTTCTAAAAATGATTTTTCATTTGTTAAATCAAATATTAATAAAAAACCCATTGCATCACGATAAAATGCTGTTGTTAAACTTCGAAAACGTTCTTGTCCAGCTGTATCCCATAATTGTAAATGTACTCTATGATGTCGTCCTCTCGATGTATAAATCTATATGAAAAACAAAAAAATGTAGAGATACTTTTGTATTTTGAATATGATATCAGCTCATATACGTATGTACGGGTGTGTGTAGATAATTTTTTTGCAAATCAAAATTTTATTGAATTAAAAATAAAATTTAGTTCAACATAAAATCAATGATCGAATGATAAAAAATGTGTTAACAGAAAAATATGTGTAAATAAATTTTTTTTAAAAAAAAAATGTGATATAGGATAATAATAGTTAAGTGATATTGTGTGTAAGAATTGATATAAAAATGTATTACCACTCTTTTCTCTCGAAAATCAATTCCAACCGTTGATATGAATCTCGAATGGAATACACCATCTGTATACTGATATAAAAAGCTTGTTTTACCAACACCAGAATCACCTAAAGCCAGAAATTTGATTAAGTAATCATAATCAATTGATGCCATTTAGTATCCTGTAAAAATATATACATAAACATGAAAATGCTTTTTAGATTTCATTCAATGAAAACATAACAAAATATTCGTAGAGCTGAAAAAATGTAACTAAATAATTCAAAATTGATGTATTGATCAGCCTTGAATTCATAACATTTTTGAATGTCCGTATTTAGCACGTATAGTATAACTAGTAGTATGGAAATGTTCGAGATAACCTAGACCTAGATCTGTACATAATTTCTTTCATTTCTTTGTATATTTGGAATTTAATTTTTTGAACCTTCTCAGATTCATTTTTAAAATTCAAATCAAAATAGTAACTTTTAAATTTACAAGAAAAATCAATGACAAAAATAATTTCCAAACATATTTGTATGCATGCATGTACGAGTGTGTATATATGTATATATTTTTTTTAACAATATCAAAATATTTAATCGTATGAAAATATTAGCCACAAACAATAGTATCCTTCGAAAAGTTAAAAAATAATTTCATTTAATACGAATAAAAAATAAAAAAAAAAAGATACCTACAGAAAAAGAAACCTTTCATATCTTTTGTGCAAATAACAAAAATATGAACGTAAATAAATACATTATGTATGTATGTATTACACATAGTCATTCAGAAATATATCTATATTAAAAAGCAATGATAACTTTTTGATAGGATGAAAATAATATTTTATTTTATTTATTTTTTTTTTTTTTTTCATTTTTTATTTACTCAGAAATTCAAAGGATACAAATATGTTAAACAACATTTCATATCATGCATACATGTACATATCATGCTTCGTGAACTGTAACAGCAACAACAAGATTTAAAAATGAATCCTTTGAAAAGTGATTTTTTTTACTAAGAATTAAATTGTTACACACACGGATAACAATAATGGTAAAACGGATAAAAGTAATGAACAAAAAAAGAGAAACAGATGAAAGAAAAAAATAAAAAATAAAAAAATAAATAGATATGTAAAGGATAAATGTTAAAAATTTTTAGTTTTCTGTATTTTCCTGGAAATATAAGAGTTAAGAGTAAACATTTGTAAATTTAATATTGTAAAGTGTATTTTTTTTTTAAGTATACAGTTGTGTATATATATGCGTACTAAATAAGGATAAAAAAAAGTTTATTTTTCAATAAAAATTTTCCTCTTTAAGTTGTCTGTTAAAATAAAATTCAAAGAAATCTGAATATGAAAGTTATGTGTATATGAAGTAGAAAATTTGAAGATTCGTATGTTTCTATTTAGATAATGAAACTTCAGTAAAGAATGTGTGGATAATCACATAAAATCATTGTATGTATGTATTTTCTTCTATGCGTATGTATGTATATGTATGAAAATACTTTTAAATTTGAATTTAAATTCTCTCAATTCTATTTAAATTCGATTCAAATGTATTCGTGAAATTTAATTTTTTTTTATTTCTATTTTTATTTTCTGTTGTATTTTAACGATGCATTCATGAGGAAATTGAAATTTTACAATTCAATAATTTACTAATTCAGAGCAACTTTAAGATATGTTTGAGACTATGTTGATGCTTTAAAAAAAATCAAAATAGAAAGAACTACATAAGAGGGTAAATAAAGAAAAAAATAAAAATTCAATTGCTTTGTAACGAGACAATATCAAATTATTCGATGATTTCATTTTCTTATTTGTATGTGTTTTCTATTTAAAAATCATCAAAATTTGTTCATTTTTTTAATTTTATTTTATATGAATTCCTAAAGTATTCAATGTCAAAAAGATAAGAAAATATAAATTAATTGAATAAAGATAAATATCTGCTTCCCTCTGTTTTGCTTTTTAATAAAATCATAAATTGTAGAAAAATTTTTGTTGAAAAAAAAATTTTCTTTTTTGAACTTTTATCAGATTAAAAATGGTCATGACAAAAGATAATTAAATTTTAATTAGGACACCATTATAAAAATAACAAAAATCTTCATTGGAATAATAATAAAAAGAAAAAAAAACCAAACCTTTAGGCAAATAAATTTATACATATGGCAAATGTTAAATATGTACTTATTTCATTTTCATCTTTCTTTTTTTTTTTGCAAAAACAGAAACTGTGTAATGTTTTTGCATATAAATCTAAATGAAATATCAAATTAACATCAAAAATGAATTTAATTCCCTGTTCTTCTGTAATTGACTAATTATATAGGTACAGCATAAATATTCCGATCTAGACATTGAAATATTTATTTCGAATATGTACAATATTATTGTTATTCCTTTTTATTTAATTAAAGCCAAAGTAATTTCTAATTAGATATTATATATTATTTAGAGAAAAAAAAATTTTTGTTTTGTAGTCGAATTACAATTCATTAGAAATTCATTGTCATTTATAATTGAAAATCAAATCGAAATAATTCACAATTCAAACAAACTAAAATTCCTAGAAAATTTATATGGATACATATGTGAATACATAATCGTATATATACATATGTGTAATGTAATAAAATATGTCCTTATACAAAAATCACATCATAATGCATGAATGTTATGTATCTGAATTAAATGCATTCAAAATAAATTCTCATATAATAATGTAAGATAAATAATACCAGAAAATTTATATTTAATGATTTTCATTTAATAAAAATATACATATTCGCATATTATGTATGCATGTACCATATGTACAATCTATCATGTATACATACTGTGTATGTGTGTTGTGTAGATTTTTATAGCCAGCTAAATATCAAGCTATAAATATTCATTTCCTGTTGTACAATATGTTGCGTTGGTACATAACATTTTCTAATAAAATGAAATCCTTGTTGCAAAATAATTTTTTACATACATTACATGCATGCATATAAAAATATATGTGTATGCTCTTAAATGTATACACATATAGTATAAGTATGTGTGTTTGTATTGTATAACAACACATGTATATGATATACTGAAATCTGCTTTTAACTTAAATTTTATTGCTTCTAGGCATACGTACATACGTAAATGTACATATTCGTATAAATCGCATATGTGTGTGTGTACACTTACCTATACCTTTCATTTATGTAATTTTATACGTACATACATATGTGTATATATATATTCATAATGTGTGTACGTAAAATGTATAAAGGACGAACAGATATTTTTTTTTAATTTCGTTTTAAACGTTTTTTCTTGTCATCAATGTTCGTATAATTTATTTTTAATTTTCAACATTACATTATACCATTACATGTACATATAGTTATAAGCAGGCATTACGTGTATACATAGGTATACACTATACATTCATAAATTAAATGATATTGCTAAGGTAATTCCAGTAATAAAATAAAATATCATTTCTATATGATAGAAAATACATACTTAATATCTCTGATTTGTGAAATATTTAAAAAAAAAATGTTTTTTTTTCTTTTCTTGGTTTCACTTTTTCTACCTATAAATCTGTTGAATTATTATTGTATATATGTACAATACATCTGTTCTTTGTACTTTTAAAAATGTATTACGTACGTACAGGCATATATATTATTTACGAATTTTTTTCTTCGAAATGAAATTATTATATTCGTACACTACTACCTATACATGCGACATTACATATGTATCTGTCACATACACACATGTATATATACTTACGTATGTACATATGCATGTATTTTTAATTTCTAAGCATAAGCATATTAATTTCAATCAAAGTAATTTCTTTATATGATTTTATTTTCATTTTATATTTGTCTTTTTTGTTGATATACTCGTTTCGTATATATGTATAATTTTTTGTGTATGTATATACAAAAATATAGAAAAATTTTATTTACAAAAATTAGTTATACAATTTTTACCTTCCAAGAATTTCTTTAATTCAAATCTCCTTTTATTCCAGAATTTAATTTTTTTTTTTGTTTTGAAAAACTTTTCGTATATTAAATTTTGAAAAAATACTTTCTATTCAAAACTTTACTTCTACTCAATGCATAATATATTACTATATACAGTATAATGTACGTATCCAATATCTATGTACATTTATATGAATTCTTCATTAGATATACATATACGAATATTAAGTATGTATAATTTATTTTTTTTTTATTTAATATCTTAACATTTTCTTTTCAAAATCAGATAACAGCACTTATTTTAATATTTCTATAATATATTCTTGTAGATATATACATATATGCTACAATACCTACAACTTTATCAGTTAAATTTGATACGTTTAAAATATGTATGTATATTTTTTTTATCATAAAAAATTTATTGCAAATAAAACAAAAAGAAAAAATGAACAAAAATAAAATAAAGACAAAATGAAATTTATATAAAATTAATTTTAAAATCAAAGTTTATAAAAAAAAATATGTATAAAAAATTATTTATTTGAATAAATTTTGTATCTAAATATTTATTTATGATTAGATTTTTACGTGCATATACATACTAATTTTATTATAAACGAAATAAATTTTTATGTATACACATACCTACATACATTATATACAAAATATTGTACAAATAAATACTTAAATTCATAAGATGAAAGCACACACGTTTCACTTTGTTTTTATTTTCTATTTTTTTTATTTATTTTTTTTTTTTTTGACTTAACTTAATAATTTTGCTTTATCACATACATACATATATGTATTTAAAAAAAAAATGAGAGAATTATATTTTTTTTGTTTCTGTTTTGTAATTATTATATAATTTTCTATAATTTAATTTAAAAAGAAAAAGAAATAAAAACAAATAGCTACATATGTACTTGAAAAATGTATAAAAAATTTTTTTTATGCTTTTATGATTTTCATATTTTTATATTGTTGTTAAGGATATTTTCCAGTAAATATATATGTATATCCTTGAACTTAATAATAAATGTGTAATATAAAAAAATTCATATTTTATGATGCATATAATGTATATAATACAATATACACACACGTTAATTTATTATTTCAAATATTTTTTTCTTCTTTGAAACAATGTAACTTTTTTTTAAGACGAAAGCCCTTTTTACAACATAAAAAAGTCAATTTCATAAATTTTTTTCAAGGAATAAAAAACAAGTAAGTATTCTGCATTTTACATTTATAAAATATATTCTGATAAATTGTATACTTTTTTTTATTAAATTTACAACAATTTTTCCTTTTAGAAAAGAATAATATTATACATATTATATCACATGTATAAATAAAAAAATAACACTTTTTATTAAATAAATATTTATATACTTATGCACATAGACTCGTATACTATTATTTCTCATTTAACTGATTTTATAAAAGTGTCCTTTTACTACTCTCCATTATTAACGTCATTGTCATCATCATCATCATTTGTGGTGTAACAGCATCAATATTGCATCTAAAGTATCATATGCACACTTTTACATATTATGTACATATGTGTGCATATATAGCAACGTATACATTATATTATATACATGATGCCACTTCAATTTAATTAAATTGTTTACTTTTATCTATATTATTTGTTGATTTATCCTTTAAATAATATCTTTTGCACCACTACAATGTACACTCATATGTATATACAAAGTAAAAACTTTTATCTATGTAGTCTATTATTATAATAACACCATGCTGTCTAGGAAATCATATTATCACACCTATGTATATCCGAATATATTATATATACATATATACAAAAAAAAAAAAAACAAACAAACAAACAAACGAATGGAAACATTAAATGAAAAGTATCTGTATAAATCTCCGTATAGAAATTTATAAAGAAAAAAACATAAAACTACAATTATATTATGTAGATTTTATATATACATATGTATATATTTTTTATTTATTTTGTATGTTCTTTTTTTCTCGAAAATAATTTAAAAATATAATAATCTACATAGATACAACCTGTTGCCGAGCCCAACATGTACTAAACTAAATTTTCGAATTGATAATATGCATGCAGTCAAAATATTAAAAAAATATGTATAGCACTTACATTCACATCACAAGAAGAAAATATCTTAATATAAAATTTTCCTTTTATATACATACATACATATAGTATATTGTAGGTGGTATAGGGTGGTATAGTATGTACAATGCATATGGATGTTAAGTATTGTGTAGATCTGTGTAACAGGAGGAGAATATAATGTGTAATGTATGTACACTGTACTGTACTATGTTTACGAATGTGGTAAATTTTAGGTAAAAAAAATGTACATTCGTTAAATATTTTTTCTCAACTTTAGGTGGTATACATATTAACTTCAAACCAAACTCTATAACTCTATAACTACCCACAAAAGTGAGTAAATTTTATTCTGATGATAAAAAAAAAAAAAATGAAATTCATATTCTTGTATTGCATATACATAC
The DNA here is from genome assembly GCA_951394055.1 of Villa cingulata. Taxonomy (NCBI): domain Eukaryota; kingdom Metazoa; phylum Arthropoda; class Insecta; order Diptera; family Bombyliidae; genus Villa; species Villa cingulata. Next base: position 8,139,978 of record OX596018.1, read on the forward strand.
ATTTATGTACAAAGTTTATGTGTGTGTACATGCATGTGTAGATATGCATAAGTAGATAGAACATAGAACTTAGTATAGGTATAGGTAGATACAACATAGTATTGAAAAGCCCAGAATTTTATGCTTTTCATTCTTTTGAATTTATCTACCAATATGTATATATGAAACTATATAGATGTTATAAAAATGTGTGTAGCGTATCATCATATAATACTCGTATGTTGTGTGTATAACAATATGAATCTCTAGAACAAAAAAATATAAATAATATTATGTAAAAGCTTTTCAATTTTGTATATAGGATTTATGTACATATGTATATGCATGTATATTAATATAATGTAACATACGAGTATGAAAATGTATACATATAAGGATTACAAGGATTCAAAGATCATCATATATGTATGTAGTAACTAGACCATCAGAATAATAAATCTTATAATTGACAAAAAATAATTCGTTTTTACTGAATCATAATATATTATCCAGTTAGTAAAATATGCATAAATATTTCAGACTTTTTTTTAATAAAGAAAAATATTTTTAGTAAATTTTTTTTCCATATGGTATATGGTTATATGGAAGGATACTTATCTTTATTCCTATTAGTTCTTAGTATAAATTATAAATTTTTGACCCATATGTTTGTTTTGCCTTTATTATTTCGTTTACAAAAATTTTTTTTAGCAAACATTTTTCATTTTTCAATTTTTTAAATAAAAGTAGTGAATGTAACGTTATTGAAAGCTGAAAGCTATACGTTGCAAACGAACAACATTGAAACAATTATCAATACATATAAAAGAGGATCAAGTCAATATATAGAAGAATACTACTTTAACACCTTTTCAACACGAGACTTTAAATTCATGTATAGATATTATTTGTAACAGCTTTTCAGATTTTTAAATTTTTTCATCACTATACAAAGTGATTGCCATCATTATTGTTCGTAATGCTGTGATATATGATATGATACCTACATCCGTCAGTATAAATAATATCCTTTTTATTTATTTATTTATTTTTTTTTAAATTAACTTGAAACTGAAACCGATCTAACGTGAGTCTATTGGCAGTTTTCTTTTAGCATATTTTTACTGAAAATAAATAAAAATAATTATTTGTGTACATATTATATTCTTCATAAAAAACAATGTTTCTATCTCTTCCTCTTTTTCCTTACAAATATAGTATTTTAAAAATAGAATTTGTTAATGAAAAATTAACGTTTCTTTTTTTCACAATTTGATATTTCTTTTTATCTTGACATCAGGGCTGGATTTATTTTATATTCCATTTTATTTTAACGTAAACTTTTTTAAAGCAATAATATGTAAGCATATAATGCTATCGAATGCGTTATGCCATAGATGCTGTAATACGACTCGTATTCTACACTTCATACATATACATACATATTTTTTGAATTGGCAATTTCAAGTACTTGTGAGTACTAAAACGTGTCTAGGATAAACTGTTAAAACGAACGACACAAAAATGTTTCGTAACTACTTGCATCTACTTCCAGCTACTTGAAAAATTTTTCATGAGTAGCTGCGAGTAGATGGTTTAGCACAGACATTTACCTTTTCTACTCGCAAGTACTTGAAATTGCCAAATCGAAAAACACCTAATGTGTATAGTGTGTACTCGTATTTTCTCTGTTGCGAAAATGTTGATTTTCTTTCTCAGTAGAAAATGCGAATACTGTACATGACAAAACACGAAAAATCAACTAACAACATTTTATACTTTCTCCTCTCTTTTTATACATAATCTTTTGCATTAGAGGTTTTTGACTTAATACGGTACCTATAATATACGCTACAAACGCTGCGATTTCATGAGCGGTATTCTATACGTAATGTGTACTCATTTTTGAACTTTCATTTTGAAACTTCAAGTAATTGATACCTAGAGGTGCTTATGCTTAATCGAGAAATCCGCTACTGCTTGACATACAACTTTTTTATGATGTCACATATGTGAATATGACATAAATGAGATCACAGAATGGTATAGGTATAATTTCAAATTTGTATCTGCTAAAAATGAAATATTTTTCGGATATTTCAAAAAGTAATTTATTTATTCAGTAAAACTACATTCATATAGAGGTATCTCAAATGCTATATACTCGTATATGTATGTATACTTATGTTATTTTAATCATGATTTCATTGAAGAACAAACATAAGAATTATTAATACAAACAAGGAAATTAAATATCGAATTTTATGTCAACGTCAACATGTCCAATATATTTTGATTTGGACAGTATAATATCCAAGTTTTTCATGTATGAATGTTCACTTACCATATAAATTTACTATTCTTATATTATTTATTTTATATACATACATGCATGTTTATTTATGTGTATATGAATGTATTTAAAAATCATATAAATGTAATAAGTTTTCTTATCTTACATTTGAAAAATAATATATACTCATACACATTCATGTTACAATAATATATTATACAATACTGTACCATTTTTATTAAATATCTTTTTTCATGTATGAATATTTTATAAATAATATTTTGTGTCCTGATCTAAGTCATTTATCGTATGTACTTTAGTTGTATATGTTTGTGTACTATGTTATATCTCCTATTCCAATCTATGTGAAATATAAATTGAAATTTTATATGTTAGTCAAGTTAATAATAGATTTTCGATGTACATATTTACTGGTATGTATATACAGATATATGTAGTGTATGAAAAGAGATTTTTCATTGTAAATTCAGTTATAAAAGCATTCTACATTCTATTACCTATTCCACATATTAAAATCATTTATACGTTCATTGTACACATACGTATGTACATATATATCAGTAATATGAATGTCGAATATTATTAATATCGTTTATTGTTTTGTTCTCATTATATTGTCATTATTGAAAAGATTTTTAGAAACTTACAGATCTATACATACGTATATATAATATATTTACATGTATACAAGTAAATTGTATACTATATGGTCTTTATATTCATCTTTTCATAGTTCTTATTCCAAGTATCATTCAATATTGTATGCTTAAATGAATTTTGGAAAACAATATATGAATACATACTTCCTCGAATATATTGTATTTTATGTATTATATTATGAGCTATAAATATAATTTTCGATTTTATTATTAATAAATTTCTAAATAATACAAACGAACCATGAATATGTCTATGAAAATTAGTGATATTTTCTCCAGAAAATGAATGAAACTGAAAACTGATTGAATTTTTCTATAGAAAATATAAACAATATAATATTTTTATTATAATAATGTAACAATGATTTTTCAAAAATTATTCATTCATATAAATTTTATAATATTTTTCTCATAGTTTTATAGTCTCTATCTATTTCTATTCTATTCTATTTACTTATATATAATTCTTTACTTCATAATAAAAAAAAAATAAATATATAATGTATAAGCAATAAAATTAATATAGTAATTTATCAACAAACAAAAATAATTATTTTTCTTTTCAATATTTACTTGTTATATGTACTATCTTAATCTTACTATGTAGCTTTTGTGATGTCATGATTATTAGTGATTTCTCTCTATATTTCTATTCGAAATTTTCACTATCAGTACTCTACCGTTACAGTTTATCATTTATGTACACCGTGTACTGCTCTGCGACACTACATAATAATCAATGGTTGATTATTTTTATTTTCATTCCAACATTTATAACTGTGGGGGGTATATCGCATAAATATACGTAATAATACTCGTATGCGTATGTATTCAGATTTTATAGAAATTCGAATTGTATTGTAATGTTTAAATTGCATCGTCATTGTCGTGATTATTAGTTTTCCATAAATCATAACTTCGAGTAAACACTGGAAAAAAAATATTTTATTCAGTTGTTTATTATAGCACTCTAAGCTCCTCATATGTGAAAGTATGTATAATAATTAATTAGTCAGTCAGTCAAGACGATATCGAATGACATTCTACTCTATTATTTAAGATTTTTTTTTTATTTTTATTTATATTTCCAGCCACTAAGCTTGTCGATATACAAAAATAAATAAAAGTTGAAGTCTTGTTTGAATTTGAAACGACTTTTAAAAGTAATTTTAAAGATCAGAGTAATTTGATATTCAAAAAAGAAAATCTAAAATTAGTAACGAAAACAATATTTCATTCCAAGTCCAACAGTGAACCAGACCGGACCAACTAGTTAGTAATTTAATAGAGCTTCAAAAGATATGAGATCAACAAACGAGTTTAGCGATGAGGAGCTATCATTGATTGCTAGTGAATTTCAACGAATCGAAAGTAAGTGCAAAAAAAAAATGTGTATATATACGTATAATACTTTAAAAAATAATCAAAGTAAATAAATTTCGATTATGCAATTATAGATATGTACTCATATATATATATATTTTATGAAAATTCATTTAAACATTTAAATTGATTGTAAAATTATTACTCGTAGATAACACATATCTGGATCATGCTGGTGCGATTTTGTATTCAGAAAAGCAAATCGATGGAATATCAAAAACACTTAAAGACAATCTGTTTAGTAATCCTCATACCAGTCAATCAACAGAAGATTTAATTGATAATGTAAGATACAAGTAAGTACGTACGCAAGATATTTTGACTTTTCTGTTTTTCGAATACGAGAACGAGTACTTCTTTTAGTGCCACGATACATGTTTTAAAAAAAATTGTCTGTACGTTTTATTTTTTTAGGATTTTGAAATTTTTCAATACAGACATATCTGAGTACGATGTAGTTTTTACATCAGGTACAACGGCAGCATTAAAAATCGTTGCTGAATGCTTTCAATTTGGTCAAAATGGATATTTTTCATATGTCCAAGAGAATCATACATCAGTACTTGGTATGCGAGAAATCGTTGATACCAAAAATGTTAACGTTTTAACGAGAAGTCAATTATTAAGAAATTTACATGAAGTCAACGATAAAAAAGAAGAATCGAATGAAAATGAAAATGGAAATAATTTGATTGTATTTTCGGCACAATGTAATTTTAGTGGATTTAAATATCCATTCGAGTTAATAGAAAAAATTCAAAAATATGGTTTAATAGTCAATGGTGAAGATATTCATGATGCAGCAGAAGAGGAAATAGAACATAATAATTCTAGACATACAAAAGACTCTGGTACAAATAATTGTAAATCTTATGTATGTTTAGATTCTGCATCTTTTGTTAGTACAAATTATCTTGATCTAAAAGAATACTGCCCAGATTTTGTGACAATATCATTTTATAAAATTTTTGGGTATGTTACTATTCTATCCATACAAATTTTATCAATTCAGTTTTGTTTTTCTTAAAAGATATCCAACAGGACTTGGAGCATTACTAGTTAGTAACAGAGGACAAGAAGTTTTACGTAAAAAATATTTTGGTGGTGGTACTGTAAAAATAGCCATGAGCATGTTAAATTTTCATGAAAAACGTGATACATTCCATGAGAGTTATGAAGACGGAACAATATCATTTCTATCGATAATTGGTCTATTGTCAGGTTTTTCAACCATAGAAAGATTGATACCATCAAAATCTGAAAAGAATTCAATGCAACGTATCTCAATGTATGTTTTTGAACTGGCGCAATACTGTTATAATGCCTTGAAATCGTTGAAATATAATAATTTAAAGCCCATAGTTAAATTATATTCTCACACAAACTACACTTCGGTTATTAATCAAGGAGGAATTGTTACATTCAATGTTCTATATGAAGATGGAAGATATGTTGGATTCGGAGAGGTCTTCATTTTTAGTAATTGTAATCGATTGGTACTAATTTTTAATGATAATTTAATTTTTTTTTTTCACACAGATTGCATGTTTGGCCACCATTTACAATATCCATTTGAGAACTGGCTGCTTTTGTAATCCTGGAGCATGTCAAGTTTTTCTACAATTAGGGAATGGTGATCTTAAGAAGCAATATAAGGTTTAAAAATTTACAAATCCGCACAGAAGTACACAATTTTTTTATTACATAAAATTAATTTTAGGCTGGTCATATATGCGGTGATTACAATGATTTAATTGATGGTGTTCCAACGGGAGCTGTACGTGTATCTTTTGGTTATATGTCACGAAAAAAAGACGTCGATACCCTCATTAATATGATAGAAGAATGCTATTTAAAAAATTCAAATAAGAGATTGGAAATAATTGAAAGCAAAAATATTCCAAAAAAATTTCAAACAATTTTTAATCGTTACAAGGAAGCAGAGCAGACAAAATTGATTCGATTACGTGAAATATGCGTATATCCGATAAAATCGTGTCGTGCATTCAAAATTAAAACTGAATGGGAATTGACTGAAAATGGTTTAAAATATGATCGTTGTTGGATGATTATAAATTCGTCTGGTGTTGCGGTAACACAAAAAATGAATTCAAAACTTTGTTTAATTTCACCGACCATTGACGAAGGCAGAAATGTAATGAAAATTACATATCCAGGTATTTAATTAAAATCAGTGGTCAGTGGTTTGAATAATGAAATAATTTCGAAAAAAAATGATTTAAATTTCAGGATTTAAATCAATCGAGATTAGTCTTGATAGTGAAAACAATAAAAATGTTACAAGCTCTCTATGTCAGAGCAAAATTTGTGGTGATTTAATTGAAGGATACGATTGTGGTGATGAAATCGCTAATTGGTTGTGTGATTGTCTATCTATGACGGGATTACGTTTAATACAACAACGTTCAGAGATCGGCAGAAAAAGTCGAACTGGAAAAATAAAAAATATTAATTTATCAAATCAAGCTCAATTTCTTCTAATCAATTACACTTCAGTGGCATGGTTAGCATCAAAAGTTGACGATTGGTCGGAAGATTATAGCAATAATGGAGTTGGAAATGATGATATTGATAATATTGTTGATCGCTTTCGAGGAAATTTTATAATTGAAACAAACGAATCAATGGAAGAGAACAGTTTCGAACGAATTCGTTTTGGTGAAATTCAATGTAAAGTCGATGGTCCATGTAATCGTTGCCAAATGATATGTATTGATCCAAAAACTGGTTTTAAAACTGTCGAACCATTGCGAACCATAACAAAAGAATTTCAAGGTAAAATGCGTTTCGGAATATATTTATCTCAGGAACAACAACAACTCTTATCTTTAATAGAAAATAATTCAAAAAAACGATTTATTTCTTGTAATGAAAATATTTTTATAGAAAAACTAAAAAATACGTGAAAATAATTTGGTCAAACATGAAATAAACTTGTAAATTTTGTTTTTGTTCAATATTGTATACAGACTATATAATTTTTGGACTACATTGACTGATGACTACATTATTATGCAACTAGTTATTGGTTGTTGTGTTATTTCTTTTAATGGTTTACCATCACGAGCATTTTTAACATTTTCTGCTATATCTTTATATACTGGAAAGGCGAGAGTTTGAATTTTTGAATGCACCAATGTATCATTAATTTTAACTTCGAATGAACCTTGACGACCTCTTCGACATGTAACATTTGCTTCCGGAACTATTTGTTTTATAATATCAGCTAATTCCAAACAATGAAGTCTAAAATTACAAAAACCACTAAAACAAAAATTTGAAAAACATTTCAATTTGTTTTTTAAGTAAAATTATTTAATTACAAAATTTATTTTACCAATATTCAACATCAACTTTAATTCCGTCTAGCTTTTCTTCGATATTTTCTGGTACTTTTTCCATAACCTAAATTATATTTTATGTAAACAGTGAATTTTATTTTAATTTTTTTTTTATGTTTTTTAATTAATTTTAGAGGTAATTTAATATTTAATTAAAATTTTGAATAAAATGTCACGTTCATATTCAGCATTTGTGACAGACAGCTTTCTTAGAAAATTTTTCTAAAAAAAATTAAAATCTAGTAATCGAAATTTTTTTTGTTTTGTACCAAAAAATGAAGCAGTTCCAGTTGAGTTTGATTTTTAATTTTCAATTAATCAAAGTAGTTAAAATATTTATCAAAAAATTTTAATTTCTAACAATTTCTACGTACACATATGTATAGTATACATACATTCATACATATATTTCTTATTAAAAATCTTATAAACTTTTCAAATAACTTGTTTTCTCATATATCCTATTTTTAACTCTTAAATGATTAGTAACCTTTACGTCCCCTAAATCTTTGTCGATTATCCAACTATATTTTGAAAATAGAAAAAAAAATTACATACATAAATGAATCATAGAACAATGAAAATAAATTACAAGTTATGTTTATATTAATATTTTTAACTACTTACTAAAGATCGTTTACATTCGAAAAATGTATTTCTAAGTACTTGACATTCTTGTGGAACACTACCATCAGTTCTTTGAATACATTCTCTAGGTGTTTTTTTCTCCTGTAAAATTGTGATATAATTTTGTTTAAATATTGAAACTTTGAGATAAATTATTCGATTACTTTCATACAACAATCACTTTGCAATAAACACATTTTTAAATCAGCTCTAACTCCAGCACAAGGTGATGTATCTGCTAATTTTTCATCACCCTCATATCGCATCATTTTGAAATAATTTCCTGATTTAAAATTTTATTTTCTTTTAATTAAGGATTGTGAAATTATTTACTTCTTATTTATTTATAACTCCGACAGAAAACAGAATAATTTTCTAATGTATATTTTTTAAGTCAATAATCGAACTCTATTAGATTGGTTTGGTAAATAAATGGTAGATAAACAACAGCCGGTGAATGCTGAATGCTGAAATACTGAAAAAATGTTGATTATGATCAGCTGATTAATTCACAATAATTTTAGTTAAATTTTAACACAGAACACAGAATATGTTTATAAACACTACTCTATATTCATGGTAATAATTTGTGTTTGAATTTCGATATAAAAATCGGTCTAATTTATAGTGATTTTAGAGAAAGCATTTAATTTATCGACATAAAAATTATTCCACAGAAATATTTAAATAACTTTTAATAAATTTTGTATTATAAATTCATAAGTTATAAATTATTTTTTTTTAAATTAAAAAGTACAAGTTTGATTATACTTTTTATAAAAAATGTCAAAGTTGCTGAATAAAGTTTATAAACGAAATTCAATTAAAAATTGGCGAATGGATTCTATCAACTCTAATAATAATTTGATGAAAGTAAAAATAAGAAGACATCATCATACTACTAATTCAAATTCAAATCAATGGAAACAACCAGAAGGATATGATACAGGAATTATGATATATAATTGTATTACACGTACGCAAGTACCATTAATTATAAAAAATAAAAATTATGCTTCATGGTATACATGTGGTCCAACTGTTTATGATTCTTCACATATCGGTCATGCCAGTTGTTATGTTAAATTAGATATCATCCAAAGAATTTTACGTAATTATTTCAATATAAATTTAATAACAGCCATGAATATAACAGATATTGATGATAAAATAATTAAAAGAAGTCAAGAAATGAATTTGAACTGTAAAGAAATTTCAAAACTTTATGAAATGGAATTTTGGAATGACTTACGAACATTAAATGTTGAATTACCAAATATAAAATTAAGAGTAACAGATAATATTCCATTAATTGTTTCATTTATAAATGAAATTTATCGAAAACAATTGGCATATATTGGAAATGATAAATCTGTGTACTTTAAAGCTAGCAAATTTTCGAATTATGGTAAATTACAAAAACTTAATTTACTTGAAGAAACAGTAGATAAGAAACATGAAGAAATAATTAAAGAATCTGCTATTGATTTTGTTTTGTGGAAAGCTAAAAAGGCAAATGAACCATTTGAATGCGATTCTCCATGGGGTAGTGGTAGACCTGGATGGCATATTGAATGTAGCACATTGGCAAGTTATATATTTGGAGAAACAATTGATTTTCATGCTGGTGGTCTCGATTTAAAATTCCCACATCATGAAAATGAAGAAGCACAAAGTTGTGCTTATCATAATGTATCACAATGGGTTAACTACTGGATTCATACTGGCCATTTAAATCTTAAGGATCAAACTGAAAAAATGTCAAAATCTCTTAAGAACACAATAAGTATAAATGAAATGTTAGAAAAATATTCTAGTGATGAATTTCGGATAGCATGTTTATTATCGAATTATCGTACATCAATGGAATTTAGTGATGAGATGATGGCAACAGCTGGAAATACATTACGTAGATTTGTATCATTCGATACAGATTGCCAAGCATATTTTGACGGAAAAAAACAAAATGTTTGTATAAATTCAGATATAATTATGGAAAAATTAATAGAAATTGAAGATTTTATAGATAAATCATTGAAAAATGATTTTAATACAGCAAAATGTTTGAGTTACTTACTAGAATTGATAGGAATAGTTAATAAAATGATCAATTTAAATGAAACAAAAGAGGAAAATAAACAAATTGTGAATAATTCTTTTAGTTCAAATATGGCATCAGTAGCAGCTTCACAAAGGTTCATATGGAAAATATTGGAAATATTTGGTCTAACTTTATTTAAAGATAAGTCATCATATACATTAGATCAAAAACAATCAAATTCAAAAACAGATATAGAAAATTTAATTGAAGAAATTGTTGAAATTCGAAAAAGAATTCGACAAAAGGCTATAGCAACTAAGAATAAAGATCTTTTTAAAGTTTGTGATGAAATACGTTCAAGTCTAAATAGAAGAGATGTGGAAATTAAAGATCATAATAATGAAAGTTCCTGGAGCTATTTTAAATAATTTAAATTAAATAAATTTATTTAAAAAATGTTTGTCAATTAAAAGAATTTCGTCTTTTATTAATTTATGAAAGCCGTTATATTCCCATTTTAAAATTGAAGTTGAAGTTGCTGAATTCAAGCAACATAAAATAAAATTATGTAAAATTAACCTTAACCTTAGTGGTACTAGTGAGTGACACAGTGATTGGAATTTATTACTGCTTAGATTTTTTTAAAAAATTATTCTGGATGTTTTTGAAACATTTTGCCAAATTACCAGGTACTCATGAATTTTTTGAAAATTTTTTAAAAATTTTACCAGATTTTTCTAAAAAATTATTTCGGATTTTTTTTTTTTTAATTACTCCACATGTATCACAACCTATTTTGCTATATTTTGGAAGTCAACCTGTATTATTTGATTCGATGCTTGGCAATGCTGTCGATGTAGAGTTGGGAACTTTAGCATAAGAAAAATGCTATTTTTTTGTATGGAGTTAATTTCTCTCCTACCATTCTCTTTACTCTATGTGCATTTGGTCATTGATGTTCAGTCGTTGAGTGTTGTTAATTATTAGATCTGGAACTAGATGACGTCAATTTGTTACATTTTTTTAATAACTTCAAAGTCTGCTTTTGTTTCAACTTTTAACTTTGATTTGCATTAATTTCATACAAAAATTTTGTTCCCCTCCGGTGACACCATTTGTTCCTTTGAAATGAAACAAAGAACAAACTGAGAAAAAAAAACTCGTGAAGGAATTTAAAATTGAACAAATTTTGCGACGCGAAAAATCGTAAAATCGCGTCGCTATCATTGAATAAAGGTCTTGAGTGGTTGTATGGCGTTGTATGATATTGGTATTTTTTTTATATGTTCGATTTAATATCAGTTGTCACTTGTCTTGTCAGTTACAGTACTGTTGTTGTTGCTACTGTATTATGAATATGACATATGACTTATGATTATGACGAATAGGGTGGTTGGTGTTTTGTATTTGTTTTTTTGAATTGTTATTATTAAATAATATTCCCGGCATTTTTTTACTTTTAATAATTATAAATTTCAATAAAAGTAAGTTAATAAAGATTAGTGCTTTTTGTAAAAAATTAAAATTTAATCTGGAAATATTAAAAACATCGATGATCATTCATAGTTTTTCCAAAATCACTGGATATATTTGAAAATAAAAGTGGAAGACAAGAAAAAGCATGCCAAAATTGTTTAAAATATCATCATCAACTTCAAATAGTCAATATTTAAACAATTTAATAGAACATGATACTACAGAACAACGTGGAGGAAATAATACCGATAGCAGAACCGATGATTCTGGAAATATTGCTCCATCACCAAAACATATACCATTTCCTGATATCACAAATAGTTCAGAATTAACAAATGAATTGATAATATTTGTCTTTACAATGTTTTCAGCTGGTATGCAATTTTTACATATTTATAGAACTGGTTGGTGGTTTCCAGACTCACATATTAATCAAACAGTTGTAAGTTTCCATAATTATTTTGTCCAAAAAAGTATGGAATTTTTTAATGAATCATTATTCTTTTGTTAGAATTTTTATCTCATTGACCCTTATCTAGTTATTTTTATAATGATAATTATTTTACGAAGAGTATTGTATGTAGTCCTAATGAGATTACTTACATCCACATCAAAATCAAAAACATTAAAAATTCGAAAAATTATTTCGAAGTAAGTACAAGGAACTCGTACATTCGAGATAACTTGCTAAAAAAAATTTTTTTAATTATTTTAGGTATACATTTTGTTCGATTTTTGTTATGATTTTGGCAAGTTGTATAATGAAAATATTTTCGAAACATAATTATTTATGTTTCTTCCTGTTATTATATCCGTAAGTTAATTATTTTTGCTTTAAATGATTTTATTTTTGATTAAATTTCCTGTTTGTTCTCTCTCTCTTTTTGTTCATTCTAGAATGGTTGTTTATTTTTTAATATTTGGACCACAAATTGAATCATTTTTCCGAATGATACCATCAGAAACCGAAACAACATACATGAATAATATTCCGATGCATTGTTGCTCAACAAATTCAACTGTTATACGAGACGAAATTGAAATATTAAAAAATGATTTTAATAATCGTTTCAAACAAGTCATTTTTACATCATTATTGAATGCGTACTATTCTGGTTTTATACCATGTTGTTTTGCACAAAATTTCATTTATTACGATATAATATGGTCAACGCAGCATATATTTTTCGTTTGGATCGGTGGTTTTATGATGTGTATAATATATTATTTTCCAGCTAAATATTGTGATATATTGCATCGTGCATCATTACATTTAGGTAAATGGTTACGTATTGATGGTAGATCAAATATAACACAGGCACCAGCAACATGGTCAAAAACAATATCATGGCAATCTGGTAGTATCGTTAGATATTCGGGTGAATTATATCGTTCAGTTGGTTTAGTCACAACATCAATACCAGGAAATACAAGTCATTATAGATTTCAGGTAATAATTTTTATTATAAATTTGATTATATATATATATATTTTTTTAAATAGAAACTTTTTCAAAATCCATCAACTTTATATATGATACTGACTGGAATACAGATATCTCTTGTAGTTTTACAAATAATTTTATTATGTTTTTCAATTGAATGGCATCATATATTATCATTGAGTTTTTTAACATTAAGGAATCTTCATACACTATTTCAAATTGTACGTGATTATTTTGTAACACAAAAAGTTTATGCTGCCGAATCTTCAATATATGAAAAATTAAGTTCACATTTTCATTAATAAATAATTAAATTACTGTAAACTGTAAATTGTAATGAATTTAGTACATAAAGGACAACATATTACAGATTAAGTCAGACTGATTAAATAAAAATAAATATTTTTATCATTTTTAATTTAAAATAAAATAAAAAATTTAAAATATTCATGATTCTGTATTTCTTGTAAATAAATGAATTTCTGAAAAGAAAATTTTGATGATGATGTTTATTATGGACACAAACCATGTTCTGCTGAATACAATTTGCATAATTTGTATCTTTATTTGTGTAATTAATGTGTGCATATGTATTCTATTCTATCTATTCTATATCTATATACTAAATCATATGTTTACTTGTATTTATCATTATTCAGTTGATTTTGACTGTAGGTAGACTGACTGTAAAACGTGCGAATTCTAAAGTGATAAATTGATTCTAATTAATAATAAAGTAATTTCTAAAAATATACATCATTATGCCTTGAATCATTTGCAATAAGGTTAAAAATTAATAAATAAATAGTGTTTGATAAATAAAATTCAGATTGAAATAAAAATTATATGATGGATCCAGTGATATTCTTTGCTGTTTTAGGAACATTTTATGGTGTAATTATGTTTTTTGATTTCTTCTTTAAGGTAAACATATTTTTTATTGATTTTAAAAAATACAAAATTTAATAAAATGATAATTTTATTTTAATTTGTTTATTAAGAGTTGCATGCATTATCCTTATGAAACATTTTTACACAATACGGGCTTAACAGTTAAATTTCTTCGTATTAAATGGCATACAACAGCATTAAATCGCACAATTTTTAGATGGGCATCATCATGTAGTAAAATTCTGATACAATCATTCAATATTGGAATTATAATTACAATTGTAATGTTACCGATTGGAATTTGTATTTTACTATTTACATTATTTGGTAGCAATAGTAATAATGATGACATCAGTTCACAATATGCTGATAGTGGTGTAAAAACGGCAGCAGCAACAGCAAAAAGTAATAAAATGATTACGAATACTAGTATTGAAATTCTATTACCTGGAGTCAATTTACCATTAGAAGAGATCGGTTTTTATATTTTAACACTGATAGTTTGTTCAATTGTACATGAGTTAGGACATGCATTGGCAGCTGTTTTAGAAGATATACCAGTTAGTGGTTTCGGAATACAAATATATTTTTGTATACCGATGGCATATACTGAAATCAGTACCGAACACATGAATGGATTAAAAGCGATAAGAAAAATGCGTATATTATGTGGTGGTGTATGGCACAATATAGTATTAAGCGGTATCTGTTATTTATTATTTTTAAGTTTGGGAACATTTTTAAATCCATTCTATACAATTAATGAATCTGTTATTATAACAGATATTGATAAAAGATCACCGTTACTAGGTGAAAAAGGTTTATTTAAAAATGATATAATTACAAAAATAAATAATTGTCCAGTACATAATTATGATACATGGTTTGGTTGCTTATTGGAAACAATTAAAAATAAACCAGAATATTGTGTATCATCGGATTTTATACGTTTAAATGATGAAAGTGGACAAGTATCACATCATAGCTACGATGGCATTATACAATGCTGTAGCGATAAAACGAATATAAAAACATCATGTTTCGAATACATAAATAATGATGATGATTTAAATAATGATAATCCAATTGAAATACCACAATATGTTTGTTTGGATATACGTAAAACAATTGAGGATTCATATGCATTTTGCAGGAAAAATATAAAATATAATGATGGTGGTAGTAACAGAAAGAATATTGATGAGTACGGTGGCGATGGAGGTAATAAATGTGATAAAGGATATTTCTGTATAAAACCGTTATTAAATAATGTAACAACAATAATAACATTAAATCGTAAAAATAAAAATAATATTGTCATATATATTGGACATCCAAGTGATATATCGAGAACAATAAAAATTTCACAATTTGTACCAAAGATGAATAATAATTTGTTTAAGCCACAATTAGCTGATAATCTATTATTATTTATTAAATATAATATTGTATTTAGTTTAGGTTTAGCATTAGTGAATACAATACCATGTTTTGGTTTTGATGGCTATCATATAACAAACACAATTGTTAATAATTATCTAATCACAAAAATTATAACTGAAAGAGGTAAAAGAGATTTATTAGTTTTATTAGTGACTAGTTTATGTACATTATTATTTTTATGTTCGATTATAAAAATATTATGGATATCAATATTTAATAGAATATTTTGAAAATTAAAAATGATTTTAATTAAATCTACCAGCAGAAATAGTAATAACACAGAATATAATTTGGTGGGTAATTCGGAAAAAATGATGAATTTTAATTATAATTGGAATATAAACGAATGCAATTTACGATCAATTGATACTTATGATGAGATAAGTAGCAATAGATAGTTGTGCGATTTATTTTCACATATTATTATCGAGTGTATTTTAAAACGCCTCTAAGCTATTTTGTATAAACAAAAAATTAGCAACAGATACAATTAGAATATAAAATTTACTATGTTAATGGATTTTATAACGTCTTATAATTTGAAAAAAGGGCATAAAATAAAGTAAAATATTACAATTAATAATAATTCTTTTTAAATATATAACAATAATTATATTACAACAATAAATTAACAATTTATCATCATCATGCTTTTGCTTTTATAATTCCACTCAATTCTAGACTAGTTTTCAATTCATTAAATGATCTACGACCATGCTGTAATTTCATTTTAATTTCTAATTCATCGGTTTTATGTTGATTTACACGAAAATCATGTCTTGTCCATTCCAATAATTCTCTGCGATTATTTTCATCTGGTATTTGTTTGATTGTACGTAAAATTTCACGGTAAAATTTTAAAACTTCCTGACGTAGCATAAACTGCGATAGACATATTAATTCAAAATAATTCCATAATTAATCGAAAACAAATAAATAATGAGATTTTACCTGTTTCAGAGTTGGTATATTTTTTGTAATTTTGCTCATTTTGTTAAAGAATCTACCTTTTTTATTTTGTTTGGTAATTGGAATTTTTGTTTATCTTTATAGTCTTTTTTTGATTCGAAATAAATAACAATAACAAATACCAATACGGGAAGGGAAACAGATGTTTGAATTGAATGCAATTTTAAAAACTGGTACGGTGTTAGGTGTCACAGTGGTACAACAAAGATTGACATGATTTGACTTGACTTTGACATTTATGCAGCTTATAGATTTTCGATTTTGTTTAATTTAATAGTAAAAATAAAATCGAAATTGTGGAAAAAGTGAAAATTATTTTTAATTTTTTGGTTAATATTATTTAAGAGCTTTTCTTGAAATTTTTATAATTTCGGAAAATATGTCAGTATCATCAGATTTAAATGATCAAGTGCTTATAGCTAAAAATGCTTTAATGACGGCATTAGGTGATCAGACACAAAAATATTTTAACAACATGAAAATGTGGTTCCGATATGAATGGACAAAAGAACAGTTTGATGCTGAATCTAGAAAATTATTAACTTCAGATAAAATGCATTTACATAATAAATTCTTTTTGGCAATGTTAAATAAAATTGGTACATTATCGGCACAAAGTAATCAACAGCGACAACAACGAATGAGTGATCAATCGACAAATGGTAATAACAAAAGTCACAGAAAACGTAAAAGAAGTTCACATTTCAGTTCTGAATTGGCTGTATTTGAACCATGCGATTTTCTTGACTATTTGGAGGAGGAAAATTTAGAATTTATAAGACCACCAAATTCAACAGATGATAACCCACAACCGATACCAACACAAAGATATTGCGTTCAAGAATTATTTTTACCAGATATTGGTTTTATGATGGGTAGGTTTCTAGTTGGTGCATGGCAAGAAGGTCTAATAAATGTTGATGATAGTGTCGCAGAATTAGCTTGTTTCGCAGTACGAATTATATTGAAAAATATTATAAGTGCCATAATAATGAAACGTAAATCGGCGCGTTTAACTGGAGGAGGAACGTATTATTATGATGTTGGTGCGCAAACTAAAGATATATTCGTAAGGAATACAGTAACAAGACAAAAATTAGATGATGTTCCAGTCGAAATTGATAAAGAAATCACATCGTTAAATTTATCAAATAAAGCTAATGACAGTAGTATATTTTTGTCATCGTGTGAAGAATTGTGAGTAATTTATAAAATATTTTTACATCTTTATTCATTTTCTTGTACTATTTTTTTTTTTAGATATCCTCAAAGGAAACATTTGATAACTATACGTGATCTTTATAACGCATTACAAGATAGAAACATAATTCCATCTCATCAGGTCTATCAAGTTAACATGGAACGAATAATACAAATGCTACATTAATTACATAATCATTTAGTATTTAGTTGCATGTTTTAATTTTTGTAAAATATATAAAAATAAGTTTATTTAAAAATTATATAAAAAAAATCTTTAGAGTTTAGAAAATGTTACTGTAGATTTTGTCAACTGACTTGATACAGCATTAAAGAAATCTTCACTCAACAGATTCAATTTGTTTATCTCTCTCTAAAATATCACATACAAAAATATAACATTAAATTTCCTTTACATTTAAAAATTAAATCATGAAAACTTACAATATGATCAAGCCCTTCTTGATTTGTGTGATCCAAAGAATAAATTAAATTTCGTTTTATTGCTTGTATTGCAATTGGACTTTTGCTTGCGATTATTTCACCTAATTCTAATGCTCCATTTATGAGGTCATCTTTATTTTTGAATACCTTATAAGTAATGAATGGAAGAAACAAAATTAAAATTTTATTTTATTACATATTTCATAAAAAACGCCTTGCTCTTGCAATGTATATATATATACCTTACTAACAAGTCCACAATCATTTGCTTCTTTACTGTGAATTTTTCTACCAGTAAAACATAATTCTCTTACTAAACTTTGATTACCAATCACTTTTGGTAATCTTTGTAAAGCACCAACGTCTGCCGCCATTCCAATATCGATTTCTTTAACTTGAAACCATGCATCTTCTGTACAGTAACGTACGTCACCGGCAGTTATAAGATTGACTCCAGCTCCAACACATGCTGAATGTGATGCAATTATAACTGGTTTTGGGCATACTTCAAGAGAACTTATTGAATCCTGCAACAACAATAAAAAATCAGTGAATGCCTCAATAGATAATTGATTTTAAATTCAATACTTGATACAATTTTATCGTTTTTGATAAATGATGTCCTTTTCTGGCAACATCTTGAATTTCAGATAATTCTTGACCAAGCGCCATCATACTATGCAAATCAATTCCTATAAAAATTCGTATAAAGTGGATGTTTTGCAGATATGATCAGTATTTTACCTGCAGTAAAATGTTTTCCGGCACCAGACAGTATAACTACTCGACAATCAGGATTTGTACTAAGCGTTTCAAAGCAAGTTTTGATTTCTCTAAAACAAAAATATGATTGGTTTAATTACATATTATTTTTTTTTTATAAAATTCTATTCCTTACGTCCACATATCTCTGTTCATTGCATTTAATTTTTCTGGACGATTTAATTCAACATGAAATACAAACGGTTTTGGTATAGTAACAGCAAGAGTTTTAAGATTCATGTCAGTAGATGATGATGATAATGATGTTGCTAACGACATATTTCTTGTGATGAGATTTATTTTAAAAGGACCTAAACAAATGTAATATTAAATAAAATTTACTATTTGAATCCTAAAAAATAATAATAAAAATTTTTTACGTGTTAAAGTTTTTGAAATAAAATTTTTTATAGCCATAATAATAAATAAAAAAAATAAATAAATTTACTTTAACTTTACTTTTAATTAATGATATTTATTTTTATTCAATTAACTAATAACAGTACAAAATGCAATAAAAAATATTAAAATAAAATTTAATGAACTTTGATTTTTGATTTGTTTTCCCTATCTATCTATCTATAACTATACCATACCATACCAAATAAATATACCAACACCAACCACCAATATGCCACCAATCATCATATTCATATAGCACAATATAGCAGTAGCAAACAGAAGCTATCTATAGAAATACATAATATACAATGTACATAGAATTACCAAATTACCAATTTGTTTAGTTCAATTCAAATATTAAAAATTCACAATAAGTATGGTAAAATAACCATGATACACCGTGCGCCATTTTAATTGACGTCACAACGTCCTTCAGATGAAATCAAAGCGGTTTGTTTAATTTATAGCGTAACCACAATTCGGCTTCCAAAATGACAACGATTTTTCAGTTGCCAAAATTTATCGACAAAAAACTACGCCTAGCGAAACTCATTTGAGCACACATAATTCAGCGTCAGCGTAGATATGTAATAGATAGTGCTTCTTAATTTATTGCAAATATTGCAAAACTAATTTTAATATTTTGTTCTTAATTATTTTTTATTATATTATTTTTTTATTTATAGAACACATCAACTAAAACCATTAAAAAATAAGATTAAAAAAATATATAAATTGACATTTCACGGCGTTTGACGTCAAAATTAGAAATTGTTTTATAGCGTAATCACAATTCGGTTAGATATAATCGTGGTAAGTAAAGTACATTATGTATATGTGAAAGGAACACAGCTATTGTGTGGTGAGTGGAGTTCTGGAGTTATCGTGATTGCGATAGCTCTAGCTCCACCCGAAGAAAAATTTAAATTACATTGCTTGTCATATCTTTGTTTTTATTTATCTATGATACTATAGAGTCACATACAATTTGATTTTGTATTTGTTGCTAATGATGCTTGGAATATAAAATATTGCAGAAAAACCATATACACAATTTACACTTAACGACTGCAGCGCTTTTATTAAAAATTTATTGCGAATGCGAAATACTGGTACCGGTGTAAATAAAAAAACTAAATAAATTAAAATGTCAAAACAATATGACAATGACTGAACTGACTGAACGACAAGACAATGAATCAAAACGAAATACAAACAAAAAAAAGTTCGCTAGTCTCAGATCTCAGTTTCATTCGTTTCATTCAGTTCATTATAAAGAAAAAATAAATCAAAATTAAATGTATTTATATTCAAAATTTTATAAAATAATTAAGTATTTTTCAAATTCTTCAAATTCTTAATAACATAAAATTGAAATTATTAAAAGAATTAATTTGTACGTAAGTAAAATTACATCGAATTTTTAAGAAAAAAGTGTACAAGGATCAAAACAAAAAACAAAACAAGAAAAAAAAGATGTCCTTGGATGTAAGTAAAATTTTGCACATAAAATATTGAAATTTTTGTAATCGATTTAGATGAAAATTTTTTAAAAAAATTATATTTTATTGATAACAGGAAGATATTATTCCTAGACTCCCTTTGGATGAGGATTGTATAACATTTAATAATTGGACAATAACGTACACGAAATCGCATATATTAAAAAGTGTTTGCACAAAAGGAGCAAATGGTTGTTCCAAAGATAGTCCAGATTGTTGTGAATTATGCACGTGAGTAAAATGTGTTTGATAAGAGTGATAATTGTACAGTTTGAATTTGTTTTCTTTCATTTTTTGTGTAATTTTAGTTATCAGAATGCGTTAGAATTACCACATTTGCCAGATATGGTATTCCATAAGAATGAATTAAGATTGGTACATAGTAATGGTGCAGAAATGAAATTTCATCCGATGGATGCATTAAAATTAGTTGAAAATGGTAAGCAGACAATTCAAGTAGCATGTGCTGAAGAATGGAGAGAAAATAGGTAAAGCAAAATATTACCAAATAAAAACAAATGATAAATTGAATGAAGATAATTATTAAATTTTTGTTTTTAGGCCAGAACAACATTTAGAAGAGAAATTTAAACCATTCGATTGGACGTTCACAACAGACTATCAAGGCACATTAAACGATAAGTTTCAAATTGAAGAGACTGATTTGAAATTAGACATTTTCAAATTGATGAAACGTGAAAAAATTTTATTTTATCATGATTTAACATTATTTGAGGATGAATTACATGATAATGGGATAGCATCTTGTTCAGTTAAAATTGTAAGTTTAAAAATTTTTCATTTATATACGAATAACATTTTTTTTTCTTTGATTTTACTTTTTATATAGAGAGTTATGCCATCGGGATATTTCATTTTGTTAAGATTTTTTTTGAGAGTCGATAATGTTATGATTAAAATAAATGATACCAGATTTCATTATGAAATCGAAAATAATTACATTTTAAAGGAATACACATCAAGAGAAGCAAAAATTGAACAATTAAAAAATGTAAATTGAATTGAAAATACTCGTACATATACGCTACATTTTTTTTTTTCAAATTGAAACTGATTAATACTGATTTGTTATTTCGTTTGTTGTTCTTTTTTTAGGTTTCTCCAGCATTCTTTACTGTGCCGAATGAAATTGAAAAATACTTACCGATACAAATTAAAAAAACGTACAAATTAATTTTTAAATAATTTTTCAATTGTAATAATAAATAATAATATTTTAAAAAAGATCAAAATTTAAAGACAAAAAAAATTTCGATTTATTAAAAACTTTTTTTTGTCAGAAACAATTTTAAAAATTTGTTTCATTTAAATGTATTCGTATTTAAATGTAACATAGAGAGAAAACAGAAAAGAAATATGTGAATGTGTGATTGTTTTATAGCAGGTTAAATTTTTTAGTCTGTAGTGTACTGTATCGTAAATGCATATACTCATTCTACTATCTTTTGTATCTTGTATGTACATATATTTAGCTGAGAAGATATTTTCTTTAGAACGGGTGAATAATTGTTGGATGGAGTGGAATAATAAATAGGGAAGAATTGAAATTGATTATGTCATAGTCATAGTTACTGAAAAATAGATAGTCAGTCAGTTCAGTAACAGTCAGCCCATTACCCCAATAATTCAGTTTAGTCAGCAGCGGTTTTGTTTATTGAGAGTTTTAGTTCAGTAGAAAAACTAATAAATAATAATAGGTACATAATACAAAATACATATTTTGCTTCACGTACAAGTATTCGATTTAATTTACACGCAATTAACAGAATTAAATTTCTTTTATTGAATTTCCGCCTTTTCAAAAGAACTGTAACAAAAAAATATTAAAAAATGGACTACAAGGTAGGTACATATGGAACATAAAGTGTAAAATAATTTAAACAAATTTTTAAATGGAAAAAAATTGTTTTTTATACATAATTGTGAAAATAAAAAATATAAAAATTCTCTTTTAAGCATTGACTTTGATTGTATACGTGTTAAAATTGAAAAAAAAAAATGTTTTCTTACATTTTATTTGGCGCAATTTGAAATACTTACCAATTTATTGAATAAATAATTGAAATTGAATAGATTACAAACAAAAATGTGCACAATTTAGTATATTTTTTGTATTTTTTTTTAATTTCTTTGAAAAGTAATTGAATGAGTCATCGAATATTGAAACAATGATTAAATGTTAAGAACAATAGTTTTGTTATAAATTATATATTAGCATTGAAAATAATTTTCAGGCAAAACCTACAGTTGTTCCATACCCAGCATTTAGTGCATCTGATGATGGACAAGCCTTAAGAGGTGCAATGAAAGGACTCGGTACAGATGAACAGGCAATTATCGATATTATTTGTTCTAGATCGAATAGTCAACGGCAACAAATTAAAGAATATTACAACGAAGAATATGGAAGAGATTTGATTGAAGATTTAAAAAGTGAACTTGGTGGAAGTTTTGAAGACGTGATTGTAGCTGTAATGCTTCCGCCAGTTGATTATCTGTGCAAACATTTAAATGATTCCATGGAAGGAATGGGCACGAACGAAGAGACTTTGGTGGAAATTTTATGCACCAAATCGAATGAAGAAATGAAAAAAATTGTTGCGAGATATGAGGAATTATATGATCGTCCTTTAGCAGAACATATGTGCAGTGAAACTTCTGGACATTTAAGACGATTACTGACGTTGATTGTAACTGGAGTAAGAGATCCAGCTGGAACTGTTGATCCAGAAAAAGCGAAAGAACAAGCAGAAGCTTTGTATGCTGCCGGAGAAGCAAAATTGGGAACTGATGAGGAGGTTTTCAATCGAATTTTCGCACATGGAAGTTTTGCACAATTACGTTTGGTATTTGAAGAGTACAAAAGCCTGTCCGGAATGACACTGGAACAAGCTATAAAACATGAAATGAGTGAAGATTTGCATGACGCTATGATGGCAATAGGTAATCGTTGTTAATTTTAAAAAAAAAAGATTTAAAAAGTTGAATTAAATATTTCCAGTTGAATGCGTCCAATCTCCAGCAGCATATTTCGCAAAACGAATTCATAATGCAACAAATGGTGCTGGTACTGATGATACAACACTGATTCGAGTGATTGTAAGTCGATCTGAAATTGATTTGGGAAGTATTAAAGATGAATTCGAACGAATCTATGATCGTACTTTATATAGTACAATTAAGGTGAGTAATTTAAAAAATTAACTTCAATATTAAGAATTTTATTTTTATACAATTTTTTTTTCACTTTCTACTAGAATGAGACATCTGGTGATTATAAAAATGCGCTTTGTGCTTTAATTGGTGAGGCCTGAATTAATCAGTATTAAAAGAATTTCAAAGCACAGACAGGGAGGTCTTAGAATTTATTGAGTTTAAATGCATTCCACAATAAAATGAAATATTTAGCATTTTAAATGTTGATGTATAATGTATTTCTTTTTTTGAATGTTTGTATTATGTAATTATTTTAGCTGATTTTATTTATTTGCATTTTTTAATTCAATGGAATATATATTTCTTATATACGTATTATTTTGTGTAAAAGTATTTAATAAAATTTGAAAAAAAAACACAAATTTTTTGTTTTATTACATTCGAGTTCAAATTTTATGGACTTGACTGTATTGGAGCATGAGCTGTATCAACTAAATATGTAGATGTACACTTATTATAATATCTATTGCTATCATTAGCGTAACAGTAACATGCATTATTTGAGTTATGAGAATATTGGACCATCATGGGGGGATACACTTACATACACAGTACACATGCGAATTGCGAAGACATGAAGTAAAGTAGGTATATACATATAGATAGTATAGTGCAAAGTTATTTTGTATATGAAAAGATTTAATGATTAAAATCTTTTCTCTATGTTGAAAGGTATTTGTGTATATGCTTTACATAATATAATTAAATTTTAAATTCAGCATCATTGCGAGGGTTTGGGGAGCCGAACAAGAAGTTGTTTTTGTCAGACAATAAAGAAAGAGCTACTATTTACTATATTAGCCGCATCACAGCAAACAGCAGAGAAAATATAATATATAAATAAAATCACAAAATAATCAGTCAGTGAACCAAATCAGCAAAAATACTCGTTTTTCATTGTAGGCACTAGGCAGTGCATTTTTTGTAAGAATAAAAAAAATTAATTTTTTCTTATTTTCTGATTTACATATTTCATATCTTTGCTCTTGATATTGAATTAAATCGTTGAAATACTTCGTTGAATAAAAAGTTCATTGATTTATTATAACGTTGATTTCTTTTTTGTTTTTGTTTTATCGGAAAATTAACCAGAACCAGCCAATTAAGTAGATAGAATTTATTGGAGAAATGGATTACGTGGTAAGTTCAAATTTCATTAAAAAAAAATTTCTTTTACTCTTAAAATTTATTTGAGTAGATCAGACAGATACATAATTAATACTTCCTGTCCTGTTCCTATATGTTTCTTTCTTATTTATAAATTAATACAAAAATTGTATAAAAAAATTCATTTATAAAAGTATAGTGTTATTCATAATTCGATATATTTCGTTGGAAAATATTATGAAATCACTACTTAGCTACTTAGTATCATTTATAATTCATGAACCTAATAATATTGTAGCTTTGTTGTTAATGAATAATACATAATACAAATGGCATGATATGCTATATATTATATACACATGTATTTGTGTTTTGTATTTTTATTTCTTTACTCATAATTTATTTACCCGGGAAATGATGGATGGATTTTACTTGTGACGTCATTCTTATTGCACTATACATACACATACAAAATAAAATTTTTATTCATCCACTACTACTACTACTACTACTAGATAATTTGTAAACCCGATGATATTGATGTAAGATACTATAATATAATCATCTCTGTTATTTTGTATTTTTTAATTTCCAACCAAGCAAAAACATTTCAATTAGATTTGTTTTACTTCAAATTATAACGAAAATAATATCTTTTGAATATTTTCTTTTTAGCCAAAGCCAACAGTTGTTCCTTATCCAGGATTTAGTGCTTCAGAGGATGGACAAGCTTTAAGAGCTGCAATGAAAGGATTTGGTACAGATGAACAGGCAATTATTGATATCATATGTTCCAGATCGAATAAACAACGGCAAGAGATAAAAAAATATTTTCTTGAGGAATATGGAAGAGATTTGATTGAAGATTTAAAAAGTGAACTTGGTGGAAATTTTGAAAGAGTTATTGTTGCTTTAATGCTACCACCAGTTGAATATTTATGCAAACAATTACATAAGGCAATGGAAGGGGTTGGAACAAATGAAGAGGCCTTAGTAGAAATTGTATGTACAAAATCGAATGAGGAAATAAAAGAAATTGTTGCAAAGTATGAAGATATGTATGATCGTCCATTGGCCGAACATATGTGCAGTGAAACTTCTGGACATTTTCGTCGTTTATTGACATTAATTGTAACTGGTGTAAGAGATCCAGCTGGAACTGTTGATACAGAAAAAGCGAAAGAACAAGCAGAAGCTTTGTATGCTGCCGGAGAAGCAAAATTGGGAACTGATGAGGAGGTTTTCAATCGAATTTTCGCACATGCAAGTTTTGCACAATTACGTTTGGTATTTGAAGAGTACAAAAGCCTGTCCGGAATGACACTGGAACAAGCTATAAAACATGAAATGAGTGGGGAACTACATGGTGCAATGATGGCTATAAGTATAATAAATTTATATTTGATGAATTCCTAATTTTTACATTTACTTTTTTTTTTTTTTGAATTACCAGTTGAATGTGTCCAGTCGCCACCAGCATTTTTCGCTAAATGTCTTTATAAATCAATGGAAGGTGCTGGTACTGATGATATGACATTAATTCGAATTGTCGTCAGTCGTTCGGAAATTGATTTGGGCAATATTAAAGATGAATTCGAACGAATCTATGATCGTACATTATACAGTGCAATAAAAGTAAGTATATAATATTTCGTATAAATTTCAAAGAAAAAATAAAAAGAAATTAATTTATATATAATTTCATTTTATTTTTCTTCTTAATTTCAGTCTGAAACTTCAGGTGATTATAAACGTGCACTTTGTGCCTTAGTTGGTGAAGCCTAAGCAAATATTTTGAAAAATGAATGATAAACATCATGCAGTGTCCTTAAAATGATTCCTAATTTGAAGATTTTAAATAAAAATATTTTTTCTTTGTGGCTAAAGTAGAGGGGTAGAGGGTATTTATTTTTTTTTTTTTTTTACCTTTATTCATTAAAATATTTTTCATATTTGCTTTTAAATTAAATATACTTAAGTATGTATATTTATTATTACAAAGTATTACGACGATGATAATAATTGTTCTCAAATTGTTCATGTCGAAATAAAAATTTTGAAATAAATATTAAAAATGAAATTTATTTGTAGTAATAATTGTCCATTTTATTTTGCTTTCTATAAATGAGTTACATTTCAGAGGACGACGACGACGGTAAGAAACACAGAAGGATAGAAAGTATTTAAAAAAGTAGGTATTAGAGAATGTTGATAATAAAACATCTGAAAAATATCAGAAATTTCTTGTATGATTTTAATGTTTTTCTATTTTCTTTATTATTATTTTTTTTTTTATTACAAAAATATTAAAACATATTCACAGATACGAACGTATACATTTTGTAATACACATGATGTTCAATTTTAATACAACAGAGATTACATGATTTTCATGTATGTACGTTACGTACGTACATATGCAATGTAAAATATCAAAAAATGTTTTATAACTTAACAAGGAAGTAAAAAACAAAAACATAACAAATACGAAAAAATGTAGAAGAAAAAAAAACATAAAACTTATAATGGCACTTATAGAAATAATGTATTTTTGTGCTATATCATTTATTCCATATGACATCTTATATAAAATAACGATAATACTTGTCGTCATTATCATTATATATATATATCCTTTCTTTTTTAATATTTATTCTGTAAAATACAGAGTACACAATAACTATTTCAATATTTTCTATTTCTTATGAATTACATATGTATTTAAATTATATATTACGACGAGTATTATGTACTACTCGTATACTCGTATATGGCATTTAACAGGTTGTTCAATACATTCATACATATACGCATGTAAGTATATATATAATGTAAGATGTATTACATATTATAAGTATAAGAAGTTTATGTGTACAATATTTACATTGTCCCAGTAAACATTTTTTTTTTTTTTTTTTTGGAAAAAAATTACAAATTTCTCTTGTCGAAAAAAAAACATTTAAAAGAATTCCTAAGAATGTTTAAAAAAAATAAATAACAAATTTGAATAGAGAAAAAATAAATAAAAATTGAAAAGGACGAAAAGAAAAATGTAAATGACAAAATAATTTTCCTTTTTTTTTTTTCAAACCAAAAAATTAAAATACTTATGCATCTACAAAGAATGTACATATGTACATACTAACGAGCATCTTTGCTATGTAAAATTATTGTAGAAATTTTTATTTAAATTTTCAGTATCTTTGAGTATTTTAAATGAATAAAAAAAATTTATTATTTCGATTTTATCATCATCCTGTAAATCATTATTTGAATATATAAATATGTAATATATTTTTTTTTCATTTTTCATCTACCTTACATTTATACAAACATTTATACGAGAACATGATATAAATTTTGTTGTTATTTTTTTATAGTTGTTGTTGTTGGTTGTTGTGCAAATTTTTCTGAATACATTTTCGAGGTACACAGTGCTGTATGTATAGTAAAATATTGTATCGTATACTATACAATGCATGTAATGTAAATTAAGCAAAAAATTTGATTTTATTCATTCTTATTTCTTTTGTTATGTGCACAAAGCACAACTAAGTATATGCTTGTACATACATACATACACCATAGTAAGTTTAAAGAAGAATACTTTATATTATATATTTTGTCTTTTATGTTTTTTTTTTTAAGTAAAAAAAGAAAAATAGAAAAAATAATTTTCTTATGTCCTTATGTCCATATAAGTATATGTACATATGTACATATTTATTATATACATATGTACGAGTATACGTTAATTTTGTAATATTGTATAGGTATATACAGTGTATTTATATTTATGTAACAACTTTATTTACGTTACATATACGTTACATGTTTTTAAAACTAAAAAATTATTATCTAATTTTATATACAGTTGAAACATGTCATAATAATGATTATGATAGTAAATATGTATAACTTGTACACAAGGTGTTTATAAAATAATTGATATTTATGTAATAATATACCTAGATTGTTTTTAAAAAGAAAAATTTCAGAAATAAACATTATTTTTATCATACATGTATGCATACGTATACATGCATAATCGTATATTTAACTGAATAAATATAAATTCTAAATAATATTGTTCAAGAATTATATGCCTTTTTTAGGCTCCTCATAAGTATTCATATGTACAAGTGTGTGCACGACGTATGCATAGTTATGTCGAAAAGAAAAAAAAAATTATTTTAATCATAAAATTTTCAAGAGATGCGCCTAGAAACTGATGACAATTTTTTTTCACATATAAAGTTAAGTAGGTATAATACTAAAAAAAAACAAAAAAAAAACCTATAATAATGTATCCATTCATATTACACAGATATGGTATACATGTACCTCTAACTACAAATTATAATAAATTGAATCTATTTTATCTGTGATCTTAAATTAGCTAAAGGATTTTTGTACAAAAAAAAATAAAAAAAAAATTCATAAATTATCCTGATAATATGTAATTACGCCCTGTATGTATATACATACAATAAGGCATAAGGCGTTATAATTTATTCAAATTTTGTATTAACTTTTTTTTTTTGTTCGTATGAAAATAAAATTTAAATAAAATTTTCATATTTCAAATTATAGGTATATGAGAGTATATAGTTATAGTACTACTGGTACTACATACATGTATACATGTGTAGGTGTATGTATGAAAAAAAAAATTATTATAATAATATTCATATATATAAATGAATAATATAATTTACAAATATGTGTATGTATGTATGTTTGTCATAATATTATATGTAATAATTGTATAGTATGTTTGTATTCAAATGTATGTATATATATATGTACAATATATACGAGTATATGTAAAATATATGAATATGGATATGGATAAGCTTAATTTATGAGAACTTATCGTTACAGAATTTTCTTTATTATCCTATGAAAAAATTATAAAATTTTATTATATATGTATAGTATTATATGTATATATTTGCATTTGCCTGCCAGTATATAATACATATAATATTCTGGTATACACTTTATATCAGAATACATTTTTACATATGTACATGTCTGATGTCTGCATACATTTATATTAATATGTATATTTATTCATATCCCTATATATAGAAGGATATTAAATGAAAATCAGTTTAGCGAACATACACTATAAGAGCACATTATACTCGTATTTCGTATAAGAATATACATAAAATGTACATTGTATGTGATTGTATATGTAGTTACATACATAAAGTGATAAAATTTGTAACGAATTTCTTATGATCCGTTTCTTTTTTTTTTTTACATTT
The DNA here is from genome assembly GCA_951394055.1 of Villa cingulata. NCBI lineage: Eukaryota > Metazoa > Arthropoda > Insecta > Diptera > Bombyliidae > Villa > Villa cingulata. Next base: position 8,170,496 of record OX596018.1, read on the forward strand.
TTTTTTTTGGTATGATTTTCATTTTCATTTTACGTTTTGTTAATTGTATGTGGAATAAGAAAAAATAAATTTTGTAAAATACAAAATACAAGAAAAAAAAAATACATATATAATAAACAATTCATTTTTTACTCTTACCACATTACATACGAATATGTACGTATACATTTTTTTTTTCTTTTTTTGCTATTAAGAATAAAAAAAAAAAATAGGAAATTGTGTAATTTCTGTGAAAAAAATTTCATGTAGAAAAGCAAAAACTATAGAATATATTCTATAGTTTTTGGTATAAGAGAACCATGTACATGAACATTTTTTGATGTTTAAGGGATATGTACATATGCATGTACGAGTATGTTATATTATGTTAAATGGATTATATAGATTAAATTTTTCGTTCTTATTTTTTTTTTTTAATATTTTTCCTTTTTTTTTATTTTTTTGGAGTAAAATTATAAGAGGAAATGAAATAAAATACTTATTTTATAGTAGGTTTTTTTTCTCAAAAAAAAAAAAATTAAAAATATAAAACGTGACAGGACTAATATAAAGGACCTGAAATAGAATTTTGAAATTTTTCAAAATTATTATCTAAGTAGGTATGTATATATGTACATATTTGTAGATATAAATATAAAAAAGAAAAAAATATTTTGTCCTTGAATATTGTAATAATATAACTATACATTAACTATGCATATGAAATTTATTTATTTTTTTCTAAAGTAAACTGAATGGATATGTACTTAATATCTGTATACATATACATATACATATGTACATACTATTTCTATAAACACAACAAAAATAATAAAGATTCAAATACAAAATAAAAATTCTTCTTTTCTTAAATTTTTGTTTGTTACAAATGATGAAGAAGGAATAATATAGAGTGACCAGGAAAATCCTGATTTGCATCCATATTTGTTATTATTATTGTTGTTTTTGTTTTTTTTATTATTATTAAGAGTATATGTATATTAATTTAATTTCATTAATCTTACTCCCAAATCCTTACATTATATATTTCTTATGTTCATATTCTTTTTAATTTAATATTTCTATGTCATGTTACATATTTTGAAAATTATTTTATTAAATAATGTTGTAATATGTTTTTTTTTGTTTTTATTCCTTATTGCAAAACAAGAACAAAAATAATATGCTTTCCCTGCTGAAAAAAAAAAATAAATACAAAAATATTTAAAGGAAGCAAAATGATAAAACAAAAACTAAAAAAAAAATGGAATTATATATATGTATACAGCTGAAGCTGACCTCTATTAAATTGATATTGTTAATTAGAAAAAAGTAACAAAGAAAAGGATTATAAGAGAATATAGTGATAATGATGATGATGATGATGATATAAGAATGCAAAGCTTAATAATGATAAGAATAACAACGATGATAACAATAAAAATAAAAAATAATATACTATGTATACATACTACACGTAACTATAATACAGGCATATTAAAAAAAATATTTTTTTCGTTTGTTTTATATAAATATATACATATGTACATCGTATATGTATGTACTTAAATATGTTACGTAGAAAAATAAAAAATAAACTACTATATATTTCTCATAAAACAGCATGAAAGAGGTTAAAGATTGTACACAAATATACTCGTTCGTACTGTATTATACAAATATACAAAACTAGGTAGTCTAAATAATAAAGTTTCTTTTTCAAGAAAAATATAATGATATACACATGCATACACACATATACAAAAAATAATAAAATAACACACAAAAAAAAAATGAAATGAAGATGATTAAAAAGATAACATCATATTTTCTTAGATGCTATGATTATTATGATTATATGATTTTATGTTTTATACACTATAATCTGCTTCTGTTGTATACTTACCTATACCTTCCCATTATACGAGTATATATGTACATTCATGCATACATATATATATCCTACACTAATAATATTTCTGTTGCTACAGCTACTGATATACTTATTCTTCTTACTATACTATTATTAGGGTTTATGATTAACATATTAGATACTATTACTTTTTAATTTCCTTTTTTTTCGTTTCTTTTTCTTTTTATTTGGTATTTTTTTCCACTTTTATTTGGTTGTTATTTCTTTCTGCTGTGCAATTTATGCAATTTTTATTCATTCGTTATTTGTTTTTACTTACCTACCTCGAAATTATTTCCCAAAAAAACAAAAAAAAATTCTAAAAGGAAAAATTATTAAAAAAAAAGCCGATTAATTCACAAACGGATTTTGGTATATTTATTATAGTTTTTTTTTTTTTAATTTCTTATACAAATCATGTATCTTGTTATATAAGAAAATTGATTAAAATTTAATATATAAATCAAAGTAAAATTAAAAAAGAAGAATATAAGAAAAAAATTGTTATACCCTCGCAGTAAAGAATGCAAATATTGTACATGCATACTCTTTTGTAGTAGAGTTAATTAAATATAACAGTGTACCTGTGGTATAGGCTACCATAGTACGAGTAGTATTTTACACATCATGCATATCTGTAACTTGTATTTTCATTCTCCAGAAAAAGCTAATTTTCTCTCTCCTAGAGTATACGCTACGACAGCAAGAGTAGTATTTCACACATCATCTGTACTAATTTTTGAATTTTATTTTTGAAACTAGATGACTAGGGGCGCTTAATCAGGAAATTTGCCACTGCACGCTCCTTTACACTTGTATATAAAATTAGAATTATTGTATATTTTGATAATTAAAATCCATTTTTTTTTTATACAATGTCATTAAAAATATGATTTCGTATCGAAAAGTAATTAAAATAATTGCGATAATGAGATACAAATGAAACTATGATGTGATTTTTCTAAAATTGTTTCATTACGTTTCATATAATTATTATCAAATATACATATGTACATTCTACGATTTACTCAGATATAAACGTAGATATATGCATGCACATGTGTAAATATGTACATAAACATATGTATGTATATAGTTCTGTGTAGCATGTAAATATGTATAATAATATATGAATACATATACGGTTTATACGGATGTGTGATTCAAACACATTTATATAATTAGTTTTTAGTATCAATCAATAATATAATATCAAATAAATTTAAATGAATATATAACTATTAAAATATAATATTTAAAAATTAAATATTTTCTCTCATTATTATTATAATTATTTTTTTAAAAAAACAAATTTTTACTCATAAATATTGATAAATTCATTTGATTAGAAATTAAATTATCACGTATATTTGTTATTAGATGATCTATATACTCGTGTAAATATCATACATACACAGCATTCGTATTCGTATATGTTCGATATTAAATTTAATTAAAAAATTGTGTCAGTATATAAAATTACTCTATACACACACACAAGTACATCTATACGAGTATATAAAAAATTGTACAAATCATTATAATATATAATTTATATTTTTTCATAATTTGCTTATAAATCAAAATAAAATTTTTTCATATAATATAAATTTTTGTATTATGAATTTAATATTTCATAGCAAAATATTATGTATATAACCAATATTACCGCCATTCATTCATATAAATAAAAATATATATTCACATATAAACATATAAATAGGTAAATATAAGAATTAATAATTATTATTATTTATCAGAATCAACTGGTAATAATATGTACGTAACGTTTTTTATATTTAATTTACTTAATGACATATTTCAAACATTTTAATTTAAAATAAAGGAAACTACCAAAACAAAAAAAAAAGGAATAAAAAAGGAAAAATTTAATTAAAAATATATTATTTTGTACACAAATTGATACAAATACAATATACCACCTCAATATACGAGTATATATATTTTTTTATAAATTAATTGTTCATAAATGATGTAGATACAATACTTACCATCTACACGAACGTATACATTTATTTTTCATTTTATAATTCTTTTTAAATTTTTTTTCCTTTCTCTCTCTCTCTCTCTCTTTCTATTTTTATTAAATATCATAATGATCTCTGCGATATTACGCGATAATAAATATATTTGTTAAATAATAAATATTATTGAATTTATAATTGAAAATAATAAACCAAAACTTATAGATATACACACAGTAAATTCGAGTATATAATATAATATTTTCAATTTTAGTGATAAATAAATTAAAATGACATTCACACATATAAACATATACGATATGTAATATACTGATATGCATATTACGAGCGTCTACGAATGTATATATTGTACTTACTATTTTTTGACCATCAGTATATTAAACGAATTGTACATGTTATACCAATTTTTTTACCTATGTATGTATGTATATATAGTTTCTGTGGTATATTAAAGGATGAAAAGTATTTTCAACTCGATAAATAAATATATGTATGTATATTTTTCCAGTAATTATTTCACTTTATTTATTTTTTATTTATTTATTTTTAAAGATAATTATCATTTTATTTTGGCTTCATCATATATTCATAATTTATATGATATTTTTGACCTTTACGTGCGTGCAGGTGGATATATTCATACATTACATAACATACGTATGTATCTACATATAGACTATACATAACATACATATGTAAATAAAATAAATACATATAAAAAAAAATTATTAATAAAATTATTATCAGAAAAGTATCAATAATTTTTACATAAATTTTACATCTATCTTTTATAGCTTTTATATTTAATATTGAAAAAAATATTGTATTCTGTTAATAATTTTTTTTTCTCTCATATATTTTGGTACATATGCATGCAGGTACATAGTAGATTATTAATTTATTAATGTGAAATTATGTATATGTATGAACATATCTGTGTATCAAACACATAATTTTTTAAATACCTACATATATAAAACAATTTAATAAAGATAAGAAATTCATTATTTATTTAATAAAATAATTGTGTAGGGTTGTTTATGGTTTTTTTTTTTTTTTTCATTTTGAAATAAAATATCCAGAATAATGAAATCATCATTTATAATTTATTGCATATATGTTTTCAGATAAAGTAACAAAGAAATTAATAAAACCGATATAACTGATTAAATATATTATTGATATTTTTATTACAGAAATTATTGAAATTTTTAATTTTATATTAATCTTTTCAGTGACTTACACAAATGAAATTTTTAGTTAAATTTTTCACTCAAAAAATGTTTATTTTCAAATGAAAAAAAGTTTATTCATGTTGTTGATGATAATAGAGTTCTAAATTCTATTGGAAAAATTTGTAACGAAGAAAAATTGTATTGGAAAATTTTGTAACGATTTATATTTTCCTTCTAGAGCTTTTTTCCATTTGTAAAATTTTCACATTTCACTCTGTGAGCTTGAGCTTGTAGTTGCTTAGGTGCTTGTAGTATTCGTTGCTTCAGTTACTCGTACAAATTTCGTAATTTTCCAGGGAAATTTTTGAATTTTTGAAGTTTTCCAAAGCTATATCGTTAAAGCAGTTTCCTATCATTATAAATAAATAAGTATGCATATACTTTTGTACATATATTTACATCTATATAATTATAAATACACATATACGAATACGAGCCAAGAAAATAATTTATAGTGGTGTGAAAAAGCTTTCAAAATTCAATTTTCACTTTTAGTTGAATATAAAAAAATTTTCATTCTATTCATTTGATTTAGTCCTTTCTGATATTTTGCATCATCATAATATATCGTTCAGCCAAAAAATAATAATAATATATACGGAAAAAAAATTATTTTATTTTCTATAAAAACGAAAAAATTTCTACACTTACACAAATTCACAATATTTATACAAAATATAATATGATGGAAAGAAAAAGAGGACGAAGAAAAATATAATGAAAATTAATTGTAATAAATTATTAATTTTTTTTTTTCGTTGTTGTTTCTCTTTATAAATAAAATGTAACGTTTTTATGAAAACAAAACAAAAATATGATAAATTGGCTGTTGCGTATTATATCTTAACCGGTATAATTATTTATGCTTGAATTATGTGTGTATTTTACGATTACAAATATTATATAAAAAAAAAAAGTAATAAACATAATAATATATATATATATATATATATATATTATGCATGAGTGTTAATCAGTGTGTAAATTTGTTCGTTTATTCAAAATTTCAATCCTTATAATCGTTTCAAATTAATTCTCAATTAAATGTTACATATTGTATATATAAGTATAGTATACTAGTGTAAATTTGGTATATATCTACATACCTACATACATATATTGCGGAATGTTACATTTGATAAATTATACATAATTACGATTATAATTTAGTGTAGAGCAAATTGAGTGTGTTTCAAATTATGAGTAATATTATTTTATCCTAAATTAGAATTTGAAAAAAAAAAGAAAAAAAAAAACGAAAATACCGGAGTGAAAATATTTTATTTGAAACAATGCACATACACATAAAACAAAAAAAAAATAGGATCTAACATCTAACTATACTCATAAAATAGAATTATTTCCGATTTAATGACAAATTTTTAAACAATTTGAATGGATCAATTAATCAATATAAGAAAAAGGAATAAAAATAATTGGATATCTATTGGAAAATAAATTGTACTTTATTTTTTCTTTTACTCTATTCATTTGTGTATGTAATATGATTGTAATATGTATGTGTATACAATGAATACTATAGTGATACAATAAATGGATCATATATGGTGGTCGATGATGTTAGTTAGACGAGTTATAGTTACTATATTATACGATCGATTCACTAATAAATAATAATACCATTATACGTGTGTACTATTATGTAGTAAAAGTGGTTGGTTATTTTATGTGCATATATTATGTATCATATGTGTGTGTGAATATAAAAAATAAAATATATATAAAATACATACACCCACATGTAGACATATAAAAATATATTTTTAATCGTGTAAATTTATGTAAGTATATGTGTATAGTATGTGTGTGTAAAGGTGTTTTTTGTGTGTAAAACCTTTACAACGTTTATCTAAAAGAAAAAAAAAATATAAACATTATAATAGTAAAATATATCTACCCTACATACCTACATAAGGTTGCAGGGTTGCAGTGTATATCTATATAGAGCATAGCACTTGACATTTAGTTGTTAGTTTTACAAAAAAAAAAAAAAAAAGAAAACATAAAAAATAAAAGAGAAAAAGAAAAGAAGAAAATTGAAAAAAAAAAAATTCCAAAAGAAAAGAAAATAGAACAGGAAAATATGTATATAGTGAATAATATAAAATAAATAAAAAAAAAAAATAATTATTGCTTTGAGATTACATTTACACTCATAACATACATATCTACCAGTATACTCACTCGTATATTTTTGCACCATATATTCATTACAACATACAAAAAAAAATTAGTCAAACGTTTTGGTTAAATTGTTTGTACGTATGTATATGTGTTTATCTATACCAGTACTATGGCTCTAAAAATCAGAAGCAACAAAAACTACAAATCGTTGATAAAATAAAGAAAATGCTCATCGCTTATAGTAAAGTATAGTTAACCATACCATATATAACCAACTAACCAGCCAACCAACTAGTATAATAGTGTATGTACGTATTATAGGATACGTATTTTTTTTATTCCTTTTCTGTGGATGTGTATATTCATACAAAAAAAAAAAAATTATATAAATAATAAAAGAATGTGCACATACCATATATGTGAAAAATTGCTTGTAAAGCTATTACTCTAAAAAAAAAACAAATTTAAAAAAAATAAATAAATTAATAAAAGTATTATAACGTGTGGTATAACTATAAATATAACTGGTGAAAGAGGTACGATGATGCATAAATAAATAGACATCGCTTATAATATACACTATATACTGTGTGTATGAAATACTTACATGTACATACATATAAAAATGTACGTATGCATATTGCACAATTGCATATATGTACATACTCGTATATAAAGTTGGACAATTCTATATATGTACATTCTATTCTATCGTAAATTAGATTAAATTTTCGTACATAAATACACATACACATATCGTTCTTATATACTTCGTACATACTCGTACATACATATTTATGATGTATGTTTGTACAACTCTGTACTACGTTTGTATAACGATATAACGATTATTACTATTATATACGAGAAACGAATCAAAAAATAAAAAATAAATAAATAAAGGAATGCCGATTCATTGAGTAAAATAACATATGAATGCTTTTCACGATTAAACAAAGAATAAAAAAAAAAATTATAAAGAAAAACCAAAAAAAATAAGGGAAAATAAAAAGGAAAATAATAGCGAAAAAAAAGTATTTTTTTTTTATTTTTTTTTTATTGCCAAATGCAACGTGATATTGATGATACACTCTATACATATATTACACTATGCATACCGATGTACGCGAGTGAATATTTATTTATTTTATATGAGCAGTGTACAAGAGTGTAGTAGAATATAAGAGTGTACTAGGTACCGCAGATATAATAGCACTAATAGTACTCTATCAGCAGTTAGTATATTCATGAGTATATACTTATATGTATATACCGATATCGCGATATCATATTATATAGAGTATAGTGTATAGTAGTCTGACAGTGATAAATTTTCTATTTTTATTTTTATGATCCTATTTTATCGTTACATTTGGTGTGCTGATAAAAAACAAAATGTAAAAACGTACACATACGAGTGATAAAAAGTAAAAAATAAATAAAAAAAAAATTTTTTCTAAAAAAAAATCGTGTGCATTATCATCACCAAAAACAAAAAAAAAAAGAAAAGAAAATCTAAAAAACAATAAAAGTTGGTGCTGCTGGAAATCCGCATATCTACATAAATATAAAAAAGAGTGTGAAGTTTTAGAAATATCCTGATGTATTTTCATTTTTTGTGTATGTGATTTTTTGGTTTTATGTTTTTACCAACATAAAGGATACGTATATATTTTGCTCTAGAGTGAATTTTAATCTAGCTATCTAGCTTTCAAATTTAAAATTTTTTTTCTTGTTTATTTTTTTGTTTTTTAGAAAATAACGATAACAAAAATTTACTTTTTTAATACTATTACAACGTAAATACTGGTATTTATATGAGTTTATACGCGAATAGGTACATTGTACATAATATGCAATTAATTTGATAAAATACGGAGATACTAGAAAAAAGAGAAGAAGAAAAATAACAAAAAAATAAACAGTACATGGTATTTGAAAGGTATTAACATTAATACTCGATATAAATCCATATTGGTATTTAATTTTTGTAAAAGAAAATCTAATTCAAGGAAACGTAAAATATGTAAAAAGTAAGTGAATTGTTTTTTTTTTTGTATTGTAAAGAGAAAGAGGAGAAAAAAAAAATAAATAAAAAAAAAATAATAAAAAATATTTATTTTGTTTTTTCCCCTTAGTTGGCAAAAAAATTTTCATTTAATTTTCAAATTATTTTTGCTTTTCTTATATGTATGTTTATTATACATACATATATCCCTTCAATTCAAATACTATAATATGTTGTAGATATATACATAAATATTAATCGTATTATATGTATAATAATCATATAATATTATCATTGTTGTTCGATTACAATTTATTTACCCTAATTTATTCAAAGAAATCAAGAAGGATTTAATAGATTGTGAATTTATTTCAATCTACCATGAACGTCGTATATACTATATACAAAAACCATATACATACATATACACCTTTAGATTTCATGTACACATATTTGTATAATTTATGTAATGTTTGCGTTTGTGTGTTTGTATGTGTGGTACATATATATATGTGGATGTTATGTAGTTGTAACTAAATGTTATTTAAATCTTAATAAAAAATTATTAATGTTAAAATTGATGCCCATACTTATACATATTATAATATATACACACATACACTCATTTATACTCATTATACATATGTATAATGTACACATAAACGTATGTAAATATATGTATATGTATATAAATTTATATTTATTTATTTATTTTTTTTTGTGTAACAAATATATAAAATAATATTGTAATACGATGATAGTGAATGATAATAATGATAATGTTGATACTAAGTATATATAACTACTCGTATACATTTATATGAAGTAAGATTTTTAATCATAATATAGACTATATAATAATATATACATAGAGTTATAGTGGTTATATAGAGTAAATAAATATGTATGTATGTAGCGATGTACTATGAAGTTTTGTGTCCTTGGAACAAATTTTAATGAGTTTTTCAGGAAATATTAAAGAATATATAAATACATTAATATTTTATATTATATAGTCTACTATGTATATATATGTATAATATGGAATGTTGTATGGTATGTATATGTTGTGTGGAATACAACAGTATCTATATGCATTCATATTGTATAATGAACGAATAAATAAATGAAGGGATAGATAGATAGATGGATAGATAGATGAATGGATGAATGATGATGAACACAAAAATGCTGGATGAAATGAGATATACTTACACAGTACAACAACATAACGAGATATACAACGAGTACCTATATGTATGATATAATAATAATAATGATAATAATAATATATGTTAATAAAGATGATGAGTTTTTATATAAACATAACAGAACAGACACAAACATACATACATTACTTATATGTACGCATCGCATCATACACATACTTATTATTACGAACGGAACAAGTACATAATGTTATTAATATATTTGCTGTATTTGCATATATGTACTTTTATAATATGAATGTAGTAAATCGTTTATTTGTATTTTTGTATGTATGTATGTATTTTTACCCTTATTTTATAAAATTTTATGATGAATAAGTGTAAATTATGGTTTAAAAAGTACATATATACGAGTATACATGTAGTGATTTCTAGAAAGAAAAATAATATTTCATTTATTTTTCATTCATTTAAGGATTTTTTTTTTGTATAATTTTTATTTTTATTTTTTTAAATAATTTTTATGATGATTTTAATTTGTTTTAATCTGATGATGACGATAAAATTATGTATAAGTAGATTATAAATGAAAGATAAATTGATGTAAGTAAATGAAGGACATTTATGTTAAATATGAAATTTTTTTCTGAATGTAAGTACATATATGTGGTACCTATATACGTAAAAGACGCTATATATACAATATAGTGTAGTAATTACATGTTTATATAAAATATTTTGATATAAATTTATTGAATTGAAATATTAAACTTTAAACTTTTTTAAATATGTAAGTAGTACGAATAGTATACCCACTGCAACCTCCATATACGAGTACATAAATACTTAAATAAAGTTCATTCAAAGAGATTTAATGTGCAATTAAACAAAAATTTTATTTTATTTTAAATTTTTTTTGGTTTAATTTAAATTTATGTAAATTTATGAAACAAAAAAAATAAATAAAGTTTTTGTCCTGTATTTAAGCAGTATTGAAAATGAAACTTTACATAACTGCAGTAGCTGCTAGTAGATGGTTTAGCACAGACATTTACCTTTTCTACTCGCAAGTACTTGAAATTGCCATATCGAAAGCACCTAATGTCAAAAGATAGTAAAAAAGTGAAATTAATAAATAATTTTTCTACTATTACACAACCACAACTTTTTCACTTTATGACATGTCTGACTTGTGCAAATGAATGAAAAATTACGATTTACCAATTTATCATACAAAAATATGATTGAATTCATGATAAACAATTACCATGTCGTAACTCGTTTTCCCATATTAAAAAATTTTTTACTATCAATTACAATTGTTTATGATTTACCATGATTACGACGATTACAACGATTTTACCACACATCGTGAACACCACTATTATGACATAAATTTGTAAATGATCTCTCTTTATAATGTCCTACGTTTAACATTACTTTTTTTGCAGGCGTATAGTGTAAAAGAAGTACTTTTTCTGTATACATACATACATACATACATACATATTCGAATATGATAAGGAATATCATTTATGTAGAATTATATCTACAACATAAATTTAAATATTTGAGAATATTTTCATTTATTAAATTGAAAATTTCCTATTAGAAATAAATCATTTTCATTTTTTCATGATTTCATTTATTTTTTCATTTTCAATTGATGATAACCGATAAAAAAAAATATGAATAAATTTTTATTAATAAAAAAAAGAAAGAAAGAAATACAAACACACGCATATTTACGTACAATATACATCATATTTATACGTATATACACGTATATAGTAATGTAAACATTTGAAATGAATAAAAATGAGGTCAATTATTTTGTAAAGTGTCTGCACTTATCATTTTTTTTGTTGTTGTTAAAAGTCAATTTTAAGGTGAGAAAAAAAAAATATTAGAAAAATAAATAAAAAAAAATAAATTGAAAAAAAAAACATAATATATAAAATAGAATATGTATCTAGTAAAAACAAAAAGTGTGTAATATAATCAAAAACAAAAAAAAAATGTATTATAACCTATTTCATTATCAATAGTCTCGATTTATTTTCTTTCATCATCAGTATTTTTTTGTTCTGATATTCTTGTCTTAATGTAGATTCTAGAATATTTATTTATGTATATATATGTATGTAGAACATCCTAACAATTGTACTTAAAGTGAAAATTTTAACAAACAAACAGAAAAAAAAATTTTTTTTGTGAAAATGAAAAATATAAAAAGAATAAAAATCAAAATGAAAAGTAAATCAATTCAAAAAATTACATACATATATATATGTATATATTTTTTCATTTTTTCTATACGTTCTATAATATAGTACACACTTTTTTATCTTCATTCATATTTATTTTTCTCGTTACATTTAAATTTTTATTTTCTTTCGATATACATGTTTTCTTTAGTACGATGTTTTTATTATTTTTATTATTATTTTACATTCTTAACATTTTTCATTTATAATGGATGTGACATAAATCCATACAGATGACATAATAATGATTTGTATCTCTATTTTAAAAAAAAATGTTTTTTTCTCTTTTTATTAATAATTTTTCTTTCTCGTTATTTTATTCTTTTTTATTTTTTTGCTTTTCTTATAACATTCACCTTACATATGTAATGGATATGATGAAAACATTTTGTTAACTTTTGTTCGTATTATTTAACCTTTTTTTTTTTCGATGTAGTCGTATTTCATATTATGTATGCTTTTTTTATACAGCACAATGCTAAGCAATATAGAATATAGAATATAATACATATTACATACATTTTTGTAGTATACATATGTATGTGCATACATGAAATTTATGTAGATACAAAATGATTATGCATATCCCATAAAAATGTGTTGGTCGACGGCAGGTATTTATACGTACATTACACACTCGTATAAATGTAAGTATGAATTTAAGGAAATTTTTTTCAAAATACATAGGTATGTGTGTATATGGGGAGTTATTGTTGTTATACAGTGAATGTAAAAGAGGATTACATTATTGAATCTAAAACTCCAATTTCCTTTTTTTTTATTTTTATTTTTTGTATAAAAATGTAAAAATGATAACAGAACAGTATAATAATAATATGTTTGTATTTATGTCATATATAAATAAAGTGTTGTTGAAAAGTTATCAGATGAACGTATATGTATGTATGTACATATAAGCACTCGAATATACTTATGTATGTTATTGTGTGTCTATATACTGTCAACTTACATATTTATTTACACATACCTACATTTGTATATATGCATGAACAAGGATTTGCAAAATTATTTTATTGAAAATGTTTCTGATATATGGCGGTTATTTTTTTTTTGTTTTCTTTTAACATTTCATTTCCATTTACCTATATATAATATCCTAACGAAAATGTACATATTACATAAACTCATACAAATTTATATATGGATTGTATAGATGGAAAGAAAAAAAAAAAACATTATTTTTCATGTCACATAACATATGTACTACATTCATACGTGTGAATGTACATAATGTACCTACAAGTAGCTACACACTACACCTAGATAAAAAAAAATTATTTTTAGATATAAAATACATAATATAGTGAATTGTGTCGTTGTATTTGAAAAAAGAAAAAAAAAAAAATGAATTGTAAATGAAAAATCCTTTTTTTAGAAAATTTTTTGAAATTTATTCAATATTAATATTAATTTTCTCTTTTCTTTTAAAAAGAGAAATTGTGCCAAATTTATTATACCTATATTTTTTATTTTTTATTTTTGTTCCAGTTGTTGTATAGACGTATAGACACAAAGTATAGTGCATATGTAAGATTATTCTGATATTTTCTCAATTTATACACATTTAGAATAGAATACAATTTTGGAATAGAATGTCTTTTTTTTATTTTAAAAAATTATCATGTGACATTTTAATCATTGACCCAAAATGTATAATTTGTATGTATGTAGTCGTAATACTAATAAGTCAAGGATCAAATTGAAAACTTTGATTTTATTTGTTTTTTAAATGTGAACAAATTTTTTCAACAACAACAAAGCATGTAAAAAAAAAAATAGAAATTTGATAATAATCTAGTTGAAATTATAATCTTTTATCCTCACATATAATGAAAAAAATATATACATATATAAATATATGTATATATAGAATGAAAAATTAATAAATTCAATTTTCATAGTCTTAATAATTATCCTGTTCCTTAAATATCATTTTTTTAGCTCTTATATAGGTATAGGCACTTGAATTTTCCCTTAGGTAAATTTAATTTACAACATTTTCATAAGTCTAATATTGTGTTGAGTTTTTTTTTCTCTATTTATTACACTTTTCCCCAGAAAAAAAAATACTTAAGTAATATAATAATAAGTAAATACATAAGAAACACACAACAACAAAAAAACAAAACGCAAAAAAAAAACCCACAAAAGAATTAATCAATATTTCTAATAACAGGGATTTAATTATGTTTTAATAATACACTCTCTGTTATATGCTAAAATAGCGTCAAAATGAAAATTAAAAATAAAATAAAACAAAACAATAGACAAGAAAAAAAAAAACAGAAGAAAAAAGAATTTAACAAAACAAGAAATATGTAAAAGCCCTCAGTCACGCTATTCTATATTTTATACTGTGATGGCCAGCATTACCGTTTTGATAATTTTTCTACTACTAAAATCGCTAAGTTTTTGAAGGTTATTATAAAGAATTTAATATTAAAATTAGTGAAATTTTTGTGAAGAATGAAAATATCTAAGATATTGAATGGACTACTACTAGCGACTACACTATACAGACTAGTTCTAGTTTACAGTATACAGATAGTTCTAGTTTTACTACTTACTCTTCTCTTACTTCTCGACTATTTCTTTTGCCTACTCTCTATGCGTGCAGTAAACCTGTACAGGAAGCAGTGTATACAAATATATATTACCTACCTATCATGTACATCTGTATAACATAGAGATTGGTTCTCTAGTTTTCATTTTCATGTTATCATCTTTTCCTATCCTTCATTCAATAATTTCAATTATTTGTAGTTTTCTTTCGAGCAAGTTTTACTGAGAGTTGAATGAAATGAAAATATGTACGTGTACTACCAGTGGTGTTGTCATTAACACTGCTACTGTCACCTACTACTCGAGATATTTTCTATGTTCATCTACGTTCTTCATTTTTTGTATACTTATTACTCAGTATTGAGTGTACCATATGAAGAGAGAATACTATTATCGTTTTTTATTACATATTTCGTAGTAAGCTGATCTCAAAAAATCTCTTTGATTGGTAACTCTGATTTAGACAATGACTATTCCAATATTTTCTGTAAAATTTTCGTTTTAATATAAAACCCAAAAAAAGAAGAAGAAAAATGATCATGTGTCTGTTAATATATTATATTGTACAATATATCTACTTATATAAGTCTAATTTTTTTTATATCTTATTATATACAATTACAAACAGATATAATAATACAATTATAAAAATAAACAGATAATAACGTAACATAATATGACATGTATGCATACAAAAAACATACAAACACTTTATATATACTCTTCAACGTCGTATTATATGTTAGTATGTATTCGAATATTATTCAGAGGTAAATATATAATTTTCATTCTATATGTAATTTTATGTACATACATATATGTTCACATACATATACAATACATATTTCATCCATATACTGGTACAGTGTAAATACTTTATGAACATAAATATACATAGTACCATATGAAAGTACATTTTTATGTAATCTCAAAATACATTTACTAACATGTATAATATATGTCTATTGTGTATCATATACTCTATGTATGTGTGTGTCTGTGTGTATATATATAGATAGTAGAGTAGTCAATTTCCTTACATTTTTCATATTGTCGTTATAATATTGCTTGAAATGATTTGAATTTTCAAGGGAAATAATTTTTCATTTCGTTTTTATTTTACATTATTCTCTGTTCTACATATATTTACATATGCACATATATTTTATTTATTTTGTTATTGTTTTTCCTTTTGTTTTTTGTTTGTTTTTTTGCTAAATATATACACATAAGTATGTATATCCTAACCATCTATACACAGAGCACTTAAACTAAAATTTCATACATAAAATATATACGTACAATTATATGTATAGATATATGTTAATATTTTTGTGTTAATATACATATTTATTGCGTATATATATATGTATGTACATGTGTATTATGATGTGTGATGTAACACTGTTTGTTTTACATTCAAATAAAAAATAAATTCAAAATAAATTGAAATGAAATGAAAAATGTTTAGATAATTTTCTATTTTCATTTTATTTTTATTATGTACATTATGTATGTAAAATTCAGGTGAGAATGAATACACACATACTTACATATATATATGTACTACATATAGGTTAAGGTGTCGGTTTTTAGAAAAAAAAAATATCTGGAAAAAAATTAGAATAAAATTTGTGAAATTGATATTGAAAACTGAAGTACATACATGCACATATACGATGAGTATAAAGTGTTAATTTCAATTTTAATTTACCTGAAAATAAAATTTTCCCATAATTTGATCAGAGAAATAAGACAAATAACATTAAAATTATCAAATTATCGATGATGACGTTGATGAACAAAATAAATGATAAATATATTTTACATTATATGGTCACATATACACACATACAAATACTTATTACATGCATAATATATGATAAATTGGGTTTAAATTCAATTTTTCATGGCTTCTTATACACAAATATGAATAGGAAAATGTTTCGATATACATATATTATTTATTCGAATTTGTATCGAAGTTTTGTTTTGTTTTTTATATTTATGTTTTTACATTTTTTAATTTAATTTAAAATATTAAATTTTTCTTAACTGTTTTTAATTTTTCATTAAAAAATATTATAATTTTATTATTATTTTTTATTTCGTTAAAAAAAAAAAAATAAAATATATGTTTTCAAATATTCCATAAAATACGCGTTATTATTTATATCTACATATTTTGAAAAAATAAACAAACTAAACTAATGTTATTTAAGAAAAAAACTAAAAACAAAAAAAAGGAAAAAAAAACAAACAGAAATATCCTTGGAATTCAGCAATTTAAATTTTCATAAATAATTACACGTAAAATCTGATAAAAATTTTTTTTTTTATTTTTCTTTTCATTTTTCTTTCTATTTTCTTTTATTTATTTATTTTTTTGTTGTTTTTATCATTTTTTGTTTAATTTTTTTAATTATACGTACACACTTATGTTGTCGCATATTTATCTGTATCTGTACTATATGTGTTTGTGTGTTTATATGAGCAAACAGAGGAATACATATTATTATGTATGGAAAATTTGATGAATTTCAAATATTTTCATTAAAGTTTTTCATTAATGTTTTTTTTTTTAATTTGTTTTTTTTTTTTTTTTTTATCATATCATATATAATCTTATTGTAGATTGTATATATACATATTGTATACTGGATATATGTATACTTATGTATAATTACATGAATATAAGTACTTTATATGTACTCATATTATACACACTTATTTGTGTACTAAATATTTAAGAAATGAATAAAAAAAACATTATGTATAAATTATTTTTTATATAAAAATAAGCAAAAATATTATAAAAAAATATTATATACAAATACAACATATATATGCATGTACATACATATGTATAAAAATTGGAAAATTTTCTTGTTGTTGTTGTTGTCATTTTTTTTCTCTGATTTTGTTTTGAAATAATGTCAATGTCACTGATTTAAAAATGATAAAAAAATTTCATTTTCTCTAAAAACAACACATTTTTATGTATACATATATACGTAAATCGTATAAGATACATATATATATATAAGTAAAATGAAGAATTATACTACATATAACATATACACATACATACATATACATACTTGTATCTTTTCTGTGTGCATTTTGTACGAATTGTTTGTGTGTATGTAGTTGTATGAAATAAATAAACATCAGTGTATATTTATAATATACTCTACATTAGATTACTTTTAACTTTTATTCTGTTTTTAACTTTCATTTTTTTTTTAATATTTTTAATTTTTTATATTTTATATTTTCAATTTTCATATTTTATAAGTTTTTTTTTTATTCTTATTTCATTTTTATTTTATTTATTTTTATTTGTTTTTATTTAGTTTTCTTTTTGTTTTTAAAACATTTCTGTCCAACGGCTATAAATTTAATGTACTACACAAAAAATAAAAATATGAATGTACGAGTATACTCATACAAATATACTTACATATGAATATTTTTATATTTTTTCATTATAAATTGATATTTTATAGCTTGTACGTTTGTGTAAGTAAACATATACATATATTATGAGTATACGTATATACTAAATATACTATTATGTACTGTGTCGTAATTGTATATAAATATATACATACATAAGAAAAGTAGAATAGATTTAAAATAAAACAGTTTAAATTAAAAAAAAAAAATCATTACAAAAAATAAAAGTTCATAAAAACAATATAAAAAGAAAATAAAAACAAATCGAGAAAACAAAACAGGACTCTCAGATGTATGCCCATGATGACATACTTTATTATTTTTTTTTTCATATTTTTCAAAACACTTTTACATAAGAGTATACATGTACGCAGTAAGTAAAGTAAAGTAAAGTACAAAAAAAAAATAAATAAATAAAAGGAAACAAAAATAATAAGAGAGATAAAGAAGAAGAAAAAAATATTTACAAATCCGCCAATCCTCAATTATTAAGCTTTATCTCTCATATTTTTCATTCAATTCAATTCGTTTCGTTTTGTTTTATACGTTTCGTTTTCATTTTATTTTCGATTTTTTTTTTTTTTATATACTAGTATGTATACTCGTAGTACGATACGAAACGAATACGAGTAGTATTAATAATTTGAAGTTTTTATTGTTTTTTATTTCTTCAAATTATTATTTTTCCTTTTCTGCATATATGTTTGTATAGTTTTGTAGTTATTGTTTTGTTGTTGTTATTGTTATTTTTGCATTCAGATTTTTGTAGGTCAATGATGAAATGTGTGAAATGTGAACGAAAAAAAAAAACAAAATATAAAAATATGAAAATAAAAACAATAGAGTTAAAAACTTTCAATGGCAAACGTTAACGAACTTTAAAAGAACGTCATATAAAATTTTTCTCTGGCTCTGCATATACATATACATACATACATATACTCGTATATAATAGTACATAAATAGTATTTTATATGATATTTGAATTCATTTTTATTTTTATTTTGACTTTTCCTTTCCGTCAGCTAGAAAAACAAAAACGAAAACAAAAACGAAAACAAATCAAAACTTAAATGAGCATGAAAAAAAAAAGAAATAAAAAAAAGAATATAGCTTGTTCGTAAAACGCATAAAATACTATCATATACTCGTATATTTCATACTATAGAAAATACTACATTTGTAAAAAAAAATGATTCGAGTAAAAAAATGAAAAAAAAAACGAAAGGAAGAAAGAAAAACAGAAAAAATGCATATTTTTCATTTTAATCAAAACATAAAAATGTATAAATAATTTGAAAAATAAATAAATGAAAACACAAACACACATACATACAATCAGAGACACAAATAAAACATAAACTCGTACTCATAACAAATAAACAAAAATGTGAGAACATTTTTTTTTAGTTTTTTTCAAAGTTCCATTAAATTTTTATTCATTTATTTATTTGATTTATTTTTTTTTTTTTTGATTTTTTTGAAAAATTTTTTCATTGTTATAAATGACGAGTACTAATATTTTCACTTGAATTTCGAAAATCATTTAAAAAGTTTTCCATATACGAGTAATATAATATGTTCGAGTGTTTTCCAATGCCAAAAAGTTCATTTTTCGTTAATTATATTTTTGTGGCATATTATAGTTTCTCGAATAAAATGTATTTTTGCAGAAAATTATTTGTCCTTATTTTTATACATTTAATAAAATTTTTTCATTCTTAAAGGATATTATGGAAAATTTGTATTATTTTTTTTTTCTCCAAATTTCATTCGTTCAAATTTCAATATACAGCATTTCGTTCTAATCGCATCTGGTACTACAGTTAAAATTATGTAAATATTTTTGGAAAAATTGATTTTAATTATTATTATGAGCGACAATTCAAAAACTTTTATTTAAATCCTGATGTAAAATATTTTTAAATACTTTTTAAGTTTAAAAAACAACATCAATTTCAACTGAATTTTATCTTTTATTATTTTTTCAGTAAAATTTATTATACGTTTTTCTTCATTTATTTTTCTGTAGTAAATAAGAGTATTCGCGTTGGTTGTAAGAAACAACAAAGAAAAAAAAAATACATAAAATGTTTACTTTTAGATTTTTTTTTTTTTCAAGAAAATAATAAAAAGGAAGGATACTTTTACAAATTTATTCTTAAATTCCTCGGTCAAATATACATACATCATTCAATTTTATGATTAACTATATCTCTGTGTACTGTAAACTAAACTATACAGTGTACATACATATAGAATAATAAAGTCAAAATGTTAAAGACTTTGCAAAGGTGTAAAAAGGTAATGAAACAAAAAAAAAACCAAAATAAATAATTAAACACTTTATCGTGTATTATTATTGCGGTCTTTTCCACGTACATATTTGTGTATCTATGGATGTATCGGGTTTTTTGTTTCATATACGTTTAGTCATTTAGTCTACTGCATGTAAAAGTATTCTGCTATATCGTATATCGTACTATATAATTTTTGTTTTAGTACAAACATCCTTTTTCCTTTTCTTGTTAAATATAAATAAATTGAATTATTTTGTTAATTCTTGAATTGAGTAAAAATTGAATTAGGTAAAATGAAAATATTTAAATAAAATAAAATAAAAAAATTTATTAAAAAAAAAACAAAAAAAATTTTTTTTTAAAATGAACTTATTCGTTTTTTGACTTTGCTTTTATTTTACATATTTTATTATAACAGATGAAAATATTCTCACCGGTTATCATATATACATAATATTCATATGTGTATGTATGTATGCAAGAGGATGAGTACATATTGTATTGTTTTTCATACAACGGAAATAATGAAAAAGTTTTTGAGAAAAAGAATAAAAATTAAAAAGAAAATAGAAAAGAAAACATTTTTTTTTAACTTCTTCCGTTTTGTTTTCTTTTGAAACATGTAAAACACAAAAAAAAAAATATTAAAACAAAATAAAAGACCAGAAATAAAAAAGATGAAAAGCAGAAATGAAAACATTCTGTTAAAAGAAAGTTGAACATATTTGTTGAATCATAGTACATCAAAGTGTATAGAAAGTACCATGATATAAAGTTGGTAGTATAGAGTAGTACTTGTAGTACATTACCTTTGAACATTTTTTTTGTTGCTGTAAAATTGAATACTCATCAATAATGAAAAAAATTTTAAAAAAATTTCATTGCTAAAAGTTTTCAAATTAATATCATCATCGTATACCAAACGTATTGTGTTAAATTGAATTTTGTACAAAAATTAAACGCATAATTGAATTAAAAATTTTATGTTATTTCATTCACTCCGTTGTAGTATTTGTATATGATACATTATATCTATGAATATTTTGATCTGATTGAGGTAAAAAATCATGAAAATTTTATTTTTTTTTTCCTTGAAAACATCAGAAAATTTATATTTGTACATTTCATGTACGATGAGAACACATAAGTGTGTTTTTCTTCCAAAGAATCATAAATCATTAAATTGAAATTTACTTTTCATATAATATTTTTTTTTCTGCGAAGACGGAATTTTGTAAAAAAATTGTAAGAATTCTCTACACGCGTTCTTCTTTACTTTTATAATAAATCATCTAATATTAGTGATTCTTTCATTTTTGTAATTAATTTTTGTAATGATTCATTTAAAAATAAATCATCAAAGCATTAAATGATATACCAATAATTAGATAAATAAATATAAAAATTCCGAGAATATTAAACAAAATGAAAAAATATATGATTGCGGTTATACCTATTTTATGTGGTAAGTTCTATATATTTGTACCTTATTGTGTACAATATATATATATATATATACCATAATCATTGTATAGATATCTTTTTCGACTGACAAATAATTTTAATATACTTTAGATATTTAATATGCAATACTCGTAATATTGACTCTTGACTTAATTAAAAATTGATCTAAAATTTCAAATTTTCTCCTATTTATAAATACAATCGTATTCGTATATACATATATATATACAGATGATATTCATATAGATCTTTGAACAAACAATAATGAATATTCAAAAATATTTAAACGAAAAGTAAAAATGTAAATATACCAACAGAGAAGGATATAGAACAGATTTTAATAATTAATAAAATGTAGAAGAAAAATACATTTTATGTGCAAAAATACATTTGTAAGGAATGTATTTCTAGGTACTCGTATTTATGTGAGTAAAAATATTATGTACATTGTAGATAGGTACTCGTATTTAATAAAAATGCGATGATAATATGATGGCATACTCGTATAATAACAAAAATAATAATTGTGGTTTGCTATATTTTTTCTTTGTAAAACAAGAAATGAGAAGCAATAACAGAAGAAAAAAGTATTTATAATATTGTATAGTATCAGTATTATAATAATATCAACAGAAATACTCGTATTATCGTACTGTTAAATAAGAAAATAATGAAAATAATAGAACCATAACGAAATGTATATAAGAAAAATAATGAACAGAAAAAGAGAAATTAGAAAAAAAAAATCATATCCTTACTATTACTATACGTTTGCATATTCGTATATAATATGAGGTTTATTATTTTTCTTACCTACACACCTTCACCTTCTTTTATTTTTGCCTACCGTTTTATTAATTTACTTGTATATTATATCACTGGTGTAATAAGAATTACACTGTAGTTTACTATGTATAATACTCCTTGTACAGTACTTAATATTACATTGCATTGTGTATATAAACATAAAGATATTAAAAACATCTGTTATCTGATTAAAAAGTTCTTATTATATTGTAGAACAAGATGTTCTATATAAACGGTTTTATATTTCTTAATTTTTGTTTCCTTTTGTTTTTAATTTCTTTTTTTTTTTCTTCTACGGTTTTTTGTAATATTAATTTTATTTTTATATTATTTTAACAGCTCGGCATGTAATACAAATAATTACAGTTTTCTCTATATATGGTATGTATATATGTATATGTATATATTTACACATTTTACATAATCGAGTACATAATATAAAAGTTTACATGTATAGTCATACATTTTTTTTTTATAATGATTTTGGATTTGGTTTTGTTAAACATTTTTACTGTTCTTGTAAATGATAATATTAGCAACTGTAAGGACATATTTATTGAATCCTTTACAAATAAATGATTATAGAGTATATTAATTAAATTAATTATATTTTTTTTTAAATGCACATTTTCATATAAATAATGTTTATTTTTTATTGTATGCTTGGATATCATTTCAGGTATGATAATAATGGAGAGCTGATCAGAAAACAAATCAGAAAGATAAATTTCAATTTATATAATATTTTAGTTATATTTAAAAGATATGATAACGAATAACGGATGAGAATGAAAAATAAGTTTTTAATTATTCTGTAAGAAATGAGATATGAGAATAAAAAAAAATAAGCAACAAAGATAATAAAAATATATAAAAAGCAAAATATACCAACACCAATACAAAAAAGAAAAATAATTACGATACAAGGATAAGAAGTAAAAAAAAAAAATAACAAAAATTGAAAAAAACGCATAAAAAATTTTATTAAAATAAAATCAGACATAAAACATGAAAATTTCTATAAAAAAATTACATTTTTATATTTATACAATATGTCTAAATATTCTTATTGTATATGTTAAATGTGATTGGTTAACGGAATGTGGTAAATGTCGTTGTAAATGGAATTCTGGTAAAAAGACTGCTGACTGTAAAAATATGACAATATCAATGATACCAAATAATTTAAATTCTGAATTACAAGTATTAGATTTATCATTTAATACAATTAAAATAATCGATGATAATGCATTCATAATATCTGATTTAAAAAATTTACATAAATTATTTATGCGTAATTGTTCATTAGAAAAAATCAATTCACAAAGTTTATGTGGTCTAGAAATTTTGATAGAAATTGATTTATCAAATAATTTAATTAAAACTTTACCAACAAATGTATTTATGTATTTAGTTAAGGTACGTTCAATAATATTAAATAATAATTTAATTGAAATATTAAATGATGGACTATTTTGTAATTTAAAATATTTACATAAAATTGAATTAAAAAATAATCGTATTACATCGATTGGTAATAATGTATTCATAAATTTACCATATTTATCACAAATATTTTTGAATGATAATAAATTGAAATTTTTACGTAAAGAAACATTTGATAAATTGAAACGTTTAACTAGCCTATCATTAGATTCAAATCCATGGAATTGTACCTGCGAATTACAATCATTTCGTGATTTTTCATTGAAAAATAATTTATATACACCACCAACATCATGTTATTATCCAAAAAAATTACGTGGTATCCTATGGACAGATCAAAATCAACCAGAAGCTTTTGCATGTAAACCAAAAATTTTATATCCATCACGTGGTGCCTCAATAAATACATCTAAAGAGAATGTAACATTAGTATGCCGAGTACATGCATCACCGAATACATTAATCGCATGGGATTATAATAAACAAATGTACAGTAGTAGTAGTACTAGTAGTGTAGGTGGTGGTGGAGGTAATAGTAATTCTAATAGTAATTATAATCAAGCACGTGTTCATATTCAATTATTACGTGAAGAATCAAGTGATAATAAGAAAAACGAAGGAGCAAACGAACATGATAATGACAATGATGATGATAACAATAATAATGATGATGATGATGATAACGATAATAATGATGGTATTGGTGTTGTGAATATGAATGGAGTAAACAATAAAAATGATAAAAGCAATAGCAATAGAAAAATTGAAAAAGAAATTGGTCGTGATATATTTATATCACGTTTAACAATAATCGGTGCAGACAAAAGTGATGAGGGTACGTATACATGTTTTGCTGAGAATCCTGGTGGTAAGGATGAAGTTCAAATGAATCTGCTTGTACAAAAGCATAATCATCAGAATCTATTGTTTCAAAATAATCTGATAATTGTTATTTGTTTAATGGTGTTGGGTCTATTGTCTGCATCAATTTTTTTAGCCATGATTACGTGCTGCATATATAAAAGATTTAAATCAATTAATCAATTATCTAATGCCAGTGATAGTGAACATCATCATCATCCACATTCACTGCATCATCATATCGAAAATGAGAAACGAAATTATGTTGTTTCGAATTCAACAAACGATTCATGTCATCATCATCATAATCATCAGCATCAGTTACAATGTCATCAAACAAATTTTCCAGATATCAAACAAAACGGAAATCTGGATGTTGGTGTTACGATTAATAATTTCACTGATTTAAAGGACACTAACAATTTTATATGCGAGAATACCAGTCAAGGTATGTATACTACTCGTATGTAGTATAGATAGTAGCTATATTATAATTATGAAATATGTAGGCGTATGGGTAACATGTATAACATTATATTTACGTGCATAATTTAATTACAAATGTTTAATTTATATTTCGAGAAATTTGATTATGCATATTAATAATTTTTATTTTATAAATTTGTGGAATTCATTTTAATTATACTCGCATATAAAATACATACATATATGTATGTTAAATTCTATGTAATTTCATATAATAATTATAAATAATAATTTTTTTTTTTTATTTATTTTGAAAATAAATTTTGTCAAAATATTTACCTAAAATACCTTTATATATCTATTACATATAATGTTAAATTTGAATATATTTATGTTCATGTATTACATCGATATATGCACAAATATGTAGGTAGACGTATGATATTTTATTGAATTTTAAATTACATTTTAATGAGCAAACAAATTTTCATAAATTAATTTCGCATACATGCATATGCATATATGTATGCATATGATGATGGTATAATATGTATAATACACGTACATATAATGTACCTATTTTCTGTGTTAAAGATACAATTTACAATGACAAATATGTGCATGTAAATTTATTGATTTTTAAAATTCTTGTTTAACCACAAATTTTCTATGTTCATATACTACCTATACATGCCATACGATAAATGAAATTTATATTCACAAATAATGATGAATGCTTTTAAGTTTTATGCTTGTGTATGTACATATTTTACAAAATTAAATAGGTTCTCTTCAACGACAACAACAACAACACGACCAGCCGCAGCAGCAACAAACAAATACAGAACTTGATGATGAATTATACAACCGTTCAAGTTCTTGTGACGAACGACAACAACAGAAATTCTATTTGAAACAACAGCAACAGCAAAAACATTCAATAAATAATGAAATAGGAATACCAAAATCGTCAGTAGTAGACTATCATAGTTCTGAACAATTAATAAATGGTAGCAGTGGTATTGGAAGTGATGGTGGTGGTGGTGGTGGGAGTGGTGTTAATGTAGAATATCAGCCAGATTTGCTTCCATGTATACCTCAACCGATGTCAGTTGGATATGCAGTAAATCAAGCATTATCCTATGATACTAAACAATTACATCCGAAACATCATTATTACCATAGTCGTCCATCGTATGATATTGATGATGAACTACAGCAGCAGCAACAAAAAAAACAACAGCAACAACAGCAGCAGCAGCATCAGCAACAACAGCAACAACAACAATTAGCCCACCGTCAATCAAATTTTCATCAAAAGGATCGTCAAATAATGAACGATTTTCAATATGCAAATACTTATAAAATAACTAAAGATCAAATATTTAACAAAAGCCAACATAAAGATGGTATTATAGCGGCATCAAATAGAACTGGTAGTGGTACATTATTTAGTGATGAATATGAAATTTATCCTGAAAATGATGATAGTATTGGAACTTATCTACGATACAATAGAAATAGTATTCTAGATAAAATGGCAATTATTCCATCAACATTGACAGGTAATAATAGTATTACTAGTAATAGTAATACAACAGCATTGATTACACAACAAACAATTAATCACGAACAATTGAAATTATGGCAGAATCAGAAGCAGCAGCATCAGCAGCAGCAACAACAACAACAACAAAATATGAATGGTATTTATGAGGATCAGGAATCGACAGCAACATCGACTGCATCAACTGAATCAACGTTGACAACATCTGAAATGTTTTTACGTCGACATTCTGTAGTTAGAACTTCACCATCCTTGAATTTCTTATCAAATTATCATAGCAAACGGCAATTACTGTGATAAGAGAAATAATGTATATGTGTATAGGATAATATTTGTAAATTATTTTTTTCATTTCCTTGTTTTATAAATGCGATATAAAAAGCATATCTATTGTTTTAGTTGTGATCATTTTCTTTTTCGTTTTTTAAGATTATTGATTAATCTCCTAATATTTTGAATAAATAAAACTTTGTATTAGAATATAATGTGTATGTATAAGTAATGTGTAATCAATGTAATATGATACATATAATACTATACATTTTGAAAGGACCTATAGATATGTATTTATATGAGTATAATAATGTATAGAATAGACTTTATATATACATATAAGATAAATGTATGAATAGTAATCATTGTGAATAGAACTATGTACATATATACGAATATAATAATATATTTTATAAATGAATTTGAAAATAAAAAAAAAATTATATTCACAGTTGTAAAAATTGATTTTTCTAAGAAAACTGCTATAAATTTTTATGTTATTTAACATTGATGCTTTTAAATTAATGCAAGCTTAATTAAATAATTGTGCAAAAAAATAAAGAAATGAATAAGAAAAAGAGAAAATGTGCGCAATTAAAATTTAAAAATGACATATGAAAGGCTTTTCAAATAATTATGTAAAGGTAATCACTATTTGTATGCAAGTCAAAAAATATTTTACTAAAATAAAAGCAAAAAGTTAGGGAGAAAAGGACATTAGTAAAATGAAAAGTTCATAATATTTTCTTTTTTCTTTTCTTTTCATCTTTTTTTTTTCAAATTGTCTTTAAGAATCAATTTCTAAAACGCATAAAAAATCTTTGAAAATATATGTAATTGTTAATTTATAGAACATACATACATATGTGTAAGTATTTGGCAATAAAAAATAAATATTCGAATGTACTTATAAAGAATGAAATAAAGGATAAATTATAAATTAAATAATTCAGTATTGAGAAGAAGACTTTTGAATGTTGAATTAAATAATGATATATACATATAGTTATAGAATATAACATGTATGAATTGTATACATATATAAAATGAATGTAATATTTACTAAATTACGTACCACTAATTGTAATAATTATTATTGAATGTGTAAAATAAAAAAAAAATAAAAATTAATAAATAAATAAAATACTTAGAACATAAAATATACATTGAATATGTATGAATAATTATATGTTTATATACGAATCATAATAATAATGTGTAGTAATTACAAAAAAAAAAAAAAATAAATATTGAATAAATGAAAATAATAAAAAAATAAAAATCAAATTAAAAATAAATTGATTGTAAAAATATTCTTAACCCTCTACTGCATGAATTATTTTATAAGTGCAAAAATCTGTCAATGACATTAAAAGATCATTTCAAGATGCATAACTAGAATAAATATTTGGTACAAAAAAATTTATTTCACCTCGCGGGATCAAAATAAGGATAAAACCATATATGGCTTCGTATGTATTAAGCATAAAATTTTCAGAAAAGTAGTCTGCCATATATGGCTTTGTATGCTTTTGCGACAAAAGTGAGAAAAGTGATATGTTTTGTATGATTAATTTTTTGTGATGGTAAGAAAAACTAAATTGAAATATTTTTTGACTTATTTATTTAATTTTACAAATTCCTTCAAACTTAAAATTAAAAATGAAATTCGCGAAACAATTACGCTTTTCGTTGTAGCAAAGATGTACGTTGCATTTTTCGCATACAGTATATGACCGGAAATTGCAGTGATTTTGACATAACATTCTGTTTGAGGACCACATTGGTAGATGTCCAATGTTATCCACTCGCACAGAATTCAAAGGTATGTCCTGATGTCTGGTTGGACGTTTTCTTTTTTTCTTTTTATGTTGTTGGAGTATTGTCAGGAGCAGGAGAGTTATATAGACTTGATATAGGAGTACTATATGGGAACAATCCATCTGTTGAAGTATAAGAAGCCATATATGGCAGATTAGTTGTGTGAAGTTTTTTTGATAAATGCATACGAAGCCATATTCGGCTTTTTGGAAAATTGCACAAAATCATATATAAAAATAATTGTTTTTTTGAAAAATTGCATTACAATAATTAAATAATAATGCTTAGAAATAGAAAATATTTTTTAAATCGTCTTTACTTTCTTTTTGTTTATTTTATTCAAAAAATAAAATTACACAACTTTTTATTACACTTTCATTTGGCACACGCTAACGCACAACTAAAAAATGATTACTTCAGCAACATGAAACGAACATGACAGAATATGAATAACAGTTGTAATAGTACATACTAAAACTTGATGAAACAAGTGTTAACTTTTAATAACAGGATTTCGAGAAAAACATTATAGAATACACGAATCCATATATGGCTTCGTATACAGTAGAGGGTTAAAGAGATATCAAATGATTATATACATATATATAAAAAAAAAAAAAATGAAATAAAATACAACAAAAACTCAGTATAATATATATAGTTATTTAAATGTATTAAATTTAAAATAAAATAAAATGAATAAATAAATAAATAAATATATATATTTTTTTCAGATAATAATACTTGTGTAGTTTTTATTAATTCTTTAAATTCATACCTTTTTTTTATACTCTCTATAGATGATAGAACTTCATATTCATTCATTTATATGTCTCTATACTCTGTACATACGTACATGATGTGCACATATAAATAAATGGGAATAGAAACATATTAAATCTTTTTTCTTCACATAATAATTCTAAATAAATATTTATCTTTTTAAGAAGTTGATTATATCAAAAGCAATAAGTTAGTTATAGTGCAACTTAAGTAAGTATATATGCATTTCATAAATAATGGATACGAATATAATTTATGTATTAAAAAAAAAAAATTAAAGTTATTAAAATACTTTAAGTTGAGAATGTATATAAAACTTTTCAAAACTACTACTTACATTGCTACACTGCTAAACTATATCACACAATACAAGTTTTTTTTTTTCTTTATATAATGGTATATTTATTTCAGTTTTCATGTACATATGTATCCATATATGTGTATACGAATGTACATACATTATTTTTTTTTTTTGTTTTTAGTATAATGTACACGACGTTATAGTATATTAATATTTCTTCTTTCGTTATTATAAACTTAAAAAAGTTTTTCATATTCCTATATGTATTAGTATAAGATTAAGAAATGTTTTTTTTATTTGCTCATACATATATTTATTTATTTATATTTGCTTGGTTTTGGTAAAACATATATTCACTTTCATTTCATACAAAAATATCTACGTATTAGGTTCATAAATAATCGTATAATTAGTAACATATGTACATGTATACATAGATTTAAGTATACGTGTATCATACTTATACATATTAAAATTTAGGCTAGTATTCACCAATCAAAATTATCTTTTATCTGGGATAAAGTGTACTCATCAACCTCAATTATATACTATTCGAATATTTTTAAGACAACCTGGTAGTGGTTAGTACTATTAAATATATCGTTTGAACATAAACCTTGTTATTAATAGTAATAGCACAACAATCACATATATAATCATCTCACCACATAACCTCTTTTTCATTTTGTAATATAAAAATATTAAATTTTCGCAAATCAACTGACATGTTCGACACTTCGAAAATAAAGTACGAAAACAAATTTTATATTAGTTTGATGAATAAACTGAAATTATAGCTGTCTAAAATATTTCCGAGGGATAATTTTGGTTGGTGAATACAATCCTTAAAGTTTTATTATATTCATACACATATATTCAAGTATTTAATCGAATTTTTCCTACTTAATATTTGTACGAGTAATAACTATATTTATCAAATATTTTTGTATATAAATTTTCAAGTCAACAAGTGGAATTATAATAAGTGAAGTATATACCATTATACAAAATTTTATTTACTACTATTTTTTCGTTTTTTGAAGATAAAAATCATCACTTTTAAAACATAAAATTTAAATTAAATTATTTCAGAATGTATGTTATGTGAATTTATGAAATAACATGCATATGTACATAATATACGGTATATGTATAGATAAAGGTGTGTATAAAAATTTCATATTTATAGTTGCGTTTGAGTTGGTTGTGTACGTTTATAATCATCATTCGCTGAAGAAATTTAATGTGAACAGCCAGATTAAAGAAATACTCGTATAAAAATATGAAAAAATAAAAACAAAAAATTGTGTGTTTTATTACCTGTAAAATTTAACAATACTTACAGAAATATACGGAAAAACTTTACTTGTAGTAGTATTATATATATAAAAAGTGATGATTTGTATTTTTCAATTATTCCCAATCGAGTAATCATTTTATACATTAATAGTTCCCATTTGTAAAGTTTAAAATATGTATAAATGTTTCGGTATATGTATGTATATGTGAATTGTTAAAAAAATACAAACATACATACATACATATATTTGTCATTATACTCTATTATTTATGTAAAAAATTTACATTACTCGTACATCTACGCTTCTTCAGTTTTTTTCTCTTGTATCTATGTATTTATTATGAAAAGTAACGTATCATAAATATTTGGAATGACAAATTTCTCAGTGTTTTGAAAAATAAATATTTGTATAGAATGAAAATAATTTTGAGACAAAAAAAAGAAGGATAAAACAAAATAAACTATTTTTTTATTCCTCCTTTTGTTAAATAAATAAGTATGTGTATAGGGCATACATATTTATATTTTTTTAATACACATTTACGTATACAAAAAAAAAATTATCGTGCATTGTACTATATGTATAGTATGTTCATTCGCAAATAAACAATGAATAAATGTAGTGAAAAAAAAATATATTTTTATTTTCAGTTGACAATTCAAAATTTAAGAGAATTTTTCATTTTCATTTTCATTTGTTTTTTTTTTTTTCATTTCGAAATATTATATGTATACACAAAAACACGTACAAAATATACATACGACTATATAGATACATAAAAGATATTCGAATGTACTATATGTATACATACTCGTATGTGAGAAAAAAATATCTGTATCATAAATAAAATATTAATTTTAATTTTTTTTTTTTTTCAAAAATGATAACCAAGGAACAGCAAAAAAACAAAATATATCCTTTAAATCATTTTGTAATACTTTTAAATATGAATATTTATGTATTTATTTTTATGATGTTTTTGATTTTTTTTTAATTACATTTTCATTTTTTTATTTTAACTGAAAATATGTATACTTTAATTTTCAGGAGTAAAATTATATTTGATGATTGTCTTTGTAGAAATGTGTCTACATATTATTACGTTACAAAAATCGATACAAACATACAACATACGTAAAATGAATATCAAAATACACAATCCAATATTTCTAATTTGTATATTCGTATTTTTTTTTTGTTTCATTTCATGATTAAAATTAATATTAGCAACACATAATATTATAACATTTCATTAAACTAATATCTAATATCATTTTTATTTTAATTTATTGTTTTTTTTTTTTAGTATGGTGTAATTTTCTTTGAATTAAATTTTAAAAATATTTCAAGTACCTAATTTTATTAGAATGAAATTTTCATACATATGCACATACACACATTTTCTTCTCGCTCATATGTTTCACGTACAAATAAATACATTTAGCTATGTACATTCTTTCTTTTTGCAGTATAAAATAGTTTGCATTCACATACAAGTACTCGCATTTTATGTACATAAATCAATAAATTTCCTGTATGTTTTGTAGTTCTTATATTTATCATATTCCTTCCATATATAAATATGAACAACCATGAACCTTTACATACATAAGCTATATAAAATCATTTACACATTTAATGTATTTACAAACTAAATCGTATATACATACATATATGTACATAGGATCAAAGTTCACTTAGTATAGTAGTATTAAAGAAGGTGAATTAATTATTGCAGTATTACCACAAGTTGGTATGGAAAATGTGATCAATATTTAAATTTGAATCCTTACACATACATAGTATGCACTTATAAAATGTATACTAGTATACATATAAAAGTGCATAACCCATCATGTGTTGTGTATGTATAAGAAAATTGTATTCATCATGTAATTAATAGTTTCGAATCGGAAGAAATCAATCTACATCATAAAATATCTATTAGAAGGTATTTTTTTTTATATTTTATTTTTTATTAGCTATATGCTATACATTATACAAAATTATGTTATGTATAATATTTGTATTTTTACAGGGTAGTTTTATATTAAATTTATTTTTCATTTTAATAATTGAATATCGACAACTATACATAATGTAAGTACTAAGATTGAAATTTAATGAAATCACGTTACCAGAATTTTAATATCCTTTGTCAGGTAATTGCAGGATTTAATGAAATTTCATTTTACACACCCTATTTACGAATGTATGTATGTACATATATCTACTTAACATACGTTATATACATACGTAGATACAGGAATAAATACAAGTTGAAATAAATATTTTAATAAAACTTCTTGGTATAAAAGTAATAATGAATTTCATATGTACTAGCTATACGAACACTATAAATATTTCTGGTTACTTTTACTGCGAATATTTTGTATCTACAAGTAGGAGTAGCTATATATTATTATTTATAACGTCAATATACAATATATCAAACATTTTTGATATTAAAATAGTAAAATTACAAAAAGGGAATTTCGTGGAATAGAAATAATGATTTCAGTTATAAAATCTAATATGAATTTATTTTGAAAAACATACATACATTATTATATGCACATAATGACATATCCACCCATACATATGCGCGCTTGTATTGATAATGTATAATTATGATTAATTGAAATAATTAAGAAACATTTTTTATTTTTACATTTTACAAAAATTAGTTTCGAACAAAATTAATTGCACGGTATGTTTACTTTATACAGTTTTTATAATTTCATTTGAAATTTTCAGTTTGTAAATTATAAATAATTTTAATTGTATGCATAAAATGTAAATTAATCATAAAACATAAGTATATAAGTATAATGTGTTATTCGTAATTATATTTTGAATTTTAATTGATTAAAAATTGATTTTTATGAACGATTTTATATTTAAAAGTTTATTTTAATTAAATTGATGTTTCTCAAATTTAAATTTCAGTAGTAAACAATTTATGTATGTAATATACTTACATTGTAACATAATGAAAATTATTTGCATACATACGAGTATACAGTAAAATAATTATATGTACATATATTATGAAAAGATGCAATATGAATATGTACATCTACATTTTGTGTTGTTAGCTGTGAAAATGCTGAGATGATAATTATTTCTATAAAATAGCATCTATTATATTCTGTATTTTATGTATTTTATGTATTTCATGTTATTTTATAATAGTTTGCAGTATACAATGTATTTTGTAACTTTATTATTATGCCATTTAAAAGCAACTAAGTATACACGAGTAGATATTTTATATATTTATGTTTATATGATGTACACATGTACGAGTATATCACCTACACACAATTTTCTGTCATAACAACTAGTTGTTATACATATGTATATTCCACTACATATACATGCATGTAGGCATTATAATATGATTAAGTTTTAAAACATAATGACTTTTTCACCTTTTTCCAAATCCGTGTCATGTACCACATGTACATACAGAGTGTATCCTACATGTAGTACTGTACGTACATACAGATCCAGATGTATATAATATTTATCAATGTTTCCCTTAAAAATATGATAACAAATGTTTCAACAACTTATGTCCTACATAAATACATATAAACATAAATGAATATACACAGAGGTATACCATTATTGTTGGCGCTGTGTTTAACAACAAACAAACAATTTTTATACATATTCTCATACATGATATGTTCGTATGTATATGTACATGAATTGTTATTTTTCTTATCTAGTCATATATGTATACTGTACATATTACATGAGTAGATATCTGTTCATATTACATGTGAAAATGTTAAATATGAATTGGTTCGGTTTGGTTTGGTTTACCACCTTTCAAATTTTATTTAAACAATGCGGTTTTTCATGCTAAGATATTGGCCAATTAGGAGAAAATGTCAGATGAAAAAGGTTAATTATCGTGAAACTTGTTCTGTTTTATTTTATATTTTATCTACATATTATTATGGTTACGATATACCATTCTATATTTTCACCTACATTCATGTGTTATGTGTACCATTACACTTTACTATCTCATGTTAAATGAAAATGGAAAACTGAAAATAATAAAAAATAAAAAATTAACATGATAATATTATAAGAATGATAAGTTATGGTTATCTAAAAATTACAGGACAAGAAACATATACCTATGGAGTAGATGCTAAAAAATAATATAAAATAATAAATTAAAAAAATAAATAACATTAAAAAATATTATATATAAAAGTATAAAATTTTCATAGAAAATTATTTACCAAACAAAAAAAAGAAAGAAAAAAAAAAGAAAAGGAAAATGAGAAGAAAAGAATCGTAAAAATTCAAATAATCATTAGAATGACAAAAAACAAAACTCAAAAAAACTGCTTAGCTTGTAATTCTATAATACAGAATATTTAACTTTATGCACGCATATAATACAGACATACAATACAGAGTTTTAATTTTATGTATTTGAAGAAAATAATATTTTTTGTGTGTTTGTGTTTTTTTTTTTATAAATACCTATGACGATTGTGTCGTTATATTCAAATTTTATTATCTAGTTGTGTTTTGGTTCATTTTAATGTTCTATTTATCATTTTTATGAAATAAAATAGAATATAAAATAGAAAAAATTCAAAAAAAAAATAATAATAATGAAAATAAAACAAACAGACAAATTTTACGATTTAATGTTAATATACTTTTACTCTTACACTTTCTAAATAATATAAAAATAATAAAATTTCAGATATGTATGTAGTTACTTTTTCGAAAAAAGAATCCATACAAAATTCGTGTACGTTCGTATGTAAATTTAAAAAAACAAAAAAAAAAAAAAATTAAAATTCATTCTATTGGATTCAGTGGCGTATTTCTCGATTAACCGAATCTAGGCATCACTAGAAGTTTAAAAATGAAAATTCAAAAATTGAGTATCTGAATTACTACTCGAACAGTTGTACTATTGTACTACTACAAAAGAGTATGTATAAAGGGGGTGGAGCAAGTATAAAATATTGTTAGTTGATTTTCTATGTTTGTCATGTACAATATTCGCATTTCATACTGAGAAAGAAAATCACCTGTTTCTGATGAACGAAAATACGATTAAACATGATGTGTAAAACATCTACTCGTATACTATCGTAGCGTATACTATAGGTACTGTTCTGGTCAATAACCTCAAGTACCAAATGTTGTTGTTTTTATTTTACTTGGAATTGCGATTCTTAATGATACATAAAAGCAAAATATTTTTCTAAAAAAAGTTTGGTCAATTTTTCGGCCCCCTTAAATTTATTGACTCAGGCGACTGTCCTACTCCAATGTTGTCTATGTGTTAATCCAGCCCAGCTTGAATTTGAAAATTTAAATACATAATAATTTAGGGAATTATTATTCCGCAAGCATAATAATGTTTATTTATTATACATATTCACGAGTATATACGAATGTGAATATTTAAAAGTCAACATTTATAGCCCAGTATATAGTGCCAGTGGTAATTTTAAAAATGAAAAATAATGAAGTTGAGATTTGAGTTGAATAGAATGGTATTTGGTAATTGAAATTATTGTTAAGTTCTTTGTTTTTCTTTTCTTTTTTCAATTCATAAAAAATGATTTTGATTGGTTTTCTTGTTATAAACGCACAAAAGTATAAGTAATATCGATTACGCCAGAAACTTTTCAAATATAAAATAAGAAAATCATTAAAAAATATGTAGACATATAAAAAAAAAATTAAATTCACTTTTTTAATTGAATTATTTTTTTTTATTATGGCAAATTAAATTTATTTTTATCGTTTTATTAGAGAAATGTATATATAAAACGTATAATAAAGTGAATTTATTCGCTACACTGTTACAAATTACATAATATGTATATACAAAAGTATACTCGTAGAAATTTGTTCTATTGCTCGTATTCTGAATGATTGTCTTGTTTTTATATTACAACTTTAACTCAACTTTTAATTTTCGATGATTTTTTATATTCTTCTGTGTCTTATTATTTCATTATAAATTTTGAATTGAAATAGGATGTAGGATTTTAAAAAAATGTTT
Organism: Villa cingulata; assembly: GCA_951394055.1. Taxonomy (NCBI): domain Eukaryota; kingdom Metazoa; phylum Arthropoda; class Insecta; order Diptera; family Bombyliidae; genus Villa; species Villa cingulata. The sequence continues at coordinate 8,208,670 of OX596018.1, forward strand.
TAAATCATTATTCTTTTTTATTATAATTACTTTTATTTCTTCTATTTTTCCTTTCATATTTAATTATTCGTTGCTTTATTTTTGTTGCTGGTGTTGTTAGGTGTATATGTGTGAGAAAGAATGGTTGTTTTTATTTCTTTTACCACACCACAACAATGTGGCAGCAGGCTAGCAATTCAATTCAGAAAAGTATATTCTGCATGCTGTGTTAATGTGTTGCTTCCATTATCCAACTTGTAGCGTAGGAGTAGGAATACCATACCAATAATGTGTGTGCCAGTATCATACTCTGCCTGCTCGTGCTATATTGATGTTAAATATCATTTTCGTTTTTCTTTCGTTTCTTTAATAGGAAAATTTTCAAGAAAAATTTAAATCTTTTTAAAGTTTCAAAATTGTTAAAAATGTATAATGGAACGGATATACTATGTATTCATTTTTCGAATTCGAAAATGAATGCTTTTTATATTTTTCTGGTTTATAGTATATTTTTTTCTTCAATGATCATCAAGAACATTACAGCTAATGTAACCGCGTAATGATGTGTGAATGTGTGTTTTATATGCGTTCATTTTGTTTTTGTTTTTATTTCAAAATGAATACTTATTTTCGATTATTCACATATGTATAATATTCCATATACATATGAGAAAATTACGTATATATAAAAAATACAATAAAATAAAATTTAATTTTTTAAAAAACAAAATAAAATAAAAAATAAATGAGACCGAATGAAAGAAGAAAAAAATGAAAACTGGTAAAAAAATATTATAAAAATTTAAATATAGAACAAAGCATCAGATTATAATGTCGGATCGAAATGAATTATTTTTTTTTCTGTTACGTTTTTATCCTGATATCTATACCACTTACTAAAAATTTTTTTTCGTATAATATAAAAATGAAATTATTATATGCTTTTTTGTTTGGTATGTTATGCGTTATATTTTTTTTTTGTAAATTGTTATTGTTATTGTTGTTGTTGCTGTTGCTGTTTGGTTTGTGATTCCTGTGATTCCTTATATTTCTCTATCCTATATGTTTATTAAATAAAAATAAAAATAAAATATTATACATAACAGGATAGGAATCAGATGTTGATAAATGTGAAATACAAAGCAAATGAACACAAAAAAGAAAGGATATAATGACATTGTAGAATGTGTTTACATACAACAAAAAAAAAAAAATAATAATAAAAAATAAAAATATGCTTTTAAGTACACATTAGAGAGGGAAGAATTTTTTTTTTTCATTTCTCTATACGTACATATACAATCTCATACATACATAAAAATTATTTTACATGTACATAATGTAGTATGAAAAGAGGTACTTTGGTATACAATATGTACTGAAAAACGCACAAAAATAAAAATTTTCCAGCATATACTCGTATATGTATACTCATATTTTTAAAGTCATAAATGAAAAGTACTCAAAGGAATATAATATAATAAGAGAATATGTAATATATAATGTATACACATAGACTACAGAGACATATATATATATATGTATATTTATATGAGCTTATGTTGTAAAATGTAGATACACGTACACGTAGGTTTGTATATGTACAGATACATAATATATCAGTTAATGGAATATTCAGTATATAGTAAAAAGACAAATTTGTGGAAAATTCAAAAAACAAACAAAAATGGTAAAAATAAAATCCTTAGCTTTTAAATCAGAATATACTGTATATGTGTATTTGCATATTATAAATCAGAATATATTCGTATGTATATATTCAGCACTTTTTTTTTTTGGGAAATTTTTCTTAAGGGAACAAATAAAAATATGAATGCAAAAGGAATTGTTTTATTTTTTATTTTTTTTTTTTTTTTTTTTTGGTTTTATACAAGAATAAACAAGATTTGAAAAATAAAAAAAAATATCACAAAAAACAAAAATAAGTAAAAAGAACATAATTTAAAATGTATGTACGATGGAACATTCATATTTCGAAAGACAAACAAAAGAGAATCATCAGAGATAAAATGTGTGGAAATTCTTCATTTTGTTTTGCATCAATAAAAAAAAATAACACAAAAAAAATAACACTTTCAGAAAATAACTAAAAACTCTAGTGTCTTATTTTTATTTCTGGTTTACAAAAACGAAAAAAAAACAGAAAAACTGTTAGAAACATCATCTATAGTTAGATTTAATTTTTTAATTTCAATTTTAATACATATATTCATGTTGCTGATGATGAAACAATGAAATTATTTTTTGTTCGTTTGTTTGTTTGCTTGTATTTGTTTGTATGATTTTTATTTTAAAATTAGTTTTTTTTTTCCACCACAGAATTAAAATAGTATGAAAATTATAATAAAAATGCTAGACAAATTTGAAAATTCAGCATATCACAGAAGCAACCTAAATATTGTAAAGTGTTTCATATTGGGTTTTGGTAGTTTAAAATTAAAAAAAAAAAAACAGAAAAACAAAAAAATTAGAGTAGGAAAAGTATATTTTTTTGATGAAAATTGATGAAAAATTTTACATATTTTTGTTTAAAGCCACAAATATCAGACGACATATTATTACCAACATCATCATCACACAATGATTACACGTATGAATATGATCCGAAGCCGATGTGTAGCACAATGTAAATTTTTTGTTATATTCTTTGTGTATTTATTATATGTTGTGGTGTGTGAGTTATGTTTTTTTTATATACATTTTTTATTTAAATATTAATATTTATTTTTATGTAATTTTTTTTTTCAATTTTTTTTTTGGGTTTTATTATGTTGAAATGAAAATGAAGAGTTTGAAAAAAAACTAAAAAACAAATGTGCACTTGTAACGAAGCTTAAATTATATAAGTACATACACCGCGTACCGAACATGTACAGCGTACATCAAATAATTATGTAAAGTCAGCAAATATTATACAAACAATATTATACAATATATACAAACAAATTTTTTTTTTTAAAATACGTATAAAATATATAGACGATAGAAGATAGGAGAGTATGTATATACATGTGTGTGTGTGTGGTATGTACATAGATATGTGAAACGCATATAATGTATGTAAAAGTCTTGCATACATTTATACATTATACATATTTATATAAGTAATCGTATATAAATCTCATCATACAAGGATCTATACTATATACAATATGAATCATGTTGATGATGATGATTATGTTGTGCCATAAGACAAGGAGTAACAATTCATAAAAAATAAAAACGTAAAAAAAAAAATAAAAAAAAAAAAACAAAGCAATGTTTCACATGTAGTGTATATACTAACTATATGCAATGCATGCATGATGATGATACAAAACAAACGTACATAGCAGATATAAATGTGTTGTATGTGTATGTAATTTTTATATAAACGAGCATCATCATCATCATCATCATATCATACATATTATGATACAATTCTTGTCAGTTACATTTTTCTGTTATTTTTTCATTTTTTAGATTTTATTGCAGAAAATTTGTATTCATGATGTAACAGATACATCATTAAAAACAAAACAGAAAAAAAAAAAACAAATTTTGTTTTGTTTCGTTCTTATTTTTTTTTTTTGCTTTCTTTTTTAAATTTCTTTTTTTTTTTTTAAAAAAAAACTGTATGTTTTTGTAAGAGAGATATGAGAAGTAAAAATAAAAAAATAAAAAATTCCTTAAAAATATACGAGCAAAAATAATTTTAATAAAACTTTATTATATACAGATGATTTGTTAAGAAATGACTTGCAAAATTTAAGGATTTTGTCTAGGTTTTATCACGTTTTATTTTATATTACATAAATGTACATATATGCATGTATATTCCTAATGTTGTATATGTATACATATGTATGTCTGTATATATATGCACCTTAATATTTAAGATTTACGTGTAAGGACATAAGTATATTTCATATACAACATTAAAATCGTGAATAAATTGTGTGTACATGATAAGTATAGGTAGACTGATGTATATACACACTCGTAATGTGTGTATGTTGTGTATATTTTGTTTATTTAACAGTAGAAATGTACACTAATGTGTGTGCATATTTAGAGAAGAAAAAAACAGCAAAACTATTCGTGAAATAAGATAGCAAAACTTTAATGATAAAATATGTATTTAAAATTTATTTTTTGTATCATATATCATCATATAAAATGTAGCACATTTATGAGTTTAGTAACTTACCACGTACCTTTGAAATTGAATAAGTAGTTACCAGATTTGTAAAATTTGATCGTGTTTTCATCACAAAAAATACGCATTTATAATGTGCACGTCAATTTAATGTTCAATGGACTGAAGTTGACATTTAACTAGATCTAATATTATTTAACAGTTTTACACTGACGATAACAGTTACAGTGAGGGTGGAATAGGCGTTGACGTACTAATTGGACGTATAAATACGAAGGGTGTATTAGTCATTTGTCGAAAATGAGACTTAATTTTAAATTCATGTCGATTTTTAGAATATTTATATATTAAATGATTCAAAACTAATAAAATAATTTTGCGGAATTTCTAGATTTTTTTTTTCTAATCATGTAAATACGCCTATTTGCTCCATAACCATTGCAAAAATAAATGCGAAAATTCAATTTTTCTTTATGGAACTCTGGCAATGCTATTTAATTTGCAATGTACCGTATATCTTCAAATAATTATACGAGTCTTTCTGTATAAAAAAATTAAAAACAAAATTCAAAAACTGAAAAATAAAAAAATAAAACAAATCCAGTATGTAAAATAAAATGAGAGATATAAAGAAAAACATGTGTACAAAATATTCACGTATATAGATGGTGTATATACGTTTGTATATACACAAAGTTACTAATGATATGCATAAATGATGACAGAAGACAAAAAGAATTTAATTTTATATTTCCAGGTACAAAAATATGTAATTAAAATAGAACTTTCTTAAAAGTTGTATGTAAAAATAAATATATGAATGCATGCATATACATACATATGTATCAACAACAACAACAACAAGGATAAATGTATTTAATGGAATGTAATTTTTGTATAGGTATGTATGCAGAAACATAAAAAATAGTTAAATACAATAAATACACGTATAGGCATTGATAAAAAATTCCTTTTTCTGTGTTTTTTTTTCTTTTCCTTTTTCTATTTAAATTGCAGTTGAAATTAAACGAAAATAAAAAATCTCTGAAATCAAAATTCTTTCTTTCAAGAATTTACTTTTGTGCTATGAATAAATGAAAAAAAAAAAATGTTTTTTTATTTAGTTTTTGATTTGTATTTTTATTAATTTGAAAGAAAAAAAAAAACTTTAGTCCTTTTTCGAAATTTTTAGTCCTCAAATACAAAAACAAATATTATTACTATAGCAGTGGAAAGTATTTATTCTCGCCAGGCTGAAAACTTTTTAAATAATAAAAGTTCACTATAATATCATACCATATAGTATCCTTATTAATTTTCGGTACTTTTCCTGAAGAATTTTACAAGAGTCAACAACGTACATACATGTATTGGTCGTATATCCAAGTACATCAATAACAGTATATAGATGAAAAATTTTCAATTGGCAATTGGTAGGAAAATCATTAAGTTTGACCGGAAGTAAACTTGACAATTGACAATTTTTTTTAAGTTTTTGGAAAAAAAAAATTGTTTTACAACAAAAGTATAAATAAATTAAATGAGGAACTCTTCTACAACGAAATTTTATTCGTAATCATGAAATAGTACTATATTATGATTATGTACATCTTTATGTAGACGACAAAGTGATTTGAATTAATTCAAGGAGCATATCTGACTTCATTAGCTCGAAAAAAATAAGATTTGTTTTTTATTTTTCATGTATTACTGTAACTCTTGAATTAATTTAGTGTAATTTTTTTTACAACAATTTTTTATGCATTGTGTGTGTGTGTATAAGGAATTCAAGTTCATTTACTTGTAATTTTTTTTCTTCATTTTTTACATTTCTTATGTTATCCCTTTCTATCTTTATTTTGTTCTTTCTTTCTTTTTTCATTCTTACTTCATTTTTATTCAGATACATGACTTACATTTAATTAAAGTTTTTTGTCAACTTTATCACGGTTTTATACTTCAACTTCTTACAAAAAAAAAAAAAAAAAAAAAAAAAACTTTCAAAAGGATTTGTCTGTGAAAAAATCAAGAAAAAAAAATTGAAAGAAACTTATTTTATTTTTCTTTTACTTTTTGCATTAATTTTTTTTTTAAATCCTTTTGACTCAAATCGTACTACTGTTTTCTATTATTCCTTGTAATTTTTATTTGTTTTTGTTCTTGTATTTGAATAAGGAAACATGAAAGTGTTCTATGAAGATTAAAAGTATCCATAAGGAATAATTTGATTAGCAGAAAAGTTTTGAATCTTTATGATTACATGCATATTTTTACAGGATTCTCGTTATTACTGCACAATAATTTTTTATTTTATCTTTCGTGGTTTAAGTGAGAATACGTGAATATGAAAAATTGAATTGAAATCCATTAAACAAATGTAATGAAAAAAAAAAGAAAATACATTCAAACTAAAAAATTCATATTATGAATGTTTTATAAGGATATTCCAACTATACAACTACTCTAAAAAGACAGTACTAACTATTGTACTATGATAAATTATAAATTGATATTGAATTAAGTTTTATTTAAATTAAATTTTGATGACCTTTAGGGTATATACTCGTAGCAATTTGTTCATTTGTTTTCTTTTATTGTTTTGCTGTTATTGTCATTAATAAAGTAAAGAGTGATTTATGAACAATTTCTCTTTTGTAACAAATTTTTTGGTATATAATTAAGTTACTCTGTATACGTACATACTGTATTGTATGTATAAGTGAAACGTATATAAAAGTGTATACATAATGGATTACATGTTTTCTAAGTGACGCTAATTGAGTTGTTCAAAAAGAAAATATAAATAATGTATAGAACAAAACTATAATAAAAGACAACAAAAATAATAAAAGAATAAAATTCAAAATAACTTTTCTATATTGCTTGACTACTACCCTACTACTACTACTTCTACTACTACTACTACTATAGTTTGCTCGTTAGTGCAAGTAAAACTTTATGTAACTGAATTATTATACACCGACGAACGTCTATATTGATGTATGTATGTAAATGTATGTGTGCGAAATATAGAATAAAATACAAAATTAAACTAACCTAGGTACATAAAAAGTTAACTGGAATATGATGAGTTAATGCATTTGGAAAATTTTCTTTTGAAATTTTAGAATCGAAAAATTGTTTAGTTGACACACACACGATCATACATACACAATATAGATGTAAACACATACACATATGTTCATTATATAATATAATATATTGAATTTCTAAACAAACATACGAATAAGATACGATCACATTCGACCGACCGACTGTTCAACATATTATGTATTCGAAGCATTTCGTCGACATATTTTACTCGTATATACAAACTGTGAAAAATTTTCGATATTTTATATTTTTGTATGGAATGTACGATATATGAAATATGATTTATATTGTATTTTTGTATTCTGGTCTAGGATTCGGTAACGAAATTCATTTATGGAATTTAAATAACAATGAAAAAAATATCTTTATAAAATGTGTATAGCTATATTTACTTACGAGTATATGTATGTATAGTTTGTGACAAATTGATCAAAATATAGAGGAATAAGTTTCAAAAAAAAAAATATTAAATGAACGAGAATGCAATAGAATTTCAAAGCAAATATTAAAATCTATGTTAGAATTGAGGTCGCCAAATATTTTTGACGAATTTCATACGAGAATATATTGTACTACCACAGTTAGTTTTATTTTTTTTACATTTTTGACAATATTGATGCAAATTTAAAATTATTTTAAAAAATATAAAAAAATTTTTATTCAACTTTTGGCTCTGTTTTTTTTTTCATTCAAAGAAAAAAAATTTTTAAAAAATTTTTATGATAAATTTTAGGTATCCAATTTTAAGAAAAGATGAAAATTGTTTCATTGAAAATTCAACATATAAAATTCCAGATCCATATCGATGGTTAGAAAATTTAAATTCAAACGATACAAAATCATTTATAATCGCACAAAATAAAATAACAGATGAATTTTTCGATTCGAATCCAAGTGCCGTTGAGAAAATTAAAAAACGATTAAGAGAAATATTAAATTTTGAACGAATATTACCGCCAGTAAAAATTGGTAAATGGTATATTTTTAGAAAGCATAATGGACGACAATTACATAGTGTACTAGTGAAAAAGAAAAGTCTTAATGACAATAAAGAAATTCCGTTACTTGATTTGAATAATGAAGGTAAAACAGAAAAAACTGTATTGGTTGATGTTAAATTTTCACCAAATGGAAAATATTGCGCTTATGCAACTAGTAAATTTGGTTCAGATTGGTTGGTAGTACATGTTCGAAAAGTCGAAACTAATGAAGATCTTGAACATACAACAACTATGATACATAGTTCGATATCATGGATGGGTAACAGTAAAGGATTTTTCGTAGCTAGATACACTCAGAATGATGAATGTAAACAAGGAATTATTGAGTACAAATACCATTCTCTATTTTACCATAACATTAAATGCAGTGATAAAGAGGATGTGGAAGTAATAAAATTTTCTGATAATCCATACTGGAAATTCAATTCACATTCTGTATCTCCTGATGGAAAATATTTGATTTTTGTGATCATATCACCAGATGAAGGTAATCTAAATTTGTATTACACAAAATTATTTGAAGAGAAACCGATAGAGACCAGTTTCCGAACACTATACCCATGTTTCTGCAATGGGAATGCATATTATAATTACATCACAAATCTTGATTCTTATGCTGTTTTTTTGACAGACAGAAATGCCATTAACTATTGCGTAATAAAAGTAAATTTTGAAAGTAAACGTCCGAAATGTCAAAATGAATGGGAGGTTATTGTCGATGAAGACAAAACTGCTTTGCTTGAAGATGCTGTAGTCATGGCGAGAAAAAGTCGGATGGTACTCATATACCTCAAGGATGTTACATCCATCGTTAAAATACTAAATATAAAGAGTGGGCAATTTTTGAGAGTATTAGATCTTCCTGTGGGAGTAGTAACTTCAATTTCGGGAAAAATTAACAGTAACGAAGTTTTTTTCAAGTTGGAATCTCTGACGAATCCAGGACAAATTTATCGTTATACCGTTGGTAAGCAGATTAAAAGTTTTTTGGATGTTTCTAAAAGAAGCAATTACAAACATTCAAGTAGCATTAATGATAATTCTAGTATTTTAACAAAAAATGGAGACTTCGATGATGAGTTGACTATTGTTAGTTCAGAAGAAATGACAGTGATTAACCTTAGAGATGTTAAACTGGAGCAAGTATTTTACAAAAGTTTCGATAAAACGAGAATACCCTTATTCATTCTAACGAAAATCAATAATAAAGGCAAACGTTTCTGCCAATTGTTTGGATACGGCGGTTTTAATTTATGCTTATATCCAATATTTGATCCTTTTGCTTTAGCTTTTGTTGATATATTCGATGGTGTATATGCGCAAGCAAATATCAGAGGAGGAGGAGAATATGGTGTACGATGGCATTCAGATGGTGCACGATTAAATAAAAAGAACAGTTTCAAGGATTTTGAAAAAGCAATAGATTATCTGATCGAACACAATTACACAGAACCGGAAAAATTAGCGATTTGTGGTTGTTCGAATGGCGGACTTCTGGTAGCAAGATGTATAAATCGAAGACCAAAATTATGTCAGGTAGCTATAATTGAATTCGCAATTTTGGATATGTTAAGATTTCATTTGTCAACGGCTGCTAATCAATGGATTATCGAATACGGAGACCCAAATAATCAAACTGATTTTGAATACCTGTCCAGTTATTCTCCATTGCATAACATTAGAAGACCAAAACGTGACGGCGAAGAATATCCAGCAATTTTGATTACAACAGGAGATCATGATGATCGAGTATCACCATCACATTCGTATAAATATACAGCCACAATTCAAGAGAAAGTAATGACGTCAAAATATCAGACAAAGCCAATTTTATTGAAAATCAAAAAGAATTTCGGTCATTGCATGGGATTTTCACTAGAACACAGTATTCAATTAGCAGAGGAAAGAATGATATTTATGCTTATGAATTTCATGGAAAAATAATTATTTAAGAATGTTACAAAATAAAAACAATTTGTCATAATTACATATACTATATAAGTACTACTATTCATATACACAATTCCTCCTATGTATATTTTTGTGATAAGTTTTGTTCATTGGAATGACGTACATGATAACGATACAAGTATGTACATAGCAATACCGGAAATATCACACTAGGATAAATAGAAACAATAATGAACATGAAACGCAAAAATAAAGAAATACTGATATCCAGAAGATGAAAAACTACAAAGAAAAAAAAAAAAAAATGAAATGAACAAATTTAAACAAAATATCTCCTTACACATAAGAGATAATATCCTGTACAATATATTAGACGAAAAGGAAATTAATCCGGATTTCTGTTTGATTAATTTTGAAAGCTTTACAATAATTTCTAGAGCATCTTTATCTTTGAAATAAAATTTTTCTTGGTCTTAAAATAATTTTATTTTCATTTATAAACTTTTTCCGACTTTAATACAGAATAATAAGCAACGATTTTTTTATACAATTTTAAATTAAAGTAATGTAGCAATTAAAAAAAAAAATACAAAAAAGAGAATATTAAAATTAAATAAAATGTAATTATATGAATTTAATGATAATCTGCAAGGAAATTTAATTATCTGTTAGCACTGTTAGTGTAAATTTTGATTAGAAATAAATTATAAGTAAGTAAATATACATATGATGCACTAGAAAGTAGTGGAGTATACATATGTACATAATGCAAATTTAATTAAATCTTGTCTGTTTTCTGTTAAATGCATACATTTGTATTTTATACAAAAATTTTTACTTAAAATTCATAATCACTTATAGTTAGCTATTCAAGTAAATTATAATTATACAGATCCTGAGTGATGATGATGGTTGTGGTGGTAACAGTAGCAGCAGTAGTTTAATCTATAGCCATATATGTATGTATAGTATATGAGTAGAAGTATAGTAGAAATTATATTATGTGTATGAATAAAAGAAGATAGGATAAAGTAAATAAGGACAAAAAAAAGAAAGAAGCACGAAACGAATGAAAAACAAAATGACGAACATTAGAATATGTAATGCTTTTATTAATCAGATAATTTAAAATTTCCTTTCATTTCCTTAAGCAAAATAATCGTATGTACTCGTAATATCCCAAAGTATGAATGTGCATATTTATATTGCATTATGAAACGGAAATTATGCTTGTCATAAAAACAAAAATATACAAAATGAATGAACATATACATATATACATACGTACTTTTTGTTTGTTCTTTGCATTGCTGCAGCGGTTCTTCTATAGCTATACGATATATTCACCCACTATTCTTTCTACAAGTACTCCGTATATAGTCTCCCTCTATATTGCATATAAATTGTTGACAAAACTTATTGTTGAAAAAATAGTGAATTCACAATTTGTGGTTATAAATGAATGTGAATATAAATTTAAGTATGTACATATATACATACAGTTGTATCACAGGATATGTAAGTTCTTGATTTAAAACGGGAAAAAAATATATATGAAAAGGCAAAATGCTATACATATATGTACGAGTACGAGTGAGTTCTGTGTGATGTCATGATAAAATAATGAAAATGAATGTTTACTTTTTTGCCGATTTAATGATATTGAAAAGTAGACAAATGCATGTATAGCTAAGGAGTTATAGATAGCTATAGCTAGTTGTTCAGAGAACATGATGAAGGATACAAAAAAAACATTGCAGAAAATCGATTTACAATTTACATGCATAAACAGGAAAAATGCAATAGTGTTAGCATTAATGCCATTCACAGAGAATAAAAAAATATAGAAAGAAAATTATAAGTGGAGGGAGAGAAGAAATAAAAGAGACATTCTGTATAATATTAGAAAAAATATTTAAATTTCTGAAAATTACAAAAAATTCTCTGACAAAAACTATTAAATAGCTTTTTATAGTTTTCAAAAATTTAATTGAAGGAAAATTAATTTATATGTCAATATTATATTTATACACCAATTTATAAGAAAGCTGTCCAACTAAGATTCAACTTATTACCAACAGTTGGGATTCCATTAAATTCGACATCAGACGGAATTCGCAGAGCAGAATGTTGCTACTAAGTTGAATCTCTGTATCTACTTCTCTTTATTCTCCTCAAATACTCAAAAGTTCAATGACCATGTTTTTGTACACATGAAAATATAGGTCAAAACAAAAATCCGTTTTTTTCTTATATACACGGATCTCGTTTCAATCTGAAATTCTTCTCCGTACTCGCCTACTACAGTGCGGTGTAGTGCTTAATAGCACAGAAAAAGGAAGAGAAAACTATTATTCGCTTATTTTTCTACTTCTTTCTTCACTTTTTAAATATTTTAGAGTTAAATGACCATATTTGTTAACATATTAAATAAATATGGAATAGTTTTTCCTGTACATCCTTTTTCTTATTTTTAAATTACTTTCACACTATTGTTCGAGTTTATTGGCTATTCCATTTAGCAGTTCACTTCATTTATGCGCATATACTAACTGATAAAATGTAACTATGTAACGAAAAACAACCTATTCTTTGCCGTTGTAAAAGTAATTGTGAATAATACATTATTCACTTCCCTTTTCTAATAACTTTTGAAACATAAAATCATAATAATATTGTACTGAATAAAACAATAATATATCATATTTAAAAGTTGCAGTTAATTACATAAAATTTCAGTTCGGTTTTTTTCTTTTTTAGAAAATCTAAATAAGTGAGTAATGATTTGAGGACATGTGTGCAATTATAAACGCAAGTATACTCGAGTACATATATTTTTGTCAAAAATAAAATGTTTACTCTTACATAAAAAATAAAATCTTATTTTAGATGCTTGAAGATTAATTCAAAGTAAATCGCCTTTTTCATTCTTTACTTATTTTCAAATTTTCATACTTCCTTATTTTTAAAAAGAAAAAGCAGCCTCACAATTAAAAATATGTACGATTATGTTTAGAAACATTATGAGCAGTAGTATGAGTAGTACCATGCAAATGTAGACGATATAGTTCAAATATCAATATACGATTAATAACGCACTTAAAATAAAACTTTTCTTTTAGTTTAGTGATAATAAAAAAATTTAAAAAGGAATATGTAATTACTTTGATATTCATACTTTAAAAATTCCATAAAGGAACACTTGTAAGGAAATCGCCTAAAATGAAAATTTTTATGTGTACTTGTGATAGAGAGAATTTAAATGAAAATTATGAATAAAGAATTTGAATATTATATTTTAAAATTCTGTTACGTTTGAACGATTTTATTTTGAAAATTTTTCAATTGTGGGTATATTTTTTAATAGCTATGTACATACCCACATACATAGGTATATGTATTTGTAGATATGGAAAAAAATATACATAATATATAAATGTGAATATGTAAAAGTGGGTGTGAGTATATACACAAATGAATACCGTCATCAAACTATTTTGTGTAATGAAACTTTTCAATGTGTGAAAAATCAAAAAAAAGTTCAGTAAAATATTTATAGAAAAGAAAGAAAATAAAAGAAATAAAATTCTTTCCACTTTATTTTATTTTATTTAATTTTTTTTTTGTAAACAAACTTTTTAAATATGGTTGAAGAAAAGAAAAAAAAATTAAGGAATAGTTTCATAAAAAAAAATCTGTTTTTAAAGGAATTTTGAGAATTTTTACGCATATGTATGTATTATATGTTCCATCCAGAAGTATATGCAGAGATGTAAGACTTTCCAATAAATTTATTCCTCAATAATTTGAAAAAAAAAATGAATGTAAATATATAAATTTACTCGTATATATTATGCTTGTATGCATTCATGTATATAAATACATATTTATGAGTACGTGTAGATGAATATTTTTAAAAACATGTAGGTTACGTATATGTATATGTACAAAATAAATATAGTTTTATTTTCAATTTTATTTATTTATTTTTTTTAATTTTTTATTTTTCTTATTTTGTGGAATTTAATATAGTATTCTGATTCACATATGATGTACATTAAGTATGTATGTATGTATGTATTATGTACGATATCTACACGGATATTAAATCAAGGAAATATAAATTTACATTAAATTTATGTGATACACATATAAATTACATGAATATGAAAAGTTTTTAACAGTTTATTGCTAATGATAATTGAGAGTATCTGTAACTGTATAGTATATAACTTTTACATACTGAATAAGTGTATACAAACGTATACTTATTAGGTAATGTATATTTTATAGAATATGTATTATATGAAGTGCATGTAATATTTTGAGTAACGTGTAGGAGGTACATAACATTTATAACATATACTAATCATCATCTTTGCAATTGACATCATAATATGTAATCCATGATGTCTTTCGTGTACATATTATTATGTATTTGTATTTGATATAGTATCTATACGTTATGTGTGTTGCAATCTACTCATATAGTTATATTATGTAGTTCTAGAGTTCTAAAGTCAGTCATGTCATACCAAATTCATACATATAGTAGGTACGTACATATAGTATATCATATGCAATACAAAATGTTGATTTATGTAATTGTAAATGTTTTACTATACATTAAATGTATGACATGTAAAATGTTTAAAAATACATACATTGTAATGTATCTAATGTACATACATATATAAGTTATCGTAGCATATAACCAATTTAATAGAGATGAAAAAAAAATCGAATGAAAGTTTTATGAGAACTAAAAACATTGTCATATCGTTGTATTCTTATGCATTCATGTACATACTCGAATATCTATATTATACACATACAAATATATCGAAGAAAAAAAAAACGGGAAAAGAAAATAACATTTTTTTCATATTGTCAATTTACAATTTGATTGTATATTTATTTTTTTCATATTTTTTTTTGCTTTGTTCCTTTATTTTTGCATTTCCTCCTAGTAGTGAAAATGTAGATTTTTTTGATTTTTTTATTCTATATCAAAAATATTATTACATACTCCTGATCTTCCTCCTTTTCATACGTATACGAATATACCATAATCGTATGTTGTAGGTGAACATTTAACGAATAGTAATACTGCTGAAAAATATGTATTCAAAAAGTTTTGACAAATATTCATACGATCGTATTTCCATATAACTTTACATGTCATATAGTATACATTATGATGAGTACAAACTGTATATGTATTGTGTACTTTTTTAAAATGTTGAATATAAGAATAAGTTTATATTAAAAATAAAAGTAAACAAGAATAGTTGAAAAAAAAAAATTGTAAAAAAAAACATGAATAATATAATTTTAAATAAATCGAATATGTTTACATTATATTGTATGTACGTATGTATGTAGTCGTGTATAATGAAGAAAAATATTTAAAAAAAAAAAAATTCTAAATGTACATTTATAAAAGAAAATTGAACTAAAATAAGCGCAAAAAAAGAACGTAACTAAAACTAAATGAAATCAACCTGATTCTTTGCTTTCCCTCGATATTTTTCAACGAAAATGAAAAAAATAAAAAATTGTCAAGAGTAGAAAAACGAGTCACAATAAATAGTTAAATCTACACATAAATATGTATATACATATGTATACATACACGTATCATACTTACTTATATACATATGTATATGTACTTGTTGTTATACAATGTATCAGTATCTGATTTCATAAATTAATTAGTTTCGAAATAATTAAATTTGTAAATGAAAATCTACGTACACTACGTACCTACCAACACAAAAACACACATATATGTACATTCGTACGAGATTATACACGTGAAACATGAACAATACACATTACATACATGTATATGAGTATATATCTGAAGCTATGAAACTAGAAAAACAATTATTTTTGTGTGTGGTGTATTTATAAGATTATCCTTTATTATTATTATTTTTGTATTTATTTATTTTTATTTTATTTGTTTTATTTTTTGTTATTGTATATTGTTCTTAATTTGTATATGAAAATGAACTTTTACACTTGAGAAATATATGTATATATACTGATAAAGTTTTTAATAAATGTACGTATTATGTACATATACATATGTATATAAACATTTCATATATATAACCTAAATACTCTTGTATGTATGTACAATATATCATACAAACATACATACATATATGTACATCTTGTATACGAGTATAAGATGTAAAAATAAATTTAAATTCGTTATCTTTTTATTAAAATATATATTTACTTATTTATTTAGATTGGTTTTTATCTTCATGTAATTTTAACATATCTATATACATACATTCATAAGAGTACATACATACATACATACATATGTAGAAAACTTTATAAATTATACGGAAAATAAAATATGATTATAAAATTCTACATGAAGTTATAAAATATACTTACTTTTTGTGTATCGATATTTATGTATGAGTATGAGGGTGTATGTTTGTGTGTATTAAGTGTATTATTTTATAAAATGTATATTACGTATATTGTATATTTATAGTAAGATGTATTAAGTACTAATACTTGTATATGCGGTATGTGCAGTGTATTAGTGATAAAGTTATTGCTTTACTTTTTACTTCAATTTTCATATAAGAAAAGTGTGTGTGTATAATATTTGTCAAGTTAGTGTATATCTTTCTGTAATAAAATTTTAAAGTTTTGTAATAACGATACAACCGATACCATATTACATAGATATACATATACTTACGAAAGGGTATGTACATATAAATTTCACTATAAATGTTTACTTCATATATTCATAGTTATTCATGTGTACGCAAAGATACCATAAACATGTATACATATGTATGTACATATATTCATAAAAGATCCAAGCCAAGTACATTTATAAGGATATAATATAATGTAAATGATATTCTGATACAATTTTATTTTATTTTATATTGTAAATAACAAAAAAAAAAAAGAGAAAAAAATTTAACAAATTTGTATCGATTGAAAAGCAATAAATTTAATTAAATTTCAAAATTTATTTGAATTAAAAGGTTTTTAAATTATATCGTTAAATTAACAACATATACAATTATAAAATCAAATACAAACACAAAATGCCGATTAAATATTATATTTTTCAAATGTTTACCTTTTCTTTTTAAATGATATTATGAAGTAGAAAATCGGTTTTTTCGTTCATTGATGATTTTCTAATTACTACAATTGCAAATTAATTATTTGATTATTCCACTAATTTTTTTTTCTGAAAATGTTTTTCAATTGCAAATTATTATTGACGTCAAATATAATTTATTGAAATAAAATAAAATGTTTTGCTTTTAATACAACATATATCTAAATCTGTTTTTAAATTTTCTTGCCACTGTTATAATCAGATACTAAATCATTAAAATCGAGAATAAATCGTAAGTATATAATGTGTATGTAGTGTATGTATGCATATTTTTAGTTAAATATACTTATATGTATTTTCATCTTTTGTATATCCTTGCATTGATTTATTTTCTTTTTCTATGTGTGATATCAGTTCAAATTGAATTCTAAATTAATTTACTAATTGTTTGAAGTACATATAAATATGTATACATATACAGCAACTCAGCAAGGAAGGATATATTTATTGGAATGTTATCAAAAAACTGAAAATCGATAAGAAAAATACGAATTTAAAAGAAAAAATCAAATTACACTAAAGAGTAGAAAAAAAAAATTAAATTAAAATGAAAAGACATTGAAAAGAAATGTGGATTCAAAAACAAAAAAAAAAGAAACCTAAGTAAGATGTGTGTATTTAAAGTGAAAAGTTTTATACAAATTTTTTTCTTTTCGAAAGGTCAGTAGTCTTTCATATGTTTTGTTAAAAATTTTTTTCGTTCAATTTTTCTTATTTCGATATTTTGACAATATAATTTATTGATTATATAGAATTTTGAAATTTTTCTTTTTCAATTTTTTTTTTCATTTTGATTTTATTTTCTATTCTGTTGTATTTTTTTCAGATTTTATTTTACTTTTTTTTTTTTTTGTGAAGGGTTTTGAATATTAACATTTATACGTGATCGTTTTACAAAGTTTAACATTTTTTTTTTCTATTTTTCTTTCATTTACTAGCTTTTTTTTTTCTTAATTTATTTATTTATTTATTTATAATAACAATGATAAAATCGTTCTCATTTAATGTTCGTGTTTTGAATATTTTTTCAATTTATATATGTACAAATACACATTAGACTTACTCATAACACTAATAATAACATTTCAATACGTTTAGATCCTTGAAGAAAATTTGAAAATCTGAAAAAATTTGATACTCAACAGAAAGAATAACTAAGAAAAATACAAAAAAAAAAAAATAAGCTACTACCTACTACAGGATACATAAACACACACATATAAACACACAAAGCTGATTTATGTAGGTACAGTATATACATGAAATCAAAATGAATGAATGCCTATAAGAAAATGAATCAAATCAAATTTGATTAAATGAATACAGACATGTACTATACAACATTATTGATTCGTTCAACTTAACTATCAGCAAAAATGTAGAAAAAAAAAATGAAAGAGAAGAGAGAAGAAAAAGAAGAAGTAGAAGTAGAAAAGAAAATAAATTGTAAATAAAATTTCATTCAAAACATCATTGTTCTTAATTTCCTTGATTTTAGTATCATCATCACAAATTCATTTTTGTTCGTTTTACTCATTGTGTATTTATTTTGTACTCAGTTTATGTATTGAGAACATGAATATAAATTTACGAAATGTAGAACGATTACTATTTATAGAAAATCAAAAGGAAATCAGCAAATTTGTACGCAAACAGAAGAAATCGTTTCCTGTTTCTTGTTAGTGCATAAAAATGTAATACTTACTACTGATACCAAATATGTGCTAATGAATGACGATCGATTTTAGTGTTGTTGGTGTAGGTAAGGGAAGTGTAAGTAAATTAAAAGATTGAATGGATTAATGAATGATATGGTTGATGAACTCGAATAGTATTTTAATAACTGGTTGTTTAGAAATGTAAACATGAGTAAATCATGAACGTATCTCATTTTGTATTCTTTGCGTAGATCGTGCTAGGTGTTGGGTGGTTGTTGAGATGGTAGAAGTGATGTGTGTGTAATGAGATAGACAAGTCGATGAAATGAATCGATGATAAATAAATGATTAAAATGTTCGAGAGATCATCTCATATGTTACAGTCTCAACTTACGGCTTAATAAGATACACAGAGAGGCATACCAATATATACTTAATCGTCGTATTGTAAAAATGACGCATACAAAAAAAAACTAAAAGTATAAAAAATTCACTTGATAACATTGAAACTGCATTCAACTTTTCGAATGCAAATCAGCTATAAATGTGAGAAAAACCTCATTTTATTTTATGATCATATCATAAAAAGTTATATACATTACATTAATGTTAGTAGATATAATAGACTTAAATCCACTTATCTCTATGTGATGTGCAGATGTAATGCGTTATCGATTTAAAAGAAAAAAATATTTTTATGTTTATGACTCTATATAAAGAGAAACGAGAAACTTTTAAAAAAATATATTTATGTATATATTTTTTATCTCAATTATAGCAGTTCATTCAAAAAGTTTTTAGTATATTTTTTTTTCTTTTGTTTCATATAAAAACAGTATAAGTATTATTTTTTTTTAAAACTGTCATTTTTTCTATATATATGTAAATATTTCATTTTTCTTAGACAAGTAAATGCAGACATTATGCGAATGCATAAAACGACTTAAAAGGAATTACGATTACGATATTCTTACAACAAAAATAATTTGAATTTAACTTTCACGTTAAAAATTTTTCGTACATACTTCTCATAATACTCGCGTACTTTTAGATAAAATAACAAAATTAATAATAAAAATTTATGTTTTTCTTTTTTGTTTTCATTCAAAAAATGTTGATTATGATCAAAGAAGTTAAATTGTTAAATTATTATTTTTTTTTTCTGTAAAATAATGAAAAAGAAAAAAAAAAACATTTTATTGTATAAAAGGATCATTTTCATTTAACTGCTTATCTATCATAATTATAGAGATTTTTTATTGATTTATTCCTCCTCTAAGTAGTAAAATAATCATATTGTTACTTTATTCTCTTTCCTATTACCGTTTGGAGGAAACCAAATCAATTGTGTAACAAACTTTCATTTTAATGCTACGGTAAAAATTTTTAAAATATTTTACAATCAAATTGAAACTTGATGAAATTGTTATAATATATAAAATCGAATAATATCGCTCTCTTTTTATTCGTTTTAATCATTGTCCTGGAAAATTAAATTAAAATTATTACCCAGTTATATAAATGATGACATTTTAAACCGAATCGAAAAGAAAAAATTTTTTTTTTTTGAGAAAAGAACAAAAACAATAACAAGTTGAAAAGTGTAAAATGATATCCGTTTATCTTTTTAATAATTTATTTTCAATTTTTCTTCTTTATTTTCTTCTCTTTTGAATTGTTATTTTTTTTTTTTTTTGGTTTTTGTTTTTCCTGGAAAGATTTTAATTAAATGATATTTATTTGATTGTCTTTCTTATTTCTATAAAATATAATCTTTTATGATACCTTCAAAAATTTTCTTAAAAGAAAATCTACATATATCCTTTTTTATTATAAAGATTTGTATGTGTTACATAATATTTATTCATATTTTATATGGATGTATGCATGTAGATATGTGTGTATGCAAACGTACTAAACTTCATATACATAATATAAAACTACATATTTGCTCTTCCAGTCTACTAATACAGTAAAATAAGAAAATTTAAATTTTGAAATTTCATCATCTTTTTGAATATTATTTACACCGAATTGCATTCATACAAAACGAAAATGGAATGCAATACATACAATTACATACGTTTACATACATATATATGTACAGAAATATTTGAAAATTTTATATGAACTATTTATGTAGTATCCTGGCATATACATACATAGCTCGTATCGTACATACATATTTGTTCTCGTAAGTAATTGAATGTACCGTACCTACTATACTACAGAAAGTATAGAAAGGAAAATATATCAATTTTTTATTATGTTTGTTCAAAGAAAAAAAAAGGAAAAAAATTTAATATTTTTTTCTCCTTTTCAATAAGAGTGAATTGAAATTTTAATTAAAAAAAAAATTTTTTTTTGTAAGTATATTTCATTAATTTTATTTTCGAAATAATTTTTTCATCTTTTATTGAGAGAATGAATTTGTAAATGAAAGATAAGAGATTTTTTAGACATGAAAATTTTTTCTTTTGAGTATAAAATTACTTTTACTACTTTTACATAGCTCGAGTGGGTCGTTTGTCGTGTCTCTCGTACACGTACTGTATATAAGTATGAGTTGCATTCAGTGAATAAGTTGTATATTGTATGTGTCGTAGTCATATGTACATGTATGTGAAATTTTTCAATTTTATTTGTTTGGTTTACAATAATTATTATTTGATAGATAAATTTATTAATTTAATTATTATTTCTTTTATTTTTTTATATTTACATTCGTATATCAATAACATCTTATATGTATTTTTTAATATTTTATTCTTTTGAGTTTTCAAATTAAGCCAATCAGAATTAATTGAAATTTCAATATTTATCAGGAAATGTTTTCTTTTTATCTCAATTATATTCAATGTAAAAAAATATATTTTTTTTATATTTTTATTTTTGGTATCAACATTTTGCTATTTTACAACTTCGTTTTTACATTTTTCTGTTTTTTTTCTTATGTTTTTTTTTTAATTTTAAAAATTTTTTCTTTTGTTTTTTGCTCTTCTATAGGTACTACGTACTACAATTTGATACCATTTGTGTATCTACATATCTATCAGTTTGTACATTTTAGTGTACAATTTCCACTAAAAGGAATCATTAAAAGGAAATTTTTCGATACAATATATATACATTATATTCGTTTATATGTGTGTGTACATATAAAATGACCTATTTAAAGTCAATTCAAATTCAATATATTCACACACACACACATTATATGTGCGTACATGTATTTTGTGTATTAGTGTTGCTATTATTATTTTCTTTCTCTATGTATATTTTCATATTTTTTTTTTCTTCATTTTCTCATCATTTAAAAAGAATAAAATAATTTCTTAAAATAAGATAAAAAAAAACAAGCAAAAGTAGAAAATTCCTTGAGAAAAATTGTAAAATAAAATCTATTTTTCC
This sequence comes from Villa cingulata, assembly GCA_951394055.1. Classification (NCBI taxonomy): domain Eukaryota; kingdom Metazoa; phylum Arthropoda; class Insecta; order Diptera; family Bombyliidae; genus Villa; species Villa cingulata. The sequence goes on from OX596018.1 coordinate 8,231,077, forward strand.
ACACATTTAATTTTTTATGTATATTTAATATTTTGAAACCTTGTATCAAATAAAAATGAAAAAAAAATATATAAAATAAAATTTTCTTTTTTAAATTTTCTTCTTTGATTTTTGTTGTTGTTTTTGTTATCCTTGTTGTGTATAATTTTTTGTTGTTGTTTTATATATATATAGATATGTTTTTTTATTATAACTAAAATATTTGTAATAAAATTTTATTTAAAATTACATAATATTCGAAAATTTCTATACGTTACAAAGGATGTTTGAAAATATTTCTTCATAGGATTCCATGAACAGACTACAAAAATAAGAACGCATATACAAATACGTATATAGACGTTTGCATGTAAATATGTGCTATCACGTTAAATGTGTATAAAATTGTGTATATGTAGAAGAATTTTCCTTAATTTCATTTTACATATATACCTATATACTTATATATATAAGGATACGTTTATTGTTTTAACTCTTTTTACTGTTTTTTTTACTTCAACTTTAACGGTTTTACGTTACTCTATCAAGTATAATATAGTATTTATATTGAATATCGAAAAATTCTTTTTGTTTTGTTTTCATTTCTTCGCTTTTAAGATAGAAAAAAAAAAGGTTAAGAAGATAACAAACAAAAAAAAAAAAAACAAATATTCGATTAAGGATATACTAAGAAGAAGAAAAAATAAATACATAGAACGAAAAGGTCCTAATAATAATAATAAAAAATGAATTTTATGTGTGCATTTTATGTGTACTATATGTGAGCATGATGATTTGAAAAGTGCTTCATTAAAAGGAATAAATTTTATTTTTATTATCGCATAGTATAAAGAGGATGGTACGTCTATGTAATACACATATGAGTAGAGATATTTCGTTATATAGAAAACTCTGTAAAATAAAATAAAAGTTTAAATTCGAAATTTGTTTGTTTTTATTTTTTTTTTAACTTTTACTTTTACAAATTGTTATTTTTAATTTAAAATTGTTTTTTTTTTTGTTTTTTTTTCAAATAACACAAGGATAGTTTCATTTCATGTCGATTAGTTGTTATTTAGAAAATTTTTTTCAATACAAATTGCCCGCAAACTTAATATTTACATGAACTTCTGGGAGAAAAAAATACACCGCTAATTACTTTTATTCAAATATACAAACGGTTATTAGTAGAAAATCATGAGTGAGGATTTCATTTAATTGTTAAATGATTTTCATTTGTTGTTTAGATGAATATCATGGAAATTTCTTTACAAATATTTTGAATTGATTATATTTGAGGAGAATGAAATACGTATGTGCGTGTACATAATTTAAAAATAACACAATGCTAACAGGATAATAGAGAATTTCTTTTTGTGATTTTTCATTTCAATTTAAGTTAACCGATATCATTTTGCTTTTTAAAAAAAATTGAAAAATTCATTTTTCACAATCAAAATCATGAACACAAGTAAAAGGAGAGTGAATAGAGAAAGGCAATGTTTTTTATATTTCACTTAGTGAGGATAGACGAATTGCATTTAATCCACGCCAAAACAATTTCAGACATACTATATGGTGAGTAAACATTTTGAAGTCAGAATACAATGGATGCAGGATACTTTTATTTGTTGTTGTTGTTGATTGATTAATGGATATTTCAAATCTGATATACGTATAGAAATCGTATTACTTTCGTTTGTGGAAAAAGTTTTTTTTTTTAAAAAATTATTTCAATTCAATTTTTAAATAAAAAATTTTTAGTTTTTTAATTTTCTAAACAGAAATAGCAAAAGGAATTTAGGAAGTTAAATTATTTTCAAAACATATTTTATTCCAAATATATGCTCATATATGTACTTACATTGATTAACAGGAAATTAAATTAAAATTGATAAAGGATTACTTTAAAACCGTTTTCAATAAATAAAATTGTAGAAATAATTAAAAATGAAAATGATAACCAGTTATACTTAGTTCTTTTTGTTTTTAATTTTCTTCAATAAATATAAAAGCACAAGAGGCTTATACTTACGTTTCGTTAACTTACGATTTGCTTGTAATGAATGTGTACTTAACGTGTACAGAATTTATAAAATTTTCGCATTTAATATCCATAGAGATCTAAGCGATCCATTCAATAATATATCTTCAATTATCGCCTTATACTCATTCTCTATACAAGTGTACTCATTTTTGGACAATAAGTATATAATACGAAACTTTTGAAAAGTCGTCTGAAAGCAAGAAACAAAATGAAAAAAATAATAATACGAATACACTGTACAGTATAGAGTAGAAAATTTATATTGTTTAATTTTAAAGTAATCTGAAAACAATTTCAACTATGTATTGAACCGTGACAAAAATTATAAAATAAAAAATTTACTGAAAATTTTCTTACATTACTTGTTTTGTTTTATTTAATATTCAAAGCACGTTCTAATTTTGCTTGGTACATACAAAGAGAGAGAGAGAGAAAGAATAAAAATTATTGTTCTAAAATGAAAATTTATAAAAAATTATTTGAAAAAACAAAAAGAAGAAATAATAATTGAAAAGGACAGATTACAAGTTTCTAGCACATTTATGAAGATTTAAATTATGGAATTTTAAATAAAAGAAATAAAAAATAAAAGAAATTTGGAAATGAAATATTTTTCTTTAAATATAAATTCAAATTCATATTAAATTGTTTTGTGTTGCTTGTTCGAATTAAAATATAATTTTCGAAAAACTCTCATTTCGATCACCGTAATTTACCATGAGTTGGATATACAGTAAAAGTTACTTGGGGTACATATCGAATTCAAAAGAAAATTTATTCGTAAAAATATTTTGATTAACAACAAAACAAAAAAGTTTTCTGTACATCAAACTATATTTACATACTTGGCTAAAATTTTGAAAATAATTTAATTAGAATTATAATGATAATTTTTCAATTACGTATTACATATTAAAATTAAATGATAAGGATAAATACTTTTATAACTTTTAAAGTTCTTTTGTTTTTTTTTTTTTTCATTAACTTTTTAATTTTGTTTCGATTTGTTTTTGATTTTTGCCGTAAATTAATTTCATTTTTCAAATAAAACAAAAAATTATAAAATTTTGAATTTTATTTTTTGCGTTTTTTATTCATAAGCCCGAAGACGATTGATTGAAATTTCTTTCGAAAGTAAACAGAAAAAGAGTGACAAAAAATTGATTTGAAAGACGAAGAGGATAACATTGAATGATGACAGGATATTTGAATTAAATTCAAAGATAAATTGTTCAAAACTGAGTTTATGTTTGTTTTCTTTATCACGAAATTTTAAAATTTGTATATACGAATGTGTATTGTTTATGAGAAATACAAATACCAGTACATTCATATACATAAGAATTGTATATATCCTCATTATTTTAATTGTTAGTTCGATGTACTATAGATAACATAATTTTTGTATCGCTGTTTTAAGTGTAAAATGTACAAATAATTCATATGCTTGTGTATATACTCGTATAGTAGGAAGATATATGCTATACTCGTTGTACAATAACATAAATATTCAAGGATTAAAGGTTTCAAATTTTCAGTTAAATAAATTACTATATGGAAATAGATTTTTTTCTTTTTCATTTGAGTTATTTTCGCAATTTTTCTCTTTCTGTTCGATTTTATTTTAAATTAATTAGGAATTTCGAGAAAAATTGATAAAATTATTTTTCAACGAAAACATCTTTAAGATCTTTCACATAGAAAAGTATATTCCAAATATTTATTTTTTGTTGAATTTCTTCCACTACAACAGATTTGTTTGGCTTGTTTTTCATTTAATTTTTGTAATTTTTTTTTATTTTTTGTTTTCTGTTTTAAATATTACAAATCTGAAAATAAAATGTTTCACAAACATACACGGCTACACGCAGATATTTTCGTTCGTAGACATACATGGTATACACACACTGCATGCTGTACATACAATTTCACCTTAAATTTAACATTTAAAAATAAATTTTAATAATGGCATAATTAAGGAATAAGAGAGGAAAAATAAAAACTTAAAATGAAAAATAAAAAAAAAATTTTTTTTAAAAGAAAAATGAAAATATTGCCTTAAATGTTTACATCATTAAAAAAAAGCTGATTGTCTGCAAATAAAAAAAATACACATAGACACATACATATATTCATATACAAATTACATATACAAAATAGACGTACACATCAACTAACACATAAATATTATAAAAATATATATACTCGCGTCCATACATTATTTTAAACGTATACGTGTATTTACGTAACAACTATGAGTAGGGTGTTATTTATATTCTACTTAAAATCCTTAAATGGTAAATAAAAAAAAATTTATAGTTGACCTTTTTGTTGTTGTTTGCTGTTGTCGTCATCGTTCTACTTCTTCTTCTTCTTTTACTTTTTCATTTGTATTTTTTTTTTTTTGCTTTAAAAAAATATTTTTTCATAGGTATAATAAAAATTATGATGAGAAACATCACACCGAATGTCGTTAAATAAATTTTTTTCTTCTATAATTTTCTCTTTTTGCATCATTCTTGTACTTACAGTGTATACGACTAGGAAGTGAAACGTGCGTGTAATACCCTTATATTATAAGTATATATCATGCATATAGGTTTAATGTGTATACAGGTACGGTTAGTGGCGGAGAGTATACAGGTATCACTTACTCAAAGTTTAAAAATGAAAATTCAAAAATGAGTACACATCATGATGTATGAAATACTATACAGACACCGTACTAAGTCAATGACCTCGATTGCTACAGATCATGTATAGAGTAGAGGAAGAGTAGCAAGTATTAAATGTTGTTAGTTCAATTTTCATGTTTTATTATGTACAATATTCGCATTCTACTGAGAGAACTTTTTCAACCTTTTCACAACAATGAAAATGTAAATAAATTTAGCTCTGTAGATGCGGCGCGCGACTTATAAGATTTTATATTGTTCTTGGAATATTATAGATCGTCCTCAGTAAATTTATTTATTTTTCTATAATATTTTAACTTTTCTAATTTATAATTATTTTTTAGCAGTAAAATAAGAAAGGAGGAAGATGAAAATATATACAAAAAAAAGAAAGAAAATTCTGCAGATTATTATTTACATAATTCTCTGATGTATGTACGGTACGTTATTATATGAGTTTGTATTACATACAATGTTTGTAAATACATTATTTAACGTTGGAACAAATATAGGAAGTAGAAAATGAAACAGTATTTTAAGTGCATACAAAAAGAACGAAGAAAATCAATATTTCACACGTTTCATTTAATTTTAATATTTTGTTTTATATATTTTAAATGTGTGTTTGTGTAGTGTAGTGTATGTCTTAAAAAAAAAAAAAAATCGTAAAATTGTAAATAAATGTAAATTCTAGGTACACAATCGTTTTTAATATTTTATTATAATTTATAGTTGAAGATATAAATTATTGAAATCCTTTTCACATATGTTTCCCGATTTTATACGTGTACGTTATATGTAAGAATAGAAATATGTAAAAATTCTTTTTTTATACATATACATAAATATTTATACCGTACAAAACATAAAAATTTGTCATTTATCAGTTTTAATTTTATTTTCTTTAAATTATTTTTTCTAAATTTTACACATTTTTTTATGTAAAAATAATTAACTGTGAAAAGTGATAAAAAGTTTGTTTTTTAAAAATTTTATTTTCAATTTCATGAAAATGAAGAAGAAAAATCAAAATCGTTTCGTTTAAGTCACTATGAATTATAGAGCGCGATTGCTATAAGACATTCTACATAAAATTTTATGAACTAAAATGTTTCAAAAAAAAACAAAAATGTTCCCATATTTTTTTTTTTTTTTGTTTGAAGAAAAAATCCTTTCATTTTCATTTCTTTATATGTATTACGCACTTCATTATCATAAAGCGTATTTACGGTTTATTTACGTAAATTTCCTTTTGATTTATATACAAATTCCGATGCGTAAATGTGCAAAATTGAAAAGAAAAAGAAGAAGAAGAAAATATATATATACAAATAAAACATAATATAAAATACAAGAATTCCATGTAATACACTATGAAATCTTTTAATATCGATGGAAACAAAATAAAAACACTGTGATGATCTTTGACTGCAGGAATTATTCACTCTTCTTTTTGTATATGTTCTTACTTTTTATGTACTGTAAAAGTATTGAGAATAAAATATTATAAAAAACAAAAATAAAAAAAAATAAATCTCGGTAAAAGCGTAAAAGTAATCAACATTCACCACCAAAAAGGAAAAGAATCAAGAATCGAATTCCATATTTTTCTCATTTTTGAATAAAAAAAGATTGCCTCAGAAAAGGAAAAGAAATTACACATTTTTCTTCTTCTTCTTCTTTTTTTTTTTTGGTTTAGTTTAGTTGCTATCATCTTTTTCCATTTTATTGTATGTGCCCAAAGATATTTATATGTAAATTTAAATACGAGTTGTAGTGTGTGTACATATGTGAATCCTGAATATATGTACATATATGTATATGAAGATCAATTTAATGTTTTAAAATGATATTGATATTTGTATTCATATAGTATATGTGTATGTGCATGTTTGTAAGTAATATTTATTGTGTATATTCTTACTTTATGATTTCGATATTGTATTGTATGCAAATATCCTTAAATTTCAATATAAAAATCTGACAAATAAGAAAATCATTTAATCTCTTTTTTTCCCCAAAAAAAAATATATATGTATATGTATATGTATATGTATATATGTATATATATATAAAAATAAAATAAAATGAATTTACATAAATTCCCTTCAAAAGTATAGACACTATACTCGTATCTACATACACATACATATTCGGTTATGTGACGAATATTTCTATATTTACTCGTATATGTATAGATAGAAAATATAAAATAGAAAAATAAGGAATGTGGCAAGAATGATGGTGAATATTAAAATTGACTCCAAAAAAAGAAAAAAGAAAGAAATAAATCGAATCCCTGCATGTAATACAGACATTTTGTCGGATATTTTCATTATAAAATTCAGTACATAAAGCAACATATGTATAAGAGTTAGATGTTTAACAAATGTAAATACATATACCTATACTCTATACATAAATAACCGTACATAACATATACAAATATGTATAATGTCATTTTTACTAATTGAATTCAAATCAACAAAAATAAAAGATTTGAAATTTGTTACAGATAAACTTGATAACTTATCTGTGAAACTGATTACAGTAATTTAAATCTTTAAAATTTTCAAAAAAAAAAATTTCATAAAAAATTCATGAATTCGTGTGCTCGTATATATAATGTGTGTAACATATAGATGTATGGCTACGTATATAGATTCGTACTTACATGTTCATGCACATGGAAACGTAATACATGACGTATATAATCTTGGATGCATGCATTAAATTGTGGATATTATTATGCACTGTACATAATGTAGTATGTGTGTATATTATAAATTATAAAGTAGGCAAAAAAGAGAAAAAAAAGAAGAACAGAAAGGAAGGAAAGAAGGAAAGAAAAAAAAATCTAATTTTACAAAATTTTAAATGTGGGTTAAATGGAATCGATTTAAACTCATTTTTTTTATTTCATTTTCTTTAAAAATACAAAAAAAAAGACGAAGAAGAAAATGAAATAAAATGGAAGAAAAAGAATACAATTTTTTTTTTTAGATAATTTCTGGAATTAGATATCTTCACATATGTTACACAACTTATTCATTTAGTGAGTATGAATGGGCTGTACACTATGTATATATAAAATAAGAGCATCAACCAGAAAAAGTATGTCAAGAACTTATAGTATTTTCGAAACGTTGTGTTGCATTTTTTTTTATTCTTAAATATTTTATAGTACCATAGTACATAATCTATTTTATGTATACGGATATTATAAGGATGATATCAATAATGTTATTTGAAACTTTCTTATTAAGTAAAGTCCTATATATTTATTACAAATTATTATTATTCGTTTTATTTTTTATTTGGTTTTTTTTAATTTTTTTTTTCTCTAAGAAAATTTAAGAAAAAAAAAACTAGAATAAGAAACATTAAAAAATTGTCACAATGTCATTCAGTATCGTATGTAATAAGTTTTATTTTATTCATTTAGTTTCCTTTTCAATTTGTGTATATATGTAGCTATTTTATAAAAGTTAACAATTTTTCAAAATTTTTCCAAAAAAAAGAAGAGTAGAACGAATATGTGCTATTCGATATATAACTCCACAATCCACAACCCCCACATACATATTTGAAAATGTGTTGCAAATATTGATTATCGTTGAATTTATGATCTTTTTAATGAAATTGTTTACATGGAATCCAAACTGATTGGGTAAATATTTATTTAATCGAATCAACAATTTACTGATATTCATGCAATATTATAAATAAGTAAGTACATATAGATATGTGTTCGTATACGTATTAAATTTAAAGGATAAATAATTCATTTAATTAAATATGATGTTTAAATGTTTTTATGATTGACATTAAAAAGTTAAATTGTCATTGATTTTATTTAAAAGGATAAAAATCAATATTATCAAATATTGAATAACGGCGGATAACTTAAATTTGTCTAAATTAAAGTTCATTTAATTCAATACGAAAAAAAAACAATATTTATGATCTGTGATGCAATATTACACCTCATAACATGTTGCTACAACAATGTTGCTTTGCTTTTCGTACGTAATTGTTTATATCAATACTCTTGTCATTTTGTTGCTTAATTTTATTAAATAATTTTCTCTTTAAAACAAGTGAAAAATTACTCATTCTCATTACTAATAAACAAATTGATAACAATAAAAATAAAAATAAATTTATGTAAATAGAATGCTTAGAAACAAAACATATTAAAATCAAATCGAAAAATTTTATTGCCATGACGAAATGGGAATTTTGAATTTGTTTTACGTTTTATATTCTTTGATTTTATTATCAAATTATTCAAGAATTTTTTTTTGAATATATTTGGAAAAAAGTGTTTTTCAAGGACCAAAAATCTATGATACACGTACAACAATTCTATTAGATGTGGACTTAAAAGTGCCTCGTAATCATTACACTTTACTAAAATTGCTGACTAACAAAACAAAAAAAAAAATCTAGCAAAACACAGTTAGTAAATGTGTTCATTGTTAAATAATTAACTCATATATGATTCAATCTGTTCTTTATTTAATATTGTATATGTCAAGGGCTCAAATATAAAATTATTTAACCCTTAAAACTATATAGATTACTATTAAGTGCAAATATTAATATTAATCATCGCGTCATTATCATCATCATAATCATCATCATTATTATCATCATTATTACCGTCAGCATCAAATGAATTTAATCTATCGTATAAAAAAATTTTTTTTTTTGTTTCAATTATTATTTGATTAGAGATTTATTGAATGCAATTTACCCTTTTTCAATTGTATTCTTTGTAGTACTGATAACTGACGATTTATTATAACTGATGATATGTTATATAGTATATTAAAAATGGATGTAAGTATGTTAATGTACTAAGTCGTACACAGATAATATACATATACATTTGAATATCGAGTTAATCATTAATTCAAATATTCATTGAAATTTCATACAGAGAGAAATGATGGTGATTATATGAATGTGAATTCCGTGTGTATATTAATACGATGATTGATGAATAATACATAATACATCCGTAAATATACGAATATATGTATACATATATATTTTTAGTTTCATATGAGTATATGATATGGAATATAATGTGTAAATTTTATATATATATAGTATATGTACTTGTAATTATAGTTGAGAATTCATGGGATTATATTCCTTTAAATATATGTAATTATCTATTTATTAACTGCATTAAGTATGCACTTTAATAGTTTAATAATGTAAGTATAAAAGTCTACTTACACCTTTTGCATTATCTACTTATCTACCCACCTACTACTACACACTATTATATATGTAGTTGTAATCGTGAATGAATACCGGCACATTATGTACATTATCTACCCTTCGTATATAATACATAATTATATACATATGAGCGACTCTATGAGTACGTGGAACATTTATTATCGATATGAAAAATTACTTTATATATCCGAGTATGTACATATATGTAGATAATTATAAGAAAATTTTAATATATTATACACAATAACGACTATCCTTTAACTTTTAAAGTTAAATAATTCCAATGGAATTAAAGATGAATTATTAAATTTAAAAATTCCATATGTAGATGTAAATTTGTTTTTTATATGTAATATAAAATTCCCTTTTTTTTTAAATTTTTATTTTATTTAATTTTAATTTTCTTGTTTTTTTTTTTGTTTTTGAAGGTTGTCTATACTTTTATGCGCTGTCATCACTATTTTAATAATTTAAGTTGCAGTTTAAAACCAAAACAAAAACAAAGTAGAGAGAATGAAAAAGAACAGTAAAAAAAAATGTAAATTACAGATTTATAAATTAAATTTTAATTTTACATAATAATATACTTTCACAAACACATACGTAATGAATACCCATATATGAGTATATGCCTTTCATTTACACGATATACGAGGATAACTTACCTTGCATGTTGCTTGCATACATAATGTGTGTGTACATTATACATATCTACATTAGTATGTTGTATTATAATGTATACTATGTACTCAAATTTTATATACCAGGAACAATTAATTTGCATACATAAATATATTTATTTGTATATTTAATTATACGAAAATGTTTATATAGAAAAAAATGTATTCATTCATAATTATTGCAATATTATGAGTATACATATATGGATACATTTAAAAACATTATTATTTTGAAAATTAATTTATATACGATACATGTACATAAATACATTATATAAGTAAACGTGTAATGTAAAAATAAACCGTTAAAATATATATGCATTATGATATACAACATACCTATTCAATTTAACATATATACGTAACGTACATACATACATATATGCTAATATGTTCGTATGTACATATAATGTTGTAAAAATGCATATCAAAAATTGAATACATATAAAATAAAATGATTTTATTCATGTTAAATTTTTAACTTTCATGTTTATACTGTTGTTAACATGCACATAATATGTGTATGAGATACACGCATGTATATCAATGAACATTTTTTTTTGTTTTCATCATTTTTATTTTTTATTTTCATTTTATTGTTTGTTTTTTTAAAATTAAAATTTTTTTTTTTCGGTTTACATACGGCAATCATCACTTATGTATACATGTTTACGTATACCTACATGTTATGTATATAATATTTTTTTTTTTTAAAAAAAAAATACAAATACAACACATATTTTTGTTCATTACATATACAACATTACATATAGATACGTAGATATATACAATTTTTTTTACGATAAAATAATGAAATTATACGTCAGAAAGATGAACATTTATATTTATAAAGTTTTTTATATGAATGCATATGTAAATACATACTACAAATGTATACATAGATAATGCATGTAGTCCGTATAGTTATGTACAAGGATACTGCATTTATAGATAGTGTATATAATATGTACATATATGAGAAAAAAAAATCCATTTCCTTTCTTCTCAACTGAATAATATCCGGTATTTCTATAAATACACTCACAAATTTTACTATAAGCACATACATATATTTATGTGTACATATATAAATCAAGGAATACATATGTATTTACAATTTTATATATTTTCTTATTTTTTTTTATATAATTTTGTAACGAAACATTTATACATACTGACCTTTTTTCTTCATTTTGATTTTAATTCTTTTTTTTTTTTCATTTTGTTTTTGTTTCTACCGTCGTATATGTTTTCATAGCAATTATAATGTGCGTATAATGTATCATGTAATGTACATACATACATGATACACACAACATATTCTAAATAATTTATAATATTTCACAAGCACACATATCTACTGCCAGAAAAGTATCGGGAATTTGTAATTCAAAAAGAAGGTAAATTTTGTCCATAACTTGATATCACTGTAATCATGCGAAAATATACTTGCATCAGTTATTTCGGAACTAACTTTTATAAGCGGATGACGAGATATGAATCTAAGAGTTGGACATGTAAATTAAATTAGTCAAAAAGCTTCAGACACTTTATTAACAAGCCGAAACTAAGAAAACCAAAATTCGTAGTAGGAGTTGTAAATAACTTACAAAATTAACAGCTCTTAACAAATGAGCTGGCAGATTGCGTTCATATTTGGTATAGCAATTGAGTACAATACTACCAAGTAAAGGATTTACCAAATTTTGGTTTTAAAGCTCCTGACACTGCGTTCTTAAATTACAAGTTCCCAATACTTTTCTGATAGAGTATAGTATACACATACACATGTGTACATAAATACGTATACGCACATGGATATGTAAAATTTTTGGCATATACATATAAGCAGTGAATATATGTATATATGTACCTATGTAAATATTTTTACATATAATATAATTATGCATTTTTTTTTAATGTGTACATTTTACTTGTTATATGCTCGTATAATAAATGTTTTCGAAATATACACAAGTATAAAACTACACATTACACTACCAAACATTACGTTATTTGAAAAGTACTTATCATATAAAATACGATATGTACTCGTAAAGTAAATGTATGTATAAAGGATATATTTTGTAAATTCAATGTTATAATATTGTTTCTGTTTTTTTTTTTTTCGTCTTCATTTGTATACGCATCTGTACTCTATCGCTATATAGTACGTGTAAATACGATTATATTCGTATATAATAGTATTTACAAACAATTTAACATAAATAAATTCGAAAATATACAAGTTTTAATTTATGGAAATTTCAAAAATATCTGGAATTAATTGGAAAAATAATTGAAGATGAGTATAAATACAAAGTGTGTACATTCCATATTGTAAATTACTAAGTATATACACACTGCATACATATATCTATATACAATTATACATACATACATGTGTAGATATAATTACGTTATGCACATACACGTTATGTGTATGGTTTGTGAATGCAATAAATTTATAAACTGTGTAATATATTTCAAATATAAATAATATGTACATATTTAAAAAAAAAAATAAATAAAATTTGTGTCAATCAGTTACACATACACATAAATAAATATTTTTTTATAATCATACATTGTATCATTTTTGTATCCATTTAATTTTTTTTACAAAATTTTTATTTTTAGTTCTTTGTTAAAGAATTTTGTTTTATTTTGTTCACATTTTGTTAGAGAAAAATAAATATTCGTGTACGCGTCACATCATAATATGTGAAAAAATATATAAAGAAATATAAAAAAAAAATGTTGAATTATAATGGTACATTATTACGTTATTTATTATATACTATACAATATATAAAGCGAGTAGTACTTTAAAAATTGTTTATTGTCAAATATTAAAATTTAATTAAAAATATAAAATGAAAATGACAACTAACTATATAAGTATGAGATGCGCTTATAAAACTTTCAAATGATTTATACATAATATGAAATTTAAAGAAAATGAAAAAAAAAAATGAAATAGATGAAATGATGAAAAACGCACAAAAATCAAACGAAAAAAAGGAATACCTATCATGTATGTTATATCATTATGTAGCTACCAGTGTATTATAGTATATGTACATCTTTTTTTAATATTTATTCACGAGTATTATGAATATATGCGAGTATTTATAATAGCACACATAAATACATGTTAGATATTATGTATGTTATATATGGTACACGTTAATGCGTAGGTGTAGGTATTATAAAAATGAATAAAAATTTAAATTAAAACATATATGTATGTATAAATGTATATGACACAATAAATGACACTGGAATATATTGTATACACAAAGGATATAAAGCGAATATTAATACATATAATACATTTGTATATAAACAAAAAAAAAACATTTTTTTTTCATTCCTACATACATATGTTAAGTGTAGTATAATACTTGTGTGTACGCGTATTATATAATATATGAAATGAATTTTTTTTTTTTTTTTGCGTTTTGCATACACATCTTTATGTTTACTTTGTAAGCTTTCATAATGAAGATAAAAAGCATCTGAAATAAGGTTAACGAGGATGAAATGTTTTTATAAATGCCTAAATAAGTTTTTGTTTTTTTCGTTTGTTTTTTGTTTTCATGTTTCGATATATTTTCTTTTATATTTTTTGTTTTGTGAAATACATATATGTACATATATGTATATAAAAATGTATAGACTTCCACATACATAGTATGTGATGTGTTTGTGGAATATCTTGAAAATTTATGTTTTAGCATTTGTTAAAAGGAATTAATGTACAATGTTTACTATATATAAGGATTTAAAAATGTATGTATGTATTTATGTATATGAAAGTATAATATATAGTAGGTATAAATATCAAATAGAATATATAGTATAGTATGTGTATATAATACATATATTTTATATTCTATAGTATTTATATTATTTATTATTTACGTATTAAATGCTTAACAAAATATTTTGCATATTTTTCAAATTTACTTTAACGTTTTAATACGCAGATATGCATTTATATATAACTATAACTCGATGTATAAGAAGTATGTACACATATATTTATATCAAAATACATTATAATGTTTATGTATAAAAAGGATAAAATGTATGCTTTCAAAGGTGAATATAGAAAATTTTCAATTAAAACAAAAGGAATTTCCTTTATCACTCAAAAGAGAATTTATTCATCATATATATGAAGATTAAGTATACATAATATAGAAGAATATAAACGATAAGAATTTTCATCTATACGCACATATACTCGTATATATTTATAATCGTATTCGTTAATCTAAAATACAGAAGAGTGTCAAATTATTTTTATTTTATTATTTTTTTTTTTTTTTTTTGATTTAATTTCGGTCTAGTAGATTATCAAAAATCGAAAGATTCTAATTTGTGAAAAAAAATAAATAAATAAATATAAATGTAAATATCCTTGATCTTTAGCTGTATAAATTGAATATGTACATTTATATCATTCTGCAAATATATATACTATTTTTTGACTTAAAATTTAACATGAAATTTATTAATTTTTTGGTTTATTTTTTTGTTTCCCTCTGAGACATACTTCATTTTTGTATACAGTAATATGAGAAGTATCTGTCGTCATGACACATATGAGTGTCTCTTATGTATGTATAGATAAATGTGCCTATTTACATACATAATATATACAATATGAGCATAATCATTATATTAAGTTTAAAAAATTTGAATAAATTACGTTTACGTATATCACCGCACCGCACCGCACCGTATCGTACAGTACGTTATTGATATTCAAAATTCGTCAGCAAATTTTTTTTTTTTCTTTTTGCTCATATACAAATAGGTTTATTTTTCTGTTCTCTTACAATTTTTTATATTTATTTTATTATTAATTTTAGAAATGGAAACAAAAAAAGAAATCCAAGGTTATATATTACAAAATGAAAATATAAAAAAGTAAAAAATCAAAAATCATCATTTGGGATTTAATACAAAATATGTATCACATACTACGATACTACCTTATGTATGTAAATTAGTTGAAAATAAAAGAAGAGAACAAAATTTTTTTTTTGCATTATGTGTGTGTATGTGATGTATAGCTCTAGATTCAGAATAATATACATACATACATACATATTTAAATAAAATAAAACAAAAAAAGAAACAAAATGAAAAGACTTGAAGAAAAATGAAAAGAATTGAGACGATTTTTATTATTATTATATGAAAAAGTAATTTACATAATTTCATTTTAATATCATTCAATATTTATATGTATCCTAAATTTACTGTTATATAATTTTTTTAGATGATTTGTATGTAGTATATACAAATTTTTTTCATCATAAAAAACAAAAAGAAGCCAATAACTCTTCTTAAATTTTATAATAATCTTTTGTTTTCTTATTTTATTTTCTTTTTATCAATTTTTGATTTGTTTTTCTTCTTCTTCTTTTTGTTTTTTGTAGCCTAATACTTAGTTATATATTTTGTAATGTAAAATTTGTCATTTTCAATATTGAAATTTATTAGACTCATTATACGAAACACCAAAATGTTAATATTAATAAATAAAATGAACTGAAAATAAAACTAATTTCGAACCAAAATAAAAAAAAAAAAAGAAAAACACAGAAAAAAAAGTACTTACGTAAAAATGAAAAACTAAAATGTACTTACGTAAACAGAACATGACAAAAAATATAAAAAAAATAAATAAAATAAAATGAATGTTATGAGAAATTTTACAATCGAAAAATATTATTTTATACCACACTATAGAATATGTATTTTTTTTTTTTTTGAAATATTTTCTTTGGTTATTTTATATTTATTTCTTTATTTTTTTTTGGTTCTCTATTTTTGTACATTGTACAATTGTTATATGTTTTTGTTGTTGCTGTTGTTTCTGTTGTTATTGGTGTTATTGGTATTAAACAATATTGTATCTGTGTAGGAAAGGAACTAGAAAATTTTTTGAACAAGTCATTGAATCCTATGACAAGGATTTGAAGAATACTATTTTACTTTAATATACTCCTCGTATATGTATGTGTATCACAATAAAACATTACTTGTGAAATTTATACGACATGATATGTTTGTTCCAATGAGCATATAAACTTATAAGTACATACATTATATTATTATGTATACTACTATATGCATTTATGTAAGTAAAATATATACACATAAATATAATTTTATATGAATGTATATATACCATCAGGAGACTCATTTATTTTAGTTGGTGTCAAACCCACTTCATGTTCAAAATCTAAGGACACACTTGTTTACTCAATTGCAAAAATATAACATATATATTATATATATGTATGCATGTGTGTATTTATATAACAAAAGATGACTAAATTACATACATTTTACGATTATATACTCGTATATGATTTAACAAATTTTATAAATATTTATATATTTGTACATATATATACATAAATATGTAATGGTATATCTAAAATATATGAATTCATATATATATATACTATTTATTATATTATCTAACCTACTATTTGTCATATATGTAGGTACATATAATACCAAGTAGTACCTAAATAAAATTTTGTAAAATTTCATTTCATATCTATTTTAATATTATGTAGTTATCATAACAATTTAACTTTAATACACGCACATACACACGAACACACTGTATTCATAGAGAAAATTTTCTGCTTATTTAATAATTTTGTTATGTACATTTATATAAATTGTCTAAATAATTTATAATAAAATTTGAATGGAATACTTTAGCAGTAAAAGTTTTTAAAAAAATTATTTATATTTTTAACTTTTTAGAAATGAAAATTTATATGTACATATATTTATGGAGATGGGTTTCCCTGTTATGGATTCAAATTTTATTGACTGATGAAAATAATTTTTTCCTTTCATCGAAAATAAAAATAAAACTGGCCTAAAATACTTATCTAATTATAACAAGTTGCTCTGTTAAGGGCTCAAATGTAGAGAAAGAGAGCAATTATCATTTCTAGACGTAAATCAAATTATAATTAATAGAAAGAGAAAATAAGTAATTATCCACTTATTTATCCCCAATATAGATTACTTATTAAGTACCTATACTCAGTGTACTCTATTAAATTTATATTTATATAATGTTCAGACAATTATTTAAAAACTTTTACATATTACTTTGAAATATAAAAATTTATTTACAATTTTACCTACATATTTTCTTATTACACATTTAGTCTATATTGTGTAAGTAGTTTGTATGTTGTTATATGTTATAGTTAATGACATAATTTGTTGGAGACTTTTATAAATCATTTTCATTTATTTTTTTCTTTCTTTATTTTTTATTTTTTTAAATTTATTTATATCACCTAGAATATACAAAATATGTATGAATGTTCATTACATATACCGTAATAAAGGTGCAATTAAACGAATTAAGACTGTTGTAAAGGTTATTCTAATAATAAATCACCTAACGTACATGTAATGTATAATAATGCCCCTCAGTGGGACAGTGAAAGAGAATAAATTAAGTAATTATACGTCTAACAACAAATCATTAACTATACTACTATAGTAAGATAATGTATGTTATAATTTGTGTACAATCATTTATTATTCGAAAGACAAGTAAAACGAAATACATATAAAAAATTTTTTTTTGTATAAAATGTTTATAAACATTATTAAATGTTGATAAACATTGTTTACAATGTATATGAAACATTTTTTAAAAAAATAAAAACTTATTATTCTATATTCTATTCTGGATTAGTTTTCATTTCGACAAAAATGTCAAATGATTTTCCTTTAATGATGATGAATTTTTTGACAACGTTTACATTCAAAAGTAATAATATGTAATCTGAATCTTTGACAATTCTTAAATGATCTCTAATAATTTCTAAATGTTTTTTTTTTCATAATTTTTCTTAAATTAGAAAATTGTTTACAATCAAATTAATTTCATTTATATGAAATATCTTTTGATTTTTGAAAATGAATACTAACACAAATAAGATATTATCCTTATCTGTGATACTATATATGTACATAATTCGTATATTCAGAAAAATATTTATTATTCACATAAATTTATGTACAGTATAATAAAATAATTAAAAAATTTTGAAAAAGAAAAAAAAATGAAATTTTTCATTTCAATAAACAAAACAAACGTTAAAATATGTATAACCGTGTACAAATACTACAACAAAAACAAAATAAAAATGTGCCATAATAATACAATATGTACTTCAGTTAATTACTTAGACTGTGCTTAATTAAAATTTTCATTTACCGACGTGTACGACCTGTGTAACCTACTATATATGTATGGAAGGATGTACACACATCTACACATATATATTATATGAAATGAACATATACATTTGTGTATTATAATTTACAAACATTTATACATATGTGCATACATGTAAATATGTATACATATATGTTGTATATGTATGTACAATTTTCTTTTCGCAATTATGATAAATATCAAAAGAAACGTACTTGAAACACATAATTAGCAGAAATTATTTTAGAAACTGGCTAAGAAAGAAAAAACGAAAAAAAAACAATACTGAAAGCAGAGCAATTTCATATCATGTGTAAAGTAAAAAAAAAAAAAATTAAGAAAAGAAAAAAAAATCATCGTAAAAATAAGAAAAAAAGACAGGTTAATTAACACAAAATTAAAACATTTTACAGCAGACTGCTTATCATAGTGAAATTTTATTCATACGTCGTAGTCGTATAATGTAATTTTGAAAAATAAAAAAAAAGATTAAAAAACAAAAAAATGAGTAAAAATAAATCAAGGAAAATTTTTGTTTTTATTTTCGAAATAACATTTTTTTTGTTTTATTAAAACTAGAAAGTGAAATTTTTATACATGTGTATATACATACATTAGATTTTGTAGTGAATTTAAAGAGCAATCTAATGAATTTTTTTATAATTTTCAAATTATCCTCTTACATTACAAATGTTTAAATCAAATTAAAAATAAAATAAAAAATTTCCGTTTGTTTTAAATTAATTTTACATTAATGTGGTGGTATACAGTTCATATTAAATACACGGGACGATAAAAATTTTATATAAAAATATACAGAGTTATAGGGTTATAGGATATAAAGTGTACATTTTTAAAATGTTATGTAAGAAATCTACATTATTTGCATTCATAAATAGGTAAAGAAAGAAAATTAAATAAAATGTACATACATATAGCTGTTAACACTTTATTTTATTTTTATATTTTATTTTTTTTTTTGGTAATTTAATATTTCAATTTTTGGTTGAAATTTTGTTCCAGAAAATGAATTCACCCATTATTATATGCTTTTTATATATGTATTTTATTTTTTTTTTACATTTTTGTATACGACAGAACAAACGTATATATATGGAGACTAGACATACGTCATAAATTTTTATGATAGGTTTACATATTCGTATATGTAATTTACTTAATATAAAAAAATATTTATAGGTATATTTACGTGTTAGTAATATGCATGTAGTTATGTGTGTATGAATGTAATAATAATGTTATTATATATACATATAGCAGGTATGTATATGTGTAAATAAAAGGGAAAATATAAGTAATTTTTGAAATGGATTCAAATTAAATTGAACGGTCTTTTACATTACATACATACATATATGTAAAGTAAATGTACACGTTCGGTTACAGTAAATTGAATATTGAATAAAAACATAAAATTATATACATATGTATACATAACATATTATGTAAATACAATAAAAGAAGACATAAGATAGAAGATCAAAATATGATATTCATTTATGAACGTAACAAAATATAATAATTCTAATTTGTATTTAAGATGTAAAGAAATTTTGTAAATGCAAAATACATTTACAAGGTTATATGTATACATTTTATCTACATAATTCAATTTAAAAATAAAAAACAAATAAAAAATAAAATAAAATAATTATAATTATATTACTTTCGGTATTGTATATATATATACCTTTAATATAAAATATCATCGAATGAATTCGAAAATGGAAACGTAAATTATACTTTGTGTGCATGTGTGTATGTGTACATTTTAATTTTATTAATTAATTTTTTTTTTTCACTGATTATACTCTAAGTCATGATGGCTAAGTGAATAATTATGAGAAGAAAAAAATGAGAAAGAAAGAGAATATACATAAACACGAACACAAAAATAATAATAATAATTTTCTCCCTTAATTAATTGCTGTATAATAAAGAAGTTCTTTAATTGATTTCATAAATTTTTTGTTTTTTTTTTTTTTTTTATCTTTAAATTTTACATTCAATCATCTTTAGTAATTAATAATTTTTTAATAAAAAAATATATATATTCGCCATTAATAAAAATATTTTTTAAGAATTTTACATAAAATAAAAGAATATATTAATTTTGTCTACAAAACTCTTATGATTATAATATAATTATTATTTCACGTTATTGTTATTGTTGTTGTTGTTAATACAATATTCTTTTTGAACACAAAACCAACAAAAAATTACATTTATTCACAATTAAAAATATTTAAGAAATTTATTATAATGTGTTATATTTTGAAAAGTTGAAAGTAGAAAAAGGGCAATAATAAATTTTTCTACTATATTTTTAAACTTCAATAAATGATACATAAAGGATAATATATAAAGTCTGTTAGTATATTTAAAATTTAAACTCTATAATCTTTAATAATTATAATACCAAAATATATACATATATTTTTTTCTAAATAGAAAATTTATTTAATATGTGTAGGTGTAAGTCATAAATTTAAAATAAAATTATTCGAATTTTTTTTTTAAAAGAACAAACACATTATGTAAGTATACGTTCGCACATCATTCACACATACATACATACATAGTGTATGTAATGATCTTTCATTAAAAATTTTATTTTTTAAAAAGTTTTTGAAAAGTTTTCATTTCGTATAGTATCTTCAGACAATCTACATATACACATTAACACATTACGTTCAATACATACATGTGTATGAAGACAAATTTATGTACATTCAGTTTATGTTTTATTTATTGTTTCAAAAATACTTATGTACGAATATATGTACAAGAACAATGTCATAATAAACTCGCAGATACAGACACACCTACGCATATAAATATGTATAAGTGTTACGTATATGTATATGAGTACATATATAGCATTCTTTTTTTGTTTGAAATTTTAATGCAAAACTTTGATTAAATTTTTTGCATCGATGAAATTTAACAATAGACTTTATAATGAAAATAAATACACATAAAACATATGTACATATGCACATACATATATTTATAGTGTATAATATAATCTCGTGTATACAATTTCTTAATTATATATTCGAAAAATTTTTTTGTAAAATTGTTTCTCTTTTGTTTTTTAATTTGATTTTAATTTGTCGATTTTCGACATGAACATATACAGTTATGTACATACTGTACTCATGTCTGTACATACATATGCATGATATTTACATATACATGTATACGTAGACGTATATGTACAATACCTGAACGTATAATAACAACATACACATGAAAATATATGCGAATTTGTACGATATGGATGTTGAACTGTGTATGTACAGGGTGATTCGTAAATAACACAAAATTTAAAAAAAAAACAATGCTTTGAAACACAAAAAATCCCGTTAAAGGTTTGTCGTTTAAATGTTAACGGCAGCCATTTTTTTTTAATTTTGTATTCTTTTGACTCCACACAAATGTTAATAACTTTTGAAAGACTAAAGATATTAACATGATTCTTTTTTTTGTTCGAAAAATATCTTAAAGGTACATTATTTTTAGAAAGCTCGTAATGCATACTTTTTATCGAATCCTTATTTTTTGTCCTCTTATCCTGTTTCAAACAGAAGTTATTACGTTTGACATGAGCTCACCTTCTTGCACAGGTAAAAAAGTTTTAACCATTAAAAAAAGGAGTGAAGGAGGAATTTTACGAAATACTGCCTAATAATCGTAAACGTTGATCATAGCATTTCAAGGAATCGATCGGTATAAGTTCGTTGGTCTGTTGGAACACTTTATTACGAATCTCCCTTTATGCTATGAATCTCCCTGTATTCTATTTGAATTCGAATACACTCGTTTGTACATGTAAAAAGTTTCATTAAATAAATAAAAGTCAACGATAAATGACAACAATCAAAAACAAAAACATAAAAACTTTTCTCAACAAATTTTATTAAATGAAAAATTAAAAAAAAAAACAATTTAAAGCACTTAACAGACATTCTATACTATAAAGGAAAATATTGTTATACGAAATAAAATAAATAATAATAAAAGAAAATAAAAATTAAATAATAATTAAAAAAAAAATATATGAATATAAATATGTAATAAAACAAAAATAAATAAATAAAATTATTTAATTAAATTTGAAATAATAAAAAAATCAAACATTTTAATAAATGAGTATGTATTTACGTGTCATCGTATTTAAAAATATATAGCAAATCATAAACAAAATATAACAAAAAAAAATATTAAACAAAATAAATAAATGAATAGGTGATTTATAAAACTAAAAATGAGAGAAAAAAAAATTAAAGAAAATATCCTTTAATATTTCATTTCAAATTATATAGACGTTTGTTACTGTTTATGTTCGTTCCAGATTGTGTATTTATTTCTTTTTTTTTCTGTTTTTTTTTTTACTTTAACTATTGATTATATAATATTATGTTTTTCAGATATGTCATGAATAAAACAAAAAAAAACAAAAAATTCCATTTACTAAATCGATTTCAACTGAAAAATACATAATACGAGTACATATAAACTTTCAAAACTGTTAAATTACTTTTTTCACTTTTCATAATTATGTCACATATGTTTTTCACATTTAATGTAATTCAAATATTTTTACTTAAACACACACAAACGCAACGCATGCACATAAATATATACAATGTGTACTTATATTAACACGGATAAAATGTAAGTACACATAAGTGGTGTTCATGATGTATGGTAAATGGTAAAAGTTGTAAATAAAACATCGTGAGCATAGTTGAAACAGAAATGGTGTTGAATATGGTAAATAGTAAATTTTTGCCACATAAGTCAAAAAATACACATACGAATGCTTAGATTTTCAGAATCCATAAATTTAAAATTAAAAAATTGCAACGTTCTATAATGTCAAAATATAGTAAAAAAGTGAAATTAATAAATAATTTTTCTACCATTTCACAAGCACAACCTTTTCATTTTATGAAATGTTTGAGTTGAAAAAATAACAGAAAAATTTATATACAAAAACATGAATGAATACATGGTGAAAATTTACCATGTCGTAACTAGTTTTCCCATATAAAAGTTTTTACCATCAATTACGGTTTTCGATTTACTATGATTACGACGATTACTACACTTTTACCACACATCGTGAACAGCACTACATATTGTACGTTCATTAATAATTTTTATTTTATTTTTTTTCCCTTTTTCTTTTTTTAGGTAAATATACGAGTTCATACATACGTATAGCTTTGTGGATAAATCTAATGGCCTGTCCTGTAATATGTATGTGTATGTACATTGTTATTCTATCTGTACTTTATTCACATTTCATAATAATGTCTGATAACTTTTCTTTATATTTATAGTTAGTGTGGCATAAAATTAATACGAGGACACGTGACAATATTATTATTATTATTACATAAGTAAATTATTATTTTTATTATTATTATTATTATTTTCATGTAATATTTATTTATATACACCTTGACATTAAACCATTATGTATGTATGCATGTAAAAAAAAAAAAATAATAGAAACCTTTTAAATGAAAATAATGAAAAAAACATAAAAAAACATAAAAATAAACTTTTCAATATTTATTCTTAGTTCTCAGTTAATTTTCTCGACACATTTTTCAATGTTTTTCAATATACATATTTTCCGGTCGAATTGAAAATCAAGCAACATAACATACACACCACAAACTATATATAAATATGTACTACTGGTACTACATAAAAAATGAAAAAATTAAAATGAGAAAATAAAAATAAAAAACAGAAGCAGAATTGATTAAAAAACCCGATACTCTGTTGTCATTAGTTTGCACTCATATACACAACGTTCAGAAATTATTGCTTTTAATTTTCGTGTTTTTTTTTTCATTATTATTTTTTTTATTTTTTTTTTTTTTGCCTTTATACATAGTTCTGCCTGCTGCTTATTTATTAACTTCCCATAATAATTTTTATCGTCACATCATAGTTTTTCTTCAGTAATTTTTTACTCACTTATTTTATATGAGTTATACAAGCGAACGAATATAAATCATCAAAGTCAAAGTTCAAAAAGAAAATTGACTTGTAAATCTATAAAGAATGGGTGAACATAATTTTTTTTCCTTGTTCCCTTTTCCTCCTAATTTTTTCTCGTATTTTCCATCATCTTTTTTTTTATTTTAATTTTCTTCATAAATTGAAAATATAAATTTTAATTGATTTTAAAACTTCATTATTCATGTAATAACTAATAAAATTCGTAATTAATTTTTGTTTTCGTTTAAATTTTTTCTCATGAAAACAACAAAAAATAAATAAGAATTGAAAAAAAAAAATAAGGAGAAAAAAAAAGCAAAATAACACAGATTGAAGCTTGGAAGGCAGTAAGGTGTGCTGCATAGGAATACAAACTAAAAGAACTGCTTGCAACAATTAAAATTATTTCAGTGTTATACATAATTGTGTAGACACTAATTATTGTAAGAAGGGCAAATAAAATGAAAAAAAAACAACTGTACTCGTATTTTTATGAAAAACAAAGTGTTCCCTTTTTCTTAATTCTCGAGTGATGAAAATTTATTTTCAATTATTTTTTCATATATTCGTTTTTTATTTTTCTTATTATTATTTAATTATTTTACTTCTTTTAGTGTTTTAATTCATTTTTTTTTCATTTCTAAATTCTCTAGTGTATTGCACTGTATAGTACGGATGACGAGAAAATAAAAAATCAAAATAAAAAAGAGAAAAAATGCAATAAAAATCTTTTGTTGTATACTAATTAGTTTTCAAAAAATTAAATTCTTTAAATTTCTTTTATTTTCTTTTTAATTTCCAGATTATTTTTATTCATCGTTTATTTTTCTTATTTTTGGCTTTGTCCATTTTAAAAAATTTAATGCACATATATGTAATTTAATGGATGCAAAAAATAGGTAAAAAATATTCTCTGTAGAAGTGATGAAATCATCATTATAGTTACTGCTTATTACTTCCATTACTGCATCGCATCCCCATACATTTTTCTCTTTTCTCTGATTGTTTCGTTTTCATTTTGTTTTCAAAATTTTGCAAATTACATTTCATTTAACTGACCTAAAATGAAAGCTTTTTAGAGTTTTAGAATTTTTTTTTGTGGTTTTCTTTTTTTTTTCATTTCATTTTTATATATTTTTTTTGGAATTACACATTTTAAAGGATAAAATTTTATTTCATACTCATATACTTATTTGTATTTTTTAAAAATTTTTCTCTTTCAAAAATATCTATCTACTACTTAAATGAATATGAATAGATGGGTACTGCTAGAGTACTAGGGTAAATACTTACTTTTGAAATGTCAGATTGATGTAAATTTAATGACAAACAAAAAACGAAAAATATAATTTTCCTTGTAATGTATAAGTAGTACGAAAGCCCCAATCATATTATAGTGTCAGAATTCTATATTTTAGAAGATTTTTAATGACAATGACAAGGGAGAGAGATCATATAATGATGAAAATAAAAGACATATTAATAACAGAGTAAAAATGTATACATACATACACATATGTATTTGCAGATACGAATACAAATAATGGAACAATATTTTCCTGTATGCATTCATTCGCTTTCATGTTTCATCTACCGTATATTATACAACACAATTTAAAAGTAAGTAAGTAAATGGTAAAAGGAAGGTAAAAATAATTAATGTGCGTTCGTAATCGTATATATAATACAAAATGTACCTACATGCTATATATTTCATAGAAAATAATCTTTGTATGGAATATATTATGTTCATACATAATATACAAGCAAGTACAAGTGTACTAGTGTAAAAAGTTAAGTAACTGAAAATAATTGTGTAAAAGTGTTCGAATAAATACAAAAAAACAATCGGTATATTTAAACATCTAGTTAAAGAGGATTGTTTGGTTTTTTATGTCACTGTTATAAGAGATTTTATTTTGTGTATTTTGTATTGTAATGTAGTACAAAAATGTACATACGTATACATATGTGTCTGTGGTACATATTTGAAGTATACTTTTATGTATAGGAGGTACATATATACATTAGATGTAAACATTTGTCAATATATATGAAGTTCTTTTATATCCAATCCTTAAACATTCCTTTTTTGAATTATTTTTACTCCTTTTCTTGTGTTTAATTCTTTCAGCAAAGATATTAAAAAGGAAATAACAGAAAATTTAAAGTTAACTTTTATTTCATAGATGTTTTTCCTATAGTTTTTCATATAATTTCTTCTATCTTGCCATTCCAATGTATATGCCGTACGAGGGTACGAATACAATAGAATTCTTCATTATCATCAACACACTATAAATACATGTATGTTCCTGTAGGATGGTTTATAGTGGTACATTATATGTACATCTTATTTGCGTACATTTTACAATTTTATATTTATCTTCATCTCTATTTTATATGAATAGAAACAACAATATCGTATGTCGTATATAGAGTTACTTAAGGAAGGAGGAGTACTTATGTAATATAAAAGTGCGTACAGGTATGTACATACATATATGTATAATGATAAGCATAATGAAACATGAAACGTACGTAAATGTGCAGGTGATGTACGAATGTAACTTAAATGTATTTAAACATCATGTGTACTGGTATTAGATTCATGCATGAATCTTCTAAAATTGAAAACCTAAATGAAATGGAAAACATAAAATAGATGCGTTGATATTAAAAAAAAAAAAAAAAAACATTTCAAAAGAAACAGTATTGCACAAAATTATAAAGACATCTTTACGTATATGTAGTACATTTTATGATTGTTTGTATATCATTTTAAGATGCTTGAAAACAAAAACATTTTATTTTTATACCAAAAAATATTCAAAATCATCTCAAGAAACGAATACTTACTTAGCTTAGTATATATGAAAATGTGAATTTTCGATCAGGACATACATACTTACATAAGTACATTGCAATTTCTGTATATGTAAGTATTATGGAATGAATTTTCTTTTTGAAAAATTCTATGATTTCAAAATTACGCTTCATTTAATTTTAAACAATACTGTAAATTTGTAATACATACTTAGATTGTAAACAGAAAATATTTTTATCATTATATCATCGTATATAATGTATTTTTTACATTCATAAGAACACACATTTTATGTAATTTACGTATACGTACATATGTATATGTACTACATATCAAAAGTTCAAAAATAATTAAGATAAAAAGTATATATCCTTATAATGAGGTTAACAAGAAGAACATAGTTACATTTATTACGTAAACTATTTCAAAATTTATGTGTTTAGTCATTAGTAATACGAATATGTATACGACAAATACACAGACGCATATACTACATTAAAAATGTATCATACTTACATACGAACGCATGCAAATACATACAATTAGTTGGTATGTAGTATAATAAAACGTTGTAAATTTCTTCATTTATGTTTACGTTTTAAATAATTTTAAATGATATTTTTTCTTTCACATACCATACAATATTCAAGTACATATGTATGTAGATATCAATGTTATTATTACACAAATTTATGTACATATATATGTATGTAAAGTAACGTATGTATACAGTATGCACGTATAAATAAAATGCTTATAGTTTTTAATTAAACGTTCATTCATTCATTGTTTTGTTCTTGTTTAATATCAAAATTAAAATCAGAATTATAAAAATAATGAATAAATATAAGATTTTTCTACTTAATATACTGTCTATATACTATATGTATGTTTTTGTGTGTCTGTGTGTGCTGTATAAATTTAACAAATTTTTTTTTTTGTATTTCATTTATTGAAAAATATTTTACGTTATCCTTTCATATCAATATCGATATGCACTATACAGAATTAAGAGTGTAAGTGTGTAACTGTAAGTATTACATTACGGGTTACAACTACATACTCATACACATAATACGTACCCACTACCTATGCATATATACGAAGGATTTTATTTTATTTTTTTAAACTTTTCTGTTAGTGTAATTGATCATATTGTAAACTGTATCATAACTTCATAACTAATGTATAATATGCATCCTAAGTACAAGATATTTTCTTTTGAATAAATTTCTTCGAGTGCAGATTGAATAGTGATTTAAATTTCTTTTTTAATTTTGTAGTCAAAAAATACAAAAAAGTATTTTCGTTTGCTTTTGTAACGTGTTCTTCTTATTTTTTTGTATATCATTAAAATACAAGAATTTGTGAAGAAAAAATAATAAAAATAAAATAAACCAACAAAAAACGATAAGAAATAATATATACAAAATTTCTGTTTTAAGATATGTATACGTACATATATATTTTTTTAATTTTTTAGTTTTCTTTTTAAGTTTTTGTTTCTTTTTATTATTATAAAAATAAAAATGAAATATATACATGTGTACTATAGATACTAGTATAATGAAGACAACAAAATGTTGACTTCTCTACTGACCTATTTTTCATTTAATATACAGGAACAGAATTAAAATAGAAATAAAATACAAAAAAAAATAAAATGAAAAACTACAAAAAAAAAAAAAATAATAAATAAGTATTCACGGATGTTTTCAAATCAAGTTTCTTTTTATATTTTTCTATTGTTAACGTTAAGTAGTAGGAAAATACAACGAATAATCAAAACTGAATGACAAAAAAATGGGAAAAAAAATAACAAAAAAAAAAGGAAAACATGAATTAGAAATAAAGCAAAATGTAGTGTACTCTGGTACAAACTTTAAATAATTTTCTTCCCAATTTTTTTTTTGTCTTTTTTTTTGTCAAAAGGACTTAAGAACCAACAGAAACAGAAATGAGGCAGACATAGAGAGACGGAGAGATCAAAGAAAAATAAACCGAGAAACAAATTCCAAAAACAAAAAAAAAAAATGCCCAAGAAATATTCCGAATACCGAAATTTCTCTACTAAAGTCGAGTCAAAAAGCAAAGAAAAAAATGCATGTACCTATACTTACGTGCATGCTCGTATACATAAGCACCTTTTACCAAGGAGCAAGAATAAGAAAAGAAAACTACAGAACTACGAAAAACTACTTACGTAAAGATGGAAGAGATGTGTAAAGTGACTTATTATTATATCTTGTCTTACGTTTCTTTTGGTTGGTGTGTTTACTGTTAATGTTGTTGTTGTTGTTGTTGTTGAAAATCTGTGTTATATTTCTTTATGAATAGAAATGACCGAAATTCATATTATTCTTTACTCGGTATATAATAATTTTATTTTCAGTTAAAAAATAATAATAAATTTTATTTGTACTATCATTATTATTGTTTTTATTGTTATATTATTCATACATGCTAGTATGATAGAAAATACGGATTGTTGTTGTTGCTTTTCCTTAAAGCAAAATTAAAAAATAACAAGAAAAAAAAAACATTAAGAAAAAATTAATTTTATGACTTTTCTTCCTTACAAAAAAATAAATAATAATATTTTTTTTTTCATTTTTTTTTTATGTGACTTGAGTAGAAAATTGTCATTCACCTTTTATGATGATGATGATGATGATGATGATCATGATACAATAGAACAAAATACTTCATATTTTTTTTTCTCTCTTTTTTATATTGTAAAATGCTTTTAAAAAAATAGCAAAAAAAATTGAAAAAAAAACACCGAATTATATTATAATTTTTGTTTTTTGTTGTGAAAAATATTTCGAATATAAAAGTCAGAAACGCTATATCTACTGTAATCTGTAATATGACGGTTTTCCTCTAATATTTTTGAATATTATATGCATATTTTCATTTTTATTCATTCATTTATTTATTTATTTCATCTTTTTTTTTTCTAATGTAAAATGAACAAAAAAAAAAAATTGAAAAAAATAAATAAATGAAAAGCTGAATGAATGATATCCGTTATACGTGACTAGAAAGTAAATTTTCAAAAAAAATAAAAAAGAAAAGTTTGTGTGCAATATTATTGTATGTCGGTGCTGCTGAGCATATGCCGTATATATGAGTGTATTGTATATATATGTACATATGAAAGATTATACTCGTAAGTGTACGTAAAAAGGTTGTATTTGTCTATATGAAAAAGCAATTTTTATCCTGTCAATTTTATTCGTATTTATATTTATGTAAATTTTTGAATTAAAAAATATTTTGGATAAAGTGAATTTATTACATATACATATGTACATATGTATGTACCTCTAATATCTAAATACGAGTATGTGTATGTCGAATATATTGTATGTATGTACTATCTATACACGTACACTCGTATACGAGTACCTACATGAAATTATATAGTTTTTTTTTTCATAATTTCCTATTTTCTTTTTTATTATATTGAAATTTGTAATCGAGATACATTTTAAGAAAATGATATAGGATAACTTTGTATGTTATAATGTATATAATAGGAAGGTACATATTTATCATAAAAACAAAAATAAATATTTAGAACACACACAATGATAAAACGGTAAAATTGTTAGTACATCAATTTTTCATTCATTTAAAAAAAAACAAAAAAAATCAAAAACAATTTTTCACTTATTTTTTCTTTCATTTTAATTTTAGCAAAAAAAAATTTCATTTTAGCTAATAAAACTGTTTAATTGTTTCGATGTATGTAAATTTAGTTCGTATACATGTGCGTATGCACCCACACTCATAATATAGACTGGTAAATTTACTTGAATACTGAAATTCTCTAAAACTATTGAATAAAAGTTTACCATAGGCATTTTCATGTTTTCAATTAAATTCATACATGCCGTGTGCATACTTGTAAATGTACATATATACATACGAGTATTATAGTTTTATATGATGTGAAACTGTAACAACACAAAACAATCGAATTATTATTACAAAAAAAAAAAAAAAATAATACGACAACAACTGATTCAGAATAAAGTTTTACAACTTTTACACGTCTCACATATTTATATTGCTCTAGTATAGTATGAGGTACAAGCGTATAGCAGTATAATATTCAGTTGAATAATTATAGTTAAACAAAGTGTAAAAACACTACAAACATATATTAGCAACATTAAGCAACAAGTGTCTATTCTGACATTATACACTCGTATATGCAATTTATTTCTATGAAATGAAAAAAAAAAAAAAATGAAAAAAAGAAAAGTTTTTGCTGAGTTGCTAATAATAAAACTTAAAATGAGTTAACTAACAAACGTAATGAAGAGCATTTAGCGTAAGAAAATGAAATAAAAAAAAAATAATTTACACCCACATTCACATCCAAACACACACACACACATTTATTGAAACAGAAAAAAAAATATATATATGGAAAAAAATTGTTATACTCGTAATTAAGTGGAATGTTAGAGTACCTATAGTTAATGTTCTGAAATTAATTTAATGAACTGACTGAGTGAAAAATATTATTACATATTTTTTTTTCTACTAAATACTTTACCACATATACACACACTTACTCAACTACCGCATAACTGTATGTAATATTTCTTGTATTTGTAGTATGGTCTTTAAGTTATTTATTTGTATTGATTAGAGAAATAAAGAAAAACAATGAAAAAAAAAAAAACAAAAAAACAAAAATTATGAAAAAACTTTCGTCACTAAATATACCCATCACAAACCTACATACACACAACCAAACATGAAAAAGGATACATGCACGTTATAATGTTTTATATATTGTATGTACTTAATAATATATCAGCGGATCGGATCGGATATACATAAAATAAATTACTCACTTTCCATTTCCGAATCGTACAAAACAACAACAGCAATAGAAAAAAAAATATATAAAACCGATTTTTATTCATTAAACAAAATGTTTTTTTTTTCGTAAGTATTTTTGTATTTTTTTTTTTTTTTGTATATTCTTGATGTATTATTTTTCGTTTCATTCACACGGCTATCACGATATTCCAAGATAAATCATTATTAGAGTATTTATATCATTCGTACACGAAACATTGTATGTACATAATAATAATATAAAATAAAATGTATCGCCCGGTATTATACTACTTTATTTTTGATATGGGTTCGAATTCGAATCGAATATTATCTACTTATATTCTCGTATATTTGTGCTAATATATAGCACCTGCATACATATGTACGTACAATAATAATAATAATATAAAATTGGGTTATGGTGCTATAAATTTTAACAATTTTGAATGTTTTTTTTTCTATTTTTTTTTAGTTCCAATTTGTTTTTGTTTTTTTTTTATGTTTTTTTTTTTGGTGTTCATGAATATATTTGACATTTATCATTCTTAACAAATAATATTATTTGACATATTTTTCATTCACACATAATTGTACATTTATATACATACATATACGTATGCATAAAGTATAAATTTTGTGTTATTCTATACCGTGAATTTACATACTCACACACATACGAACCGAGTATAATACAAAGAAGAAGAACAAATATCGTATATAAAAATAATTGGCTGAGAGGAGAATAATAATAATATTAAAAAAAAAAATAATAAAATAAAAAAAAAGAAGAAGAAGAAAATGAGAAAAATGAAAATGAAAACGAAAATATTTGATCAGTTCGAATTTGAAAAGAATTCAGGATAACGATGAAAATAAGAAAAAAGGAAAAACAGCAAAAAACAAAAAAACAATATAAAACACAGAAAAAACACTAAAAAACACAGAAAAAAAAACAGTAAAATTATTGAAAAAGTTGAAACTTTTATTTTGAATTTATTTTATTTTTATAACGATATGAATACTAAAAAAAAAATAAAAATAGAAAAATATATTTTGAAGGGTGGTAAAATATTTTTTTTTTTTTGGACTAGTGTGTAGTATGTATTAATGTCTAATCAAGGAATATAATATAATCTTTTTGTTTTTTTTAGTAAATGAAAGTTTTTTTATTAATTTCGTTTTGTTTTACAAATTTTTTGTTTTACAAATAGATAGAATTTATTCATATCCTTTCGTTATTCTTTGAAAATGATTTTATGAATTATTTCATTGTTTTGTTATTGTTTGTCTATGTGGTTTTTTTTTGTTATCCTTTTTTGATTTTTTTTTTTTTTGAAAACGAATATAATTTATAATGGAAAATTTCGTATATATATTCTCATATAGTCCTTTAGTAGAAAAGAAAGAATACTTCTTTAATTCTAGGATAAAAGTTTATCATTAAAAAAAAAATGTGAACTATCACTATGCATACATACAATTATAACAATTAGGACTTTTTCTAAGGATATCCAAATAAAAATCTTATTTATTGTTTTTTAAATTTTTCAAATTGAATTCCATCCTAATTAAAACAAAAAAAAAATATTTTTTCCAAGTTTTTTGAATTTAATATTTTCTTTTGTTTTGTTTTCTTTTTTTCTTTTTAAAAATTCAATTGAAAAAAACTTTTTCTTAATCAAAATTAATACAAAAGTTCAAATGCATTTCAGTGTAAAAATCATATATACATACTTATTTGAAAATTATTTTTTCTTCGTTCATTCATTATTTCAGAGAATGCATGCGTTTGAGAATTCATCATTCAGAAAACCAAAATAAAGCAAGAGAAAAGAAATACAAGAAAAATTAAAAAAAAATATTAAAAAATAATAAAAAATTAAAAATAAAAAAACTTTTTTTTTATTGTTATCCTTATAATAATTGTCACTTAAACTTATTTCATTTAGATTTAATAGAAATATATGTACTCGTATAATATAATATGAATAAAAGAATTTCGGTTAAATGCAAAAAGCTTAAAAATTGTATACGATTATGTATAGGTATAGTGTCATACATTTACAGACACACATACATTCACAAAAACAATAATAAAAAGTATTCCGCATGACAATGGTCGTATTTATTATCTGAATTCTGACACCATTGCATCTACATTTATATTTTTGCTTGCATTTAGTTTATGCGAATAGACTTTGATATATGTATTGTCATCGTATCATCGTGCATATTATGTATTGTTCAAAATTAAAACAAAAACAGTAAAGTTTCTTTCATTATATAAATGTATTCGTATAATATGAAAAATGCATATACAAGAAATAGCAAATTTTATTCAAGAAATATATTCATTCATACTTACATACCTATCTAGATGGTATAATTGAATATAAAATTTCAATAAGACATAATCTCCTTTTGAAAAATTAAAATTATTTCGAATGAGACCTTTTCATTTAATTTTCTTATATATTTTTCATTTATTGTTTTACTGTTGTTATTATTGTTATTTTTGTAGTTCTGATGTATATATGTACATACATACGTATGAAAAGTGGTAGAAGTTTGTAAACAGAGAGTATAGTATAGAGCAGCCAAATAGAAAATGATGAAGATAAGAAATGTACTTTTGAAATTACTTAAAACAATTACTCGTATAAATTAAGAATTTTCTAAGAAGAATGAAAATGAAATACAAAATGAAAAAATACAAAAAATACAAAAAAAAAAAAAAAAAAAAAAACGAATTAGTTAAAATATGTATAGAATATTTAATATTTTAATAATTAGTTTTTGGGTTAATTCTTTTTGAGCAAAAAAAAAAAAAGAAATGTGAAAAAAAAAGTTTTACAGATAAAAATTTTATGAGAAAAATTTTCATTTAAAAAAAGAAAAAAAAAAATAAATTGTTTTTTGTTGAAGAAACTTTCAGGCTTGTGTACATGCTGAGCGTACATGTGAGGATATATTTATATTAAAAAATATTAAAATTAAATGAGCAAGTTCAAGAAATATCAGTTTAAAACTAGAACAAATTTATACACATTTATTTAAGTATATGAGAATATCATACATTTTGTGGTACATAAAAAAAAAAAATTAACACACAAATTTTACAAAACATCATAAAATATATAAAATTACAATAATAAATATCTCATGATTTTGATAATATCAACACTTTATTTATCTGTAAAATAATCACAGAGTGTTGCCATTCAGGAAAAAAAAAATGTTTTGTTCTGTCCACTTAACAATTAAAAAGTTATCAAAAAATTCCTAAGCTTTAGGTACTTGTTGTTTATCAAAAGCCTTTTTCAAATTTATTATAAAAAAATTTTCATTCATGAGAGAAAATACCATTTTTTTATACACAGATCAGTGGTATAGTGAGGTCGATGGTTAGTATATGCTAACATGCTAGTAGTATTTCTAAGAGCGACATTTCATTTATTGCAATTTTTATATTGAGAAAAGTTCATTTTCTCTCTCACACAAGAAACAACTAGAATTGATAATACGAAAGACGAAAGTTTGTAAATTATACAGTATGGGTAAGGCTAAGGAGAGAGAAGAAAGCCGCATAGGAAGTAAGTGGGTGTGGGGTGCAGGTTTACCAACAGCACTGTAATACAATACTACTATTCTCAGTGTAATAGCAGCACCAGCAGTCCATTCAATTTAACTATGAAGAATTGAACACATGACATGAAATTGTAATGAAATTTTTGAATTGATTTACAAGTTATTTGCAATTTTTTTTGAAACGAATAAAATATTTAAAGCTAGCAGAATCAAGAATTACAATTTAGATTTCATCAATTTGAGTGAAAATCAACTTAAAAACGGCAACGCTATATTAAATATTTAATAAAGACAATTTCAATTTTATGAAAACAAGAAACAATATTATATTTTAACATATACATATCAGATAAATATAAATGTCAAGACACACTCTACTTAAAGACATATGTATGTATATGTATTTTCAGTACACATATGTGTTCACATGTGTATGTATGTAATGTAACTATAAAATTCTCGTGTATATTTCACTTAAGAAAATATAGACATTTATGTAGCTACATTTATATATGTTTGTGTAAGTATACTGACATATCCTTTATAACAACACATATTCGTTTCAGAAAGAGGAGAATTATAAATATATTGTTTGAAAACAATATAATATAGTACCTTACCTACACACATCAATGTAGTACGTTACGATGTGGCACGACATACAGATACTCGTTCATATGAA
Source organism: Villa cingulata (assembly GCA_951394055.1). NCBI lineage: Eukaryota > Metazoa > Arthropoda > Insecta > Diptera > Bombyliidae > Villa > Villa cingulata. The sequence goes on from OX596018.1 coordinate 8,268,006, forward strand.
TGTGATGTGATGTGATGATGATGTTACTGATGATGAAGACGACAATATGATATAATGATGATGGCATTAAAATTTATACACATACTTTTGCGTATATGAATTTTAGTATTTTATGCATGCATGTAATCGTATAGCCGTATACAAACAATATATAAAATGACACCGAAGAAAATTTTAAAGTTTTACAAGTTTATTTTTTATTATAACGAGGAGTATAAAATGAATGAAAACTCCTATATAAAAGATATACATACATATATGTATATTTTATTTATACGTATATTTTATTTTATACAATAAATATGTATATGTAAACTAAACTGAAATTATATGAAATTGTATATGTACATACACAGAGAGATATGTAAATGCATTTAATATTCATGTCCATGTATATGTATGTATGTGTGAGTGAATAAATATATCAAATATTCAAGTGTTAAATAGTACAATATGCTTAGAATTTAAATCGAAATCTACTGAACATAAATAATCTGATGATTTATATTTGAATAAATTTAAATTGTAAATTATATAATTATTATAAATAAATAGACATCATCATAAATCTCTGTTTATACTTAGCCCAAAACATACATATATTTGTATAGATACATAGAGGTACATATATGTACATACATTTGTAGGAGTATATAATTAAAAAAAAAATAAAATAAAAAGAATATTTTAACATTTATTATTGTGTATAGTTTAGTAAGACAATCATATAATCGTATGTACTTATGTATATGGTATATGTATTTTATCTAAATCCTTGTGATGTAAAACATATAGATTTATGTAATATAGGAAAAATTTAGATTTGAATTAATATTTTATTTGTTTTATTTTTACATAAAAATAATATACAATAAAATAAAAATTACATTTAGAACAACCAAAAAAAATTTGAGTGTCTCTAATATAAACTTTGTTTTATTTATCTTAAAATACAATGAGATATTCATGTATACAGCTATTTAAATAAATGTAGAAGAGAAGAAGATATAAGAGTTATATATGTATGTGTATCATGTATCATATCATTGCGTCCATATATAAAAATAAAAAATTTATACAAATCTATAAAAATCATAATGATCATAATAATAATAAACTGAAAAAATAATGATAAAGGATAGTATATAAGCACAACGTAATCGTACGTGTACATATGTAATATTTAGAAGAAGATTTATTGTAAAAAATTTTATTTATTGTCCTGCAACTAGTATTATACTACATCGTATCTCGTATATGCTTATAAAACATATAAGTATTTTATTATAATATCAATTTCATAGCAAAAAAAAATAAAATAGAAAAATAAAAAAAATTAAAAATAAAGGATATTTTTATATTACAGCGTGATTATGTGCATAATGTGTAACTGTATTCGTATACGTACCTACGTTACATACATATGTGTATGAGAAGGCGAATGAATACAACTACATACTTAAAATTAGATACCATATGTACTTGCTTAATATATATATGTAGTGTCGTTATTATTTTTACTGCATATGTATTTGTTTTTGTTTTTGTTTTATTGTAAAGATATATATATTTTCTTTTTATTGTTTATGAGAAGATGATGTAAGAGATTTAACATCATGCACAGGATTTGTATCATTAAAAAAAATGAAAATTTACGATGAAAATAGAAAATAAAAATAAATTTTTATTTCTCAATAAAAAAAATAGAGGTTTAGTTATTTCCATTTCTTTCTATATACTCGTATATACATACATAAATTTTTTTTAATTTTTTTTTCTTTAAAGTTATTTATTTGATTGCTATCTTAAAATGAATGTTCCTTTCATTTTGTAAAAATTTTCAAAAAGAAGCAATCATCAAATCACTTTTGATGTACATATTTTTTTTTTGTATCGTCTCCCTTTTTAATTTTGTTGTTCTTTAAGTGATTTTACTCAACAAAAAATAAAAAAATAAAATAAAATGAAAATATTTCCACGTGTTTCAATATGAACAAAAGTCATCATGGTATAATACTCGTAAAATGTAAGAAAAATAAAGTGTATACGATGACGAGTAATCGCTTTAAAAAAAAAAACAACCATTTTCAATGTTGCACAATTTCGACATTACCGCACAGTATGTATATATGAATGAAGATTAAAAGCACAAAAGAAAGAAAATGAAAGAAATTTTCTTTTTTTTTTCTTTTTCATTTTTGAAATTCTTATAAATAAAACTCTTACACAATAAAATGTTGCTTTTTTTTTCTTTATTCTTTATTCATTTTCCACCTCTAGTAAGTCTATAGCAGGAATGCTAGTGAATGAATATACAGGAGATGTATTTATGTACAGGATACGAGACAATATTTTTTGTTAGTTTTCATTTTTATCGTATCACATGGTATCACGTAGCAGGTAATTTTGTAATATATGTGTGTATACTCACACTGATATGCGTATTTATTTATATATGTATATATTTTCATTTAAACTCTTCTCCCTACTAATTAAGATAAGAACAAAAATTAAATACTTTTTCTTTTTACTTACAGCATCTGATATAATGTTGTGTATTTAAATAAAATGTTAACAAATTTGTATGCTTATTATTGTCTAAATTATTATACAAAGAGTTAATGATCTGTTGTCACAGTCAAACCAAGAATTATTAAAGAATATACTTACAGATATACTTGTATAAGTATTATTTTGAATACGTAAATTTCATTAAAAATTTTTGTTCTGTTTAACTTTTTATTTAATATAATATGTGTAAATATGTTTATTGAATTCAATTTTTTTTCAATTTGTCAAAGGATATTCATGTAACATTCAAAAGGAAACTTCAACAAAACCGTATAATTTACAATTTGAAGTGTTCAAACATTATGTACATATTCGTGCATACGTATATGTACATTATGAATATAAAATGTACATCTCTTTCAAATAATTTTCAATTCAATTGATATTTTATTTAATTTCACATTTTGAATATATTCGAGTACATATATATATATTTTTTTTAATATAGAATGTTATGAATTTTCAATTAAAAATGAAAAATGTTTTGTTTTCTTTTATTTTTTTTTTACAATTTTTCAAAACATATATGTACATATGTACATTTTGCTAAAATTGATATTTGATGTAAAACATGTCAAGTTGCATATACAGGGTGTCCGGTTTCGGGTGGTCATCCGGCACACAGTAGATAGGTCTCGCCGAGAAAAACAAAAAATCGTTGTAGAGGGAGGGGGGTAATCTCAACCGTTTAGCCACTAGAGGGCGATGAAGATTTTTCGCACTCAATCAACGAAACACCCTTTAATAACTACGGTGTACTAGCTAGAAGAATCTGGTCTGAGAAAAATCTGAAGGAAACTCCCCCCTCTCTTCAATGATACCTTATATGCTTCTCTACGTTCTTTGTTTCAAGAGTTATTGTGTTTCAAAGACAGAATTTAGTGATTTTTTGCCATTTTTTTCAGAGATAATACAGGCTGTGGAAGTAAAGCGCCTGTGTTCCGGATGACGACCCGAAACCGGACACCCTACCCTGTATGTAAATATTTATCTATTTTTTTTTTTTTTGTAAGTAAAAAATACATAAAACATAAATGAAATTTAACGAAATATTCGTTATAATATCTACATTAATATATGTATGTGATCTATAGCAGTTTCCTTTGAATATACCTAATGTACAAACATTTTGAATAAATAAAAAATAAAATTATTTTTCATTTCAAAAAAAAAAAAAATTTTTTTTCTATTATTTATATAACCCAAAAAATAAAATTTTATTTTTTTGGATGCTTGTAAATACATACATATACGAACATTACATTTAAAAATTTATTATACACATTATTATGATTGTGTGAAGTGTGAGTGAGTACATACCTACATAAGTATATGCATATAAAAATTTGCGTTATTTTTATGCTATACAAATAATAATGTGTATATACTGGTACGTACTTATGTATATATGTGTTCTGAATAAAAAATATGTTATACTAATACACATATTATTGTAATATGATTTTTTATCAATAAGAATTTTTAATATTTTTGGTTGTACAAATATTATATAATATATTAGTATGTACATTATATAGGAATATAGGAGTACATGAATATTAAACAAAAATAAATGAAATAACTTTCCTCATTATTACTATAAATAAACATTAGAATGTACATATAAAATATTTAAAATTTTTCCAATATAATGCATGTGTACACAGTTTATGTATTACTTGTAAAATAAACATACATACATCCATATTAAGTATTGAATATATGTATATTGAGAAAGAAGGATTATTTTCGGTTGTAATTAATACATTCGAATTAAATATTTTTTTAAATATATATTAGTACTTATGTGTGTCTATATAAAAATATTCAAATAAAAATATATGAATTTCATACACTTCGTATGTTTAATAATAAAATGGTGTTGAAATATCAATTTATAAATGAAATGAAATTTTCATGATTATCTCCGAAAATATGAATCTATGAAATTATTTATGTGATCTGGATGAATTTCCTTTAATTCTCTTGCATAAAACCATCACAAAAACTATGCTTAGATTCTTAGTAAAAATTTAAAAATTAATTGAAAATAATCTATAAGCAAAAGATTTGCTATTCGTATAATAGAGTGCCTATAATATTAGTGATGAAATAATAAACGAAACTTCAATATACTCGTACTTAAATACGATACGGAAATGTATGTTTGTTTAGTTTTTTTATTTATTTATTGTTAGCAAATATCAGAGAATATAAATTCTCATTTATCTTCTTAGTTCAGTGTCAAACCCATTTTATGTTAAAATTTTTAAGGACGTGCTCATTCACTCAATTATATTATAGAATCCATATATCAAAAACAGAAAAATTCTACTAATAAAATGGAAAATGATGAAAGATAAGACGAGAGAAACCAATTTAACACTCATTCATATATCCAGACAAATATAGTAGTGTATTATATAGTATCAAGGAATATACTACACTTCAACATGCTTGCCCATACCTACCTATGTACATGTATGCAATATTTGTTATATAATGTAGGTCGTAGTTATTGGTAACAGAAAAAAAAATTATTATTTAATTTGACACTGACATCTGATATGATATGACATTCGTTATAATGTGATAACATTACGAAAAGTATATTTTATAGGTAAATTCCGAGAAAAATTATTCACCAGACAAAATATTTCCATTCATCATTATACATACATATGTATATATATATATACTACATACTACTACTCAAACTCGTATACTTGTATTTGTATGCGTCTATGTACGAATTCTGAATATACAATTGATTTTATACAGCTCATATCGTCTCGATATCAAATAATAAAAATAATAATAACAACAACAACAACAGCAAAAAGGAAACAACAAAAAAAAGGATGCTGACAATAATATTTATCTTCAAATACTCTCTGACATTATAACAAATAAATTTTAATTCAATCTCAAATTGTAATCGTAATAATGATACTTTTCCAGATAATTGCTTTCCTACAAAATAATCAACTGTTAAATATATCTTTTAACCATAAAATGACCAAAAATTATTAATTTACCCTACCAATTGAACAAAATCCAACAAATTACTTTAAATATTACACACAAAAAAATATACTAAAAACTTTCGAAAAAAAAAGAAATAATATCAAACTGTATAACAACATATCTCTGTATGCAATTCATTTACTCAAATCTGAAAAAAGAAATGGAATTGAAAAAAAAAAGGAAAAAGTATCCTTTCTAAATTTCATGTGAAAAGTCTATGAAAATGATTTTACATTTCCTTTTTAATAATACATCTTCACAAACATACATATACGTAATACACGTATGATTATCTTCTTGTGTACTACGATTATATTTGTGGTACATAAGTATGTGTGCATTTATGTACATATACAGTGGTGGATGTGGATAATATCGTTTTTCAGTTTGGTTTTCATATTTTATTATTGATACAATGTTGTTCCAGAAGATAAATTTAATGTCAGTTACATACACTCGTATGAAATTGGTTTATTAGAATTTTTCATGTTCATTCATACTCCCACCATATACATTTTGCACATACATAGACATATAGTAATCATCTTGATTTAAAATTTGTTCGTGCGTTTATTTCTCTAAAAAAATACATATACATACATATATTCCAATAAATACGAGTACAAACACATTAGTATGCGAGTATACAACTGTATGAGTATAATAATGGACTAGACATACATCATAAAATTTTATACACAAATATAATTTTTTATATGAATGTTATAAATTGTTTTTTTTTTTTTCACAATGAAAATAATTTCGAAAATGGATTCGAATTTAATTGTCCTTTTATTTGGTCACAGAAAACTGAATTGAATTTTTTTTTTGTTTTTATATTTTTTTTTTCAAAATGATAACAAAAAATGGATGGTAACTTGGAACCAATATAGAACAAAATAATAAAATTTGTTTTAAAAGGATATTAATATATTTTTTTACAAATAATAATATACAAAAACATTGAAACTATGAATCAGATAAACATATATACGTATGTAATAACTACAAGTGTATATCATACAGTGAATTTCATGTCATGGATGAGTAAATAAAATTTTTTTACATTTAATAATTGCCCCTCTCCTTTTCACATACTTCTTTGCAGTAGAGGTCATTGACTTAGTAAGGTACCTATAGTATTTTACACACCATGCATGTCCACGTGTACTTGTATTTCCCTACTTAAGGAAAAGCTTATTTTCTCTCATAGCAGAATGCGAATATTGTACATGACAAAACACGAAAAATCAACTAACAACTTTTCATACTTTCTCCTACCTCTTTATACATACTCTTTTGTAGTAGAGAGATCATTGACATTACATTACCTATACTATATACGAGTATACGCTATTCTAGTACGAGTACAAGTACACATATCATCATGTGTGCTCATTTTTGAATTTTTATTTTGAAACTTCGAGATGATGTATGAAGATGCTCTCATACCAAAAACTTACAATATATTAATATTAAGATATTGTCAAGCATTTATTTTAACAAAATATTCCATAAATTAAGCTATAGGCTATAGTTTTTACGAAACAGAAATATCCAAATGAAATCAAAAATAGAAGCAAAGCAATAAATTTATTTAATAAAATAAAATTTGATATAAGGACATAAGCACATACTCGTATGTTAGCATATGTGCATATGTATATGTACGTATATGTACATTTATAGTTTGAAAATACTGCATGTATTAGTTATTATAAAAATATTGTCCTGATCAAATTTTTTTCTTTTTTTTTTTGTTGAACAAAAACATAAAATTACAATTTTTCTGTGTCATATTACGAATTTTGTTTTTCTTGTCGTGAATAAAGAAAAATTGTTGCTAAGTAAAATAAATACGACATCATAAACAATGACAATGAATGAATAAAAATTTATATACTCTGGAAACTATATATAAGAAAATGAATCCATTTCACACACTTTTCTTAAATTACATTTACATGTATGTATATAATTTGTATGTATGTACTCTAACGTGTAACAACTAAGAAAAAAAATGAAAGCAAAAACAAAAATTTGTTTTTATCATACTCTTAGAAAAGAGAATGAAAACGGATGAGATAAGATATAAAATTTTAATGATATACGAATTTTTTTAGAAAATAATTTTACTTTTATAATTTGCAATGTTCTGATTTAGCTTCTCATGATGATGAAATATGTTTCCGCTTTTCAAAAAAAATTTTTTTTTTGTATGTTTCTGTAGGTGCTATATGCAAAATGGAGGAATAATGCAAAACATAATGTCATTTTGACAGTAATTAGTAAACAGTTTTGAAGAAAATTCTTTTGTAAAGTACAAAAATTTTATTTTCATATAATATTATTTAAGGACATAATTTATGCTACTCATATGTATGTATACGTATGTGCATGCACATATACATGTGAGTAAATGTTTATATCATATACATACACGAGTTGTGCTCATTGCTTATAACAAGCCATATAAACACATTATAGGAGCATATGCATATGCATAATATTGAATGTATCGATGATGAACAGGTACAAAATAAGTATAAAAAAATTTTCAAAAATTCCATACATTATATCATCTGCAAGAATATAATAGTACAAATCTTACAACAATTCATATATTAAATTGATTGAAATTTATTTATTGAATATGAAAATATTTGAAATTTTTTTTCATATTTGCAATTCATATAATGCATTTCTTATATTCTCTTATCCTTTTCATATCTTATTCTTTTTTTTTATAAATTCTCTTTTTAATGTTACTTGTTACAAATATAAAATACCAATAAAATATGAAATTCTTATTTTATTATATATATTTATTTGTATATATATAAATACATTTATTAAATTGTTAACATATATTTTCTTTCAATTTTCGCTCTGGAATATGTAAGAAAAATATTTTATAACAATAAAACAGGAATTGTACGAGTATGTATGTACGTTATGTATATAATATATATACATTGTTTAAAGAAGCAAAAGCATAGCCAAGAAGCATATGTGTTGCAATTTAATATAACAATAATGTATATATAATAAAAATAAATAAATGAAAAATAATATTAAAATAAAATCAAAAAAAAAAAATATTAAATATAAATCAAATTCTGCATAAAAATTCTTTGGTAGTTGAATGCATATTTCAACTTTTATATATTTCATGAATTATCCTAGACTGGTATGTACTTAGTACGTACATATATGCATAATTAACTTTATACCTATGCACGTTTACATACGTCATACGTTAACAAAAAAAAATATTTATTCTCTTATTCCGTATATTATGAGATGTAAAGTTGTTTTTTTAGGAATTTAAATTGATTTCGATAAAAATGAGTAAATTTATATAATAATTATGATGTTGATGTTGATGATTTTAATTATAAAAATGATATGAGTATATGTTTGATGAAATACGAATACGTACGTATTTTGCAAATAATTTAACTTTTAAAATAATTTCATAATCGTATATAAACATACTTTATGCTATTACCATTTCAGCTGTTAAACACGTGTACAAATATGTAATATGTACATATATAATTTTATATGTTTATATGTATGTATCAGAGTAATACGAATATGAATTTATGTAGTATATATGTACCACATGATTTATCTATAAATTTCATTCTTTTATAACATAATTGAGCGTATAATATTCGTATTAATGTACACTTTAAAAAAATATATTGAAATTCATTTGCATATATTCGTTCACATAAAGTATTGTAAATTTTATAAATTTAATATACACATCATATATGTACATACTCGTATACATAAACACAGATATATTTATGTAGAATATATACTATATCTACTGGAATATAATACGTACTCATATGTGAATATACTCGTATAACTATGTAAATATAATAATAATTATTATTTTTCATAAAAGTTTTCATAAAATTATTTTCAAATCCTTTTTCATACTCTGTACTTATATTATAATGTACAGATATATGCATACATACAACGATATGTACATGTATATGTTCAAATATGTATAGTAAATCGTAAGTATTATAAATAGCTGTACTATGTTATCTGTTATCATTATGTTTATACCGAAATGTAAATTGTTATATAGTAAAAGTTCAAAAACTCTTAAATTTTTGGATAATAATTTTGGTCAATTTTAAATATGCACATACGAGCACTATAATTAAAAATATTTTATATAAAATTACGAGTATATTATGTAAAAAACTGCATATTACAATTATACATGTATGCACATTATGTTTATTCAAGTATGTGTGTATGTAAATAAATGTGTATTGCATTTTTAAGAGTATTAATGATATAAAATGTTTTAATGTAAACGAGTAAATATATATGCATACATTTATTATTATCCATTATGTAATGAATTTATATACCAAGTTATATACTTACACACATTATTACTATTATTATTATGTTTTATAAGTTAATATATAATTCATACACGGATACGTATCCGTATACGAAGATATGTACATTATATGCGTATACGTAGATATGTATATGCATTTGCCTTCTGATACATATATCCTTGTTTTCACCAAAAATTAATTCTGTTTTTGATTGTATGTAAAGAAGAATATATGTATATATTCATTTCTGATATACATATAGATGTTGTATACATATGTTCATATCTGTGTTTAAATTTATGTGCATACATATGTATTCGTACATACTATATGTAGAAGTCTACTTAAATTTATGTATATTTATATGCATATGGCGAGTTTATCATGAAGATTTTCATCAAGTATGCATTTATTTATGCATGTAAGTGAAAGTATATATCATTGTATATAAAATATATATATACATATACTCGTTTATAACTGGCATTAATATGATTTATATAATTTAAAGAAACAAAATGGAAAAAAAATGTATACAGAAAAAATAAAATTTTTTTCTGAATTTATCATGCTCTTATAGAAATATGTATGTGTGTATTATATAATGTATATGTATACATATATACATAATCATTTAATATCTATATAGATGAAAATATATACATATGTATATATATATATATATGTATTGTAATAATAAATTAAATTGTTTCAGCTATAATTCAATATATTGTTCTATATGCATGAAAGGAAAATAAATTTTAATTTATTGTACGAAAATATCAAAACATTATCCGCATAAATGATATGATAAGTGTTGTACATATAGCTATATGTATGTACATGATATGAGTAATATGTAATATGGACTTGGACACTCATATCATATGTACTGTGTAGTTTGTATGATGTACGAATGACGTGTAGATATTATGACCATTTTACGAACCACGGAAATTACATAATTACACATACCATGTTATAGTATAAATTGATTGTATATTTGATATGTTATTTTTCTTTTGTTCATTGTTCGTTGTATAATATGTAATTTGTGTCAATTTTGAAAATAATTTAATCCTGAAAAGAAAATAAAATTAATTTTTATAAATTTAATGAGAAAATCTATGTTAAAGTTGTCAAATTTTTTTTTGTATAAAGAAAATATGTATATACATACATACGTGTGTATGATACATTATTATTTATGTAATTCATGTACATTTATTTATTATCGTATATATATACGAATAGGTAATATATAAATGTATACATACATACTTATAATAATAGAAAATCTTGTAAATTTCATCTTATATCGGAAATAGATAAATCAAATGTTCACATCAATCCTTTATCTTAAATGTGTAGATTTATGTATATGTTTATGGGTATATTAGTGTAACATATGTATCTATCTTTACGTTCGTTTAACAACGAAATCAATTAAAATTGTTTATGCTCTCTTATTTTACTTATGTATATCCTTAGATATGTTCCTGTTAGTTTTCATCTTAGTTTTTTATTATTTTTTTTATTTATTGAATTTTTTTTTTATTTTTGTTTTCAAAAGAGGGATTTTATATTGTAAATCATAAATCAAAATAAATCCAATTCGGCCATATACATTTATCTATGCATCATATGTATAATATATTTTCTATATGATAATATATGTTCCACAATAATAAACACAATATATATACACACGCATATGAACATAAGGTACATACATATATATTTAATAACATACATACACAAACACATTCGTATAATTGCACATTTTATGTATATATGGTCTATCTAAAACATATCACAGTCAGCAGAATTGTGAATTGAGGAGATTTATTTATGTATTTGAATTTATGACTATACAATAATTTTGAAAACTTAAATGTGTATATTGTATTAAGTATGTATGCGAGTTCCGAGTATGTACATGTGTATACATTGTTTTGTTTTGCATATAGATATCAATAAATCTATGAAAATCTATATATCTATATTCTCTGGAGATATTAAGTAATAGAATAAGAAAAATGAGCACCATCAGATATCAGAATAATAAATGCAAAGAACTGATGTGCATATGTGTAATGATACTACATATATAGTTAATATATTAATATATTTGTGTGTACTTATGTGAATGTATACTAATATAAGATTTATAATGTAAATCGATTACAAAGGATTGTTTGTAGTACGTACCTCGTGCTCGTATTTAATTTAAAAAGGAGTTGAATATCATATCACATACTTAAGATAAATAGTTTTAAAAAATTCATGATATTCTTCAATTAACAACGAAGATAAAAATTAAAAACTATAGAATATATCAAAAGATTATAGAATACAATAAATACCTATACCTGAATGTAGTCATCATATCGTTTCGATGAATATTTTAAATGCAATTGACTTAAGTTTTTAACGATCAATATCAGCCAGCTTAAACAATTTTTTAAAAAATTTTCAAAACAATTAAGAAAATAAAAATGTAAAGCTAATACCTAATACCTTTATATCCTTCATCTTGTTAAATTTACGTTTTCATATTCCATAAAAAACCAACAAGTACTTATCAACTCAGAAAAAAATATTTGTTTTCATGTTGTTTTTTTTTTTTTTTTGGTTTTTGATTTCCATTTCTTCTGTTCCCTGTTCGTATGAACAAAAGTACAAAAAGAATAAATAAATTGAATTGAATTATTTTTAAAATCAACATTAAATAAAAATAAAATGAGAAAAAAAAAATGTTTTTTAAAGATAATTTGTTTTATGTGTTCTATTCATTTTCTTTTGAGCATCGTTCATCTTCTTTCATAACGCAATCATATATGATATACACAACACGACACATATACATAACATTTAAAAAAAAATTTTTTTTGTTCTTTATGAATAAAAAACAACAAAAATGACCAAAAATATAAAATGAAAATGAAAATTTTTATTATTTATTTTTCTCATGATATTAACTTATGGAAGCAGATAGCAGATAACTAATTTAATTTATTTCGTTTCCTTATCTCATATTTTTTTTTCTTCTCTCCCTCTCTCTCTCTCTATCTCTCTCATTCGATTTATTTCGTTCAACGTCAACGGTTCAGTTCAACTTTCTAAGGGAACGGAAAACAAGAATTGAAATAATATTATATGGAGAATGTTTTTATTTATATTTAGTATTTATTTATTTTCCATTTAAAATATGTATATACTCATAATCTAAAATATTTATTTTTCTTCATTTCTAATATTTGTATTTGTACATAGATGTCTTCTCCTTTTTCACATTATATAAATTTTCTAATATATTTATATGAAGTGCGAGTTTATAAAATCGCATTCATACATACATAAAAATAATGATCTGTTTTCCCAAGTAAGTGACATTCGTGTGACTATCTTTTTTATTTTTCTAATTTTTTTTTATTTTTTTTTTTGTTTTTTTGTTTTGTGAATTATTATATTTTTTTATTTATTTATTCGTTTTTAAAGAAAATAATAATAATAATAATAATACTGAAATATAGTAGGTATATTAAATAATAGCATTATTATTTTATGTACTTTTTTACCCGGAACGTGTTCGGAATACGGTCCACAGCAATGAGAGATGAAATTTAACGATTGTTACAATACAAAATAGTAAAAATGAAATAAATGAATAAAAATTAAAAATAGAAAAAAATAAACAATTTGAAAATAATAATAAACAGAAAAATTGTACTGGAAAAAAATTAAAAGGAGATTGAATTCGTTTTTTTCTAGAAACTTTCAATGTATGTTAATTGTGTTGTTGTACACTCGTATACAGTAGTCCATATTATGCAATATGTATCATATTTAAAAATGCGTGAAAAAGAAAAATTCATGTTGTACTATGGAAGGACTATATTTTTTGTGAAAGAAATGAGATTTTAAATAAATTCTCATTTATAGAGCAATTGAATCTAAACGAAACTATCAACGGAAAAAGAAAAAAAAATAATAAAATAAAATAGGAAAAAAAAAAAAAAATATTATCATATTTTGTAATTGAATTTCTGAGGACACATTAAATGTGAAAAATAAAATCAAAATTTGATATAGAGTACAATAGAACAAAAGTTTGCAAAAGTTTAATGTGTACATATATAGTATGTCTTTGTATGTATATGCATAGATCTACTGCAAGACGATTTTAGAGTCTTGATTGAAACCAAATAACAAATAAATTTAAGCTAATTTATTTACATATGTGTACAGTGTACAGTGCAGAATGTGGGTATATATCAGTATAGAAAATTCATCAAAAAGGATTCCATTCTTAATCATCTTATTTTATACCATACAAGATACAAGTATGTACTTTGTATCTTTGCATGTTTACGATTTAAAAATGGAATATACGTTTTTTCATGGATGGAAAATTTGATGCATACACCCATGCCCATACCCATGCCCAATAAAAATCTGAGAAAATATAAAAAAAAAAAATAAATGAATAGAAGAAAAAAAAACTGTATGATCTAAATAAACAGGAAATTATATTTATCTTGTTAAAAAATAAATATATACATATATATATCTAGATAGATGTACTATTTACTGTGTATATGAGATGACTATATGGGAATATAACATGAAGAGTACATATTAGTGGGTGATTTGTTTGCCGATAAATCGAAACAAAAATCTTTGAAAATGTGATAAAGATAAAGCAATGCATAAGTATTAGGATATCAATATGTATCATAGTATATGTAGTATGTGTTTACTTTTTAGCACACATATACATGTTTACATAAATAATACTGTACTGAATGGGAGGTATGTGTGTATTTAAAAGGAAATTAGATTAAAAATCAATTTCTCATGCTTTTTTGATGCGGTTTTTTGAATTCATTTAATAAACTGATCCTATGAAGGTTTGTTTTTTTTTAATGATTTCCTTTAAATTATTTTTTTTTATCATACGAGAAGTGTTCCAAAAAATATAAAATTGCAAAAATCAAAAATAAAAAATAATATTTTGTTTTGAATATTTAACATTCTAATCTACATTACGTTTCGTAAATGTATACACTCGTATTATGTTCGTAGTATAACGAAACTTTCAATTCTGTGCAACTAACTTCTAGTGTACACTCTGATGCTGATATGTATTACGTAAATTAGAATATATCAGTGGGTACATTCGTACATTGTGGATAAATCCGAGCACCACCAAAAAGTTTCATTTTATATCTGTTATATACACACACAGCACACACGATATATATTCATGCAGATAAACACACACATTTTATAATAATTCGTTCGTATAAATATAATGAAATTGAATCATTATAAATATGAATTGTGGTAAAACTTTAACCGCTTTAACCTATAAAAACGAATTAAATACAAATTTAAATAAAAAAAAAAATGTAAATACCGACATTATATTCAATTTATCTTCAAAAAACGATAATAAAAGGAGCGTGTTATAAACAGTAATAGATATAGCTTTGCTGTAGCTGTAGGTGTAGTATTTACTAGTTTATTCGTGTAACAACTAAATATGTATATGAATGAATTTTTGAAAAGATGATTTCGAAATTATTTTATCAAAGTCAACCAAAAGGATATAATTCATGGTTTCATAAATTTTCTCAATTTAACTTTTTTTTTTTATTATTTTGATCATGAATAAATGCATTTTTTTTTTTGATTTGATTAGCTAAGCAACAAAACAAATCTGAAATTTATTTAAATTTTACTAAGAGAAAAAGATTTTCAAAATGCAAAAATGAAAAAGTAATACGAAAATTCACTACAAAATAAACGAATAAAATTATCTTAAATTGCTGACTTTAAATTCTTTTTGTCGCCATTGTTATTTTAGTTTTAATTTGTGCATTTATGTGAAGTGTGAAATTTAGTAAACTTCTAGAGCTGGTAATACCGATGGCTTATACTTATATTTATTTGTTTGTTTATTTGTTTGATAATCTTAAAAATAAAATATTTTTTAATCTTTTTTATCCTGCTGATTGTTAAAAGAATAACAAAAGCAACAAAAAATAACAATAATTATCGTATAAGTAGTATGCAGCAACAAATATTGAGTACCTATACAAAATTTTGAAATGTTGATAAACAAAAATTTTATTTAATATGCAAACAGCATATAATTTTTTTATTATCTGAATATTTGAGGGTTTATAAATTCAATTAAAAGTTAAAATTTGTTTTTTTAAAAGGTAATTTTATAAATCTGGATACGAGTACAAAAGTGTACAACTAAAAAATCATACTGGCATTTATGTTCGTTTATAGGATTATTTTACTCGTAATCAATTTTCAAAAATTTTTTTCTTTATTCTTGTGAATAATTAATGCTGTTATAAAAAAATGTATTTCGTGGAAGAAATGTCTTGTTAATAATCAAAATGAATTTATATACTTACTTAAAGGGATCATAAAAACATATATATGTATATTTTTTTTTAAAAAATATAGTACTCACGGATACAGATATGTATATAAACATTATGTATCTAGGGTATTTCTATATTAATTTACAATTCAACACTTTATTTATTTTGAATACGTTTTCTCCCATAAATAAAAAAAAAAAATCAAAACGAAAAAAAAAATATTTTAAGAATAACATAACACATAAATTTTAAATTTGAATTTCTTTTTTATTGTTTTTTGCTTTTCTCGATGTGCCTATTTCCTTTACTACAATTCGTATATTTTTATGAAAAATATATTTTATTTCATTTTGTATTTTTTTTTTGTTGTTTTTGTGTTTTGAAAAATAAAATGCCTTTAAACTATATATACTTATATTATAAAGTTTCTATATGAATACAGAATGACTACAAAATATTTCTTAAATGAAATATACGAACAAAACAACATGTGAAATTAATCGAAAAAAAAAATGTAGGTATAGAAAAAAATAAAACAATAATAATAAACGTATAATTTTTCAAATACATTATATACTGAAACCTAAACATTGCATTATAATAAATGTATGTAACATTTTACATACAGTATAATAATAAGGCAATCATAATATACGCACATATAAATATAATCATTGCTTATTCAAGGCATGTTTTCGGATAGGTATACTCTTTTAATCTTCTTCAATCTAAATATTTTATACTTACATATTTATGATAATTTTGTATGTATATGATACTAGATACATTGATATGTATTTTTTACATATATATATATATAGACAGTTACATATAAATGAGTACCAATAGCATCAGCATGGATAGATAAAAATATAAATGATAAGTTAGCTGAAAGAGAGAAATGCTTATATGTAATGCTATAATGTTACTTATATAAGAAAAAAAAAATCAAATAAAATGAAACAACAAGGAAATACAGAAGGAGAAAATATTCAAAATAATACTTAAGTATACATATATGTACATATAAAATACATATATTAATATCTATACGTATACTTATGTGTAATACGGTAATACAAAATGTATCTTTATAAATGCATATTATATTTTATTTATACAACAATACGTCAATAATATTATTCAGATCTTTAGATTTTATTGAATTCGATTTAAGGAGAAGAAGAAGAAAAATATGATAACAGAAAAAAAACATATATACATATACAAACATAAAAAACAATATTTTTTATTTGTATTTCAGTATTCAGAATTCAAAGAATTTTCCAAAAGAAAATCAAAATAAAATAAAAAAAATAATTGAAATAAAATAAAAATAATAAATGAAAATACATACTGTAGTATATAGATAGCAAATAATATATCTTCTCTACATTGAATTAGAATGATATCAAAATTGCGATGATTGTACATAAATATACTTATGTAGGTATAGAAGTATGTGGGAAAATAAGAAAGGATCTAAACACGGATATACTACATATTTATCTCTTCTTGTATAATATGTATCGTGTATGTAGGTAAAGTACATATCTTACGGATTTTTATAATTTCCTTTTTTTGTTTTGTTTGTTTATTTGCTTATTACTTGGGATTATATCTGTCTGTCATTATTTTGATTTTGTTTTCTTTTCTTTTTTTTTGTAAATTGGATTTATAATCAATTCGATATGAAAATGAAAAAGAAAAAAAGAAATTGAAATGAAAAATGAAAGTGATTTTTATTTGATTTCATTTTAGTGTGTGTTTATATGCGATTATCATAAATTGTTTTTTCTTCTTCTTATTACAATTGAGTTAAATCATTTTGAGTTATAATAATTTCATTGAAATTTGGTATCTTATTTCTTTTTGATTTGAATGTCATACAGTATATGTAGGTATTCACATGCAGGCAAGTGAATACAATACAATACAATATGCATCTAGTTGAAGAAAATATTTTTGGCAAATCGAAACGATTTTGGAAAAAAAAGAAAATATAAAAATTAACTGAAAATAAATTAAGATAAATGAATAGATATTTGATACACTTGTGTAGAGCGCATATATACACATACGTGTAAACGAACATGTATTGAGATAAAAACGTAAAGATATTTTTGAAAAATTGATTCAAAAATTATAAAAAATTATTTATCTTATATTTATATACATATAATAGATACCTTCTTGGATCTGTCTAAAGTGGTATAGATTTGTTTTGTATACACAATACACAATGCACACAGTATACCTATATATATTCGTATGGCATTATATAGTGTACAGTATGTACAGATGCATGAGTGTAAAAGACAAATCGTGGTAACATTTCATATATGGGTTTATGAGTATGTGTTTGTACACAAGAGAATTATAGTGTATACGTGATATTTTCTAGTAGAGTTGCATCATAATTCAGTCGTATATTATTGTATGATACTTTATAATAAAAATACAGACACAAAGAATATATACATACATATTTATATACTATGGTATGGTGGTAGGTAAAGGATTATATTATACGTAAAAAAACCATATATGCAAATGATTTTTTTATTACTTTTTCCATTACATTTTGAATACAAAAATTTACTGATTTTCAAAATTTTTACAAAATCAAAAAGTATCCAAAAGTATTAGTGTGGTATAACAACATAATATACATATGTATATACATACGATTATGAAACAGTGTGTAGTGTTGTGTATGTAAATAAAAATACCTACATAAAAAATTCGAAATTGAAGTAACAAAAGTTTGTCTTCTTACCAGAAATTCTTATTATTATAAAGCCACACATCTGCATATATACGTACATATACTCATATACGAATACAATACTTTACGTATATATATTTTATTTTTTAAGTACTTTACTATACTCTTATTATATACATATGTACAATGGGGAAATGTTACTTCTTATTTAGCAATGCAATAGTTTCTTAATATAAATATAAATT
Organism: Villa cingulata; assembly: GCA_951394055.1. Classification (NCBI taxonomy): domain Eukaryota; kingdom Metazoa; phylum Arthropoda; class Insecta; order Diptera; family Bombyliidae; genus Villa; species Villa cingulata. The sequence continues at coordinate 8,287,366 of OX596018.1, forward strand.
TATTTATTTATTTTTTTTTTTATTTAGAAATTTTATTCCAACAATTTTGTTTTATTGTATATACGAGTATAGGTAGGTACCCAAGTATATGTTGCATTGACGTTGACGTTTGCATTGTTATATATAGTATTCGCAAATGCATTTCAAATTCAAAAAGAACATTTTGTTTTATCATTTTATTTTCTTCAGTAAAGTTATTTTGTGGAAAAATTATTCAAGTAGATACTCGTATACTTTTAGAAAAAGAAAGTTTTATAAAATATTATGTAATTTCGAAAATGTTTAAAATTTTTTGTCCAGAATAAATTCATATTATAGTATAGGACTATAGCTGCATATGTGTATATGATGTAGAGATCTATGGTAATATGTGTATTATGGTCTTCAAAAAATTTATTTTGGAACCACTAAAGTATGCATATATACTACGTACGTATACATTATCTCTTTGGGTGGTCCTAGAGTTTATTTTTTGCACTTTGAGAAATTGACCATTTTATTTTGTTTACCGAATGTATAAGTAATAAACACGTACCAAACGTACCAATATACTCTTATAGGAATGTCGTATATTTATGATGGTAATCAGTAAATATTACATAGTCCATCATCATCATTATCGTCATTTTATAGATTATGTATATTATACCCTTTGAGTAGGTCATTTTCGGAAAGGGCTTTTAATGAGATATTTACGAGTACATTATATATGTATGTACATACAATGAAAGAGTATGTAGGCACCTATATTATTTAAAGTATAAATATGTATTTTGTAAATATATTATTTCCGATATAATCTTTAAAGTATATTGTAATCATTTGTACATAGTTCTCATATGTTAAGTGTACGGCAAATATGTGTTTTTTTTTCTTTATATTTCACAAAAAAATTCGTTTCTATTTCAAATCTATACACCGCACATTTTAATCTAAATACATATAAATATATCTATGTACTTTATTGAGAAAAAAATTATAGAAGAAAAGAAATCAATAACCTTTTGAGTCGTATAATATGTGTATTATGTACATATATTCATTCTCTGATGTAAAGATATGTGTTTACAACCATTTAAAATGATACACATATAAGATGAGTGCCACAGATATACAGATATATATTACTACAAACAAACACATCTAAAGTATGTACAGTAACATATGTATACTATAATGTCTAATATGTAATGTACAAATGTAATTCTAAGTATGTTATTTTCATTTACTTTTCTTTATTTTTCTAGATTATTAACACGAATCCTTAGTATTATATACTTGCGTATATAGTGTGTACATACATATATCAACAGACATTTTTTTTTCTTCAAATCTACCCTCTAATAAAATATTATAAAACCATCAAACCTATAGAAAAGAAATCTTTAATGTAATCTTCTTTAGCTTTTTTGTTGTTGTTGTAATCCTCTTATAGAAAAAATAAAGAGTAACCATTTATTTTTCCTTATATGTTTTTCATTCATTTTCTTATACATAAATGTGTACGACATTTATATATGATTTTATACCATATGTACATATGTACATATTTATATTTGTACATCATATAGTATTTACGAGTATTTTTTAAGATACAAATAAAATAATAACGAAAGGAACAACAACAACCGAACCGAACCAAACCGAAAAATAAAAAGAAAAAAAAAAAACATTTTTTTCTTAAAACGTAAAAATAATACAGAAATTTCCACAGTTCATTCATTGAGAGCATACAATACACATGTACACACATTTATGTATTAGTTCGATCTTAAAAAACCGAAGAAAAGTATATGTTTACATACATACATACATATATTTGAAAAAGGAAAAATATATACATACATATGTGTAGTACAAAATAAAATAAAAATGGATAAATAAACGGCCATGAATGAATCTAGATAAAAAAAACTCTTTATAAAAGACTGTATATATATATAGTAACATATGTCATGCACATAAGTACACACATGTAATTTATACGTAAGTATATATGTATATGTACGTTCAAATTCATGTCACATAATTAAAAATGAATACTAAAATAAGATGGAAAAAATTTCTGAAAAAAAAGTCGAAAAATGAGAAAAAGATTAGCAGAAGAAAAAAAAATGTTTAAAATATTTTTCTTTTTTATTTCAGAATTATTGTTTTTTTTTTTGTTTTTTGCATTTTACAGTTTTCGTCATGATTTTACACCTGAAGGTGAACGAATTTCTTTGCGTATTATATACTATAGAACACTGTCGAATGGAAATGTGAATGAAAAAGGTTGGTGTTCATCATAACTATGCTGTGGCATATTACAAAGTATGTACATACATGTATGTATGTGTTGGTTGGATTGGTATGTATTTATATATTTTCTTCTTATTTATTTCACCTATACTATACACATACATATACACACACCCATTCACACTCACACAACAATAATTCATTCACTTTGAAAATTGGCTCAGAAATTACTTACTAATTGTAGTTTTATTCATAATAATAATTGACCTCAATTGCACGTGCACTTTAAATGAGCCTCATTAAAGGGATTTTTCTTTCTATCTTCATTACATTATATACATATATATAATATACAGTATATTATGTATATATATACGTATGTATATATATATATTTGTAAAGTTATATTTATATTGTGTATATTAGTATTAGTAGAGTATTAGCACTTCGATACATGCAATTGCACTTTTCTTCGTCCTTTTTTCTTCTTCTTTGTATATACTTTTTTTTTCTCAGATTTTCTTTTCATTTTTTTCCATTTTTTTTCAATTTTTTGTACTTTTATTTTTGTCATTCAACATTTTAATGTATTTTAATTTAGAAAAAAAAAGTGTATGCATATACATATATACATATATTGAAAGAGTGGTTTGAAGTTATTTTTAACCGGAATATTAAATAGAATTACAAAAAAAAGGGAAAAGAAGTGAAAAAAAAAATTGATAATCTGATGTTGTACATACAATTGATACTATACATACATACATACACATTACTATATGTGGGTGTGTACTGCACAAAATTTTAACTTTGAAATAAAGAGTGTAAAACCTTAAGGAGAATAAAGAATAAGTTAAAAGAAAAAATAATTTCAATTTTTTTCAAAAAGAAAAGTTTGTAGACATCTTAAAAATTTGCTCGAATAAATATAAAAAAAAAAAAATAGTTCAATATTATATGTATTTGTGTTAGGTAATACTTATACAATGTATATACGTATACATAACACGAGTGAGTATACGATGATGAGTATAATAATAAAATTATTTGCAACAAATACAATATACACACTTGTATACCTCTAATACTTTTGTATGGTTATGTACATGTGTAAATGTACGTATAAACAGTACTTGTATACATATTTTGAAATAAGACATTACATATACTCGTATGTACGTATACATATACATACATATATATTATATAATATGATCAGGTTATATATGCAATATAACAAGAATTTCTAATTCTAAAGTTTTTGATGAAAAATTATATTTTCAAATATTATATACTAACTAGTAAAAGAGAAAAGTTTACTAATTAGACAAGTTAATTTCATTTTATTTTTCATTTTCATTTTTTGTGTTAATTAATTTTTTTTTTTTTTCGTTATATTTTCATTAAAAATATTAATTTCTTTTATTATTTTTCACATTTTTTTTTAAAATAGAAAATTTTATGTGTATGTACACAATTTATCTTTGCTCCAATTTATTTTTAAAATAGGAATACGATTTATTATTAATCTATTAATTTGTATGTATGTAAATTATATTTATGTTTATGATAATTATATGGTAATTATATGTGTATTTAAAGTAATGTACATTTAAAATGTCATATTATATATATAATTTCACTTAACCTATATATTTTTAATTGTTGCTATTTTTTTTTTTTTATGCTGTTGCTCAATTATTATTAATTTTATTTTATTTTAGTTTTTTTAATTGCTTTTCCTTCGTTAATTTTAAATTAAATTAAATTAAATTCAATTAAATTTATTTAAAAAAAAATTATTTATATAATTTAAATATTAGGGGGGATTCATGTCACATTTTGTAATTTTCGTAGTCTTCGTATAGTTTTCGTATAGTTCATTTCCATTTGTGAACTACGAAAGTTTTGAAAAAATAAGAAGTTAAAATGCTTCATAGTTTCTAACTCTTTTGTATTTTATATAGTTTCATAGTTGATGTTCAACAGTTCTCAGTTGGCATAGAAATTAAAATATTATAAAATAAATATGACAACTGAAAAACAAAAGCAACTACGAAAAAGTAAATTACGAAGAAATTTGAGATGGTCGTTCATGCCAATCAGACTACGAAACTATACGATGCATCGTAATATCGATATGAATCCCCCTATTATTTTAAATTACTCCGTTGTTATGTTTATATAAAGCATATAATTATTTGCATCTATTTAATTAAATACAATAGTATATTATAGTAAAAGGAAATTCAAAATGGATAATAACGATTATCATAAAAAAAAATTAAAATTAAAATAAGTCTATAGAAGAAAATTATTTATTAACACTTAAATTTTGTAAAATAAAAAAGGAATTATAAAACAAAAAGGAAGTAATTTAAATTATAAATATCGAAATGATTTTAATTGTCTGTATGTCAGAATTTAAGTATAGTAGTATAGATATAATCCCACAACTGTTGAAAGGAAATTTATGTAAAATATTTATTAATATTAACATATAATTGTATGTGTTCTCATACATGCACATCTACTTTTCTATTTATATACTGCTTACTATATACTCCTGACTTGACTGGTAATACATACATATACATTATATGAATTTTTCAGAAATATTATTGAAAATTTATGTGAATTTCTTTCAGGAATTTTATTTTGTTATCATTATTAAATTATTAGAGTAATTTACACAAAAAATGAACATATAATGAATATGTATATACTTACATATACATAGACATATACATATTATATACTTAAAATTTATTTAATTATTATTTGTGTGTGTATGTATATGTAAATAATTTTTTTTTTTAATTTTTTGTTTTGTTCGTTTCAGTATTTTGTTTTTTATTTTTTCTTCTGTTTAAATGCAAAGTGGATAAAAATTAAAAAATCTATCATTGTCATAGACTTGACTGAATAGATAAACATATCACTCACATAATAATATAATTAATTATTATTTTTAAAATATATAAATAACGGTTTATTATCACGAAAAAAAAAAATATACATATACAATACACACATATATAATTTTCTAATATACAAATGGTGGTATGTCTATCTCTCTACGTATATATGTATGTATGTATTGCAGCTATATTTTCTATTGTATTTAAATGCAAATTATTTTGTGATAAATGAAAATATCGTATAAATGTATGTATGTGTGTGTGTATTAAATTCTATTTTGCATACGGTATGCATCGTCATGGTATAACTAATTGTGTATATATTTATGTATATAAAGAATACTATACCTACATACATTATATACATAAGTACATATCGCTTAATCTAAAAATTATATACCCATTGATTATTACTATAGTACACCCCATATTACTCGGTCTACTTTGTTTGAAATGTTTTATATTCATTATTACCTTCGCACCACCACCACCACACCACGCCTTCAATAGATTAGTTGCTTGATATTCAAATTCAAATATCCAAAATTTCAAATGTATGTGCGCGTTTATGTGCATGAATGTGAGATATACATATGTATATATATTTCGAAAATATACAAACTACTGTAGCTAAAATTTACGTCTGCATATATAGGTAATGTACATATGTAGGTATTTGTGTAGTATATGATAATGATACTATATAAGTATATATATGTACGTTTATAATTTGAAGGATTTTTAGAGTTGTGTGAAAATATTTTTACACGTAATGTCATCCCAAGACTATAGTATAATAATTATTAATCTTACTTATTTATTTTTTTCATTTATCTTATTCTACTTGTAAATGTATGTGTGCATTTATATACCCGTATATTGTGTTCTATATATTGTCGGTTGTTGGTTATTAAATGCCTAACATTATATACGCATATCGTAAGAATATTATGTATGTAGTAAGAAAATATTGAATTTTTATAACTCATCTAAGCGTATGAAATAGACATATTTTCGGTCAATAAATTCACTCATTCTCAATACATTTACATTATGTACAATGTAATATGAAATGTTTCTAACATAATGGATAATACACAAATTATGTGTATATTGTTATTAAGGCTGACCACTTAAAATTAACCATTGTACATTAATTTATAGTTACTATGTTGTTTTATATAAATTATCACATTATGTACCAGTATTTATGTATAATATCAAATAAATATAATCAGCAACAGATGTCCGTTTCATTTCTGCTTTATGTACAATACAAATGCATACATTGTAATTTATAATATGCGAACCATACATATAAATTGTAATGTAAATAATTACACAATTTTCTATATTTTATCTATACATATACATATAAAATATTGAAATCAATTTGAATCATTTATTTAAATCTTAAATCAATAAAATGATAAAATAAACATATCCCTGATAAATTGCGGTGATTATTAATTTTAAAAAATGCATTAAAAAAAAAAAAATTTTTTTTCTATGGTGATTTGTATTTAAAAATTTAAAAACAAAATTATTTCTACATAAAATATGGGTACTATAATGATATGAACAGAACACCAGAAAGGAATATACCACACTAAAATCGTATCGTCTATCGTGTATCATACTAGATAATATTTATTTTCAAATACATATGTAAGTACATACGTACATTGCAGCACATTGCAGAATGTATGCGTAAACGAAAATACATAGCCGAGAATATGTATGTATGTATGTATGTACCTAGATTGAAAGCTTTTTATACACTCTATATATATGTATGTATGTATGTATATAATATATATAACAAATGTATAATGCCAAGGATATTATATATAAATGTGCGTGTAAACAGAAAACTGCCTTAACGACAGCTTTTTAAAAAATTTAACCATATTTAACTGTGATTTTTTACCTTACATATTAAAATGTTAGTAATGTAAAAACGTTAAAAATCTTGTTGAATCTGCATATAAAGAACATATTTTAAATACAACATTTATACACTTATATATACATATGTATTATGTACATATCTACATATGAACTTTTTTATATCCTTTAAAATTTTGTTATTTAAATTTATTCAGAAATTAAATTCAATTTATATAAGAATAACTCAACTTCATATCATATTTTGATGCAAAAAATTTCTCCAGGAATGTAAATATAAGGAAAACAAATAATAAACGCATATACTTACTTATTTAAAAGAACAACATTTTAAAAAAGAATTAATTTTAAACTTACATATAATACATATGTATTTTTCAATCAGGAAATATCATATCATCTCATTTTTTTATAATTCAACTAAAATTTCTATATTTATACTGAAATGTAAATATAAATGAGGCGTATTCGTATACATAATAGAGATAGGAAAAAGAACATAATATATACATACATTTATGTACCTTTAAAATAATAAGAAAATTTATTACATTCTCTTCATAAATTTAATTTAATTCGAATATATGCGATGTCTTAAAACTTAAAATATAGTTAAAACTAAAACTAATAAACGCCTTCAGTTAAATAGCTATATATTGTACATATATGCACTTAAAAAACATCCATCTAAATTAATGTGCTTTATATACATATACATATATATAAACAAAATATTGTATTTAAAATATAATATGAGTGTATGCATATGCAAATAGAAAACAATTGAAATTTTAATTACATATCAAGTACAACTAAATTTGTGTAATATTCTTTGAATTTATATGTACATACTTGTAATATAATATAATATACTTAACATGTTTAAGCATCTTCTATAAGGATTTATACATAAATAGAGTTTTACATAAAATGAACTTGAATTTATTGTAAATGTAATGTATGTATCAATCTTATTCAATTTGAAATTTTATTAAGATTTGTCGTTGTTCAATTTCAGTGTAATATAATTAAATATCTTCTTATATTTATAAATAGGAGTGATAAGAAATACTTAATACCATAATATAATATACATTCTTTTCTTATACGTAATTGATATGTTAAATAATTATAATATAAATATTGTGTTTTATACTGAATTTTTGATCAATTTTTAGTCATTTTGTAATTATCAAAGTGATTCGTGCAAGTATACGATTCGAAGAAGTGGAGAAAAAATTGTTTCTAGATTCTGATTTGATGAAAAAACAATAAAATTATTAAAAAATACATTTTCAGTTAGATAATCACATAATATTACGTGAAAGTGGAAGAAATTAATAATTCCTAAAATGTCGTTATATTATTATACCGCCAATAATAATATATATAATGTTAATGTGTAGTTGTAGATGGCGCAACAATAATCTACAATTTCTTTTCATCAAATCGTTCTTTATTCCGTTCGTATCAATATCAATATTTCAATATTGCTCTATCATCTCATCATGCGCCATATTGCCTTGCCATATCATGTGTTTTATAAAAAGAAAAACATAAAAAATAATTAAAATTTGACATAAATGTATGCCATATCATATCATATAATCTGCCAATACCAATGTCAAATTGTCAAATGGTCAAATGGTCAAAGCCAATTATTTGGTTCTAAATTATTTTTATTAGTTTTTCCTCTTCTCTATTAACTTTTTTAAAGATTAAATACGTTTAATGTGGTTTAATTAAATTAATATATGCAAATTAAAATTGATTTTGATAATTTCTGATTGCAAAATATAAAAGTTAAAAAATTAAATTGAGTAAATATTGAAGTACCTAATATTCAAAAGTGAAGTGTTTCATAGTTAATATTATTAGTTTAAGAATTGATTTATAATTTGAATAGTAATGTCTGAGGAGACACCACAGGATTCAACAAATCCTTTTCTGGGACTTTTTGAACAAAATCAAACATCAAATAATCAACAGAATGAAGCATCAACATCAACACCAGTCTTTGAATCCTTAAAACAATGTTCAAATGGTAATGAGAGCAAAGAAAATATTTTGGATTTGAAAATTAATTCTTTAATTGAAAATATATTTTCGATTACAATTAATGAGAATAAAATACCAAAAAAACAATTGGTATTCATGGAAGAAATCGCAACATTATCAAATAATGGGTTATTAAATTTGGAACTATTAGAACATGCATTATTCGAGAGGTTATTATTACCGAATCCACAAGATTATGCGATTCCTTCAATTGATAAGAACGATGATGTGAAATTAGATAATAATGTTGTTGAAAAGAATATTATAAATTATTTGTATAAATCATTTGAAAAATGTACAGAACTATCAAAGAATAAGAATGATTCAATTGCATCGGATGTATGCTCGAAAATTAATTCTTTGATAATGAGAAATGTTTGCACATCAATAAAGCAACAAGAATTATATACGGAACAATATTTACCTTCTCAATGGTTAAATATTTTAAAGGATCAAAAGAGTAATATAGATGTAAAACAAAATTTTTTAGCATCGGTTACAAAAGAATTACTAGAACAAAATGACGATAAACTAACAACAATGGGCGATTTGAAGGGAATTTTTTATCCAATGTTTGCAGAGATCGGAAGAGAGATACGTGATTCAAGTTTGATAACATTTCGAAATTGGATATTTGAAGTGATTTTGCTGTTTATAACTGATAAAAATACACCAGAATTAAGTGAATTATTTATTGATTATACGACACCAAATCCAGATAGCAATGGTAGGGCATATTCAGATACAATTCTTGGTCAAATGTTAAGTTTATCAATCTTACCGAAGTATCAAGGTGGAAAATTCGAATATTTCAGTGAACCAAACGAATTAATGTCAAATACTATAAGTCCATCGTTATGGACGGCATTATCGAAACATTTAGATGATATTTATTTGATATTTAAAAAATTACTTACATTGAATGATGAATGTAAAAATAAAATGTTATCATGGATTGGTAATTGTTTAAGTGCAAACATTCCACGCGGTCAAATGATGAATGCACAGGATGTAATATTGCATGCACAAAATGCAACAAATTCAGCTAGCGATTCATTTATGCTCGGTTTATCTGGAGTTTTATTACGATTATGTAAACCATTATTTAAACCAGATTTAAAAGTTCTATTCGTTGATCCAACGTATTCAGCTGTATCTGAATCAGAACGTTCAATGAAAAATATTCATTTGATAAATGCATCAAAAGAAACATGTCTAATACCAAATGAAAATAACGAAACGCGTTTAACTGCAAATCGATACAATTTCATAACGGAATGCTTTTTTATGACTCATAAATCTATTGAACTAGGTAAGTAAACTAATAAAATTCTTGATTAAAATATTTAAATAAAATTATTTTTTGTTTAGGCTATAGAGTCTGTATGAAGTTCTTTCTAAAAATATCTGAAGAATTAAATAAATTACATCAAGCGATGGAAGATGCAATGCGACGTGGTAGAGTTGATGCTGCACAAAGTTTAAATGAGATGCTAGATATCAAATTGCAACATTTTGCCAGTTATAAAACAATATTAACTGAACCAAATAATGATCAATTAATGTTAAGAATGTGCGAAGCAACATCAATTTGGTTAACAAATGTTACAGTAAAAACTGAAAATGAAGTAAATCAGATGACACCAGAAACAGGATATGCACCAAAAGAACATAAACTTGATATAAAATTACCATTACAGAATTATGTACCACCATTTCTAAAGTAATTATTTAGAAACTTTAATGTTAGTTACATTTTATTTAATTTTTGAATTTTTTATTTTCTTACGTTTCAGGTGTATACCAGAACATATTATAGAAAATGTACTTAGCTACATATCGTTTATGAGAAATTTCAAAGATATGGATATACGTTTAGATTTTGATGCACAATGTTCAATATTTCGTGTATTATTGATATTTATGGGTAGTGTTGAACATTGTTATAATCCACATTTAAGAGCTGAATTAGCAGAAGCATTAGAAGGTCTAGTACCAAGAAATGAATATACTTCAAATAGCATTGCATCAATTGATACGAAATTGTTCACTACACATCCAGACAGATTACAAATAATACCGAATTTATTGAATGTTTTCGTCGGTATTGAAATGACAGGACAATCTGTACAATTCGAAGAGAAATTCCGGTATCGTAAACCAATGTATTCATTAATGGAATTTTTATGGAAATATAAAGAACAGAGAGAATGTTTTAAGTAAGTGATATGAAAATTGAATTAGAAGTTGAAATAATTATTCTTTTTAATCTAGACAATTAGCTGTAGATGCTGAATTGAATATAGAAGATATCAATCCACCAATATTTTTACGTTTTATTAATTTGTTAATAAATGACGCGATACATTTACTAGATGATTCATTGACAAATTTACAACAGATACGTACACTACAAGCAGCACAAGATAATGGTGAATGGAATAATTTACCAGTTGCTGAACGTGAACGGCATATGGCTGATTTAATGCAACTCGGAAATATAACACGTTTCGATAATATAATAGGAAAGGATACAATTAACATGTTAAAATTATTAACATCTGAAATAAAAGGAATATTTTGTCATGAATCTATGGTGAATAGAGTAGCGGCTATGTTAAATTATTTTCTGTTGAATCTAGTTGGACCAAAAAAGAAAGAATTTAAAGTGAGTAAAAATGTATTTTGAGTTTAATTTGTTATCAAAAATATAATGTGTTTGTTTTCGAATGATGACGATGGTGATAGGTAAAAGATAAGGAAGAATTTCGATTTAATCCAGCTGAAACTGTCAAAGAGATTTGTAGCATTTACGTGAATTTAAAAGATAATGATGCATTTTGTTTGGCCGTATCACAAGACGGTAGATCGTATAGTCATGAACTGTTCAAATATGCAGATCAAATTTTAGGTATGAATTAAAATTCATAAGAAAATGATTCGTATTTTAGAATTACAAAAAATTACTTTTTTTCTTCTATAGTACGCATTGGTGGTGGTCAGTTAATTGGTGAAATGCATGAACTTTCTATAAAAGTTGAACAAATCGAAAAACAATATAAAGAAGATCAGGGAGCTTTAACCGATATACCAGATGAATATTTAGATCCCATTATGTCAACGTTAATGTTGGATCCAGTTATACTGCCAAGTTCTGGTGTGACAGTGGATCGTTCAACGATATCTAGACATTTATTAAGTGATCAATCGGATCCATTTAATCGTTTACCGTTAACGATGAACCAAGTTAAACCTAACACCAAATTAAAAGAAGAAATTATGGAATGGATTAAACAGAAACGAAAAGAATATGCTGAGAAACAACAGCAATCAGAAGAACAAAATGAAAATCAAAATGATGAAGTGAAAAAGGAAGAAAAAAATAATGAAAGTGCATGATTAATTTTATATTTTTTCAATTTGTTCCATATTTTTAACTTTAATTACAAGTATATATACATAATGTACATAAAATTCCACTAAATTTTCATAAGGATGTAAATTTTGTTTTTTTTTTTTTTTTTTTTTGTTTTTTATTATTTACCTAAGTTACTGTTCATTTTTTTTTGTTGTTGAGAAATAAATATATAAATTGAATTAAATTCAGATCAATAGTTTTATATCACTTAATGGCCACAATCTACATACTGCCCTACTTTTTATTAATCCTTGTGGTATTGGACCATAGAAACGTGAATCAGAACTATTTTCTGAATTATCACCTTCGATCCAAACATGACCTCTGGGTACAATAATTTCTATTGTACGTGATCGTGATTTTTTCAATGCTTCAATTGGTACTAAAATCGATTTTTCATTTTCCGATGATGAATTATTTTCTGATTTCGATGATAACCGTACTAACTGATCAGTTTTGTCATCAATTTCAGCTTCTTCTAGATCTGTTGATTTTTTTTTAATTATTAATAAATTATTATTAATAACTGGTTCCGTTGATGTGATTTTATCACCAGGAAGGCCAATAATTCTTTTACAAATATGTTGTGTTGGATTCGTTGGACATTTAGCGATAATTATATCACCTCGCTGTACTTTATGCAATCTTGGAGTTATTCTTTCAGTTACAAGAATATTATTCGAGTATAATGTTGGTTCCATAGACGGTCCACTACACTATTTCAACACAGAAAGAAAAAAAAACATTATTTTCGTGGTGTTTTTGTTTATAAATACATAGCTTTAAATTGTTATGTAAGTAAATAAAGTTACAAAATTAGGAGCAATTACCACTACAAAATCACCGATATATTCAAATGTACAATGTGTTATGCATCCATATTGAATTATATATCCAGCGATTCCAACCATTTTTGATATACATTTAAACATTTCGCTTATAATGTACAAAATTATCGAATAAAATTCATAAAATTAAATCGTTTACACTTTTCTTTTTTTAAAAAAACAATAAACAGAAATCTGAATCTGAGGAAGTGTAGTGTGTAGTTAGAGTTAGAGTTACACAAAAAAATTACTATACAAATTATAATCGTCGCTGAATGCTGAATACAAATACAATACACTAGAAAGTAGAAAGTAAACAAAAACAAAATAAAACGAGACAGCTGATGAAGGTAGTGAGATAATTGTCAATAAAAAATCAACAGCAAATAAAAATTGATTCTAAAAAAATCGATTAATTTGATTTGATCCGGAAACATCTTATGAAAAACGTTAATTAGTGAACATCTTTAGATATTCGAATTTTTAAAAATTTAAATTTCAGTTATTGAATATACGAGCTACGAGTATAATAAATAATCATGTAAGGATTTCTGTTACAGTAATTTCTGCAGAGATAACAAAATTGATGACACCTTTTCGGATTTAATATGATTTAAATCGACAACAATTAAATTCCAATTTCATGTAATATATCATCACAATTAGAAAAGACTGTAAAATTTCATATTTTTTTTTTTTTTTTTCAAATTTTTCAACAAAAAACTAAATCGTGCTCAAATTAATTTTTTGAAGATTAAAATTTTGAAAAAAAAAATGAGATTCCAATGAGAAGAAAATTCATGGATTATATAAGGTGATTATGAAATTTTCATAAGAATTACGTGGGACATATTAACACGTTGTTTATTCATTAACCACCGAGTTAAGAATCATTCATCATCTTATGTGTAAATGTACCTATAAACATATTTGTGTATACGGTACGTCCCTATTAAGTGTTACTCGTCTCATTATTTCAAAAGTATTGCATCATATCACTATGCCAAATGAATGAATGAATATGAATGCAACAGTTTAATCCTTTTGAAATAATTTGTGACATTTTTTTTTTAGAACTTGACCCTGAATTCCAAAAGATATTTATGGTAGCATTAAAGAAAGATTTTGTTCCATGTTCTGATTCTACGGAAGTTGTGTGAGGCAAATTAGAATTGAACGTGACTTAGGTAGGTATTTTACATAATAAAAGTATATAATAGAATAATTAAACGTTCAATATGTACACAGAGCCGGTTCTAGTCTCTTGGGCGCCTACTGCAGTGTGGTATAGAGCTTAATACACTCAGGAAAAGGAGAAGAAAAACTCTATTATTCGTGTATCTTTCCACTTCTCTTTCTGCTTCTCAAGTATTTGAGAGTTAAGTGATCATGTTTCTTTACACATGAAAATATAGGTCAAAACAGTAATATCTTTTTCAGTTTTTCTTTTTGTAGTAGTCTACTACGGTTAAGAATTTCGTTGAAATAATATCCGGGTATATAAGAAAAACATGATTTTTGTTTTAACCTATATTTTTTCATTTATGAACAAACATGGTCATTAAAATCTTGAGTACTTATTTGAGATATAGAATGATGATACGTGATTTTCATTATGTGCTTATTCGCGAGAGATTATTACCCTCGAGATTCGACGCCCGGTTTTAGTGAACTATTTCAATCTATTAAAAGAATCGGGTATGTGTATATGGGTGATAATCTAATTCGTTTATCGAAAGATATAATTTGAAAAATTCTTTCTGAATTTTTAGTTACAAATAATGATACAGCAATGGACAGGAATACCTGTAGTTAATTGTGTTTTTTTTTTTTTTTAGACAGTGTCAGTCAGTTTATTATAGAGATATGTACATATGTATATAGTTTTGGAATTTTTCTACACTTACGGTACAATCAATTTTATTAATAAATACAATGATATGATGATATGTATAAACTGTAGTACATAGTATCTTCTAGGCGGAGCTCTATACATGATGACAGCGCAATGATGAAATGATTATGAATGGATAGATCGTTTTTAATTATTATTAACTCTGTGTACTATGGCATTATTTGAAATGCAGAGGAAATTTCAAATATTAAATTAAATTAAATTATATACACAGAAGGAGAAAGTAAATATGGAAGGAAAGCAACAAATCATTTTTATATGAAACTCGAACAATTATATATGTATGTATGAAATAACTTAATAATTATGATTGATATATGACCTTATATAGAGACGCTGTTTTATTGATTGTATAATAATAATAACATATAATTGTCTATTAGACGAAATAAAAGATTTTTTTTTTCATATTGTCATGTATATATAGTAGATAATATTTGTATTGTATAGAGACTAGACAGATCTATAGTGATCAGAGACATGAGACATGTACATATATTGAATGTACATAATATGTACTCTCATATAGATATGGACCTACCTTAAATTGTTTAATCTTTTATAATTTTATTTTGTGTAGAATTTTTTTTTACATACATATTTTCTTTTTATTTAAAATAAAAATAAAAAATTGAATATAAGAGCAATTTATTGTTTACCTCCCAAGCAGATATCATTCTCTTGTCAACTATATGGTTGTTATTTTATTTGTTAAAAAAAAAAGAAAACAAAACCAAAATAAAAAAATAAAATAAAATAATAGTAATAATAAAGTAAAATAAAATAAAATAATACAATAAAAATATTGAGATCTTAAAATAAAACAATAAAAAAAAAGACGAATAAAAACAATTAAGAAAAAAACAAGTAAAAGTATAAAATAAAAAAAAAATATTACATACTAGAGTATATACATAGATCTGATGTCTGAATCTGTTTATATACATAATCTGTAGCGAATATGTATATATATTGAAAAATTGTGTACATATACATACATAGTACATAATAGTGAAAAGGCAATACAAGAATTTATTTATTTATTTTTATTTTTATTTTTATTTTTTTCAAGTAAAAGTGTGGGGGAAACTTCCGAATCGCTAGCTCGTGATATCGAAACAGGACATTTTCAGGACGATACTTTGGAATGTCCTCTTTAATGTGTCATATGTCCTTGTTGGCGGAAATTTGATATTTGGGAGAAAAGTACCGTTAAAAATTTTTCAAAAAATTCACTGTGTTTCACAAAAACCGTTATATTTATTTTTTGGAATAATGCAGGATAACAAAAGATATTGCATTTTAAAGAGAACTTTCTCCTCTTTCTAACGAAATATATTTCGTCCCGAAATAATAAGTGGTTCCTGAGCTATAAGGACTCAAAGTCAAAATTTCATGTTTTAAAAAAAACGATTTTCAAACTTCTTTTGATATTGATATATCTCCGAAAGTTGAAGGATAACATTGGTAAATTATGATGTCAAATGAAAGATAATTTTGTCCTCTTTAAAATGATACTCCTTACACCCTCATATGTCACCCCACTAAGAAACTATGGACAAATGTATGCAACAGAGTGCATGTTTTTTATACATAACTAGTTATTTTTTGTTAAAATAATGAAAAAAAACAAACAATAACACATCAAATAATGAAAATGATTAGAAAACCAGATATGTACGTATTTATTTTTATTAATTTTACTCTTTGTTATTTTTTTGTGGTCCTGAAAAGGACCGATTTTATTTTTCGTTTTTCGCTTATTTGCCGCAATAAACAACTTTGATGTCTTCTATTAGTTGTTGGAAAGGATCTTTTCCCTCCTTGGCAAGTCTTCTCCTCCACAGAAATTCACATAAATGGAGGTCTAAATGTTCTTTGCGTACTCCACCTCGTGTTAATCTGTATTTTAAAGTTCGCCAGCTACTCTCGATGTTTTGAGTATGAGCTCCAGATTCTGGGTCAACAAAGTGCTCGGTATGATTAACTTTTTTATGAATATATCCGTGAGAATTCAACTCTCTGTAACCCGCCCAACAATCCGTTTGTATTTCAGTGCCGGGTTTAATATGTTTTTTAATTATTTCGGTGAGAGTATCACTATTACGTGAATTCTCCGGACATATTTCTAACCTATAATTATTCGAATTTCGTTGTATCATACCGACAATCCAACTACCATCAACAAGTCTACCCCGTTCGTACTTTCTTTTTCCAATTTTTGTCTCGTCTATCTCTACAATACAACCTGGACCACCAATTTGCCCGCTATCACCATACTCCTTATCAAGAGCGATCATACATACTTCACGTGCAAATGTAAACCTGTCGGCCACAGTTTCAGATGAAATTGTACTATCACTCTTGATACTACTCTCTTTTATAGTATTTTCAAATGAAAATTTATTTGCAAAGCAATACGTGATTACCATACATTCCTCAGGTGAAATGTGACAGTTTTCAAGCCACGTATTGCTTGCTCTGGCGATTGAATGCCGTTTTCCATTATAATTACACACAAATAAACCGAAATTGTGTCCAGATTGTATATTCATTTTTTTTCTATGCTTTTTGCATATTTTTTCTGAAGGCAATAAACCGACTTTAGATAACCACGCCTCTGTTGACTCAGCATCCTTCAACTCCTGGCAAAGTTTAAACAAATTCCACTTTGTACTGTAATAATAAAAAAAAAAATAATTTAGCTTTTACATTTATTTCCTAACAAAATTTTTTCATTCTATTATTATATAACAAATGAATTTATTACATTTAGCAAAAACTAATTCCACTGTTAGTGCATTTCTTTTTAAATTTTTAGTAAAAGGTAAATTTAAATTCACTATTATTCCATTTCTTTTTAAATTTATAGTAAAAGGTTAATTTAAATTCACTATTATTCCATTTCTTTTTAAATTTTTAGTAAAAGGTAAATTGGAAACACCTTTTTCTGAATTTTTTTATGTTAAAATTCACTTTTTTTAAACATTTTTAATATTTATAAAAAAATATTGATATTGTAATAATTCTCTACGGACTGTTAATAATTTTCAAAACTAATAAAATTCTTAATTTTTATAATTTCATACAATTATAATTTTAAATAAATATAAAAAAATAAATAATGAAAACATTTTACTCACCTTGAATTCATATTTTTAAAACTTTCATAAAACACTTTTATTCACAATTAAAATTATACAGATCTTGTTTCCAACAGCTAACAGAAGAGAATAAAATTAACATATTTAAATAAAACATCAAGTTGATTATAATTTCATTTTCATTGTTTACATCAGTTCATTACATCTCTTCATAAAAACGAAATAAAGACAATGATAACAAACAATTCAATAATAGAACAAAACCGCATCAACGCAAGAAAGCGATTACTCAATAGAAGTGATATAGTTGATTTTTCAAATGTACCAAATTTTGTTATAAATGCATTTTTTGGTGATGGCAATTATAGAACTCGGTTACTAGTAACGACCTTTGGAATTGTTAATGGTATAAGTCCGTATCAGCTTTTAGAGCTAATAAAGTGGAATCCATTCAAATCAACAGATAAAAGAAAAATTTTTGATTTATACACCTATATAAAAAAACCAGAAAATGCATATAAATATTACAGTTACAATATATATAAAAAATTAGTAATATATTGTAATGGTGATTTGAGAAGATTTGGTAACAGAGTACCACAAATCTAAGTGATTAGTGATTACATATATTAATTTGTGAAATAAAACCAAAAATAACATCGGAAAATAATCGAAAAATAAAATCGGTCCTTTTCAGGACCACAAAAAAATAACAAAGAGTAAAATTAATAAAAATAAATACGTACATATCTGGTTTTCTAATCATTTTCATTATTTGATGTGTTATTGTTTGTTTTTTTTCATTATTTTAACAAAAAATAACTAGTTATGTATAAAAAACATGCACTCTGTTGCATACATTTGTCCATAGTTTCTTAGTGGGGTGACATATGAGGGTGTAAGGAGTATCATTTTAAAGAGGACAAAATTATCTTTCATTTGACATCATAATTTACCAATGTTATCCTTCAACTTTCGGAGATATATCAATATCAAAAGAAGTTTGAAAATCGTTTTTTTTAAAACATGAAATTTTGACTTTGAGTCCTTATAGCTCAGGAACCACTTATTATTTCGGGACGAAATATATTTCGTTAGAAAGAGGAGAAAGTTCTCTTTAAAATGCAATATCTTTTGTTATCCTGCATTATTCCAAAAAATAAATATAACGGTTTTTGTGAAACACAGTGAATTTTTTGAAAAATTTTTAACGGTACTTTTCTCCCAAATATCAAATTTCCGCCAACAAGGACATATGACACATTAAAGAGGACATTCCAAAGTATCGTCCTGAAAATGTCCTGTTTCGATATCACGAGCTAGCGATTCGGAAGTTCAGCCAAAGTGTGTACTTCAAAAAAACATTTCCGACATACTCATATAATATATCTACAAAAGTATTTTATTTATATATTTACATGTTTATTATATGTAGTACATTTACATATATAATGGATTTTGTATATTTACAAGTATAAAATACATATTTATATAAATTTTATACTCATATAGAAAAACGATCCATTAAAACACCTACAACATTGTCTGCAAATAAAAATATGATTTTACTATTCATATAATACAAAAAAACAAAAAAAAAACGACAACAACAAGAAAAATGAATTGAATAAAAACTTTATAGATTGATCTTATAACTTTTTGAATAAAAAAAAAATATTTGAATACCATACACACATACACGTTACAATCATGATAACATTTACCATAATATTGTACCTATACATATGATATCAATTCACTACATCTATACATGTCATTTATGTATATACTTGAATTTTATGTATGGATGTTTTACGAATCATGCACATTTTTTAACATTATAATACACACGAGTATTCCATCATTTATGTATAAGCGAGTATGTATGTATGTACATACGTGCATAAAAGAAAAAAGAAATTGCAATTATTGGTCTTTTATTTCTTGTGCATTACATATACCTTTACGTTTATGTCCAGAAAGAGTTAGAGCAGAGCTTTGAAATACTATAAAACTACGTCATACGTATAGATAAAGTAAAGATATTAATACACACACGTAACATACATAAAAATATATATAGATAAAGTCAGCATATCATACACAAATTACATACCTAAAATGATATTGCAATTTATACACACACCAGAAAAACAAAAGTTAAGTATATTAATAATGGTTTCAAATAAAAGGCAGTATATAAGTTGCAAAACTATTATAGTATCTATTATTATATAAAACATTAAAATGAAAAATCAAATAATATTATTATTACATTATCATCAAGAATCCATTAAAAAAGATGAAATTATTCTCCTTTTCTGTATATTTACTTACTATAAAGAATGCAATAATGTTAAGAAGACAAAACAAAAAAAAATATGCAGTCCTACACTGTACATTGTATTTATGCGAACCGATACCTTACATCATACGTATACGTATATAAATGCATATATGCATGTGCATAATAACATAACGTAAATAGACATCAGAAATTGGATATTCAATATCAATAACATTAAATAAATTAATGGTGTTGTAAATAATAATCGACATAAAATATGAAAATTAACAATAAAGTATAAAAAATCAAAAAAAAAGAAAAAATAACCAAAAATCAGATATGAAATTTATTTATTTATTCACTTTTATTTTATTTTTCATTTTTTTCCCTTTTTTTTTTGAATGATAAAATTCATGAATTGAAAAGTCTAATATAATCGAATACATATGTATATATTAAATATTTGCAGCACATAAGTAATAAGAAAAATGAATAAATAAATAAAAAATATGAAATAAATTAATGGATAAATTTATATAATTGACCGAATAATATCTAGATCAATATTAAATAGAAAATGTTCTATTAGTATACGTAAGTGTATAGATAGTACAGTATAGTATTTAAACTGTATACTGTGTATAATGTGTGTACACTACACATATACACGAGTATATATGTAACATTTGTAACGTGTTTAAAGTATATTATGAATGTATAATAACGAATAGAATAGTACACATAATAAAGTTTTATTATTATTTTTAATTAATTTATTAGACTTTGATTTGAATCCATATATAATAAAGAATAATTTATAGATACTATAACAATTTATATATGAACTTTTCTATATGTATGTGTACAGGAGTAAGGAGTTATATTACAGTAGGTATATAGATACAATCGTATCTCGTATATTTTATATGCGTTATAAATATTGGGCCTTACTTATAAACCGTAACTAAGTTATTAATAAGAACTTAATCGTTTGTTAACTATTTTTTCATACTCATAACAAATTTAATCTTAACTTTAGTGTTAGTAGAGACTTTAAATTTTAATCGTGGCCAGAGCTCTATTAAGTCGTTATTAAGAGCATAATAACTTAATTTTTGATCAAACTATCAAAGAATTTCAAATTAAAATATAAAATAGGCATAATAACATAACATAACATAGTAACATATGACATAAAATAAAAAAAAAAAATGTTTCTTTATTAAAATTGACATAACTAACTGACTATTGACATAACAAAATTATAAATTTCAAATGTAAAATTACAATTAGTAAGCAAAAAGAGCTTTTTAAAAAAGCTTTTTAAATTAAAACTTGGTAAACTGTTATGAGTACCAAAATTAAAGTCACTTCTAAATTCGTTATGTCATTACTAAAATAAAGTCGACTTTAAGAAATTTTTATGAGTAAGGCCCATTATTTATTTATCTCTGTATATGTAAATGTTTTGAAAATAAATTATAACTTTATATAATTTCGTTATTATACGGAGATAGATACATATGTATGTACTTGTTTTCGTTCGTATGTACTTACATATATTACATACTAGAATTGTATATTTTATTTTCATTTAAATTTATTTATTTATTTTTTTTTTTTTATTATTTTCAAAGGAAAATTATTAGATTAACTACTCAGATTCTAATACATACAGACACGCAATCTATTCGAATAAATAGTAGAGGAATAGGAGTATATCCATGTAAATACTAGAATGTATACCCATACAAACGTATATGTATGTTTTTATCAATAAATAACCAACTAACTATTAATGGTGTTTATAAAATTTATTTATTTATTTATTTTATTGCAGAAATTTAATATTATAAGATTAAAATTATTTTTTGTAAAAAGTTTTTAGAAAAAAAAAAAAAAACGAAGAAAAGAAAAAAAAATTATATTATCATAATTTAGGTGGTAGATTCGTTTAGATTTCGATTTGTAATTCTAGATTTAGTCGTAAATATAGCTCCATTTAGAGATACACAATTAATAGGTGTGTAATGTGATTAAAAAATATATGTATGTATGTACATATGTATATAAAAGTGTATACTAAATATATATAAAGAACGTTAAAAACAAGTTCTTTTTTGTGCGCGTATAAATGTACAAATATTGTAAATTAAATTGTTGTGAATTTGTACAATTAAAAATAATAATTATATTTATTTTCTTATTTTTTGAAGTTTTATATTACCTACATACATATATACAGAATTACATATCAGTTTTATGAGAGTGTACAGTTTGAATATAATATTTATGTACCCAAATACAAACATACTATACTAGATAGAAATAAAGATTTATTATAATATGATAAATATGAATGCAATCAAAAATACAAGTAGTTTTTAAAAGGTAACATATTTATATGATTTTTGTTTTATTACCGAATCATGTCAATTTAATTTAATTTATGAATTTGTGTACATTGTATATATTATTTAAATGTTTGTATACATATCCTCGTATGTATGAAAACATATGTATGTATGTATATCATTTATAAAGTACAGTAGTAGTATATTGATAGATTTATGTTTGAAGCCGCATTTTAATTTAAATGAAAATAAGTACTGTAAAAATTGGTTGTATAAATAATTGCAAAAGTGACTGAATGGTCTGGTCTGATAATTAAAAGTAATAATAATGAAATGGTGCACTTTAATACTACAGACAACAGACAGATTCTATGTAAAGAAAAATAATTTTTTGAACTACATTACATCTACATAATTGCTCATATGTTCTTTTCTGAATTTTAAAAAGTTTTTACAGAAATATATTTTTTTTTTGCAATTTTATACATAAAAGATCGTTAATGTAAAAATACAATAATTTTCGTTTTATATTAGTTGCACTAAAACTGCATGATATCTACTCATGCACCATATGTCTTATTCTCTCATTTTCTATCATACCATCACAATTAGATACCGTATACATACCATACCTACATAAGAAACGAATTTTTATTAAACTTAAATTAACTGTAAAAAAAAAACAATTTTCAATAATAATTTTCTATTAAATTTAAATTGCATTTTTCCCTACGCTATATAGTACATATGTACATATATAAAATCTTAAATATTTGACTTTTTGTATCTCTATATGCTGTGTATGAGAGTGTAAATCTACACAAGTATCTGAACAAAATAAATTTATAATCCCATCGAAATCAAAAATTGAAAGAAAAAAAAAATTATAAAGGAAAAGTAAATAAACGATTACCGAATAAATACTTTTCAGTAGCGCATATAAAGTAAACAATCGAGTAATCAAAATTAATCTCACGCGCTGTATCTTCAATGCCATCTCCTAATAATTTGAAAATGAACAAGCAGCTACCACAAAACGTAATGTGACATACGACAATGTAGTAAAAATCAGATATCCATATAGAGAGTGCAGCCAATATTAACTACTGCACAGATACACAACGTTACAATGTTAGATAGCTAATAATAAAAAAATGTAAAAAAAAAAAATAAAATTAAATGCAACATTGTGATGTAATCTTATCACACACATTCATTTCAAATCTACAAACATATCCATGTAATATGTGCATGTGCCTGACAATAATAAAATCTATATAGGTAAGTATTATATAATGCATAAATAAGTTTTGTATATGAAAGGTAAGATGTATTTAGGAAGTCAGAGGAAGTGAAAAATTCATTCAATTTTAGACAAGAAAATAGACAAATCTATACAAAAATTTGTATGTAATGTACATAATCTTTGAAAATTCTAAGTATGTGTATACAATGATGTGTATTCAATTGCAAAATGTGAAGAGGAGCAAAAGATCTTTTGGTAAGAATGTACTCCTAGATAACTTTTAAGAATATTTATTTAATTTTATATTTTTCGTGATAGTTAGATATTTATAAAGGTATGAATTTATATGTATGTGTCTATGTATTTATATTGTACACCTTTTCAAATGGCATCTGAAAAATGTTTTTAATGTTTTTATCTAAAATTGTCGTAAAATCTTCATCGATGTTTTTTCTTCAAAAAAAATAAGAGAAAAATAAAGGTAATAAATATCGTTACAGATACGATCAAAATCACAAAATAAAAAAAAAATGTATACATAATATAAATGAAAACTAAAGAAAAAAGGAACCATAATATATAAAATAATAATAATGATGATAGTTACTACAATCTGACAACGAAACAAAACCAAACGAAATGAAAAAAATAAATAAATAAATTCGCGCTACCTACTACTTGGACTTGCATAAAATTTGAAGTTAACAATAAAATTACAATGAAACTGCTGATATCAACGCACGAAATCATAAACAAATGAGGAAGCAAAAATGTTCTTAAGACACTGAAAAATAAAATGTAAATAAAAAGAACAATATAAAAAACAGTGAAAAACCGAAAACATTATCACATTATCAGCAAAAAGAAAAGAAAAAATATTGTACTTAAGGCCACGAATTTAATGTTAAAAAGTCAAAACGTTTTTATTTTCTTATAAAAAAAATGTTTTTTTTTTGTTTTTAAAAAATATCAGACTTATTATAGTCACCACTATCAACACGACAAGAAAATATCGCTACATTCATTCTCGTATTTAATAGACAGGAGTATATGAATGATGAACAAAATACGATTTTAAAGTCGAAAATAAAAAAACAATGTTGCTGCAACAAATTTCATGAAAATTTTTCGACAAAAATTTTTTTAATGAAACATTCATCAAATTTAAATTTCCTGCCCTATATGCATAAAACTGATTTAATATTTAAAATTCAAAATACACAAGGAGGTAGGAATACACTCGTCGTAAAACATAAAACGATGATAATTTCGATAAAGAAATATGTATGTAAATCGAATGCAGATTTTTATAATGCTGGTCAAAGAAAGTAAAAATTTAAATTTCATAATGAAAAGAACTACAATACAACAAATAGCCAATTTCAAATGATATGATTCTATATTCCTCTTCAAAATGTACTAAATACATATGTATACATTTTGTGAATAACTCTTTTTCAGTTTGAATTCATGTTACATTTATACAATCTGCATCGATTCGGTTGTCTTTAAAATAATAATTCATAGAAATCACATGGGATATTACTTGAAGAGATTGAAGATACTCGTAAATTTCATTTATATTCGTACTATATATGTTATTTTCTTTCATCGAAAAGTGTATGAGTGTTAGTTTGAACGTTTGATAATATTTTCATGTTTTCAAATGAATGATGATATAGTACATAGTACTACTACCATGGTACTCGTATATAAATGAGTGAATGTTTTTCCATTTTTAAGAAGATGAAATAAATTTTGATGAAAATTTATTATTCTATCGTCTGTCTTCGTTATGATATTTTTGTGAAAATGAAAATAAAAAGAAATGCAAGGGTACTACATATATGGATAAATATATCGTATAAGTATACTCTCTCCGTATATTTGTAACATAAATTAGTATAGAACAGTTAAAGTAGTATACATACTTGTGTATATCTAATAACAATTTTATGTGATTTATGATTTTCAAATGAACGTTCAATTTGTGAGAAGAAGTTACCAATTTATCGTGTATTTATTTACTGATTTTTTGTTGTTTTCTTTTTGTTGTTACTGCATTCTGCATTTTTATCAACAAGAACAAACAAAATGTTATTGGTTGAAGAGTAAATTATACATATATGTACGACTGTATACGTTTTTTTTTTTTTATTTATTTTACATGATCGTGGTTATATAGAATGCAATTGAATTTTTATCATTTTATAAAATATGTCCTTATGGTTACAAAAAGCAAATATTCATATAGTATATTAATTATATAATAGAAAGGGAATAAAATTGAATGAATGATGAGAGAAAGTATCAAGTAGGTTTAACTGGTGGTTAACAAAAAAAGAAAACAAATTGGTGAAAATAAATTAAAATAAAAAAAAAAAAGAAAATGAAAGAAATGTTACCGCCTATATCATGACAATTTGATATTAATATTTGTTAATAAATAAATTTAAAAAATAAACGAAGGAAAATTATTATTGAAAAAAAAAAGGAATCACTTTTGAATATAAAATAAATATAAAAATATTTAGCAATAAAAATGATGGTTCAGACTGTGCGATGATTAATTTTATAAAATCGCTGCATGAGTCCTTGAAATTAAAATTTATTTATTTATTTATTTTTTTTTTTCGATTTATGACACATATTCGTTTATCTCGTTTCACATTTTAATTTACGAGTAAGTATGTGAAACTGTTTTTTTATTGCTGCCCATATATAATCACATCAATTTTAAAAATTATAATTTTCTGAATTTTCTAAAAAAAAAATATATGTAATCCAGACATTATAATAATTGTATTATATGGAACCTATAAACTCGTAGCCGATCAACAATTATCCATCAGATATCACGAATATGTATAGTAAGGCATTTTATTATTCTGTTTTAAATCATTTTTTTTTTTATAACAACTTTTCGCTTATATTACATTTTCAATTTTATGTACAAAACATCAGAAAAGTGTGAATATTATGTCATAGTCGAGTGTATATAATTGAAAAATTGAAACAACAAAAAAATTTTTTTTCTTAAGTTTTGTACGAGAACTTTATAAATCTTTCAATTTATTATTATTTATTCGTTTATAAATTCTAAAAGGAATTCACATTAACGTTCACATTATATCATTTAATTTTGTAATTAGAGCAGTCTCTGTCTACAATGTAATATAGCGCAAACGATATTATAAAACTAAACAAAAATAAAAACAATAACATTTTGAAATAATAAAAATAACAGATGGAAAAGTCATATAGTCGTATAGTCGTATTATGTGTGTATCTACATTCAATTGTATTCATGTACATATGTTATTTGAACTATATATTATTTTTAGTAGATTAATTGTAAAAACAGAAATGTATTTTGTTTATTTATTTTAAAATCAAAAAATGATTAAATGTGCTACTGCCTCTAATATACTAATATACATATACACAAGAACAAGTATATGCAGAGCACGTTCTGTCTGTATACAGATTGGATACATTATACAGACATAAAAAGTAAATGAAAATTATCCTTTACATTCAAATTAGTATTTACGAAAATTAAAATAAGGGCATATGTAGATATTTTTGGAATTAAAAACTCGCAATCGTAATATGCAGATGTATAGTAATTTCGAAATTTTGAATTTGATTTGATGAATGTTTTCTCAAATTTAGATTTGTTTCGTTTTTTGTTTTTTTTTTCGTCTTTTTATTTTAATTGATTGATTTTGTGTGAATTTAGGAAATTCTGAAAAATGTAAATCTGTTCTTTATCCATCGACCATCGAGTATATGATGGATGTAATGGAAATCATGCGATTTGAATAGTTTTTAGAATTAAAATTTGTAAAAATGATGAATTGATTCTAAACAAACTATAATTTCATTTAAATATTAACGATAGTGCGTACAAGTATCTAAGTACATATGTACATATATACGATGTAAGTATTACAAATTCTTTTTGACGTTTTAATTTCCTGAATAACTTTTTCATTTAAATTTATTTCCTTCTCTCTATACGTATACGTAACGTAACATAATTTGTTTTAGTTATCCACGTTCTTTCTATATAGTATTTTATAGTTTTTGTTCAAATATTAATATCTATATATTTCCGGTCTATAGGTGTATGTATGATGGTGTGCTATAAATGTACATATGGAATATGGATACACCATGTGTGTGGTATCATATTTTAATCATAAAAAAATATACACCATGTACATACTCGGATATCTAATTATCATAACCATTAAAACTGTAAGAGTAATTATTTATTATTTTATTTACTTTTTGTTTTCATTATTTTCAATTAAGTAAATAAATTTCAAAATAAAAATATTTGAAAAGTTTTGCTACTATGTATATACACAATATTTATGTAGTTTCAAACTTTTAAAACAAAGAATATAGTTTTTAATTTTTTATACAATTAACCTACTTAAGTACATACTACATCAGATACATTGTAACATTTTAATGTAATTTTTGTCCAAACATGTACTATGTAGTTACATATGTATATGAAATGGATACTGAATACATATATTCGTACATTTATCTAATTAGTTTTTTTTTTCATTTTAAATAATTTACAGAGACTATGATGGTTATGCAGCCTACAGGCATAAATGAGCGTATCTGAAGTTTTTGTATGCATTTATAAATTACACACGCATCATATTCTTACATACATATACGGAATATAGTGTTAAAATTTTATTTTATTTTCGGCATCATAAATTATTTCTCCCATTTTAAAAATGAAAAAAAAAGTAACATTTTTCTTTTTAATGTTCATTTTCCACAAACAATCATTTAATAAACATAAATTAGTAAGTACATATATAGAGTATAAAAATTAGAAAAATTTTCCTCCATATTATATGAAAATGATAATAATGTATAATGTACGCGATTATACTCTTTCCAAAAAAGATAATAGTAAAACGAAAGAAAATATTTTTTTAAAAAAAAAAACCTTTTTATTATTTAATTTTTTTTTTTTTTGATTAATCTTTTGTTACACATCAAACCATATATACAGGGTCTTTCATTAAGCACTTCCTATTTTTAAATTTAAATAAAACAAAGAGTTTGTGAGATATCATAAAAATTGTTTATTCGTTTGAAAGGCCTATCGATGCCATTATGTGTGGAATATAATATCGTTCAAATGCCCGCCACGGCTTCTCTGGGTGGCGCGCATCCGAAGTGTCCAATTTTGCATGACTCTGGCGCATAAATCAGGCTGAATTTGACCGATGGCATGGGTTATGTTGGCTTTGAGGGCCGCTGTGGTTTGCGGCTTATTCGCATAGACCTGTGACTTAAGAAAACCCCACAAGAAAAAGTCTAACGGGGTCAAATCGCACGATCTCGGTGGCCAGTTCACATCACCTCCACGTGAGATGACCATGCCCTCAAATCGCTCGTGCAGAATATCCAATGTGGCATGAGCTGTGTGGCACGTAGCGCCGTCCTGTTGAAACCACATGTTGCTGGTGTCCAGGTTATCCAATTCAGGCCAAAAGAAGTTGGTAATTATCGACCTATAGCGCTCGCCGGTGACAGTGATGGCCTGGCCATCGTCGTTCTCAAAGAAATATGGACCGATAACGCCACCAGCCCAAAATCCACACCAAGCAGTGACTTTTTCTGGATGCAGTGGACGCTCTTGGATCTCATGTGGATTGGTATCGTCCCAAATTCGGCAATTTTGCTTGTTCACGTAGCCATTAATCCAGAAATGGGCCTCATCGCTAAAGATAATTTTTCGATGAAAATTAGGGTCAGTTGCCAACTGTTCCAGAGCCCATTCAGCGAACACACGTCGTTGTCTATGGTCGTTTACCTTCAGTTCCTGGGTCAGTTGAATTTTGTACGGGTGCATGCCCAAGTCACGACGCAAAATTCGCCAAGTTGTGGTCTGCGAAAGGCCGAGTTCTTGTGAGCGACGCGAAATCGACTGCCTCGGATTCTCCTGCACACTCTCCTGGACAGCGGCGATGTTTTGGGCAGATCTTGCATTTCGTCGACGTACGGGTGTTGGTCGATCGTTTACTGAACCAGTGGACTCAAATTTATCCACCACACTGCGAATAGTCCTTTCGGTAGGACGATTATGGCGACCGTAAACTGGGCGAAGTGCGCGGTACGTTGCCCGAACAGAACACTCATTTTGATAAAACAATTTTATTATTTGCATGCGTTGTTGAATGCTATATCCGTCCATGGTGATTTGGCAAAACAGACTGAATAAATGACAACTACTTTGACATATGTAGCTTCAACCAGATGGCCGCTATCAACTGTCAAAGTTCGGAAGTCACTATTGGATGACCCTTTACTTGCCGCGCGATCTGATGCACTCATCGCTTTAAAATAATATGGACCATCATCATTTATTATAATTTTAACGCATCGTATTTTGTTTTTAAATATTTTTTTTACGATCGTATCTACGAGTATAAGAGCGTGTAGAATATGTACGAGTAAATGTATAAATTCATTCATCGTTGTATATACATATATTTGTACATATTCAGTGTTTAGTTCATTAGCCGACCTTGCCCTTTACTACATTTAACTCTTGTATTTATTTATTTTATCTTTTATTTTATTTTTATATTTTTCTGTACAAAATGAAAGGTTCACTCGTGTCTATACACCTTTTATAATTATCATCACAATCATTACCATTTTTGCTATCTATCTATTATGTTAATTCCGTAAAAAGATATTCTATTACAACTGTATGTATATCTTTTTCATAGTACTGTTGTATATAAATACAATGTATGGACTGATATGTTTATAAATATAAGCATAGTTATGTACGTATATAGTAAAAAATATCCATAATAATAATAATAATCGTCTAATCATAATTATTATATATCTACTATAAAACTGAAAAACCATGTCAGAAACCTAAAATAAAGTCATTTAAAATATTTTTAATATGGAAAAACGTTTAAGAAAGGTTTTCATATTTAAGGTAATATGAGAATATATTTTATATAATAAATGTATATGAGGACCGTTATTATATCTATAAAGATATCCGAATCTGTGTAAGTAAGTATTTGGTTTAAATGTTTTTTTTATCTATTTATAAGTTTAATTTCACTTTGATCTTTTTTGGGTATGATATTTAGGCGCTATTATTATATATTGTAAATAAAATAAATGGTGGAAAATAATAAAAGAAAACTAGAATGCAATTGTAACTAGCGCATGCAAATCATTTTCCACATTTGTATATAAAAGAAAAATAAACAAACCCACAAGGAAGTACATACGCATACACTTCGCGTATTTATATTGTAAATTACCTACATAAATGTATACTTAATATTTACTTATTTTGTTTTTCTGTTTTCATTTAAATCGGGTGTATTTATTATACTCGTAGTAATTGTTTTGTGTCAGAGAAATTCGAAAGATTATTTTTGGTCACAGTTACTGAACGCATTTTATTTGTGAAATTAAAAATGTTTTTCATTCGTATCTATACGTATTATTATACACATACGCGTATACACATTAATTCTTATTTTGTATAAAATGTGTGACGAAATATATACTCGTATATTGAAAAGTATTTTCTTAATTAGTTCAACAATCATCAAAATAACCATACATTCAATTTAAATTTACACTCATATATGTATGTACTTTAAATCAAACGAATATGCACTCATTGTATGCTGTGTGTTTGTAACTTTGTGCATTTCTTACGCAAAATAATTAACAATAAAATACAAAAATACTATACATAAATCAAAAATACATACATATAGAATGATATTAAATGAGTATTATATTAGACTGTGTCGCATAATGTCTTATTTATTCATAAACCGTATAGTCTAGGCCTAATTACGTCATTCATTTATATACAGATACAGTGAATATATAGTATGTGTAAATGTCGTTTGTCTGGTGAGAAATGAATCAAATTGCATTCTGAATTAAATTTTATTTATATTTTTATTTGTAGTTTTTATGAATAGTATCACAAACACAATATGTATATAGGTACTCGTATAATAAAAGCAGAACACTATATTATGTTCACACAATGCATATTGCATCTAAATCCAAACCTCATATGGGAGTTGTTCATTTATCAACTAACATATGTACGAGTACAATATAATAATTATTTTGAATAAAAATTTTGTAGGTAATGCACAAACTTATTTATGTACGTACATGTGTATGTAAACTTTGTACGTAAATATACGGTTGTACGTTGTACCATCATGTAGTACGTATAGTATGTCATGTTAAAATACTCCTATATACAAACCCTATATTACGAGTATGTACATGTATATGTATATACAAGCAGTATAGCAGTTACAATTTGTGCTTTTATTTTATTTAAAATATATAATATGTATCTATATATTTTTAATTTTTTTATTTATCATTATATGGCTATAGAATATTGTTGAACATTGTGACATTATAACCCAATATTCAATCTCAATATTCATATATGATAATGATGCAACAAGTTATTGCACTTTCTTTTTTTTTTCAACAGAAAAAAAAAATAAAATTATTTTCGTTATTTTCCTATCTACACAGTAATATTTGTTCGTTATGCCAATGGTTATGCAGTCGATTTTGTTAACGTTGACATGTAAATCAATTGATTTGCAATGAAAATTGATAAGCATGAAAGAATAGTAAATAACCGTGTCATAATATATCATAATAATAATAATACCCTATCTATACCATCCTATACTATAACAAAAAAAAAAAAAAAACTCAGTACACCATTTACATATATGCACTAACACCATATTACATAGATTTACATATTACAAAGAAAATTAGATTTTTATTTTATTCCGTTTGTACATACATATAATTGTGTGCATATACGTATGTATATATAGAAAACGATAATAAACGTAAACTAATTTGAGGTCAACAGTTAATTTACATTCATATGCATATGAGTTAGAAGAGAAAAAAATTAGAAATAGAAATAAAATAAAAATGAAAATAATAATAAAAACAATAACGTTCCCCAAGAAATTGTGATAAACAATATTGCTATAAAATGTTGTCTTATTTCTTATAAATTCTACATTACATTATTAGATACATTATTTTTTTAGTAAAAATTTTCATAGTTTTCATATAAGTATGCACGACATATATAAATTTATGTATGTTTTATTGTTCTGCAAAAATAAAAATAATTTTTATATTTATCTTTTTAATGACACAAAATTCCACTATTATACAGTATATAAGTAGTATGATTGTTTGTGGTAGTATGCACATCATACATTATACTTGAACCGTACATACATATCTACATGCTAAAAAACATGTAACAAATAATAGTATTTGTGCTAGCATTAGTAGTGTTATGTAACCATATCGTCGTCTATGAGAAAATAAAATTAAAAAAAAAAACTATAAAAATAGAACAAAAAAAAACAGTTTAATTACTACAATTAAAACAGTTGAATGCCGTTGATAAAAAAAATACGTTACACAACTAGTAAAATAAATAGTAAATAATGTACACATGATCATGAGTATCTGTACTCGTATGTACAACGTTTCGGTATTATGTGTATAGTAAATACATGAATGATGTTTTTTTTTTTTTTTTCATAATTATGGAAAAAAATTAATTGAAAAATTAAATAAGTAACGTATTTGTACTCAGTTTATTATGGTATATATTAAAAAGGGATAATATGTACAGATATTATTCTGTGGTAATGTTTTCCTGCAATTTTATTCCTCTGTGATGTCAACAAATTCATAAACAATTTTTTTAGTTTTGTTGATTTTTGACTCGTGCCGTTTGACTTGAAATTACTGCGTGTATAAAATTCACCCACACATAAATAACAGTGTATAAGGGTGTTATATTTCATATTGAATTCCAAAAATGTCCTTTTTTTGACATGGATATAATGAAAATTGTTCGAGGAAGTACATACACATGAACGCACCATTATTGTTTCACATCACAGATTTATTTATATACATTTTTCAGCATTTAGTTGTAATTGTAGTTTTGTAGTGTAATTCAGTTTTCAGTTCAAATTCAAATGTAGAATACCTAAGAGGCCCCAAGACAGCATAAGAAATTTAATATTTTTAATATTCCAATGCTGAATATGTAGTTTACGCATGAAATTCTCTCAATTTGAAATTTTGAAAGCACGAGTAAATTCTATGCTGTGCAGCTGTGGTAGTATTTGTATTCGTTTGTGTTCATTTTTGTCTTTAGTTGGATTGGATTGTCTGCCTTGGTTTGTCTGATTGTCTTATCATTTTTAAAACATTCTCATTCATATAAATTGGAATGAATGGAAATGAATGTAAACAAAACTTTAGCTCGCATACTACAGTACAAAACAAAAATACACCGGCATAAAAAAACTAGTATAACAACATTGGAAATTCATTTCATGGATTCATGTTTATGTTTACGTTTACGTTTACGTTTACGTTTCTATAAAATTGGAATTGAATACATCACATATATGGATGGATGGAGTATGTATACATGATTGTTTGTATATGAATGGGACAACTTTTACGAGAATTTATTGGAAAGTATGGCTTTTATATTTTGTAAGAGTATATCTACATATACGAATATATATGCAGATTATCGTATTATAATTAACATGTTTGTAGGGATATATAGAATAGAATTTGTATAATAAATAAATCCAATAAACATTCTATATGTGTGTAGTGTAATTGGAATTCTTTTGAGACTATTTATAAACACATGTGGAAAAAAAAAGTGTGATACATGCTACTTGCACATACTCATGAATGGACGTGTGTTTGTGTATCGAAATATTTATAATTGTATTATTTAAGTAACATATAAACATTTAAATGAATACGATATGAGTGACGATAAAATAAACAGAAATTAAATTAAATACAATGTCTTTGCGACCTTGCTGTTGACTCCTTTATATATGTACCTTTGAGTTAGAAGATTCCTTACAACATAAAAAATATTACTATACAAAATTCAACAAGAATACAGAATACCATGTAAATGTTGGGCAACAAAAATTATCTTATATGATGTATTGCAAAGACATAAATAATTCTTGTATGTACCTACCTTTTTGTCTTTTATTTGCTTGTGAAGTTGATTGCTGAAGTCCTCCACATATCCATGGTGATCAATATAATTATGTTGATAGTATGTACATTGTACATATATATTATTGTATCTGTGATGTTCATCAATATATGAATGTATGGAGATGTAATACATCATTAATATACATTTGTACCTATAAAAGTATATTTTTGTAAATTATTTTGTATCAGATTCACATAAGTACAGTGTGGTACAGTGTAGCATTCATTGAACGGATACAATACAATATAATATACGATGGATGGATGAATATTTTTATATACATATGTAGATGAAGAATATATATTTTTGAACTGCAGCAACAACCACAAAAACTTAGCAGCAGCTAGCAGCAGCAAAAAAAATGTTAGCAACAGTTCGTGTTCATAGCTCAAACCGAATAGTTCAAAATCAACGATAGGAAAATATAAAATTTTCCAATTTTGTATTTAATGTGTTTGTAGTTTGTTGTTCGTTTTTTATATATTAATATTCATATAAAAGTGATATTTTGTTTATTTAAAAAATTATGAAGATAATGTAAAAATTTTATGTTGTGTAATTATTTGTGTAAAACATTTTTTTTAAAAAAAAAATGTTCCTTCTTATATAGTATGTTTCATATACTCGTGCATAACAATATTGACAGAAGAGATAATATATACAATAAATAGGTTAAAAAATGTGTGTGGTATTTTCAATCATAAAACGAATTTATACCGGCTTTTATAAGAAGCCGCATTTAGAATTTTTAATATTCAATTATTACTGGTATTTTTAATATTTTTCCGATTTTAATTATAAACTGAAATAAACTAAAATTTTTTATAAAAAAAAAAGACAAATTGAAAAGATAGATACATATTATATTAACGTAATTTTTGTTTTTTAAAAAGTGCATATGATACGAGTACCATACATATGTGGAAAAATATACATATTTGATCTCAATTGATAAGACAGATGTTTATTATACCACTCAGATATATTTTTGCTGATCATTTTGTTGCCCTAATTATTGTACACATATACAAAGAAATTATTACTTTAGATTGCTAGTTTTTATGGTTTTTTTATTGCATTTTTTTTTTATAAATTGTATTTTTACATGTTCTTTTTGATGTAACAAAATATCATCTATCTTTTATATTATTGCTTATTTTGTACTCGTTTAAAATGTATATGGGAACATATGTGGCATTAGACTAAATGAGTGGAGTGTATTGAATTACTATGGCTTGATATAATGTATGTTCAAAGTCAAAAGTGCATCATTTTTAAATTGATAATAATCGCATATTCTATCGGTAGGGTAAATACTGTAATTATTCTACATTAACTTTAAATTGCATTTTATTCTTCATATATATCATACAATATGTTTATATGTATGTGATGATTTAAGTGAATACAACAAACATACATACTGCTACTATAAAGAACGTTTTGTATACTATGTGTAAATAATTATTGTTTTTGTAGAAAAAAAATTTTCAATTTTTATTTTTAAATCATTTTTTTTTTTTTATTTTAAGATCTACCGCATTCGTTCTGTTTCGAACATTTTTACATGATCATTTAGTGGTTGGTTTGTTTTATTTTATTTTTTTTGCTATTTTGTTGATAATGACAATTATTTATTTAGTCACAGAGTGTAGTGCACCTCTTGAACATTCGAGTAATATGTATAGATACGCACATACGTATGGATATAAATTTAATCACATGTGATTCAAAATACTTTGCATTTTATTACTATCTAACTATACATTGTAGTATACATACAAGTGCACATACATTAATATGCATTTTACAATAAATCGTGTGTTATTTTTTTTTTTTTTTTTGAAAACATTTTTCCTTTTCATATCACGAGTACAATCATTATTTCGAATTTAATTATAATCGTAAATTTGTTGTATATGAACTAAATTAAAAATGCATCAATCAAATATCGTTCTAATATAGTGCACATCAAAATTAAATCGAAGTGACATATTGTACTCATATTATTATGATGACATTTTAAATGATCGAACTTAAATATGAATTGGAGTTGAAAGATATCAACGAAACCCAAAAAAAAAAAAAAAAAAAAATCAGTTCAAAAATTATTTACATATATAAAAGTAAATACATATATTATGTACAGTGGTACAATGGACCATAAAAAAGCGACAGAGTAAAAAGAGACTGGTCGTAAAATTTAAAAAACCGATTATAAAATAGAGGTGACCATATATAAGTATACTTACAACCATTAAAATGTAGATTTTTTTTTATATTTCGAATAATTTTACGTTAATTCAATTGATTACACATATACACAAACTTAATTGTAATATAAACGTGAATGTTAGAAACTTTATTAGATTTTTATTTATTTTTTTTTTGTTTTGTATAAATAATGTGACTTTTATTGTATGAACAAAAAGAAAATATTGAATTGAATAGAATGCATGTCAGTTTATTTCAAAATGTGAAATAAACACGAAATGTATTAGCTGATAATATGTGCATTGCATATATACATATACATTTGTCCGTACGTATGTGTATCTTCTGAAACAATATAATTCATGCATTCATATAAAAATGTTGCATATAATATGTACATTGAATCGAAAAGTTTAACAAATTCAAAAAATCAGAAGAAAAAAAATTGTGAATTTTATTATTTTTAAATTCATTTTCTTATATAAATTTGTGTAATATATGATTTTGATTTTGTTATTACATTATTACAGATATATGTATGGTCGGGTTGACACACTGAGCATATACTACATAATAATATGCTTTAATGCAATAAATCAAAATACTTAAATATATACAACATAAACTCTAAGTACATATACGAGAAACGAATAAAATATATTTATATAAGAATGCAATTATAATAATGATATTGTATGTATGTACACGAGTACATGTATGTTATATGTATTATTATATTATACGAAAATAAATTAATTTTATAATTTAAAGTGAATTGTGTGTGGATTAAATTATAAAATGCCTTGGAATTGCCTTTGTGCAGCTAAGGAGAAACGAAAACTTGAAATTAGTGCACCAATATTGAATGTAAGTTAGAATTATTTAAGAATAATTTTATTTAAATTTTTATTTTATTATTATTATTATTATTGGTGGTATTATATTATAATCATTTTTATTATTGTAATTAATTTGATTTGTATTCGAAATTCAGTACAGGTATGGTGTTATTCTAATTTTAACCTAAATCATACATGGTACACACGTATCATGCATGAGTAGATTAGGAGGATCGTTAGAAAATAATATGCATCTATAAACTGGACAGGCACTCCTCAAAAATTGATCTTTATACGTTAGAATGATTGGACTAAAAAAATTTTAGAGATTTTAAATTTTAGACGTGTGTGTAGAGGAAAAAATCACAATAATATTTATGCCGCATTATATATGTTCGTGTGTCTATATTTAAAATGAATAACTAACGAACAAAATAATTTTGGAGATATTCAATGAAATATTTGTCAGCCACTCATCGAAAAGGTTCTATTATACTTGTTATTGTTAATTATCAAAAAAAAAAAAAAAAAATTGAGTAAATCTAAATGAATGTAAAAGTCAAAAATTAAATTGAATTATAACCAAAATTAATATCTAAAATTGATTATTCGAATTGATTCAATAAATAAATTCAAATAAAATACATAAATTATTTTCGATTCAGTTAATAAATTGTGAATACATGCATATCTTATTTTCCTTTTTTAGATATTTACAAGAATTCCATCACGAAATTTTCAAATAATATAATATTCGCAGGAGACTCGATTGACGCACATGTACACGTACACAGATACTTAAATTTAAGTATGCACATTTTAATTTAAATATAATAAAGAATGCATCATTATTCAAAATATCTGTATATGAATTGTTTGCATACGAGACAAATGCGAAATATGTACACATTTACGATTCTACTATACATAAAATGTACATCATATGCATATTAGGTGTACATATACATAAACATAATAATACATTATGTACTACACATTGTAATGTACATATAAAGTACAAGTACAAGTATACAATATGTTGTTGTATGTCAAAATTGATTTATAACGAATTAAATTAACAAAAAAAAAAAAAATAATAATAATAATAAATAGAATAAAATAAATTCGAAAAAATATACACATTTGTGCATTATTTTCATATTAAATTTTTTTATGTTGGTGATACATTATAGTGAAAAAAGGTATACGAGACGATAATATATGCACATCGATTCAAATACCATAGTACACATTACACAAATTTACAAAAGTGTTATGTTAAAATTACTTATGTATATTTTTAATAAACATTATGTTTCATTGCTGTTGCTGGTGTTGTTGTTATATTGTTGAAAATTTAGATGAGGGTGTTGATAAACATTTATGATTTTTTTCATCTTTTTTTATTTTTTTTTTTTTTTTGGTAATATTTATACGTACATATTTTCTAAATTGTTTGCAATCAAAATGAAAAGTAAAATTAATTTTTGTTTTTATTTTTTTATGTTTTTTTTTTTTTACTTTTTCTTGTTCTTTATCATTTTCATCATTTATATTTTTCCTTTTGGTACAGAATTTTTAATAAGTTGTGTAGGTGTTGTACAAAGCACATACTGTAGATACCAACTTGTGAAAAAATGCAAATATTTCGTGTATTATGCAAATTTATTAAAATGTCATGCGTTGTTTTTTTTTTTCTTTACAACATATACTATCAATGAATATGTACATTTTTGTATGTAACACAATGTTTTTGTTTTTTGTAAACATTATATTTATTACACATCATCATAGATGCAGTAAAAAGTTTTCGGATGCAAATTGGTGCTAAGACATGAGTTTTCTAGAAATTATTCATAGAAATTTAAAAAAAATTTGTTGATAAATAAAAACGAATTTTGCATCTGATTGCACATTATTTAAAGAGAAAAGATAAAAAAAATTTCATTGAAACATTAAAGGATAATGAAAAATTGCATTACAAAATTGATAAAATTAAAATTAAATTTATAATTTTGGAATAATAAAAGTTCAATAAAACATGATAAACTGCGAACAGTTATATGAAAATTTATTTAAAAATAAATTTCATTTCCTTTTGAAAAAAATTTTAAAAAATATGTCAAGATAATTAAAATTGAAATGATAAAATTAAATTTTAAAGAACAAAAGAACAAAAATATAATAAATAAAATTTAAGAACTTTACAGATACATATAAAAAATACAATTTTATGCAATCATATAGGAAAATGAACTTTTTATATATTCATTTTACTTGTAATTAAAAGTATATAAAATGTATCTATACATAAAATTAAAACCGCATATGTAATATGTAAACAGAAACACATACCCATGTAGCGTGTGTATAGCCAAACATTTTGTGTATGAAAACCTCGAACATTATATGCATGTAAATAAATTCAATAAAATAAAATTTTTTGCGTTCTTTGCTTTCAGTAATTATTATTACAGTAAATTTTTATTTTTTCTTTTATTTTGCTCCTTTTATTAAAACATTTACAGAATATTTTATTTAAAATTCAGACATTTTCGATGGAGGTTAATAACCGATTTATATATACGATTAAATGAATTAAATAATTTTATTTTTAATAATTTTTATTTTTTATTTATTATTTGTTATTTTTGTTGGGTAAATAAAAATTTTCTTTTAATTTGACTGTTCACTATACCATATACGCATACATAATATTGTAAATATATAACATAGAACAGAGATTATTTTATTAAATTTTTTTTTTTGATTGTTTATTATTTATTTATTTCTTCTTATTTCTGGTCGTCTGTTTTCGATTTCCTTCCCCATAATTTTATCCCACGCAGATAACGAATTTTCACAGCAAAATATACGTAAGTACATATGAATACAAATACATACATAAAATTAACAAATTAAAAATCCAAATATTGTATATAGTAGAAAATAAATAAAATTTTATTTAATGAATAAAAATACGTTTTATCGTATTTCATATGATTATTACTTATTATTATTGTTTGTGATGCAAGTAAATCTGCACATATTGGGAAAATTTAATGAACATTTTAAAAATTAATAGCGTTGCAGTTTTTATGCAATTTCACTGACAAATATTATTTTCAGTTGGTTGTCGTATACAAAATTTCAGAATTATTAAAAAAAGAAGTGTAATGAGATATTTTTTTTTTTTTTCTGAAAAGGAAATTATGGACAAAAATTATAAATTGAAAATTTAAACATAAAAGAAAAATTAAGGTCATTGATCTCGTCCAATAAAATCTGTAATAAATGGATGTTAAGATATGTGCTATACCTCCTACATGAACAATTAATTACAAATTTGGAATTAAGTTTATCAAATTGAAATTCACTTTCTTATTTTAATATAAAGAGTACAACTTCACCTAATATATACTTTGTATAACTCATACTTAATTAATTTTTAATATTCTGTTTTATCTTGAAAATGGCACGACGCCTACAACCTACAAGAATAATACATAATAAGCGCATAACATTATAATGGATATGCATATCATATTATACGTATTATTGTATTATTATAATTAATTTAGAATTTAATTTTAAATTACATTTACAGTTACTACAACACTACTTAACTATTACATATGTACATACATTTATCAATAATTTGTTTTATTTTTGATATTGATAATTGATTTTATTTTTTTATATTTTTCATTACAAGAAGAAGAAAAAATTATCTTTTCCTGTTTACTATTTTTTTCTTTCGTTTTTACAGTTGTTAATCGATTACAATAAATTTAAAAACAAATTACACAACAGAATTTAAATAATTAATTCCGGAAAAAATATCATATTATTATTTTTTTGGTTTGTTTGTTCTGTATAATTTGTTGATTTTTTCGTCTTTGTTGTGTATTTGTTAATATTTGTACATTTAAAAAAAAAATATATTGAACGTACATATATACGCGTACATATTATAACGTCCATATATATAATCTACAGCATAGAAACATTTTTTTTTAATAAAATATTCTATGACACGTACTATATACAATAAGTCAACAAAAAATATTTTTATAGACGTTTTTTCATTGTACAAGTATGTGTACATTTATTTGATATGAGTATGATTTTATACATGCATTTCTACAATACGAT
This sequence comes from Villa cingulata, assembly GCA_951394055.1. Lineage (NCBI taxonomy): Eukaryota > Metazoa > Arthropoda > Insecta > Diptera > Bombyliidae > Villa > Villa cingulata. The sequence continues at coordinate 8,330,020 of OX596018.1, forward strand.
AATACATCAAATCAATGTATACAAATATATGAGTGTATCTGTACTCTGTAGTCAGTAGTCATATAAATTCTCTCAAGTGTAGGAATATTAAAATTTTATTCTAATGAATGAATGAAAAGATTTTTTATTGAAGATTATGTACATATACGCGAGTATTATACTCGTAATACGTGTTACTTACTTTCTTATAATAATGCACATGCGTTGTCTTATCAAAAAAATTCAAAACAAAAAAAAAAAAATAAAAGAAAGAAAATTGATTTTTACAAATATATTTTAAATACATAGTATGTACAAACATTCACACATATTTTATCGTTAAATGATTTCTGAATAATAAATTTTATTATAATTCGGTATTTCTTGTCTTTTTTTGTTTATTTCAAACATGTAATGTACGATTATGCATACATGTACGAATATAAAAATTACCGGGAAAAAATAATCAAAAAAAAAAATATATATACGTATATATCATATCTTTGTACGCTAAAATGTTTCGATGTGTATAGTAATGTATTCGTGTGCAAAAGATGTGAATGAAAACTCATTCAAAATTCTATACGATGTACTTAGTAACTTGTACAATAATGATTTGTGATAACGTATACGCGATACGAGTAAATTAAATTTTTTCTTATTATCTTCTATGAATTCGCTTATATAAAATTGTTGTGTTCTTTCATTCATATGAATAATTACGAAATGAAGATAAAAGTTGTAAAGAAAAAAAAAATGATGGATTTCAATTTTAATATTCCCATTTTTATTGTTTACTTGTTCTATCTATTAAAATGTACACGCAAAAGTACACGTATACGTATGCATCTGGTACAGTAGTGAGCGCAAGGATAAAATGTTGTTTGTTGATTTTTCGTATTTGTTGTGTACACTATTCGCATTCTATGCTGAGAGAGAAAATCAAATCAACTTTTTCGGAAACAAAGAAAATACGAGTATACATGAAGCGTAAAATACTACTCGTATGCTATAGTAGCGTATACTATAGACACCATACTAAAGCAATGACGTGTAGTGAAAAAGAGTACATATGAAGGGGAGGAACTAGTATAAAATATTGTTTGTTGATTTTTCATATTTTGTCATGTACAAAATTTTTATTTTACTCAGAGAGAAAATTAAGTTTTCCTGAAGAAAGAAAATACGAGTGCACATCACATGATATGTAAAACACTACTCCTATACTAACATAGCTTATACCATAGACTATACTATAAGTACTGCTGTAGTAAATGACCTCAACTCCTCTAGAGTATGTTTATAGTAGAAGAGCAAGTATTAAATGTTGTTAGTTGATTTTCTATGTTGTTTTTTTGTAAATTTCTTTACTTGAAATTAAGTATTTGTTGTGTACAAACTTTTTAAATTTTGTTTGAAATGCAGATTCATTAATTATCTTCGTACATACATCATCGTCCTCTCGATATACTATTAAAACTGTGTTAATTCACTAACTACTGGTAGGCTGTATCCAACGAATGAAATATATGTAGTTGTTAAATATTTGAAATGAATCAAGAAAACTAAAATGAAATATTATCTTAAAATGTTCTAAATTAATTCAGTTTTTCGATGTAATTTTTAATTTTTTTTTAAGAACAATCAAACATTATATGTATATTCGCTTATACTATGTATACATATGTATGTATGAATCTACATTTGTGTTCTATATACAAAAAAATAAAAAGCAAATGATTCATATTCCTCTATAATAATAAATAGTATCTGTTTAGCTATTAAAAGTTTTGAACTAGAAATGCAAATGCCTATACTATATATATACGATATACAAACTACACAAATTCAATGCATGTACTATTACTCGTATTGAAAAAAAAATAAAAGGATTTCATTATTTTGATTACGTTGGTTATACAATTTTATTTTTATACGAGTACTTGAATGATTCGTTTTTATTTTTCTAATGTTTTACTATTCGTAGTATATGTATATGTACTCGTAATTATTATGTATAGATATGTATATGAAGAGAAAATGAGTTAATGAATATATTTTTCGTTTCTTTTTACTTGACTCTGAACGAGTATTCTTAGTAATTAATTGATGTAATCATTAACCAAACGAAAACAATCTAAGTATAATAATGATATTTCGTTTACAATATACGAATTTATATAGATATAGATTACTTGGGAATTATTTTAGATTTTTCTCTTATTCCCTGTACTATATACTTATATGCATATGGAAATGGTTATTATGTTACATTGCTTTACATACATTCACCGCAATATGTATATGAAAAAAAAAAAATAAATAAAATAATTCTAGAACATTTATATAGATGTTAAACATTCTTAATATAGTACACTGACGTAGTACTTAGTAATTAAAAATGTACACGACGAAAGTGCTATTTCAATTTGATATATCTTCTTTTAGATTGAGAGTTTGTGTATATAAACTAAATTATTTTATTTTAATTTTATTGTTATATTAGTTTGGCCTTAAAATTAAATACTAATATTCCGTTATTTATAGTACGTGATTGTTGCATTAAAAATAATCATATAGCCGGTAATTATAAAGAATTTATATTTGTAAACTATACAAAATTAAACTAAGTATATTATACCATTTATTGAACATACACAAAGTATGTATATAATGTACATGTAAGTATCTAATTGTTATAAAATTTAAATGCAAAAAATTTACATACACATAAGTATGTATGTATGTATGTCTGAACAATGATGATTGTATATAAAAATAATGCATATAGTGCAATAGTTTGATTTCATGTATTTATCTTTCATTTATTATTATTATTATCACAACTATTATATTTTTATATTAGTTTGAAACTAGGTTTGAATATGAATGCAAAAAGAACATTTTATGTTCATCATGCAATAATAATTGTACATATATACATACATATATATATAAAAGAATATATGAACTTGTATATATGCATAGAGATTCAGATTGAACTGAATATGCAATATCAAGACTACTACGTCAATGTTTTTTCTATTTATATTTTTAATTTTAGTTTTATTTTTCTTTGTTTTTATTTTTAATTTTAGTTTTATTTATATTTTGTTGTTTTTTTTGTTGTTAATATGTATATGGCTTTGTTATAGAGCAGAATTTCGTTGCATCTACATCCAAATGTATGTAGCATATATAGTGTAGAGTTTATGATACATACTGTATGATAGATCCATTAATAGTTTTGTTGTAATTTGTTTTTTTTTCTCGTTTCCCATTTTTTTTTCTGCTTTTAATTTTTCTAATATATAAAACAAAATGCAACATGAAGAAAATGAACTTTTGTCCTGGCATTATTCCGAGAAAAATAAAACTAACAAAAACAAAAAATCTATGTGTACAGGATATGTGTATATATAGTTGTAGGTTATGTATGTTGTGCATTGATTACAAATGCAAAAGCATCAACATCGTCTATAGAAATTTCTATAGAAAACTTTGAAAAAAAAAAAAAATAACCGAGTGCAGTACAATATACCATTATGAGTACAGAATATTATGAAATGTTTATAACAAATAAAAGGGAGGAAAAAAAAATGAGCAGTACAAAACAAGAAACAAATACAACGAATCGACATATTATTTGTGTGTATATATACTTAGTAGGGTATAGGTACCTATATATAGAAAATATTCATATACAAGTATTTATGTTGCAATAAGAAAAATTGTGTCATAAACATCAATAAAGAATTCATTTCATACAGGACTGGTATGTTACTCATAGTATATCGATGCATTCATAGGCAAAAAATATTTTTTATAATATGAATCAAAATCAAAATAAAAATTAAAAAAAAATATATTTACGAGAATTTTTCCTTTTGTTTTAATTTTTTTTTCATTGTGCATCATGTTTTACTTTATAATACATTAACATTTTATATACATATACATACGAATTCAAATAATGTTTTTTTTTTTTTTTTGTAACTTTTATTTTAGGCTTTTAAAATAAAGCAAAAAAGAACAGCAAAATGTATTTTTTGCCTATTATTTTTTGAATTTTCATGCTCTAGAGTTTATAGACTACATCGTTTTTTTTTTCATGGATGAGAAAGTAAGTGATGTTTTTAAGTAGATACGGTGTAAATATTTTTATTATTTGAATCCATTCCAAAAAATAATTTCTTGTTTTTTATTTTTTTTTTTGAATTCTTATCTTCTAGAAGAGACAAAGATTTAGACTTTATTATGTTATAGATAGATAGGCCAAAGGACTTTGTACAATAGTATCTTTATGAAATTGAGCCTTTTTTGACATAAAAATATAAATATAAAAATAGAAAATTTTCATCATTCGTTCAATGACTTTTTCAAAAGTATTTAAATGGAAAATTAAATTCCTGATAAAGACAAATTATAGACAGCCAGCAATATACATACATATATAATGAAAATAATATCTAAAAATTTTTAAAATGTTTCATTTTTTATTTTTTTGAACTACCAGAATCTCATTTTAATCATTTTCCTGCCAGATTATCTATTTCTTTCATTCAGAAATTTTTCCACATAAATCTATGTACAAGGGAAAAAATAATAATTTGTTGCTCATATAATTTCATATTCGTTTTGATTTTTATCATATATTCTCTATCAAATAAACGCTATATTAATATTTATCGTAGTTATATTTTAATCTCATAATAGTGCGTGTACATATATATCATTTATACACATCATATCACCTATAATGATGCTTTTAAAATATTTAATTGCAACTGCCAATCATTTTAAGAAAAATCAAAATAATTTTGCACACCTAATGAACGTATAATTACAGTTATTTCGTTCATACATGATATAAATTAATTTACTTGCTTATACATATATACATATACATATATCTGTAGAAATTTGTACATTTATACGTCATTATAATAATCAACTATGATCATCATTAGTGGCATTTTATAAATGAAAAAACAAAAAAAAATTTTTTTTTAAATTAATTAAGAAATTTTCATTCACATATACGGTTGATTACGTAATATGCATTTAATTCTAATAAACGTAATAAATATAAGTTACATATGCATATGTAACATGTAGATGTAATATACATATGTATACGCGAATACAACATTATGTTCGTAGGTAGTAATGTCATGTACGTTATATTTAAACGTGTAAATTAACAACACATACTTATACACAATTTTACATATGATACGAGCATACGACTACACATAAATGCATATGTAAATGTATTTACGAAACAAGAAGTTGTGCACATATCAAATAACATGTGTTAAAGTGTAATTAAATTGCTAATAAAATTAATTGCTAATGTATAATGTCAAATTAAAAATAAAATTTAATGAAAAAATAATGCACACATATACATTTATGTACAAATATATGGAAGTATACATACACGTCTATGTCTTTGCACAACATAAATGTACATATGTATGTATATTCATGAAATCATGTTCATACAAAGATTTTTTTTTTTTTGTACCTATTATATTTTAAAACCATTAAATTCATACACTTACCGTATGTATGTAGGAATTTTCTTATTTCTTTATTTAAAGAAATTTTCTTATTTTATGCTCATATATTTAGAAATATGTAAGTGTAGATATGTGTGTTGTGTAGTCTTTGGTTTATGAGAATGGATGCTACTTATAATATTCATTTTTGCTATCGTTTTACATATGCTTTTATGCATAAAAAGGACATGCTTGCTTACAACAAGCTTGCTGATTTGAATTTGAAGTAAGCAGCATACAAAATAATTCTAGATGGTTGTACTATATACATAAAAATAACTACAAAATGTAGAAAATTTAGGTAATAAATTGAAAACACTTGAAAATAGTATTGGAAATCTGGAAACTGTCTATATGATGATTTCAAATAGTACATAGAGCACATATAGACAATTTTATATGAAAATGTTATAGATATAGGATGTATGAATGAATATACACAGATGATATAATCACAGGACGTACATGATATAATAATAATAATTGTAAAAATCAAACATGTGCTTGTAGTGATATTATAATGTACATACTTGCATATTTATTTCTCTCCTTATATATACTGTATATGTGCATTTATAGAAAATTCATAAAATTATTATTAAAATTATATATGTATGATACGTGCATTGCATGCGTACATGAATATTTACAATTTATGTTTTGACTAAATTTATGCTATGATATACATATATTTTTCGACTGCTTCATTCAAGATACTAGCGTATATTATGTGTGAAATGCACCTACATAAATGTGTAGAACATGTAGCGTAGATGTAATGTAATACTACTGCTATAAGCTTAAGTTCTTAACTTATTTTTGCTTTTTATTTAGTTTTATTTACTTATTTTATTTTTTACTTTCGAATATGTACATATGTAGATATATGTATATTTTTTAATTTTTGACTTTATATTATTCTGTTAAAAATGTTACTATAAATATTTTAGCATCATGGCATATAATAATCTCATTAAATTCTCAAAATATCTATATACTATGTACATTATTATTTTTAGAGTACGTGTATAGCAAAAGTAACATATAATAGATACGTGTACATACAGTAATGTATAAATGTATATAAAGTTGAATCTTTAAATATGTACACAAGAATATGTAATGGATCTTATAACACGTTTAAAGCAAAATAAGAAATTCCACAGTATATGATGATAAAAAAAAAATAAATAAATAAATAAATAGTGAATATAATAGTAAATTTTTTTTGAAAAAATATCCATAATTCTTTTTATATTTTAGTTAAAATATACATATGTAAGTGTCTGTATAGTAATAACCAAAACAGATGGCGAACAGATGCGTAATGTACTAAGTTCACATGCGCAGTAAAAAAGGTACTTCTTACACATTCATAAAAATGCAAATAATACTAGAGTGTAAAAATAATCTGAACATATTCAGTTCAACGTGGTTCAACTAACAATACATGTGCGCAGAACAAACAAAATGTGTTGCTGAATGAAGATTAATAGTGGAAAGTAAGATCAAAATCGCATCCGTATACAAAAATTTTCCTAACACATGTAGAACATGCAAAAATATTCGCCATCTGTTTTGGAGAACAGTATAGTAGTTATACTTGTATATAAATGTTGTACGTACTTATATAGAGTACGTGATCTAAATAAATGAATATAGAGTACATATTGCAATGATCATTAATCACAACTTTTATTATTATTATTATTATTATTATTATTATTACTATCTACTATATGCATACTCCATGTTTGTATGGACACATTTGTTTGTTATTATTAAATATATGCATATACATTTATGTATGCGAAAATATCTATTTTAAAAACCTGTAACTATATACATTGTATGCAGACTTGAGTTACATTATAAAGTATTTGTATATCTCATATGAAAATATAATTGTTTTTTTTTTACAGAATTTAAGAAAATCCTTTTTGATCTGAAACACAATGAATATATAATATGCACATATTTAATATTATCTTATTGCTGCATGCCTTCATAAATAGCGACTTATATGCAAATGAATGTAATTTTAAGTAGGTGTGTATCATATGCATGCATACAGATAAATATTTTTGATATTAATTCATATAAATATGTGTATGTGCTCATATAACTATGCATAATTTCATTTAGTATACTCGTATAACTATACTATAACGATTTAACTATTCAGTAGTTGTTAAGTTTAATAACTATAGATACATCATATTGTTATATGAACAAAACATACACACATACATTTATTTATAATACATACAAATAATATGAGTATAAGTATAAGTATGTAAAATTGAAAAAATAAAATAAAAACTGTTTTATAAATAATAATCCTTAAGGCAATCAATGAATGAATAAAGAATGAAAATTATAAATATAAAATTATAAATATGGTGTTATGTACACATAAAATACACTTTTGCACATACATATACATACAAATATACAAAATGCAACATAATAAGTAATGTATAAATGGCATATACATTTGTATATGTATTCAATAGTTAAATTGTGTATTATACTTTAATTTTTAATCTCATATATCATTCTTAATAGCAAAACATTTCGTTTACTTGCATACAAGCTACAAACATATACATATACATATAATATGTGAATAGTTCAATTACGAGTTCCTAAACTATAAGATTGTGATAGCGTGTAGAAAAGGAATTGTGAATATTACGTACATATGTATAAAAATATATTCAAAAAACTAACAGGATAGAAAAATGCATAAATGAATTTTATTTATCAAAAATTATTTCCGCATAATGTGTAATCGCGTGTATACACACATTCTCTTACACATAATAATAATTCATAAATACGTAAATATAAAACTGAATAATCGACAATATTTGTTCCAGTGATTATATTTTTCGTATTAGTAGTTGATGTAAATAATTTTACTCTGATATTTTCTTTTTCTGAAATAGGTACACATCATCTGAATCATTTTTAATGCAAAATGTTGCACAGGGTATTTATCAAATTCGGTTTTTTTTTTTGAAAGTGTAAAGAGATAAGCGGTAGATAGATTCAAATAGACTTAATTGCATATAAAATAATTCCCTGTAGCAAGCATACACATTCGTAATGCATCCGCCACTTTTATTAGTCATCAATTTGACTCTACCTAAATTATACTCGTATATGAACACCTTTTATATTTACACATTCATAAGCACAACAGACAGATATCATATAGGTTTGTGTATAATTTGAAAATGTTTTATGGTGAACCTAAAATAGAATTGAGGCTAATGAATACGATGACTGTTATAACGAAGTCTACATATTTAGTATGTGTATATTGAGTACGTGCAAGAGTATGTAAAAATAGAAAATCATATATCAAAAAATTTCCTAAAAATAATCTTCATTAATTTCATAATTTTTCGATTATGAAAAAAATTTTTTTATTTTTCCGTTTTTCCTTTGAAAATTTATCGAATTTTATTTACACTGCAATCAGAAGGAAATACAAATAAGTTTCATGCATGTAGATGTGTACAAATCTACATAAATATGTTAGGGAAAATAAAATGAAACTATAGGTACTCTACGTTCATACATTGAATTATCGTGAAATACTGTTGGATTTTAATTAATGATTATACGCACCTAGGTATAAAAGTATATAAAGTATTACCAGTATTACTATACAATGTTATCGCTAAAAAAGAACAGATGTTTAGTAATAATTCTAAAACCACCCACGCAGTCTCGAATCTAGAGTAACCATGGTATGGTATGGAGACTAAAATATTAAAATGTATCCATAAAATAAGGTAAAATAAAATTGAACAGACAAAATGCGTATCCAGAGATATACTCGTACATATGCACATAAGAGTGTGTAGTATATGCTATCTATGATGTGTAAGAGCCGAGTTTCACTAACCTAGGCTAGCACACTGCATATTGTCGTGTAGACAAAAATAAAGATATACAGAGGGTCAGGATGACTTTTTATGTGGTATACATACGCTCGTATCCGTATGATACTCTAAAACTGAATAAGTGAACTTGTTGGCAATTTAATTGATAGACGCGTGCATATAACATTAAAATCTATGGTTTTTTATTCAATAGGGACACAGAATTTGTGGTGTCTTCCGTAATTTAAAATCAGACAGCATATTTTATTGCATTTACTTTGAGTAAAATATAGTATAGAAAATTTGTATAATGTAACATAAGTTTGAAATTACTCCTACTACTATAGTATAACTATATAGTGACCATTTATAGAATAAAATGGATACATGAAAACTGCAAAATTCCTAGGAAAAAAAAAAAGAAAGGAAAATTAAAAAAACAAAAAAAAATCGAATAAAATAAAATTTTATTACAAAATGTCAATTTTGGTTAGATGTACAGATGTATTTCACATACACACAAAAAGATATCATGTATACGTGCTTGTTTATTTCTTTTTATACATTTTTTGGTTTTTACTTGTTTCACAAAGATGCAAATATTTGGTTTTCCAAATTGGTTTTACATTACGGATTACAAGTAACAAACTAACAGGCTTGTTCATGCATATACGGTGTACTATAATAAGAGGCAAAATACGAAAAAAAAAATAAAACGCGATCAACAAAAAACATAAAGATGCTGGTCTGGGTAATGAAATTTATTTTTCATTTACATCGTAAAAGATATATGATGATGTACATACTTTTTGAAAATTTATTATTAGGGTTCCAGTTAAACCGCACAAAAAATACAGAAATGTTTAACAAAAAAATCAAATAAATTTATAAAAACTGAAATTGAAAAACACAAGAAACGAGAATAAACGACGATATTAAACTCGTGCTCGTATATAAAGAACATGACATTTTAATGTGTTGCTTGTCTTATGTATGTAAGTTTACGTTCACGTATCCATATATTATGTCACTTTTGTTATTATCACATTGAATTCTTAATTTTCATTTACACATACACACGCGCATACATACAATATAACAAGAATTATTAGGTAATTTTCATGCAAACATTAAATTTTAATTTGTCAAAGTTGGATAAATATAATTCAAAAGAACCATATCACATAATGAACACAATATCTACTTCTTGTATAATAATATATGTTCTAAATAGTAATCAGGTTAATTGAAAAGAAAATTTATTAATGCATCAATAAATTTTGATTAAAGTCAAATGAAAAAAAAATTATTTTTCTCGTACCTTTTTTTGTCAGAGGAATGAGGAAATTATAAATGGATCCTGACTGAACTAGAAAATTCGTTTGTTCTCATTTTTGACAGTAAACTAACATTATTTTTCCTTAATTTGGGGGAAATAATGCGAATGAAAAACTTTAATGCTTTAATGATGAAGTATCCCAAAAAAAAAAAAAAAAAAAAAAAAAATTTATGATGAATCATCTAAATACCAACGTACTCACTTGTGTAATCATGCAGTAAGTAATAACAGTAATGACGTGTAAAACACTTAATTCATTTTTCCGGTATATAATTTACATGAAACGATGAAACGATACATTATCATCAGTTATCAGTTTAAATGTGATGTGTGATGAATGATTTTAAAACCCTTTATTTATTTAATCTTTTATAGATCGAATTTCCATATATGTATATATACATCATCAAATGCATATAAATATTTTCGGTGTGCCATATACAATAACGAGAATATAATATGCGTGTAATGGTCATTATGCACGTAAATCAACAAAAAGAAAAGTACCTAAGTATATGTATAGTAGGAAAAAAAAATCGAATCTCAAAAATCTGATACCACTATACTATACTTAACCTACCATGAAAATATTTTTGAAGGCAACATTTTCGAATTTAATTTATTGTCAGTTTTTTATTTGTGTGGCTATACGTGGCCATATCATGTATACACAATAAAATGAATATTAAAAAAAATTTTTTTTTTACTGTGGGGCTAAATTGACTGATTATACATAGATACATACATATACCCAGTATAAATTTTATTATGAATAATCGACATAATGTCCTCACCCTTTTTTTCACATTGTGTGGGTGAGTTATGAGTGTGTGCGGTGTGTGCGATATTGGCCCACCCATATTGCATTAAAAAAGTCAGTCATTTTATAATAACACATTTTCTTCTTCTTCTTCTTCTTCTACGCTAAGGGGCTAAGGGCATCGAACATTATCAGTTTTCAACATTTTTGAATGGTGTTGTTTTTTTTTTCTTCCAAGTCATTCTCTTAATTGCATATAAATACTTTTGAACTCAAATAATGAAAGGAACCTAAGTCAAAAAATCATCAACTATATGTAGTTTATATATTGTTGTCAGTATCTTAATCTATAAAAAAAATATACACAAATATCTATATGCTCATACAGATACACACTGTTAATGTTCTATAATGAAAATAAAGGACAAAAAAAAATTTATGTTTTCGTTCTTATTTTGGGTTTTGTATTTTTGTTCTTTCAATTTTCTTTATACATATATACACGCTCGTAATGCAATACAATGAGCACGTTCGCACTATTTGGTTTAATTTTCTAGATACATACATATGTATGTGGGCAGGCTTTAACTTTCTTTCTTCACATTATTTTCTATCATACTTTAATTTTCATTTATTTTGTTTTTTTATTTAATATTTGGTTTAGTTTTTGTAATCGATTGTAATATAGGTGCGGTCCAATTAAATTGATGAGATCCATATAATAATCACTTCAAATTTTCAACAAGATAGCAACAACAAAAACTATAACAACAGCAGAATGAAATTTTATTTTTATACTCTGTCATTTTATGAGTGCTATATTGCTATCTGTACTAGAATCCTATTATCTATTATAGAATCGATACGAAAGAATGGGATTGAAACATTAAATGCGAACTGGGATATACAAAAATGAAAGAGCCAAACTCATCAACTTTTTTACTTAATTTATTTTTGCAATAAAAATGTCCTTACATAATATCTATTCCAAATGTACGAGTAGTTCTTTTTTTTTATTCGAGATACTATTAAACAGATAAATTGAAAAAAAAATAAAACCAAAAACATTGTGCTAGGTATGAAATACACTTCCCTGTACAGCTCTAATAAGTAAGCAAATATTATTCCCACAAATATATACGATTATTTGGTAGTAGTATTTCTCCTTAATGGAGATAATGGGTGAATATTTTTTTATAAATCTGAATACACATCATTCATGGCATCCACCAAGTAAATTATTTATTTTAATTTTTTTTTTTTCTGAAGATCTATGGATACGTTCTTATTATTTTGATTCTTCTTGAGAAAAATGAAAAAATTTTTTTTTTGAAAAATGCAAATAAAGAAAAAAACTTCAAAAGTATTTATGCACTTTTCAAAAGTATCATGAAACATATTCTTGAATATATCTACAAGAAATGAAAGGATTTCTTTAGTTTGAATCATTGAATGTTTTTTTTTTTTTTTTGATGATTTATTTACAAATCTCTTATCGATTTATTTTCATTCTTCCACTCGATCTATTATTCTCATGTAGTATACGACGAGTATGTACGTATACGTATATCAAACTGCTCTTATGATGTAAGTTATGTTATTTATATGCAGCATTAATTATGTGTTTTTTGTAGTTTTTCATTGTTGATTTTTATTTTCAAAGTTCTTCTCGTTAAATAAACTAGACAATAAGATTTGAAAAATCAAATAATACAAGAATTTACAAATGTAAATATGAAAACATACTCGTATTGTAAGTGTGTGTATGAAGAGATATTTTCTCTGTTTCAAAAATATTGATTTTATGAAAAAAATGAAAAAAAGAAAAATAATTGAGAAAAAAGAAAATAATACAGAATATCGGGTATGAATAAAAATCAAAAAAGATTAGAAAAGTAGAAAAACAAAAAAAATATAAAAATCTCATAGAACAAAAGATAAGTATCCATTGAAGATATTATTATATTAGTCTATGATATTATCTTATCCGCTCACTTAAGATGAAACACTATAATACATATCAAAAAACAAACAGAAAAGAAGTAAAATAAAACTGAAATGAAAACAAAAGAAAAAAGAAAATCATAGAAGAAGAATAAATTAAGGAGAGAGTGTATGTGCGGCGCGGCGCATATTATCCATTCAATCAGATGAACAATATAACAATCAATTGTTAATTTGTTATCTTCTTATAATATGAAAAACGATTATAAATTTAAATATCTGCATATATATGAGATGAGTACATGTATTATAATAGATTTATACTCGTATATTTATATACATATTTACATGAAACGATTATGATATGCATCTGAAAAATTGTTTCGATTCATCACCACCATCATATAGCATCAATTTAGTATACACCATCATCATCGTTATGATTGCCATCGTCATCGTCATCTGCATGTTGCATGTTTCATTGGGTTTGGGTTGGTGGAGCATACATATATTCATATTCATGCAAGCACATCTGTAAGCATACGTATGTACATTATGTAATGCCTGCTACATACATAAATACGTGCATACATTACATTCGTTTGCATTTCTTTAAGAGAGCGCAATTCTTTAGAGTTCTAGGTGAAAGTCATGGTTCGATTAATAAATAATATCGGTATTTAAATTGTAAATAATTAAATAATGGTAAAATAGTAATGGTAGTAGTAATGGTATAACAGTGATGCGGTAGTTTAAATAAAATTTGCATATCGTGTTGTAATAAAATTGATTCAAATTAAAATTTTATGATTTTTTTTCTTTCATGATGATAGCGATTTTTATATGAACATATGTTTTTAAACGGTTCATTCTTTTAATCGTACATCAGGATCTTTTCAAAATTGATAATCATAAAAATTCAATAAAAGTAATTTTTTTTTTTTTTTGATGTATAATCGTATTCAGTTGCAAATTAAATTTGTTGTTTAGTTTGTTTATCAGGTTAAAGATCATGAATTTCATGTATGTAGTATATACGTATATGTAATGCAATCTGAATCTGACCATCTTTTTATTTTATTTTTATACTACTTTTACAATATTTTACTATACAACACAGAGAAAAGAAAAATTAATAGAAAGAAAAAAAAAAAAACTAAAATGCATTCATGAATGACAAACTGAAACTGAACTGAATGCAAAGTAAATGATACAAAGAGTATAACAGAAGCAATAACAACAAACAGCAACAATATCCTCCCACAATAGAAATGAATCTGTGATAAAGGGAAGATTCAGATTCAGATGAAATGCCGACCAAATCGAATAAGAAATAAAAAAAAATATGAAATAAAATAAACAAAAATAGAAGAAAAATAATTCAGGATATTCATGACTTGTTTTTTGCATTTTAAATCATTCAGTTCCAGTATATAGTTAGTCATGTCATATGTATACTTACATATAGGTACTCGTTCATAAATTCGAGTACATGTACACAGTATTTTTGTAATTTTGTATGAAAGGAAAAGAATATATATTTTTTTTTTTTACTTCGTTCCTTTTCAAATGACAGATGTTGAAAAATTGCTTTCCTTTTTGTTTTCCTTTTTTCTTTTTTTTTTGCCAGTTTATATAGGTACAATAAAAAGGAATTATGAATAAAATGAAATCTTTTTAGCATAGTAGCATTGGCAATTAGGTATTATTATCATTCTTTTAGTACTCTCATTATGATAAGTACATACATATATGTATACACATACAAAAGTATGTACATTATGTACATATAACTATGCAGTACAGTGTGGCAGTAGTAATATGGTATATGTACATACGTGAGTAGTTGAATGTTGTATGCGATGATATGCTGCATTTATAATTTTTGCAAATATTGTAATACCATATAGTAGGTACATAAATAGAAAAAAAAAACAATATTAAAAGGAAACATCAAAATGAAAAGAAAAGAAAAACACACAAAAAAAAAAATACTGATTCTCTAATATGAAAAATTATATTATGTACAGAGGCTAAAAGATGAGATTGGATGATGATGATATAGTACTTATTTGCACAAATGCCGGTATATAATTGCTGTTATTATATAGCCTGCAGATTTTCACACATGTACTCATATAGTGCATATGCAAAAATACAAATATGTATATACAACGCTTGTATAACACATAATGTTTGTTTGTGTATTATTAAATACGATGTGTAATTGGTCATCATTATTATACACCAGAATGCATGCATAGCTTACGATTTTATCTAAAAATATATGTAGGTACATATGGAAAAGTACGTAGGTACTACGAGTATACATATATGCATACTCTTGTATACAGTATGATTTTATGTATATTTTGAAAACGTCATAGAGTACCTATATACATATTGTTCATTCGATTTGTCCGAATATAGTACTTCTATATACATATCTAAGTATAATACAAAAACATGTCAGTTGGTTATTTCTTGGCTATTTGCCCTTTAGGCCATTTATATCGTAAATTTAGCTTCTAGTATAGGTCGTTAACACTTTAGAATTTTATTTTTCATTATAATATCGATGATGTATAGATATGTGTTTACATGTATACGTATGTACTCGAAAATTTTAAAAATAAAAAAAAAATGTGTTCTTTTTTATAAAAAAAAAAAAGTGAAGGGAAAAACGGAATTTCTTCTTAGATCTTTCATATATTTATTTTTTGTTTTGCTAATTATTACGATCAAAGTAATGAAAAATAATATCAAAAAGAACTTTTATGTATACTTTTATAGTTCTAGGTTCTAGGTAGGCGTCACATGAGAAATTTTAAATTGTTCACATACATGACTGTATACATATTAATATGTGAAACGGTTATAATCGAACGTGTAATTTTATTTATCATCAGGAAAAGTCAGAAAAATTTATGCTACTCGTACACGTCTATGAGTTACTAGTATTCGTATATGTATATACATATGCATGTGAAAAATGTTTTTGATTTATTTCCAGAAATGAAAAATATACGAGTATCATATGCGACTAGATAAATAATAATGGATATACTGAGAGAAAAAAAAAAGAAATTAATAAGAATTTTCACATAAATTCTATCTAAAATATATTGAAAATAAATTATTTATTTATACACATTTTTTCTTTTGGTACAGAATTTAATTTTCGTTCGATTCTATGTACATATGTACATATACCAGAAAGCAAGAACTATTATTTTTATTTACTCGTATATTTATTTTTCCATTTTTACCAGTGAATAATAACGAAAATTTTCACCTTTTATAAACAAAAACAAAAAACAAAAAACAAAATGTCCAAATATTTTAGTCTAGTACTCGTGCGTGTGTATGAATGTGTTTACATTTTGTAGAATATTTCATTTGTTATTTAAATAAACATTTTAAATCGGATACATAAATTATACATACATATACATAATATGTGAGATGAGATATACATGAGACTGCATAAATATGAAGGATTTAACCGGTTTTCTTTTTTTTTTTTCATTCTTTTAAAATTTTAGAAAATAAAAAACAAAATACGAAAAGTCAAAAAAAAATAAATAAAAAAAAAACTG
Organism: Villa cingulata; assembly: GCA_951394055.1. Classification (NCBI taxonomy): domain Eukaryota; kingdom Metazoa; phylum Arthropoda; class Insecta; order Diptera; family Bombyliidae; genus Villa; species Villa cingulata. The sequence continues at coordinate 8,347,101 of OX596018.1, forward strand.
TAATATTCAATCCACCCCGCAGGTAAAATAATATGAACATCACATTTAAGATATATGACGAGTACACACATTAACATAGGTCCATTATAGGTGCAATGTGTGTATCGTACTATATTTTGTGTTGTGCTATCGCATGCATTCAATAATGAACTAGAATTCCTTGAAAGGATGCTGCTAAATGCTAATGCAGTTACATATCTCACGTATAGTACACTTGTATCTGTATGTAATTTTGTAGTATAGATTATATATTTTAAATATGTTTTTACGATGCATTGGATGCATTGGTATATTGTCTGATGGTATTTATAAGATGTATTGGTTTGTTATTATTCATGTTCTGATATTTGGGCTTGGGATAGTCTATGGCTTGGGTGTATCTCTTTAAAAAAGAAACAAAAATCAAAGAAAAACATTAAAATATGAGTATGAAGGAGAATTATGAGAAGAATTTTATTGTGCATTCCGTTTTTTTTTTTGAAATTCATAAAAATACATATTATTATAATGTATGGGTATGGATGTATGCTACTACAAGGTTATTATTGAAATTAAAAATAAAACATTAAAATAAATTTAAAAAAAAAAACGAAAACCAAACTAAAAAGTATAAAAATTAAACAGGTTTTTTGAAAAAATCTTTTTTTTACTATGCATTGTCTTTTGAGAACAATGAAAAAATTATCATCAATTTTTTTAAATGAAAAAATATTAAAATGTGATTTTTGTTTTATTTTATTTTTTTTTTTTATCTTTAATTAAATAATAAATACTCGTACACATAAATTTTCAGGCATTAAAGATTTATAGTTTCGGTTTTTATTTATTTTATATCTAGTGTCTATTGTATAAGTACAAGCATACAAGTATGATAATTTTATGTAAGACGCCGATTTTTTTTTTTTTTTTTCATTTTTGATTAACAACAATTATTATCTTTTTTATTTTCTTAATTATGAAATAGAGAGAGTTGTAAAAAAATTTCTAATCTTTTTTAAACTTTTTAATTAGCATTTATAGCACCACATTACACCGACCAATCAGAAAATATGTAGATACACAAAAAAACCAAATTTATCATTCATGCTTCAAAAATATATGCGTATATGTATATGCTTATGTGCGAGTATTTATTTACCTAGTTTTATAGTCCACGAGTATTTTAATTTAAATAAAAGTCATAATAAAAGTTTTATATTACATACGAGTGAGTATACATACACATATACTTGTACTTGTACCTATTACATATTGAAATTTTGGAATTAAAAAAAAATACGAAAAACAACTAGAAACAAAAGTTTAGGTAAAAAAAAAAAAATATTACACAGATATGTATACTCGTGTATACTCATAAATTTTGATTGTCAAAAAAAATTTTTTTTCTTATTAATTTAATAAAAAGTTAACTAATGTATAAAAGTTTTATAGAATTTTTTTTTTTTTTTGAAAATGTAGAGAAGAAAAAAAAATATTCCATTTTGATTATATACCTATCTTACAATTTTACGACACATCAAAAAGCAAATTAGGTAAGCACCTATTTGATGTTCTCGTTGTTTTTATGTATACGCAATCGTGTTTACAGATACAGTGATGAGAAATTGTCGAAATGAGTATTCACGTAAAACGCACCTCCTTACTACAGCTTTAAAGTCATAATCTGTTTTTTTTTTAAATTGACATGAAGGTATATAAAATTTGTATTCAACTTCAGATATTTTCTATTCATTTTTTTTTAATTATTTTTAATAAAACTCACAACTAAGTATTATTCTGCCATATAACCAACAATCGATTATCCATTAAACTTCAATTTTACATTTTTATTTTTTCATGAAATGTAAAGAATTTTTTTTAAAAGCAATATTATGTATATCGTCGTATATGTAGCTATATAATGTATATACACATATCATTTAAACATTTTTTTTATGTCAACAATTTATCTTTTTGTTTTTCCTTTTAACCAAGTATGTAGTTTAATAAAAATATGAAAAAACAAAAAAATTTACAAAATTTTCATTTTCTAATACATTACATTCAAAAGTAAAAAAAATTTGACCTAAAATACACTGTACGTTTGTATGTACGTAGAGTAACTGTAATCTGTAATGTATGTATCATAATATACCATATACCTAATATCTAATATAAAGTAATTATTTTATATGTGTTTGTAAGTAATTTGTGTATATTTATTAATTCATACAAGTTTTTGTAGTAGTAATGTGTATTTTCATTATTAAGACATTTAAATATTTTACAAATTCTAACGAAAAATTAACGTCAAAAAATTGTACACTATAGTTGCACGGTTGCACATAATAATCAAAGAGTCTAAAAAAATAAACACATTGCTCTTAAGTATATACATATACATATATGACATATGCATGAGTATAATTTTTTAATTTTAAAATTTTAACATATAATATTTGTTTTTTATTTTATTTTTTTTCATTTTCATTCTAAATTTTCTTTATCTTATTCGAATCATATTAGCATTCGAGATTATTTAATGAATGTATTATATTATATTAATTCACATGAGTAAATTGGATACTTGCACACACATTTATTACCATGAAAATATATGTTAATACAAAATACAAAAAGAAAAACAAAAACAAGGTGGTGATTTTACTAAATTGAAAAACAAAAAGCATAACATTAATAAATGCGTACATACATATGTGCACTACCTCTCTATTACATCTTATATGTATATAGTTTGCGTACAGAACGGATAAACAATTATATACACAACATTTCGTATATGTAAATGTATATAGATATAGACTATAATATTTACTACTGTTCTCAATGCATATAATAAAATTGGATTCTTGTGTGTAAAAAAATTTTTTTTTATAAATATTTATTTATTTTTTTTTATTACATTATTAGTATGTGGTATGGTGGTATCAAGAAATATGTAGATTTTTGTAGTACCAGAGTACAAGAGAGTATATTTTCGTACCCAGTTATTATTACTTCATTCAAATATTAAATGATAGGTATTTTGGTTTGAAATGTCAGGCGGTGACAGATAAAATAATCTCCTTTTCTTATTATGTAGATACATACATAAATATATTATTATTATTTTATTTCTTTCTTGAAATAAGATATCTGACATATTATTTTCATTGTAGATAAATCATAGTAAAAAATATGTACACATGTACACTAATGCATATGAGTATAAATATATCTATATCTACGCTATATGTATAATTATGTAAATGTTTATAAATTCACATACATATGTATAGATATTTGTATCTAATATAATAAATGCATGAAAATTAAGAACACACACACACATATGTACGTGCTTGTATAAACAAACACAGATAAAAATATGAGAAGTTATTAAATATGAAATTCAAAGTGAAAAGATTTCATTTATACATTTATAAGACGAATGAAAACGTACATACGCGTGTATGTGTACATTATAGAAAAATATAAATCAGTCAGAGGAAAATGAAAAACACATACGAGTATAGAGACGGATGGAAAAAAAAATATTTATAATATAACCGACCTATTTTATGTACGGATATTTGAAATATAAGTATAATCATGTATAATTCATTATTTATTCATTCAAATAAAACGATTCAATTTTAACATACATATTGTACATATAGGCACATATAAGTATACACATTTACATATATGATTTACAATAATATTTTATAGCGATATGTAGATTTATTATGAATTTGATGTATTTAAATAAGATATTAAATAGGAAAATATGTATAAAAAAATATACTAATGAAATGAATTAAAAAAATAATTTAAAAAACATTTTTTTCTTTTGATATGATTTGATTAGATAATAATCTAGATATGTAATGGGTATTATTGATTGGAATAAATGAATATTGTAATAAATGAATAAATAATAAACAAAATATAAACCAAAAAAAAAAAAAAGTTATTGCATAGGTATACGCATATTTATGAAACACAAATATAGCAATTATTATTTATTATATTGTATATACCCTCCATATCTAAAGTAACGATTATCCTATTTATTAAATTAATGTATATTTTGCATAAATGTTTTATTGATTAGATTATTTAAATTGAAAATTTAATTTTTCGGAAACAAAAAAATATATTTTAATTATGTGCATAATATTACTACTGTGATAAAAAACAATCTAAGATATTTCTAATGAAATTTGTGAGAAGACGTCTTTCAGTTTAAATAATTTTTTTATGTTTATGCATGTCCATTTGAAAATGAAATCCCCTTCAATATTTATTTGTCTAAAATGTCAATCATTTACGATTAGCGATTGATTTTCTTTTAGTGGGAAAATATAGAGTAGAGTAGATAAACAAATATCAAATGATATAAGTTGTTATGTACTTTGTACAGTCGAGTACAATATGAACAACGTTTCTCTGATTACTCTGGTTCATGTTCATACCTCCCCCTTAACAAACCTAAACTTTGTACAGTATTCTCATTTTACTCAGGGAGAAAATCAAGTTTTTCTAAAGAATGGAAATACGACACATGCCTATATTGTCCATGCTATAAATACATTTATAATAATTACCTTACACGAAGAACACTTTGAGTTACTCTTGTGTTTCATTAAACAACTTCGGCTTATTTCTGATCACAATAGGGTTAGTCTGATTTCAAGTATATTTTTTTTTCGGACTGAAATATACCAGCATCGATGACATTATAAATTGTGATTATCAAAAATAAGCGATGATTTGAATATTTAATTCGTCATTAACAGAAGATTTCATTAAAGAGTCGCTATAAAAATATTCGATGAAAAAGTTGTTGTCTTTTTTTTTTTCTTAAAAGCTACCGGTGATTGAAATACGAGTAAACAACGAATAAATCGATTAGTGATAAATGAAAATTTATTCGCGGCTTATCTTTGAAAAAAAAAAATGTGTTTAACTTAAAATCTCATACATGTAAATCTCTGATTGAATCTTGATTTAAATAGTTAATGATGATGAATTTAAAAAGCAATTTTTCATCATAAGAAATACTCATTAAAAGATAACTGTGATTTAAGATCACTTTCATTTTTGATGTGCTTTACCTACTTTTATTTATTTTTTATTTAATATTTTTTTATTTCAAATGCTTTCATGAATGAAGTGAGGAAGTACACATCTTGAAAACAATTGACATTTTTCGAAAATGATCTTCACTTGAATGCGCCTTAAATACAATCGAATATGAACAGCACGGGTGCGGCAGCAGTCATTTAATTTATCAAAAATAATTTTCAATTAATCATTTTTCAATAATAACTCGTAAAGTTTTCAATTGAAAACTACACGCACAATTCTCATTAAAAATACAACATACACATGTCCAAGCATATGAAAGCAATCAAATTTAATAAATGAAGATAATCGGTTTAATTTTATTAAATTATTTACACATTTTCATTTAATGTCTGTTAGTTTATTTTTCATATAACAGTTTTTAAAATAATAAAAATAATAATAAATTCTGTTTATTATTAATTCATAATTTTATTAACACAAAATTTAATTGAATGTTGAATGAAAATTTAATGGTCCTCTCTTATGTGATGATTGCAATTATTTTGATGATAATCACTGAATAACCTTCATACATGTACTAATCGTATTTATTGCGTGCATAGACGTATCATCATGATCATCACCATCAGCTACATCATCTCATGATCATCATCAGCATTAAAGTAATTTTTTATAATCGATATTTTTGATATTTTCATTTCAAATCAAAAACAAATGAAATGAAATGAATAAGTGTGGTAAATACAAATAGAGGCATACATAAAATGCAAATAAAATATAATTCTATTTAAAAATATTTTCAAAAAAAAAAAAAAAATTAAAAATAATAAAAAAAGGAATGATGAACATTTTTCCTTTTTATAGCTTTCAAGTTGTAAGTTCTTTTATTTTTTTGAAATATTTTAATGCGATATAATGTACACACTATTTCCACACAAATGAAAAATACTTTATGTACATTTTCTTCTAAGATTTGCGAATTTACGTACATAAGTATGTATCTCTACATGTGTATGCATATTTACATTTTTTATGGTGCATAAATGAATGCATCCATATACGTGATGTTGTTGTAAATTCTTTTTATGTTTTTGTGTTTTGTATTTTTATATTTTTTTTTTTTTTATTTATTTCTTTTTATATGTGAATAAAAATGTAAATAGAAATGCTATGTACTCGTTTATATATGCACTGGATATATGATGTATAAAAGATAGTAGTTAAATGCACATTACAGAAATATTTTCTTCTCACAAATTTAGAAGATGTTGAATGATGATTACCGTAAAGAAAATAAACTTACGAGTGTACGTATAAATTCAAGATAATATACGAATACATAATATGCAAAAGAAATGGATTAAAAAAATATATATGTATATATAAAAATAAAATAATCGAGTTAAAACGTACACTACCAACATACGTAAATAAGTATGTAATGTGATGTAATGTAATGCAACTATGCGTTATAATAAGTGCTTACGTATGTATGTGTTTGATGAAAACAAAAAGTATTCTTTTTTTTTCCTTTCATTTCATTTCTTTTATTTTATTTTTTCACATTTTTAATTTGCAAAAGGAAGATGTTTCTAATTCTACATGTACATATAGAGATAACGGCAATAAGTGTATGTTCATACATTCATGTAAAAAAAATTGTACTATAATGAATATTAGGAGTAAATGTAGTGAAAGGAGAAAAAAAAAAAAATGAAATATCTGAAGCAATAATTTAGTATCCGGAATTTAATTTCTTTCATTTTATTCCACTATTCCTTTTTTATTTATTTATTTTTTTTTTTTTGCTTTGCTTTGTTTTGATATAGTAGAAAATGAATTATAATCTCTTGTGTACACCTAATCAATAAATCTATGAGGTAGGTTGTAGGTAGGGAGGCACAATTTTAATGTGTATGTACGTTGATGGATAGATAAGAGTGTAAAAAAAGGAATTTAAGAAAAAGACACGAAAAAAACTTTTCTTATAAGTGAAAATTGTTATAAGAAAACAAGAAAATTTTGAATAGAAAATATAGGCAGACAACATAAAGAAAAATTCCTTCAAGATATAAACGACAAGAAATGCTGTGTTGTTAAAGGAAAAGTAAATAATATAAGAAGTAAGGTATACAAGAAATTTAAAAAAAAAAAAAACAAAATGAATAAGAAGAAATAAGAAAAAACAAATTTAATTCTTATCCTTCATGTATTCATACACATATAAGTAGATGCACATAAAGTACGGGAAAAATTTTATCCGTATGGCCTAAATTAAATCAAAAATTTCATTACTATCCTTTATTTTTTTTTTTATTTAATTTTTTTTTTTTTGCCTTGTACGAAAATTTTTCAATTATTTTTCAGTTTGTTTTTTAAAGTATTCTTTATTTTTTTGTTGTTGCCTATATTGTATCATTTTTTTGTGTAATATGTAAGAGATACCAGACCAGAGTCTTATATTAATGTAAAATTGTACAACGAAAAAAAAAAATTTTCTGCAATAAAAAAACTTCTTAAAAACGACTGAAATGTACAAAATACAAGAAAAAAAAAAGGATACGAACAATTTTTATTGTACTTATAGTAGCAGTAGTAGTAAGTAATTGTAGTTGTAGTTAGTTTTGTTATTGTTATGCTGTCTGTCTGTTGCAATGGTTTGTCTGTAATCTATTTCAGAACCAGAAGTTAATCTAGTCTTAATAATCTTTGAAAAAAAAAAGAAAAAGAAAATTACAAACACATACATATACGAGCACATTTTTCTATACATATTTTCATTGGTCTACACATCGTACACTTTAGAGGCATATCATATGCATGAGTACACGACGAGTCACGAGAGACGGTTTTATGTATGTATATGAATGGAATGTACAAACACACCATAATGATGTTTAAATTCCTCATTTTTTTTTTTGCGAAAAAAAATAAAATCCCTCAAAAATGAAAATAAAAACAGAACAAAAATCTATTATGCAACACGAGAATAGAGACATGAAAACTTCCTTGTTATGAGATACGTTGTTGTATCATATAAAAACTGAATTGTGTTGTGTTATGTAGTTTTTCCTCCTACATACACGTGAAGAAAAATTGTAACGAATGATATACAAGGCTATATATGAGCACATAAACAATAACAAAGAACATTATCTGTTTACTTTTTTCTTAATTTTATTCTTCCTTTTTCTTTTCTGATAAAAAAAAGAAAACAAATTTTTCATAAATTTGCATCAAGTATGCACAGACAAAAAGATAAAAAAAAACCAGCAAATCCTTGTAGTGCATACATATATACGTAGATGCTTAGCTACAAGTACACACGAAACGAGTAATAAATTAAAATATGATTAGTTTGTTTACGTTATTCAGTGCAGTGTACGAGTCGAGAAGAGGTAAAAGAGAGAGAGAGGATGAAGAAAGGTATTTTTCACATTATTGACGTTGATAGCTTTTCATATTCTATTTTATTTTTTCATTTTTGTTTTGTATACTTTTTTGGTGATATGTTAACATTTTTTCATGTCAATTTATTTACACGGGTACACTATTATACGACTCTAACTCTATAGTATCGATAAGATTACATAGCTATATGATCCAATATGCTAATGAGTTTAGAAAAATTTCTAACGCAATCTGTGTCATTCAATTATTCATGTACACACATGTATGCATGTACATACATATATATATGCACTATACGCTGAATATTCATGGAAAATTGACTGTGAAAACACAACAAAATATGTACAAAACAAAATACATCTACACTACAGATCCAACTAAGTATCTACGTGTATATGGATGTTTGGCTTTCAAAAGTTAATAATAATTGTAGGCGCTCTATTAAATACACAAACAAACACGAATGCATATGCTGTATAGAGCTACATTGATATGTGTTGTGTGTAGGCTTCGCATAAAATATACTTCCGATTAAGATCATCATCCATTATATGATGCATAAGTTTACTTTACAGCCATACACATGCTAGCATCTATCATTTTATATTTTGTTATTAAAAGAAAAAAATAATAATAAAATTATTTACGAGAATGTAAAGTAGGACACTGACAGATTCTGTATATACTCGTACGTATAATAGAAGAATAAATAACTTGATTACCATGATATGATGATATAGTGACAACACGATATGGAGGACGACAAAAATGACAAAGATGGAAGATGACAATGATTATAATGTCCATTTACAATTTTTTATTTTTAACTTTAATCAAAGTTTATGCATTAAAATTTCATTTATTAGAAAACCTGACCATTAAAGATATTAACGATGAATTTAATTTAAAAGTAAACTGAATGTTGAATATACACACATTAAACATTCGAAAAAACTTCAAAGGGGTATTCATCAAATATCGTATTTTTCAAAAATGATCTTTATCACACCCGATTCAGATTTTCGTGAATAAGTAATGTATAGATAATCAACTGATAATTATGCCATATTTGTTTCATTCTTATACTTACTGAAGATTCTACATTCAATGCAGTGACTTCAACTTCGACTTTGATTTAATGGATATGTAATATATTAGAACTTCTGCATTCAATGTGGTAAACTTGACAACAACATTTATATCTTGAGCATGCTGTGAAGTCGAAAATCGAAGTCCAAGTTGAAGACACTGCATTGAATGTAGAAGCGGCATTAGTGCTTATGTCTTTTCATGTGAATCGTTTAGGAAATTTCTTATTCAATTACGAAAAAATGCAGTTTATTATCTACGTTCACGAAAGTGTTGATGATTGCCCCTTGACTACAAAATTTTGTGATTTTATGAATTTTTAGTTTTTCATATATAAAAGCGAATTTCAACAGTTTTTGAGTGAAATTTTTAATTAAATTTAAGGATATCAAATATTTAAAAACTGAATTCTTGATTAACAATATGAAAAACCACTTATAAAAATATTATGTTTTTTTTTACATATTTTAATTATATTTCAAGTACCCACCAACCTATCATAGACTTCGAACACACAAATGTAAGGGTTATATAAATACAAATGCATACATATTCGTATTTACATATGTATGTACACATGTATGCATTCATTTTTATTTTTTATCCTGCGACGAATGTCTAGATAATTTGCATTTTTTCAAAATTGCAATTCTCTCAGTACAAAATACATATAAAAATAAAGAAAAATAATGTATTTTGTTTTGAATATTTTGTATTTTTATCTGTTATTCTCAACATGTTAGCGACCTTAAATATTTTTGCAAAAAAAAAAATAATTGTAAACTGTTTATTATTTATTCATGCATACCACCTTAGTGTATTTTTATAAGAAAAAAAGAAATTAATAAACCAGAGAGGAATATTGTCGCAAAATTTATTTTCGTTGTATGCATAAATAAAATACACACCTGGATATTATAAAACCTTTTAATTTTTTTTTTTTTTGCTTGCTTGTTTTAAAAATAGTAAAAAAATAAACGAATGTGTCTGCATAATAACACGTAGTAAAAACCTTTCTTTCACAACAGAAAAAAAAAATTTGTTTCTTCTTTCTTTGCATTTCAGATAGTATATAATTTCCTGAATGAGTCCTCAAAATACAGTCGTCAAGTTCTGTTTTTTTTTTGTGTTTTTCATTATCATACTTTTGTTGCTATATGTATCTTATGTATTCTTATGTACAAATACATATTTGCATATACTCATACAATTATGTATGCATATTAGAGTGAAAAAAAATATAAAAATACCAACATTTCACACAGCTTAAATCTGGAATAATTATTTAGCAGCAACAGCGCAATAACAAAACAAAAAAAGATGCATTTTTACATAAATGCTCCCTTGCATATTAAGGAAAAAAAACTACAGCGCATAAAAAACAAATTTTTTTTTTTTTTTTTTTTGATTCCAAGTACGAAATAGTAAAGAAACAATAAAAATATATCAAAACATATTCGCAGTCAGTATCAGAGTACATATGAGTACTAGCGAGACGATTATGTGAATTTAATTCAACTATACCATGTCATATCATTTAATTGTAGGCAGATACATAAGTAATAGGTATCCATCTATACTTCAAACTTCAGTCCGTTTCTTTTCTTTGGACTGCATCTATCTAGTAACTTTCCTGCAAAGATCCAAATGTGTACATTGTAGAGTATAGAGTAATTGTTATATGGACAGTCATTTTACTTAACTTCACGACTTCACATACCATTATATGTATTAAAAATACGTAATGATAATTGTCGTAAAATTATTATTATTATTATTATTATTATTATTATTATTATTATTATTATTATTATTATTGTCAACATATTGATTGTTGTGTATTGTCGTCGCCGTTATTATAAGAACAAAAAAAAAAAAAAAAATTGAAAATTTGCATACGTAATGTACGCAAGTATTAAAAATAAAATCACTTTAAAAAAGAACAACTACCTACCTATAGTAGAAAAAATCGTAAAAATAAAATAAATGCCAACAAATAAATATACAAACAAACAAACAAATTTGCATAATATGTCAATCAATTAAAAATTTTACATTCGTTTATAAAATTATCGATAATTTACAACTAACTGATTCACGTTAACCATACTCCATACAATATACAGATAATACGAGTATGTATGTATATGTACACGATGCATTTACATACCTTTATGAGTATTTTATGAACGTAAACATACGATAATCCTGTACAATAAGTGATAATAGATACTCTACACCACACATAAAAGAAAAGAAATTATAAAGAAAAATCGTACATCTTTAGCCTTTCATTGAACTCTGCTTACATACGACAGATTAATATATAGAAGAATATAATATGATGATCATTTTGTGTAATAAGTAACAAACATATGTATATACGTACATATATATATATGTATGTACATTCAAAAGACGTGTACTCATACATATGCATACGAATTACTAATGCAAGTTAAATCGTTATTCAATCAATTCAGTGCACATTTGCACCATACCAATCAGCATACACAAACGCATATAAAGTCAATAACCACACTCACACATAAGTATTAACAATTTTTTTTTTCATATATTTTCAGTAGACATTCCTATGCACATGTGTGAAATGTGAATATACAATTACAGGTGCATATTTCTTCAAAATAGTTGTGTGCATAGATCGATATATTTAGGTACGTAAATACTGTATGTAGAGAATTTTTTCTTATCAGTTATAACATATCTTTTTGTATTGCATATCTGAATGATACAAATCGTTTGCTATTATACGAGTATTTATGCGCACATACAGGGATACAGGAGAGTACATTATATAGGATAGGAGTACGCTGTAAGCTGTAAGTAACTTCATATAATATTGTTTTGTAATGATACCGCAAAATGTGAAGATGTTTCATTTTATGATTACTTCTTATATACGAAGTCTACACTAAACATTAAATTCTCAATATACTCGTATATAATGTACTACTTATGTATAGTTATAAGTATATGTATACATATAGTATTTACATGAGCGTATGTACCTATGTAAAAACAAAATATAAAGTCAATAACACAAAGTATACCTATAAAATCGTTACCATCATCATCATCAACATCATCGTCATCGGTTAACTTTTGAAAAAATTATTTTTTTTCAAATAATATAAAAATGAAAAAAAGGTGTAAATATACAACACTCAATTTCATACAGAATAATGCATCGATATGCGTACGTTACGTATCCATGTGCATATGAGTAGTTTTAATTTTTTCGTTTTTTAATTTTTAAATTTAATTTATACATTCGTTAACTTGATCAGGTATACTCCTTTCATATACATAAATATTTACGTAAATATCTGTGTATGTACTTATATGTACGTATACCTATAGTCTAGTACGTAGAGAACGTATGAATGAGCAGCAATATTGTAATAGAATATTTGAAGTTCGTAAAGTAAACCTTACATGAACGTAGTAGATATGACTACGTTTCAATAGTGCTCACTTGTATCTATACTACATGTTCATTATAAAGATACATCAATGCAATAATGGCAACAACAAGAAAATAATCATAGTTTTATATTTTTATTTTTTCCAATAGATTTTTTACATGACATTGGTTACTATTTTTTTTTTTAATAAATTCTATTTTTTATTCTTGTACACATATTTTTAGTTTTTTATTTTTTAAAAATATTTTTATGCTCTTTTTTTTTTTATTAATTCCTTTCCTAGGATGTTTTTGTTTTGGTTGATTTCATTTTAAATATTTTTTAATGGTGCATTTTTATACTTATAAAACAAAATAGGAATGAATGAAAAATAATAATTTTAAAAAGAATATAAGCATGCAAACACGCACATTGTATGTACATAATTAAAAATGAAAAATAAAAATAATAAACAAAAATAAAAATTTAAGAAAACTGAAAAGAAATGCACATAAATGTATTGGTAAAAATCTTTATGTGTGTAATTATTATTAAGTGCACTTATTAACTCTGAACACATAAATATTAGTATATACTCGTACATCTACGAAAAGTTGCATATAAAATATATAAGAGTACACGTACACAAACATAAATATTTTGAATCGATTTACATAGTAATGATATACAAAAATTAATGGACAGTAAAATTTAATAGATTCATGAATATTTTCTTATTTAGACACAATGTACATACCTATACATACGATATATAAGACACACGATTATGTACACACCAGATTATACAAATACGAGTAATAGTCAGATACAATGCAATGCAATAAATACAAATAATGAGAGTAATATAAGTGCCACCTTTAACTTGATTTATTTTGAGCATTTGGTTTATCTGAGAATGGTTTATTTAGAAAGATCATTCAAACAGAAAAAAAAGTTACTCTATAAAGTTTGTAAACAAACACAAAATTCTTACATACTAAGAAAGCAACAAATAAATAAAGAAAAAAAAATTCAAATCGTGAATAACAAAATCTGTTCTATCTGCATACATAATCATGTCGCGTATATGTACATATTTGTACACACTACACACTATCATAATAAAGTGGTAAGGCCACGTAATAAACGTAACGTAACGCATTAAAGCTTTTCTCTCAAGAATTTTTATCGTATCAATTTTATTTATAATTGAATTTAAATTTTACACACACATACACACAGAACACAATCTACGAGGAAAAAAAAAATGAAAAAATGAAAAAGATACGAAAAACAGAAAAAATAATATTTATGAAGAAGAAGTCATAAATTATTAATTCTATACAATGTTCTCTATCTGCGTTACGTTTTAAACAAGTTAACGAAAATTTTTCTTAAGAATCAAAAAAAAAAAAATTGTTTGTCTCTTTGTATATTTAATGCCATTAAACAGATAATTATCATTCGGAATTGGAATTTTTCTTACTTTTTAATTCTCAAGGTAATAAATTTTTCAATAAAATTTTCGTTATTTTTACTCTTCTTTTTTTGATTTTAATTTTCTTTTTATTCTAAAAAAAATTTAATGATGTCTTTATTTTGGTTAATGTGAGAAAAATTCCAAAAATAATGTTTGAGTAGATTTATTCTTTGTAATTATTCTAATGTAACATTTTAGATTTTATATTCAATAAACTCTGATATATGAAAATCAAATGCATTTACACTCACTTCTTTGCAATTTTCTATATGTTATTTATTTTTTTTTATTCAGATATCGATGAAAATTGGTCAATAAATTTGTTAACAAGATATCAATAAAGATGTTGGTTTAGATTTTCATTACCCAATCAATATAAAGAATATAAATTATGTACATATATTTTAGATTTTTTGATTTTATATTTATCCTTTATTTCCAAACATTTTTTGAATTTTATCATTATTTAGAAAATAAAAAAAAAAATTGATACATAAAATAAATCAATTTCTTCATCAATCAGTTTTATGTATGATATTTACAAGAGTGTGTATGTGTGTATATATATATCTATCTGGGCTGCGTAACATTAAATTTATTGAAGCTTACTAAGTAGTATGGTATAGTATAAATGAATTACGATATTTTGTTTAGATTATATTTCAAGCCAGGTATTTATTAAACAGCAACAACAATAGCAATAATAATTACAACAATAACAACGAGAACAAATTCATTTTAATTGGCACATTGAATTTAAAACCGCGAAAGTGATCATTTGTAATTTATCTACAATTTAATGGCATTCGAATTAAGTTTTATGTTTTGAAATCTTTCTAATTTTTATATTTCATTAAAAAAACAAAAATTATGTCAACATTCATAATAAAATTTATTCAATTTTTTTCATTTTAAAAAAAATATATATGTATACATATATTTTCATTGATACCATAAATATAATTAATTGCTGTGCGTATCGCGTTTATTATTTTTATTTTTTTTTCCTTTTTAAAAAAAAAAAAAAAATTTTTTTTTTTAAATTTATGATCTGAGATATTTTTGCATTTCAATTTTATTATTAAAACATTATTTATATGCTCTTATATTATTTTATGTCTAAGATAAAACCATCATCAGAGAGACAAATTAATTACACACCAGTAATTTTTATTTATAATGTTAACCGCAATATACTGAAGAAATTTAAGACAATTCTGTCTCGATTTTGATAAGCTCTATCCTATATATGTATAACGCAACGAATGATCCTATATTATATTCACATACATTCTTCTTATACCCTTACCCATATCACTGTGTATATGTTTTGATTTGTGTACATGTACATACATAGTAAAAAAAAAAAAACAAATAACAAAAATAAAAAAAAAAATTATGTTGATATGAAACAGATCAAAAATAAAAATGACAAAGTTATGAAAAACAAAAGGGTTTTGATTATGAATACCATCCATATCCATTCATTTTTTTATACGAGTATCCGAGTATACTATAGATGCACATAGTGTATTATATATATGTACATCCATTCATCTATTCAATGAATAGCTGGCTAGCTAGCTATCTGGTACTGGTAATCCATAAGAAGTAGTTATATAGAAAATACTGTACTCGTATGCGTATTCTATAAACCTCATAATTGCATTTAAAATGCGTATTAAATTCAAGAGTATCATTATTATTGTATATGCATTATTTATATATGATACGAATATACTTAATGTATTTGTGTGTGTGTGTGTGTGTGCATAATACATTCAATATTTTCTCCTTCGTTAAGAATTTAATTTACATTATTTTTTTTTTTTTTTCAATTCAACAGAATTACATTGTATCACTCACTGTCATTGCATCTTCATATTCGCTTCATCATATTCATTGACTCTATACATCTTTGTTTGTATGTTTACGTAGATTTATATGTATGTACGTATTTATACGAAAGAAGTTACTACAAACCATTTTATTTCAATTTTCTTGTCAAGATGAAATAAATAATACGAGCGAGTAATAAAAATGCTAAAAATCATTTTATCAAAACCAGATAAAAAATAACCAAAAAAAAAAAAATATAAAATAAATTAATAGAAAAAATAAATGTTAAAAAATATTACAAAGAACCAGTGTGTGAAAACATTAATAAATTTGTTTCAGTTATTACATGTTTTCCATTCTACAGTCTGTATTGACTTTGGAGTTTTGTGGAGGGTATCTTCTCCAGATTTAAAAAGTTTTTATATTTTTTAAATACATTTTAAAGAAAAAAAAATCAATTTTCCATTTGTAATTTTTTGTTTTGTTTTTTTTTTTTTTTTCAGAAGATATTTTTAAAGCCAGTGTTGTGTGAAGTATTAAACCAAGAACAAAACTCATAAAATATATTTTAATGCACAAATAAGACGTATAGATATATACGCTCCAAGTATTATATGGTTTATATTTTGTAAATAAGGGAACGTGCTTTGCTCTTTGACTTTTGAATTTTGAATTGTCATTATTTTTATCCTCCCATATAAGTAAAGTCATTTCATCCAAATAGCCCAACCAACCAAACAAAGTTAGCCAAACAACAATAATAATCATAATACATAATTACATACATATTTTCTTCATATCTGACTGAATTTTCGAAATAAAATAAAACTAAAAATACAACAAAAAAATGAATAAAATAAAACGAATAGATAAATAAATACATAAATACATAATAATGTAAAAAATATCTACACAAATAAAAAGTAATAATTTTTTCATGAACACAGACAAAAAAACAGCATTAAAAACTACATTTTCGGAATTATTTCTTTTTCTTTTTTTCAAATTTTCATTCAAACATTCGAACAATATCTAAACTTCTAAGATATATACATAATGTGCTCATATAATTGAAAGAAATTGATTTTTGTTTTTTTTGTTTCCTCAGTTCGTTCATGGTTTTTTCAAAAATAAATAAAAATATAGAAGGAAATAATTTGAGATTAGTGTACTCATAGGAAATATTCATTCGGTCATAAAAAAATTTTATTTCATTTTCATTCTTTTTTCTATACATTTTTTCTTCAAATTTGAATTTAACTGTGATTTTATTGAAATGTTGCTATGTAAATATTTGAATTTTTTTTTTATTTTTTCTTCTATCTAATTTTTTTTTTTATCGTTGGTGAAATACTATTTTCAAATAGACAAATAATTTTCTTAAAAAAATAAGAAAAATTTCTTATTTCATTTTTGACTTGATGAAATTATAACTCAAATTCCAAGAGAAAAAACAAACAATCGAATACAAATTTTGTTGAAAGATAAATTGTTGCCCGAAAGAAAAATATTCTTGAGTAATTTTTAAATTGATTTTCTATTGAATTCATTATGAAAGAAATGAAATGAAATTTTCTTCTATAATGTATACGAGAAAAAGTGTTAAATGATCTCATTCGCAATCATGTTATGAGTTTGTGCTTCCACAATTCTTGGATTTAGCTTGAAAAAAAATATACATATATTTATTTTTTAATAATTTTCTTCAAAAAAAAAAAAAAAAAAAAAAATCAAAATTAATAAGAAAAAAACAACACTTTGTTCTAACACCGTTACATGGAAACCAGTAATTTATTGAAAATAATAGAATGTCGTTAAACGTTTCACTTCATATAATATTCTGAATAAATTTATGTGATTACTAGCGGTCGTAGTGTAGTGTGTAATTCTTGTTTTTGAATACAAATAATTGAAAGAAAAAATATATATTTTTAATGTTTCCTTTCATAGAGATGCACTTAATAAGATTGAAGAAAAATAATTTTTTTATGATATATAGTAGCAGTTAAATAATGCTTGTACACACATATTCGAGTATGAAATATGTAATTAATATGTATGAGCTGTCAAACATAATTTCTTTTAATAAAATTTCCGTGTTAAAATATAATATCTATAGCACCTCTTTCTCTATAACGAATGTTTATTCATTTTGTATAATACTCGTCCCATCCATTCAAGTATATGCGAATATTTACATATAAATCACATACACATACAATTGTTGGTATGATTTGGTGTCATTATTTTTTAGATTATCATTTTGCTCATTATGTTGGACATTTTAAATGATTTGTTAGAATTCCGCATGTATATACCTACCTATACTTGCGCTTCTTATTATTATTATTATAAATTATAAATCAGTGTAAAATCATAGTGTAAAATAATTACACATATACATATATGATGATGACGATGAAACCGAGGCTATGCTATTTTATGATGATAGATAATTATTGTCATATGTCCGCACAATCTAAGCACATTCATTATATTCATGGGTATAGTGGTAGAAGGGATGACATTTATAAAATATGCATATTTTTCACATTATGAAAAATATATGCGCACCTCTCTACCAATTGTATATGCACATATAATGTGTTAACAAAGAAAAATCTAGATAATTTTACTTTGATAAAACTCATAATTTCATACATCATAAATATCATTAGAGGAACATACCAACATATATGAGTTTGTATAAGCTTTAAAGATCAACCAAACAATTTTTAATAAATTTTATTTTTTTTTACGTTTTTGATTATGATTAATGTCATTTTATTATATTGATAGGATATATTGTAATAGATCATTGATTTTTAAGAAAGTTAAAAGCAAAAGAAATTGCATGTTATTGGATGATGATTACATTTGATGACTATGACTACAAAAACCGTCGAACATATTATACACAAACACTGTGTTTTGAAGTACACTCCTATATACCAATATACCAGTACACATGAAAGAAAATTTTAATATTATTATTGTAAATATTCTTTGATACGAAAATAAAATTCATTATAAAACGTATAGCCATATAATAGCGTTATATAAAATGTAGATAAACAGTGAAATGTGAAAATATTATAATATAAAAAATAAAAATTGAATGAATTAACTGGCAGGACTCTGAATTTAAATTTATATTATGCGATAAGTGGTGGTTTTCATTTTACCACTTTTGAAGCCATGCGAAAGAAAAAAATGAAAAATATCCGCATCCATGTGTTATTTATTGGTTGGGTTGGCTGGTTGGTTATAGGTTGATTACAATGGATCATCTGAAAAAGATGGAAGCGATGGAAGCTTGGTGTTATGTTGAAATTTGCAATAAATCTTTTATATGATACAAATCAAATATAAATATACATACATAAATACATATTTATAATTATACATGCATCACTATAGCATATACACACACATGTATATATATGTACACATAATGACCACTTGAGAAATTTTTTGTGCTGTACTTACGAGTATAAAATTGTATGTACATAAATGTACGTTTGTAATGTACGGTCTTTGAATAAATTTTATAAAATATTCGTAGTATAAAAAATATCCATATAATAATAAATTTATGCTCTAGATCACTGTCAGATCTTTGATGAAGTCCATCGGACTGAAACTTTGATCTTACCACCATGTACAGAGTTTTGAATATTTTCTGGAAAATTTTTTTCTGTACACAATTTACATATTATATATAAAATTTAAGACTATACAAAATTATCCATGAAATGGGCCTGGTCCACCAGATTTCTCATAGTTTGTTTCCATGTACACTGTGTACATATGGTATATAAGGCTTATCTATATAATTTTAATTCGGAATGTGTATACATAATCCATATATTGAGAGATGAAAGTCTTGAAGATGTTGACGCCAAATGCCTACATTACATTATACAACATAATGTCTTAAAATTATGCTCTTTTGATTAGATGTGGCTATACTTATGGTAGCGTAGAGCATTTCATTTTAAATATTGGTGTTGCTGAACATATGTCGACAACATAATGATTTTATTTTCATATTCAATGTTTTCTTTTATTTTTCTACTTCTTTTTGGTTTTTTTGTTTTTTCAAATGTATTACATAGACCATAAATTTCTTGGTTTTCAGTTTTGTTTTCGAACCTCTGTTCTCCTTGATCTTTTATTTTGTTGTATGATCGATTTTAATGTACATATGTATGGAGTATGGAGTAGACCAGTATACAATGTATAGATTATATGTATACGAGACGAGTAGATATCATATCTGCGGTGGTTAGTGGATGGATCATGAATTCTTGAAAATATTTAATTGATGTTTCAAGTGTTTTATGATTTCCTTCCTTTTCAATATGTTTTCGATACGGTCTCGTTAATTAAAATAGCAAATAAATGATGTATAGAAAATGCCATCAATCTTTGAACATACATACATATATAAGAAAAATCAGAAGCGTGTTAAAAATTGATATTTAAACGGGTTTATTGACTTGAGGACCTCAGTTTTATTTTAAATATTATTTTAGAAGTTTGATCTTTTTCATTTTGATTTTATTTGATATGCTCGTATAGCAAATAATGAAATTACCTATACACACACCTATAGTAATAATCTGTAAATGATATTATCTAAAGTCGAAATAGACCTTGAAATCGATTTGTTTCCTATCAATCAACAATTTTTTTTGTTC
This sequence comes from Villa cingulata, assembly GCA_951394055.1. Taxonomy (NCBI): domain Eukaryota; kingdom Metazoa; phylum Arthropoda; class Insecta; order Diptera; family Bombyliidae; genus Villa; species Villa cingulata. The sequence goes on from OX596018.1 coordinate 8,368,124, forward strand.
AATTAACTGGGAGCACTCGAACAAAAATTTAAACGTAAATGCTTCTGTTTACCTACACAATGTACCAGAATATGTGATTCACATTTATTTTTAATTTCTTTTGATTGATTAATTGATTTATTGATCGTATTAAGGGATATAAGCTTTCATACATTCTAATTCTATAGTGAGTGTTTGTTTGTGCATTTCATTAATATTTACATTAGTAAGCGAATTTTTTCGACCGAGAACTAAAGCTGTATAAAATAGGTCCCAATTAATTATATACGAGTAGCTAAATACATTTTTTTTTGTCGAACCGTTCATATGGGTTTCGAAAATTTTTTTCCCTGATACATGACGTAATCGTTAAATTTCTAGATTTTATAAGCATTAAGTCATTTGCTTATTTTAGAATTATTTTTTTTTTGTGCTGTTGTTATTTCTATTTACTTAGTAATTAAAAGTTTATAATTGTTATACATATGTTGTGTGATATACATTTACGAGTATTTGTATCTATGTAAAAATGTGTAACATACATACATAACACTTAATCCATTATTCATCATTTGAACGAATTTTAAACATGAACAACAGTAGAACATCGAAACAAAAATAGATAATCATTATTCAATTCGTAACACACATTGAACCAACAATCAAGAACAAAACGAAAACAAAAAGAAAAACAAATAATTTTACATAAATTATACGAACAAAAGTCTCTTAAAACTAACAAAATGTCCGATAAGAAAGCAAAATTTTTAATATGAAAATTTATCGTTTTTCATGATACGCTTAAATTGATAAAAATAAAAAGAATAAATTCAAAAAAAAAAACAATAAAAATTTATTTTAATTATATTTCATGTATTAAATTGAATATTGTTCCAGTTAAATGCTTCTGATAGTTTTATTTTCTATTTTTTTTTTTGAGCCTATTTGTATTTTTTACATAATTTATAATCCACGTAATGTGTTTATACGTCCACTCCATGTGACAAACTGTGCGATAAAATATAATCAAGGTTAAAATTCGAATAAAAATATTGTACACATTAAGTACTCTTTATGCATACACCTACCTATACGTAGATATTTGAAATTTTTTGCTTTGTTTTTATTTATTTTTTTCTTTTTAGGCGCTTCATTTGGATTTTAAATTACCAACCATCTATCAAATCTGCGTGTAAAAACAATTGAATATCTATTAAATGTATACACTTAGGTTTACCTATAAATAAAATATGTTCGTTTGTATATGGAATTAATGTTTACAAAAAAATTATCTTCATCGCAGCAACATTCAAATTGGATTTTTCACAGAATGTTTATACATAATTTCATTTTGTATTCTGAATAAATATTTTATAAACTAAAACAAGTACCTATTTACGAGTATAAAACATATCGTGTATCTCTGGGATACATACAAATCAGTTGAATTTAGTTATTGCAAAAAATAAAATTATTTATGTAAAGTGTCTACATATTAAGTACAAGAGTACATTTATTTTGAATAAAAACTAAAACAAAACAAAGAAAAAAAAATAAGAAATAAATAAATAATTGAATAAATATAAATAACATACAATTTAATTTGATATTTAATTTGAATAGTTCTCAATTCTCACATTAGTGTCTATGCATTAAAATTTCAACGAAAAAATAGAAACGTTTATAATGTTGTAGCAGACCAGCATAGATTAATAGCTGTACAATGTGATTGTGGTTGTGGCTATATAAAGAATGAAAATTTTTACTTTACGATAGCATGTATATGTAGTATGTGTAATCTGCTTTTTATACATTTTATATTTGCATATACATAATCGCATATACTTATATACTAATATTATATTTCAAAAAGACTTAATGTACAATTTTAAATGTTGACACTGATGTGACAGTCATGCAAATCAGAAAATACGAATTTATAAATACATATGTATAATAGGTACATTGTACATATATGTATATTATTTTTCATATACATACACAGATTTATCAAAAGTATTAACACACTCGTATGTGTATTAATAAAATTCAATTGAATATTTAGTATTTCGTATTTTAACGTTTTAATATTATAAATTATAAAAGATGCCAAATCATATAATCAATTTTATATCAGGTGTACATATTCTATAATAGGTAGGTACATATATAATGCAATACGTATTGGAGTGTAGTACATTAAATTGTAATAGCCGTTGAATATTTTATTATCTTGTTATTATGGGATTTTCATTCATACGTATATGTGTATGTACTTGTACTCGAATGTATGTGTTTTTTTTCCTGCGTTCGTAAATTTCAACAAGTAGTCATTATGAGAAGTAAAGTATGTATAGTGGAATTCGCAATTTACTTCTTTCATTTCGTAACCGTACCACTCTCTACATACAGAATATTATGATATAAAAGTACTCACTCGTAATTCGTATATTGAAAAAACTAGGATTTCCTTGGACTTTTTTAAACAGTTTTCATATTAAAAAGTCATTTGATCTGTTTGGTTTCTTTTAATTTTCTATTCACTCCTATTTACTTACTTTTCAAAAAAAAAACAAAACATTTTGTATTTCTCTCATTTCTGTGTTGTTGTTTTTTTTTCCTATTGGGGAATTGAATTGAAATAAAATTGTAAATTGATTTATAATTCATTGTACATAGAGTACTATATACGAGTATTCGTATTAATGAAGATATCGTGACTCTTTGAATTTTACAAAAAATTTACTTTAGGATATTATTCCAAATTATGGACAGATTAAAATAAAAATGAAGTGTGAGGGGGAGAGAGATAGGGAGGAAATCAAAGAGAACAGACATGAAACTTTTTTCCTTTTATTCGTTTTACTTTCATTTTTCTGATTTCTGATATATTATATTATATGATTTAATATAATTTTTGTGTTATTTTAATGCCATTAAATTTAAAATCGTACATATGCACTAATTTTTGATAAAATAATAATCGTGTTTTATATGTATTTTTAAATAATGCGATATTGTAATGTACATTATTATATACTCTTACGATCGTACATGTATGTAAGTATATAGCAAACATAAATAAACTTTTTAAGTTATTCGATATTTTTGAATTATTATTAAATTGAAAAACACTTAATTTTATCTTTAAATAAATTACAAAATGTGTAATGGTAATAATAACAATAATAATAAAAATGAAAGCAAATGTAATTCAATTAATAATAATGATGCATTGAAATCATAAAGATATAAATACGCTCTCATAATATTGTGTCTGCGTCTATCGTATACACATGCATATTGCATTTATTGAAAATATCCAGATGTTTATAATCATTATGTATTTGAGATCAATCCAGAAGTGATCCATAAACGAGTATTATTCATGAAAGACAATAATTTAATTTTTTTTTTCCTCTTCTTCTTTTTTCAATTTTAGAAAATAAAAAAAAAAACATTTTTTGAAAAATTGAAAAATTTTTGTAAAAATATTAGGGATCAATTTTCGAGTCATAAAAAGACACAATATTTCAATTAATATATATGTATCTTCTATTTGTACAGCATACATTTTAGTCATGGTAGGGGATAAATTTTTCTACTTGTTTGTCTACATAAGGGTCTTAAAAATATTTTTTGTCATTTGTCAAAAATTCACTATATTTATCATGTGTATAAGATATGTACGCCGTAGAAAAAAACCGCACTCATATAAAACAATACAAAACTAACACATTTCTCATGTAATACATAATAATTCGTTAATCAAAATCAAGAATTTCTACAACAATTTGAAATAATGAAATGATAATTATAATCAACAGTTTAATGCGAGTATAATATTCTCATGAATTTTATTCATGCATTGTGATACAAATATTTACTTGACATAAAATACATTAAAATCCGCATAATATACAGTACCTTTAAACTAAACCAAACTAATCTTAAATGCATAGCTCACGCCAAAAATCAATTAATGTCATGTCAAATATAAATTGATGAATACATTCGAAAGGTTTTGTTGTCCAATTAATTACAAACAAAAAAAAATGATGGGAAAAAAAGAGAAAGAACGAATAAAAAATTTTAAATTCAAAGTCACGATATTATAATTGAGAAATGCATACGATACGATACATTGTATGCATAAACCATAAAGTACATGTGGATATTTATTTATAAACATTGTATACAAACATAAAAATTTCATTTATAATGTTGCATATTAAATTCGTGATGGTATCAATTTAAATTTCAATCTATTTACATAAATTATCAATTATATTCCTTTTTGAAAATTATTATTTATGTATACATAAACTGTTATAGGAATATGATATTATATGGATATGTGTATACGTATAATGTCACCGAAATTTCTTCTTTTTTAAGTACCATCCATACACAAACGTTAAAAACAAATCATTCATCAACAAATTTTAATTTGAATCCACACCTAATCCACTTAAAATAGATAACAACCGAAATAATCACATTTTTTAAAGGGAAAAAAAAACAACGAAAAATTATGTTTTTAATACTTTTTCTTTCTATACACTATCTTCTGTTGGTATTTATTACAATCTGTTATAAATTTTAATATAATATATAATGTTGATAAAATAAGAAAATCATTCGATGGTAAGAGTTGAATACTTCGTACGATGTTATATCCACGAGTATGAGTTGATAAATGCAATTGTATCAACCAACAGTAGTGATAGTTATAGTTGGTTATAGTTTTCTTGAGTTTTACTTATTTTGTGTTTTTTGGTTGTTTTTCTTTTTCTCATGTCTATACAATGTTTATGAAATATACAAATGAATAAATTTTCTTATCGTTAATTGCATCTCATTAGACAAACAGATACTTAACGATCCAATTTGTAGTGCACGTTCAAAGCGTCACGGTTGAATGCATTAATCAATCAGATTTGAAGATTTCAATAGATACAAACATCATATGAATGAGTTTTATATTACATACACATATAATGTGTACCTACATATACATATGTTAACATGTGAGTGTATGTATCACATTTATGTTATGTATACAAAATTGTGAACATTTAATTCACGTACTCGTATCATTCAAACATACTATAAATATGCGGTTAAAAATAAATTTTCACGATTTTTATATGCTAGCTTCATTTATTTATTCGTTTATTCTATATACACCTTTAATGTAGACAATCACCTGATGAGCAGAAAAAATAAATTTTATTCAATCTTTATATAACCATTGTGATTGTGTACAGATTAAAAAGACAAAATAACATTTTAAAAAAGAGACAATCACACAATTCATTCAAGATTTTCAAATAATTCAAAGAAAACATTAAAAAAAAAATGTATAAACTGGTTATAATATTTGTGGAATTATAATTTGATGATAAAAAGTTTTTCTTTCGTAATTTCTCTTATTTTATTTTAATTTTATTTAACTTTTGTTTTATTCATTTCGGCTTTCTGTTTTTCAGATCGAAGATACGCATAATAATCAACTGCAACTGGTTCCATTAAAACAACAGCAACAGCAACAAATTCAATCGATTGCATATAAATTTGATGGAAAACAGCATAAAAAACTTGCCCGTCGTCATTCTATAGAAAAGACAAAATCTAAAGGTAATAATACGAATAATATTGCAGCCGGTAATTGTGGTAGTGATAATGGTCTAAATGGAGGCATTATAAAAGATCAACAACATAACGAACAACAGAAACTTATCTGTACGAATAACAATAATAATAATAAAAATAATGATGGTCCAAATCGAAAAATTTCAACTTCGAAATGGAGACGTAATAAAAAACAACAACCGACAATACAACAGCAAAATAATAAATTGGCCAATAACAATGAAAAGGTTAAAATATCATCAAAAAATAATGTTGGTAAGGACAAGTTGAATAAAGGTTCTCCGGAAAAGAAATTGTTGACCGTTAGTAAAGAAGGAAATGAAAAAATCACAAAACAATTGACAAACGTAAAATTCTCTTTTGATACGAAATCTACTACAAGAGATAATGAAAAAGATACTGACATAATTGTGGCAGATGAATCTGAACGAAATGCCATTACAGAAAGTGATAACGATAACAAAATCTTGCAACAGCAGCAACAGCATCAACAACAGCAACAGATATGTAATGGAACATCTCCGAAATGTACTTCTGCATCAGATGACAAAAATACAACTTCGACTGCATCTGAAAAAGAACAACAAGGAAGTTATGAAAAGAATGCTGCCACTGCCGTTACGGTGAATGACAATGATGGCAACAGCACAAAGACGGATAAGATAAATGAAAATGTCAACGTTGTAGACATGAAACAATTGAAAGATGAAAATACTGGTAATTACGATGAAATACCGCTCATTAAAGTTGAAAAAATGGCTGAAGGGCCCATAAATTCGGTCACAACAACAATAGAATTGAATGCGTGCCAACGAACTGCTACAGAAAACAGTATCCTAAGTGATACTTTCCTGCCACCAGGTATACCATCAACGACAATCCCAGCATTTCCACTAGGTAAAAGTAGTGAAAGCATTCCGTTCATTGACGATGAAGATGAAAGAAAAATACAAATGAAAGATCTAAGAAAAAATGAACAACAATCTCATCATCATCATAATCAACATAATGATATACATTTGAGTATCGTAACAAAAATGGGCCAAGAATTGCCTGAAGATGATCACTGTGCACGTTTTATAACATTGCATCCAAAAAATGTTGCTTCATTACATACTTACTCGAAGCAATTTGAAGACGAACAGACAATGAAATATTTGAAACTCGCTACAAATTCTGTTCATAATAAAAATCAAAAGAATAATGGAAAATCATTTTCCATTATTGGAAGAAATGATGAAAGCTTTTCATCCCCACTACATCAAGAATTTTCAACTTCAGCTGATACGGCTGAGCATAATTTCCAGATATGGAAAGCTGCAAAGGGGAAATTATGTCAGGTATGCCATGGATCGTTGATTGTGAAACCGAACAGTGTTGTTAAATGTTTCAATTGCGATTTGATTTGTCATAATTGGTGTGCATCATCAATGGTAAGTGGTTTTTGTATTTGATTTAAAGGTTTTCATATAAATTCTGTTAGATTTTCAATGCTTTTCACACTGACTTTTGAAAAAAGAAAAACTTCTTTAAGAAATACTTTATGAAATGTCGTTACTTTATGTAACAATTTAATTCTTTGGATATTTATGTATGTATTACTATATGAACAACTGAAGAAGTGAACACTTTGGAATAGACTTCAAATTGATTTGATTTAAAATTAAGGCATGATAATAATAATAATTAACTGACAGAAATTAGTTATCCAATTATTTATTTTTTTAAATTATTTTTTTTTTTTAAAATATATGACATCAGTTTTCTATTTAACTTTTTATATTATTTTTTCTAGATATCGAAATAATTGAAATTTTGCTTCCATGTGGATTGTGTAGTGGTTTTTGATATGAATTTATTTATTTTTGTTTTATTTTAAACTAACAATGTGATATTTAAAAGAACCTTTAAAATCTGTTCATAATTAAATATTTTTTTCTGAAATGTGATGAAATTAAAAATGAAAAAAAAAATGTATTTGCATTTGAATAAAATTGATTTTATAAATGATTCTTCTTGCTATTGGATAATTGTAATTGCTTCTTGCTTGAATTGAACGGAAACTTAAAGCATTTATTGTTATTGTTAGGATACAATTAATTCCATATGTTATATGCAACTTCCAACAATTGGTTGTGGTGTCGGTATATGCAATTTGTTAAATCTTTTTATTGAATCAAAAGATTTAATCATTTAAATCAGTTAAATTTTATTTTTGAATGATGTCTGGATTTATTAAAATGCTTCTTTTGAAATTGAGAGTGTCTAGATTTCAATTAAATAATTTTATGGTGTTTTCAATTTGTTTGCAAGTATCAATGGCCACATGTGCTATTCAGTAATAAGAGTGACAAATTATCATCATGAATGAATTACACAAAAGATTATTGCATCAGAACTATGAATAAATGTAGTTTTTTTTTATTGGGATAATCGTATAGATTCAAAAAATGTAATAGAAATAAATAATGACCAGTAATTTGAATAGAATTGCGAAAATTTTATTAAAAATTGAAATTTGAATAAAGAGGAAAAAATTAATATTTTTTCCTTGTAGGTAAGTGTGTTTAATATTAAAGTCAAAGGTTAAAATTAACTCGTATAAAAATACATGAATCATGAGATTTTTAATTGTGTTCATTCTCAAATAATATTTGTTAGGTAAGAAATATAATAAAATTATTGCGAAATTGATGATGAATATTTGACAAAAAATCTTAATGGAAATCTATCAAAGTTAATTAGCAATTTTGAAAATATTTACGCAGGTAAACAAATATTCTGACATGTTGATTCTAAGATAAAATCTTTTATATAATGTTGCGGATAAATCAAAAAAATTTCTCAACGCCTGAGAATATTTGAAAAGTAGCCTAACAATAATGATTCGAAAAATTATCTATAGACATCTATCATTGCTTTCTTTATTATAATTATCGACTTTCTTATACTGTAGACAGTAATTAGAATGGATACTTCAACTCCGATACTTTCAACAAGTTTTAACTACATCAAGTACATTACCTTTGTTTAATATACAAATATATATAAATCTATATGTAAAACATTTTTTTATCCTGTTTGTTAATGTAATACTGTAGCATATACGATAAACATATATGTATACGACTATAAAATACAGTCAATTTGTGTAAAAGATGTTATCGCATGTATAAAATAAAGTCTTATAAATGCTATACCACAAATGGTATGTATTTGGCGGCGGCTTATAACATATATGTACTTAATTTCATGAGAATCAATTTTTACTTTGATATTACAACAATACTTTGATATGTGTGTTATGTATGTACAGTGCCGTTCCTAGGACTTTTGGCGCCCGGTGTAAACCAAATTTTGTCGCCCCCACCCTTTTCCACACCTCTCATATTAGGTACGATAGACAGGCGCGTTTGTTTTTTTAAAGAGTATTCCTCCTTAGACTTGCACCTCTTTGCTATTAACACATTGAACGTGTTTAATACTGTGATCGGAATATAAGGGAATATACTTAGAATTTTCATCATGGGAGCATATGTACATTTAAAAATGTCAACATTTTTAACTCGTGGTATAAATCAACATCATTAATATCGGATAATGCATTCTTTTGTTAAAATTTTCTTTAATTTTTGACAATTTTTTAAAAGGGAATTTGAATCTAAGGAGTTGAAATTTTAAAGAAAAAGAAAATTGGTAAATTTATAATATTTATAGGGATAAATAAAATTTTTCGATAACTCGCTTCGTTTTTGAGATATTTATATGCTTGAAGATTTTAGTTCTGCATTTAAAAATTCTATTCTCCTCCTTTTTTTCCTTTTACATTTTTTTTTTTATATATATACATTATATAACTAAGCCGAAAAAAAAATTTGTTTAATTTTTTACTTCTGCATTTACAAATTCAATATCTTCAATACTACAAGCCTCAATATCTCGAGAAATTTTATTTAATTTTTTTCGGATTATATTAGGCCGTTTTATAAGAAATTATCAATAATAATTAAAATATCATAACTATTCAATGCCAGATTATACAAGATTTTGCGAGATTTTAAGAATAATATTTTAGCTTGCGGTCAATCGTACATAAATGATATGTATATAAAATAAAAAGAAAACCAACTTGACATAGTTCTGTATTATTGATTCTTTTTTTATGTTATATTTTTTATGTCCCATTATACGTAATATTAGACAATAGCAAAAGAAATTATATCATCAAAAATATATGCACGTTATATACAGACCTATTACGAATCATTTTTGTGGCTCATGAGCAGTCAGATATTTTATTATTTGTTTTCTTTAGAAAGTGGTGTAGGTTCATTTTACATTATATGGAGTGGAGATAATAAGGAATTCTATTTGAACACTTAGATTTTGACGCCCCTTAGTGTTGGCGCCCGGTGAGAGTACACCATTTAC